>CM053769.1:397378326-397837408 GCA_028658325.1 Potorous gilbertii
TCTCCCCCTTATACCCCTCCCCTATCCTTCTGTGGCCTTCTGTTGCTTGTTCCAGTGTTTCATCTCACCTGCCAAAAGAAAGACTCCTCATGCCATAGAACAGGGAGAGGGATATATGGATCTTCTAAGGTCTGTGCTCTAATAAGCAGGGCTTGAGGTTTTTTTTCTGTCTTGTTTTGGGCAAAACATGGATCTTTTTGCAGACCATGTTTTTTTTCCCCAAAATGGGCCTCTCCCACATCTCTAAATCCCACATTAGGCTGACTGTAGCTTTGGAGAGGCCAGTGACATCAATCAGAAACCACTGTCAGCCATCCCTCTGTGGCTGACCCTTTGGGTCTCACCGTAGGTGAACAGGGAGAACACGTCTCAGGACACATACACACATATATACATATATCTGTATGTGTATGTATAAATATGTGTATATGAGAGAGAGAGAGAGAAAGAGAGAGAGAGAGAGAGAGAGAGAGAGAGATCGTTAATTCATTAATTCCCCTTTCACAGATCTAGCCTTGGGGAGTGGACCAGAACTTGGAGAAAGACTTTGCTAATTCCAAAAGCAACTCCTTGTCAAAACAAGGAGTATGTGTGTGTCAGAGAGGAATATGGGTGGCCGCCAGATCAGGAGAGAGCTTACTTTCTTGGCTTTTCATTATGGAAATTATCTGAGTAGGTTTCTACTGCACTGTGCGTGGTTTGCACTGAGCTGAAAGGACAAATGGGAGTGGGAGCTGAGATTTGTTCACTTGGGAATAAATTTTTTCCCTCTGCTAATGTTGCTGCAGCCCATCCTCCTACCCACATTCTCTACAAACTCCGTGTTTTTGGGATGTGTGATCTTAGTCCTCCTGACTTTCCTAAAGTTGGCTTCTGGGGTTTCTTAGCTATATCCTCTGGCCCAGCCCAGATGTGAGATAATTGTGTGTGTGTGTGTGTGTGTGTGTGTGTGTGTGTGTGTGTGTATGTAAGGTATATGTACTCAAATGGATCTGTAACATTACTGATTTCAGGGGTTCTGTCCAATGACAGAGGGGAGTCTCCATTACTATCTGCCTATCCTAGGTGACTCCTCTCCATGCCTTCCCAAAATTTTGTTACAAGTCATCCATCAAATGTGCTTGAAGCTTCTTTCTATTTATTCTGACTTCACAAGGATGCCAGGGTAGTGCCCTAGCCATCCACTTGGCATCTCTCACTCTTACCATGTAACCAGACCACTTTCCCCTTCTGTCATACAATTCACATAGTATACATGTATCAAGTTTATAAACATGACAGTGGATCAAGTGCATTTTTTAAAAATCTGTGATGTTTTACTCTGATCTTGGCTGTTACATGGTACAGTATATAAAGTGTATTGGACTTGTAGTCAGAAAGATTTGTGTTCAAATCCTGCCTCAGATACTTAGTATAACCTTGAGCAAGTCATTTAGCTTCTCTCATTCCATTTTCTCATCTGTAAAATGGATAGAATAATAGTACCTACCTTACAGTTGCTGTGAAGATCAAATGGGAAAACAGGTAATTTGCAGGCTTTAAAGTGCCATACAAATTGCTAGCTAGTCAATAGAGATTTTCTTTTTTCTGAAGTAAAAACAAACAGGTGGTTGTGAGAAAGAGAGGGAAGATGGAATGGGAGGCGGCAGCACACTGATGTGAGAAAGTAGCATAATTAGGAGAAGACAATAGGAAATGTATATGAATTGAAGGGAGGTGGTCTTTGAGGGGCCTTCCTTCCCTTGGCTTGAGAACCTTTCTAATGGGAGTGATGACTGATGGGTAGATGCTAGTTTGTAATCATTCTCATGTAGCAAGATCTTTCTCTCAGATGTAGCATGCGGGTATTGTGTGGCTCACCGGGAGGCAAAATAGACCACCCTAGCCTCTAATTCCCTGCCTTCTCCAAGGATACTTGGAAAGGAAATAGGAGGTTGGGACCAGGAGCTGGGCTACTCTTCTTTCCTCAGGGAGAAGGGCTACTGGGCTAGACTTTTCTGGTCCCTCATATACTATTGGTAGAAATCTTCTACAAATTAGCAGTACTCATGTCATCCCATATGGGGCTATGAGAACAATCCGGCTCCTTTCCCTCTAAATTGCTGCATAGGCTTCACTGTTTTTATTGCTATTGTGGCTGTGTTCTAAGAGGAGTTGCAATTGATGGAAATCACAGGTCTTTTGGTGGCGAAGTAGATAGGGTGCAAGGCCTGCAGTCAGGAAGACTCATCTTCCTGAATTCAAGTTTGGCATCAGATACTAGTTGTGTGACCCTGGGCCAGTCACTTAACCCTGTTTGCCTCAGTTCCTCATCTGTAAAATGAGCTGGAGAAGGAAATGGCAAACCACTCCAGTATCTTTATCAAGAAAACCCAGAATTGAACAAGAAGAAGAAGTATTAATAAAGAACTTAATTCTATGAATTGTTGTCTCTTTTCCCTCAGTAGTTCTCATAGGTACCACCATTTACCAATTTCTACTCTGTCACTTTCTATGTTATTATAAACTATTGGAGTGAAGTTCTTTGAAAGTGTATGCAGAGGCAGAAGAATTTGGATCCTTTCTCTTGCACTATAAGTAAATAAGAGAATGTTTTTCTTCCAATAGAAAAAGAGATGGTATATTGTATGTTGTGCCTGGGGACAGTGGGAGGGTCAGGATCAGTAACAATAAAGATTTTGGATTGTATTATTAATAATTAATAATATTTATCAAAGGTTATGTGGATACTCTTTTTTTTCCTGCTATGCTTTAGAGAAGTGGGACATATATATCAGTGGGGTCTTTGGGGTAGGGAAATATGTCAACAGGGTAATATCCTGATGAGCAAATATCTGAGTAGATTGCTAGATGAGGTTCTGTGGATCAGTTTGCCTTTTCCAGTCAGTCTAGATCAGGATCTGCCAGTATGTCAGATACAGTCTTTTTTTTTTCCTAATAGAAATTAAAGCAAAGTGTTGGAGCATGTGACCTTGGCTAGCATTCAAAGAAGGAAGATATTTCTTGGCTATTTTCTTTATTTTTGACATCTCTGATTAGGAATCATGATCTCTTGGTCCTTCTGCTTACTATTAACCTTGAGCAGGTTACCCTTGTATTCTTTGCAGATGTTAGATCACCTGATGGTTTTGTTCTGAGTTTTCCTCTCTTTTTCCTCTACACTATTTCACTTGGTGATCTCATCAGTTCCTGTGGATTTCATTACCATCTTTACACCGATGATTCTCAAATGTACCTTTTGTGGCTCAGTCTCTTTGCTGACCTCCAACCTCGCATCTCCAACCCTCTTTCAGATATCTTAAAGTGAATGTCCACTAAACATCTTAAGCTCGATATATTCAAAACACAACTCAGAATCTGTTTCCCTTTCCTTCCTTCCCTGTTACTACAGAAGGCAACACCATCCTTTCAGGCTGGAAACCTTGGAGTCATCTTGGTTCCTCACTGTGTCTCATCCTCATACCCAAGGCTTGCCAATTTCACCTTTTCACCATTGCCCCCAAACACCTTCTTCTTTCCTCTGACACTGCTACCAATCTAGTTTCAGACCTCTTCACCATAGGCCTTGATTAATGCAGTAACCTGCTGATGAGTTGACTTGCCTCAGTTCTCTCCATTCCAATCCATTCTCCATTTAGGCACTAAAGTGTTTTTTTCTAAAACACAAATTTAATTATGTCTTCCCCTCCCCTCCCATTATTCAATAAACTCCAGTGTCTTCCTATTGCCTCCAAAAGCAAATACAAAATACTGTGACATTCCAAGCCCTTCCTAACTTAGCCCCCTCCTACCTTTCCAGGCTTCTTACATCTTATTCCCTAATCTGTACTCTTCAATCCAGTGATATGGTGTTCCTGGCAGTTTCACTCTGTCTTTTGACTCTGGGCATTTTCTCTAGCTATCCCTTATTTCTGGAGTATTCTTCTTCCTCCACTCCAACTGTATACTCCTTGACTTCCTTTAAGTCCCAACTAAAATCCCATCTCCTACACGAAGTCTTTGCCAACACTTCTTAATTCTAGTTCCTTCCCTCTATAGATGATTTCTAATCTACCCTAGATATATCTTGATTATATATATTTTTCTTGCCCATTAGATTGTAAGCTTCTTGAGGGAAGGGACTGTCTTTTGCCTCTTTTTGTATCCCCACTGCTTAGCACAGTGCCTGCCACATGTTTTTTGAGTAATTTAATTGAACTGAAATAAGGCTATATCCTTCTGAAGGTGGCGTTGAAGTATCTGGGACAGGGACAGCATTTTGAATTGGTTGAGTTAAAGGGGCAGTATTATAATGGAGTTCTGGGATCATAGCAGTTAGGTGGCACTGGAGTTGGAGTCAGGAAGACCTGAATTCAAATCCTTCCTTAGATGCTTACTAGCTGTGTGACTCTCAGCAAGTCACTCAACAACTCAAAACTCCACTTATACTACAGGAAAGTAGGGGAGAAGGGGAGAAGTGGGTGTGGGGGGATGATAGAAGGGAGGGCCAATGGGAGGAGGGAGTAATTAGAAATAAACACTTTTGGGGATGACAAGGTCCTGGGGGCAGGACAGGATGGAGGGAACTATAGTTAATCTTTTACAATATGACTATTATGGAAGTCTTGTGCATAACTACACCTGTATAGCCTATATTGAATTGCTCACCTTCTCAGTGTAGGGATGGGTGGAGAGGGAGGAGGAGAGAGAAGTTGAAACTCAAAGTTTTAGGAATGAATGTTGAGAATTGTTCCTGCATGCAACTAGGAAATAAGAAATACAGGTAATGGGGTATAGAAATCTATCTTGCCCTACAAGAAAAGAGAGAAGATGGGGATAAGGGAAGGGAGGGGTGTGATAGAAGGGAGGGCAGATTGGAGGAAGGGGTAATCATGTATAGTGTCTTGGGGAGGGGAGAGATGGGGAGAAAATCTGGAAGTCAAAATCTTGTGGAAATGAATGTTGAAAACGAAAACTAAATAAATAAATTTTAAAAAAGTGAAAAAAGCAACAACAACTCAAAACCCCAGTTTCCTCATCTGTAAAATAGGTGGTGGACCTCTAGGATACCTTCTAAAGGATAACTCTAAAACTATGATTTATGACTCTCTGATCCATGATATTTCTTTCAGAATTCAGTATAACCCATATGTCGGAGGTTCACTTGTGACATGAAGGACCTTGGTACACTTTAGAACTCTTCACATCTCTGGCTCAGTGTTCTCATTCAGAGGGAACCTGGGAATATCAGTGTCTCACCTTCCCGAAGAGTAGTCAACAGTTCCCTTTACAAGCATTCAGGCTCACAAGGCTCACATGTAAAATAGTTCCAGTTGTGAATTAGTGGATGGAAGGCCAATGGTGAAATACACTTCTCTCCTGTTGGTAGTGAACCTTCATTGCAGAATGTAGTGTATACTGGTAGAGTTAGTAACTGTGTATGTGATTTTGCTTAATTGTTTTTATTATATGGGAGTGCTCTATGTGGGTGGAGGTTATTGGGATGTGACTGTGGTGTGAAAATAACATCAACAAAACATTTTTAAAATTAATGAACAAGGAGAGGATTCACATCTAAGGCCAGAGAAAGTAAAGAACTCTTTCTTATATTGTTCATATTGACTATATCTGAGCAGTGTTACTGAGAATTACTATTTTTTGCTTCTTTTCTCCTCCAGCATTTGGGTGTTGTACATCTCTTGCCCAAATCTGAATGACCTTGGAGTTCAGAGGAGTACTGTTTCTCATATTCTGCTTCTTCCTCTATTCTCTCTCCTTCCCCAGGGAATCTGAGTTCAGTTATTCAAATTAACCTATAGTTGCTTCACGAAAGATCTACGAAAGAAGGAGGAGGGCTTGAGTGAACTGTTTGTGCTTGGACTGGTCCTGTGATTTTATAGTTAGAGGATTATATATTTAGGGCTGACAGAGACTTTAGAGATTTTTCTACTCATTCTAAGATTTTCATTTTAAAGATGAGGAACCTGAGACTCAGAGAGTTTAAATGACTTGCCTGAGGTCACCCACATAGCAAGTGGGACTTCAATCTAGAGGTACTCTGACTCAGATTCAGCACTTTGTTCACTTAATCTTTTGGTGTGTCATAGATTCCCCTGGCAATCTGGTAAAATCCATGAACCCTTTCTCAGAATAATGTTTTTAAAATGCATAAAATAAAACACAAGGAGTTATAAAGGAAACTGATTATATTGAAACAGTTAGAATATTTAAAAGGAAACAACTTTATGAGTTATTATACCCTTTGACCTATCAATGTCACTACTACCACTGTTTCCCAAGATAGTTTGGGAAAAGCCCTTACATATTCTCAAATATTTATAGCAGCTCTCTTTTTGGTGGCAAAGAACTTGAAATTGCAGGGATGCCCATCAATTAGGGGATGGCTGAACAAATTATGGTATGTGATTGTGAGGGAATACTACTGTGTTATAAGAAATGATGAGCTCCATGATGTTGGAAAAACCTGGATTGACTTGCAAGATATAATGAAGTGAAATGAGCAGAACCAAGGGAACATTGTATACAGCAATAGCAATATTGTTTTAAGAACAACTTTTGAGGGGCAGCTAGGTGGTAAAGTAGATAGAGCACTGGCCCTGGGATCAGGATTTCAAATCTGGCCTCAGACACTTATTAGCTGTATGACCTTGGGCAAGTCACTTCACACCAATTGTTAAAAACTGAAAAACAGAACAACAAAAAAGAACAACTTTGGGCAACTAAGTCATTTTGGCTATTATAAACATCCAAATTAACTACAAATACAAAGGACATATAAAAGAAGATACTATCTGCATCCAGAGAAAAAGCTGATTTATAGAAATATATATACAGAATGGTTTTATGCTTATTTTATTTTTTAAGTTCAGAATAAAGGAAATAAAAAAAATTCATGGACCCAAAGTTAAGAACCTCCTAACTACTCTGACTCCTGCTGTATTCAGGTAAAGATTAGGGACCTGGGAAAAGCATATCCTTCCATGAAGTTGATACTATTCTGAGTACCGTATTCTAGCATCAAATCAGGAACTTGAGACAAGAGTGACTATAGACAACCTAAGAAGATGCACGATCTTACTGTTTTCTATTAAAATCCACCGGGAGTTATAGGAAGAAAGTTGTCTAAAGGGAAAGATTGGGAGAAATATGAGTGACTGACTAATAAATAGGGAATGCCGCTTCTAAATAGTGATAGCTGAAATCATACTTGATAGATAGATAGATAGATGGATAGGTAGGTAGGTAGGTAGATAGATAGACAGAGGTAGATGGCTTACTGATGAAGGAATTTTTTTTTTAATGTCTCTAAACTACCTTATTTCCAGATGCCGGAAATATAGTGATTAACTGAAAATGCAAGTAGCTTTCTGGGCACTATGAAGAGAAACTCAGGTTCCTGCTGTTTCTGCCATTTCCGAGATGCAGCTCTGTTCCCAGGAGGTGATTGAGGACATACGATTTTGTAGTATCAAACCTCAGAGATCTAGACACAGAGGGTACAAGTTGGGCTTATCATTTCTGCTATTGGTCATTTGTTCCCTAGGATGGCTAGTCAGGTCTCTGGAGATCAAAGACAAGTAAATTGGAAAAGATTTCCATTTCTGGGGATCTTCTTTGGAGCCACATGGGGTGATCTTCTGACTGGTGGCAAAAATGACTTGCCTTCCCCCACTCTAATTCCAGAAATAATGATGGGTTAATTTCCAGTATTCCACTTTCCCATTTCTCAGTACCTCACAGATCTTGGATTTTGTCTTGGGAATTAGTATTTGTAGGTTCATAGCCATGTAGAACTTTTTATTTTTTTTTGACATCTAATTAGCTCAAAAAATATTTGTTGAAGGCCTACAATTTATAAAACACTGTTCTTGGCATTGTGTTTGTGTGGGTGTGTGTAGTGGAGGCAGAAATTAAAAGCAGACCTGATTTCTGCCTAGAGTTTAGAATCTCATAGAGCAATCAAGACACATACACATACACACACACACACACACACACACACACACACACACACACACACACATTCCCCTCATGGTATAATGGTAGGAGTGATACTTCACTAGAACTTTGAAGACCTAAACTCTAGACCCAGCTTGCCTAATAGGCAGGTCACTTCTCCTTTCTGGTCCATAGTTCCCTGATTGGAAGGTGAAGGAGAGGAATTAGATCATCTCTAAGGTCTCTTGTAGCTCTAAAATTCTATTCTAAATAACTTACAAATTATACTGTGAAAGTACACTAGAGAGCTACAAAATGTCCTCTGTTCTGAAGAAGGAGGAATAACTTTGACTTCTGGGTTCTCATAGATTTTATAGAAGAATCTGCTCATGGATAGAAAAGATGAAGGAAAAAGATAAATTACAGATAACTCTTTGAACTTGAACTTGGGCAGCTGGGAAAAGGGTGGTGCCATTAATTGACAGAGACAATAAAGTTGAGCTAGGAACTGATGGAGGTGGGGTTGGGGTTGGGAACAAAGAAGGGAAAGGGGAAGAAAAAAAAAAAGAAAAATTGATTTTTAGTCCTAGTGAATTTGAAGACATCCAAGTGAAAATGTCCAATAGGAGTTGATAATATAGTGGACCAGTGATGTAGATTCAGGGATCTTTGGCATGGAAATAGTGTATAGATTCAGAGAAATGGTATTTTGGCATGGGAAATGATAACTGAGATGATAACAACAGGCTGTGGAGAGAAATCCTAGAGAGAAAAAGTCAATAGGCTGAAGATTAACCAAATCTTTTTTGTTTTTTTAAATTCAATTAAAATCTTTTCATTTAATCTATTTTCTTCTTATTCTTCCTCCTCCCTCCCCAGTGGAAAACAAATAAACAAAAATCATTTCTGCATTGCCATATATAAAAAATATATGTCTCAATAAATCATTCTTCTGTCAGGAGATCAGTAGCATATTTTATCACTGGACTTTGGGAATTATGATTTAATGGGGTCCTTTATTTTAAACTTGGGTGGAAGTCAAGGCTAATTCTAAAGAAGTTATTTATGCTTTGAGATGAACCAAAATATTTCATGAAAAATAAGATCTGCCCTCTTATGAGAGGTAGTTTCATAAATCTAGAGCCAGAATAATAGTGAAGAGGAGGAGGAAGAGGAGGAGAACTAACATTTATATCTAGTACTTTAAGATTTGCAAAACACTTTGCAAATATCTAGCCCAACTCCTTCATATTAAAGCTAAGAAAATAGACTCTTTGAGGGTATGACTCACCTAATGGGTCATTTAGGTCATCCTCTAACTCAAAATCCATCTTTACAGGTTAACCCTTTCTTGGACTGAGAGGATTCAATTCCTTTATTTTCTTTTTAAAATTAAAAAATTATGAACTTAACAAATATTAAAATGAATATACAAAGAACAGAAAAAGAGGATTGTATATTAACCATGGATATCTGTTTCATATAATGTGTTTCTTTTTTCTTAAATGCCTTTTAATTCTGTTTTTTATTCTTATAAATGCCCCCAAATTGAATAATTGCATATAAAAATGAAAGAGAAAAAGATTATATGTGAAACCATCAATCTCCAGTATGCTTTAAAATGCACATAATAAATTCAACATGTTCCTTGCAAAGCTGACCTCCCTTTCTGTGTTTCCTTCTGTAATTCCTTCTGTTTTATTATGTGCATTTAAAAATATTTCAAAGCCCATCTTTTCTTCCTTTTTTTTTGGCAACTCTATAGATAACTCTCCTCTTTTCACCAAATTCTCATGACCTTCTCCAGCCCTCACAAAAATCGAAAAAGAAAAAACACAATCCTTATAACTAATAAACATGATCAAGCAAAATAAATACAAATATCTGTCATGTAAAAAACCATGTTCTCAGTCTGTTCTTTGAGTCTATCACTTCTCCATCAGGAAGTGAGCAATTTTCTTTGATTTCCATTATCTATAGTACTGATGGGTCAATTACCCTGAACAATGTACTTGTTTTTCCAAGTCAAGTTGTTTTTCCTTACAATTTTGTTGTTCTTACATAATTTATTCTCCTGGTTCTTCTCAATTCATGCTGCATCAATTCATACAAGTATTCCCAGGTTTCTTGGAGATTGTCCCTTTTGTCATTTCTTGCAATGCAATAATATTCCATTATATTCATAAGCCATAATTTTTTCAGCTGCTCTCCAATTGATGGACACCTGATTTGTTTCCAGTTCTTTTCTGTAACACAAAGAATACTGTAAATATTTTTATACTAATGGATCATTTTCCTCTTTATTTGATCCTTTTGGAAGATAGGGCAATTAGTCATATATCAGAGTTAAAGGGCATGCATAGTTTAGTGGCTTTCAGGGTATAATTCCACAGTGTTTTTACAAAGTGGTTGGACCAATTCACATCTAACTGCATTAGTGAGTGTGTTTTTCCCAATCAATGCCCTTCCAATAATTGACATTTTCCTTTTTTTGTCATCTTTGCCAAAGTGATGAGTGTGAGGTGAAATCCTAGAGTTGTTTTCATTTTCATTTCTCTAAATATTCGTGATTTTGAGCATTTTTTATATGGTTGTCAATACCTTGTATTTCTTAAACATCTGCCTATTCATTTTATTTGACTATTTACAAATTGGAGACTAGCTCATCACTCTTTTTTTAGAGTTATGTTCTATATTAAATTTAATATGGTAGTATCAATACTTTCCTACTTTTCTGTATCCTCTTCCAAACTTCCTTTTGCTATCTTCTGTGTATTTATTGTTTCATTGACACTCATTTTTTCTTTTTTGCGTCTCTTTTGCTATCTTCTGTGTATTTATTGTTTCATTGACACTCATTTTTTCTTTTTTGCGTCTCGATTGCTATTCCTTCTTTCTCTTTATATTTCCCCTTCCCAGAAAAAAATACTTAAAAACCTGCTCATGTAACAGATGAGAAATTAAGGCAAACAAACTCAGAAAGAGTTATTTTGATTTGCATTTCTCTAATTATGAGAGATTTGGAGCATTTTTTTCATGTGGTTGCTGATAGCTTGAATTTTTCCTTTTGAGAATTGCTAGTTCACTAAATTCTAACCATTTACCTATTAGAGAATGACTCTTGTTCTCATAAATTCTCTGCAATATGTTACATATATATGATATTAGTCCTTTATTGAAATTTTTTCCTAGTTCACAGTTTCTCTTTTTTGCTAATTGCATTGATTTTGTTTGTTCAAAACCCTTTAAATTTTATGAATCAAAATTTCCCATTTTACTTTTTAAGATCATCTTGATTCCTTTTTTTAGTCAAAAACTCTCTCCCATCAACAGCTAGTAAAGGTCTCTAATTCCATTCTTTACTAATTGGTTTATGATATTATCTTTTATGTTCATATCACACGTATGTTTGGGGTTTATTGTGGTATGTGGTATGAGACAGAGATTTATTTAAATCTGACTTCCGACAGACTGCTTTTCTAGTTTTCTTAGCAGTTTTTGTCAAAGTGAGTACTTACCCCAGAAACTGAGTTTACTCAATACTGTGCTGCTAAGTTTTCATTGCTTCTGGGTCTGGACTACCTGATTTGTTTCCCTAATCCACTTTTCTGTTTTTTAAGATAGAGACTAGTCCTGGTCATTTCATTGGTATAGGGAGCTCTCAGATGAGGAAAATCCCTTCATCAATGCAGTTCAGCACCTTCTCAGCACTTAGAATTTTAGAGAATTGTCTAGAGCACTGAGAGATCAAGTAAGTTTCCCAGGATCGCACAACTGTGTGGCAGAGGCAGCACCTGGTTTGGAGGCCAGCTCTCAATCCATCTAAGTGGTTAGCTAGAACTGAATAGTTTTTGGTGGTTTCTGCTTTGTAATTATAATGCTATTGGAGATTTGGTACTTGCTTCTTCCAGTGACTCATAGCCACCTACAGTGAGTACATTCCTCCATATGTTTGACCTTGATCCTTGAAGCCCATCGAAGTAGCGGAGTCCAAGTTGCTCCAGTGCCTGTCTCCCTGGACGCCAAAGCAGATCCAGATACTAGGGCATGCTAACATTATTAGTGCAGAGGTATTTCAGGAAGTCACAAGCTCCCTGTGGGGTGTGAAACTTGAGTGGTGAGGTTTTCTCTTTCTTTGAGTCCTGTGCAGAGAAAACCTGAAAACCAGGCTTAGAAATTATGTTGGGAGCAATATGCGTCTCCATTCTTTTATGTCCCGTTGGCCATCAAATGATCATATAGTCATTTGTAAGAGGATAGTACAGAGTATGTGAGAATTTGAAATACAGGAGCTGGTGTGGAGTTGGTTCTCACTGAAATTTTTGTTCTGAATTTGTCTTGGGGAGTCATAGAGGTTATATTCACTGTGACTTTGGCTCATGACATGTTCAGTCTCCTCCTGCTAACCATTTTGCCCACTCCTATAGGCTGACTGTAAGTTTAGGCTTTTTTAAATAATCTATCCAAATTCTATCTACCCGGAATGCGGATGCCCCAGAGCTTGAAAAGGTCCAGAGTGAGCTGGTTAAGAGACCAGATTTCTTTTGGCCAGTAAGCCCCAGAGCAGTGAGTAAGAGCAGGGGATCTGGAAGTCCTGAATTCAGTTCTCCTCTCAGATATTAACTAGGTGATCCCATCAAGTCACTTAGCTCCTCTTAGCCTCAGTTCCCTCATTTGTAAAATGGGGATAATGATAGTGCTTACCTCACTGGGCTGCTGTGAGGATCAAGTGATGTAACGTACAGCAATTTAAAGTACTTTATAAAAGCTGGCTGTTGCATATATTGTTACTATAATTGTTACTTTGTAATCATCATTGTTATTGTCGTGGTGTGTGCAAAATATATCATGAATCACTGAATTTTGGTTGGAAGGGACCTCAACAACTGAGTCTTGTCCTATGGCAAATTTCCATTGCCATACCATTGCCGAAGAGTAGTCTTGCAGAGTGCTTCATGACCTTTAAGGAGGGAGAACTCACCACCTCTAGAGGCAGCCCATTCCATTTTTGAACAGCTCTTATTGATAAGAGGGTTTCCCAGTATCAGGCCAAAATTGCTTTTTTGAATCGACTACCCATCATTCCTAGTTCTTCTCTCTGGACTGAACCAGAATAAGGCTAATCCCTCTTCCATAAGACAGCCCTTCACATACTTGAACACAATTAGGTTTCTCTTCCCCATCTATACCTCCATCTCCTGCATTTCCTCCACCTCCACTTCTTCTCTTCTCAAGGCGAAACATGTCCACACCCTTCAATCAATCATCAGAAGACATGGATTTGACATTCTTCACCATCTTGATTGTCTCCAGAGAAGACACAGAATCGAGGGATTGACCTTGTCTATCCTCAACTAATTAGAATAGCAGAGGAATTGAAGAGAGGGATTTTTTTAATTAATTGAGGCTTAACCAAAACTCATTCCTTTAATATTCCTGAAATGTTATCTCTCCTCCCATTCACCTCATTTCTCCTTGTTGAAATCATACCTATCCTTCAAGGGCAGAAGTAAAATACCATCCATCTCCCATGAAGTCTTTCCTGACTTTTCCTACACTGAGTGATCTCTCCTTTCTAGGTGAACTTTCAGAGCACTGCTACAAAAAGAGAATGTGTGTTTAGTTATTTGTGTAAATGCCCAATCTCTTTTACTTTGAATCTATAAGAATCTTCCTGGTAATCCCATGGCAGTGCCATTGTTCATTACATGGGACTGGAGCTAACAAGGTAGGCAGTATAATGAAAAATCCTTCCCTGGATCTGGAATCAGAAGACTTGAGTTCAAATCCCTGCTCTGCTACCTTAGACACAGCACTTCTCTTTTTGTGATTTTTGATTCCTCATTCATAAAATGAGAGGGTTGGATTTATTTTATTTCTCCTAGCTTTAAAATTCTTTAATTCCTAAGGAGGCACAGGCATTAGAATGGACTTGTATTGACCCTAGGATATAATTTAGATTTGAAAAAATGTTTGACATTATTAATTTTTTTCCTAAAGGTAGAGGGCCAAGAAACAGTTTTGGTTAATTAATTTGGGGCTTGTTTGGCTCTGATTAGCATGGCTTTAGGGGGTTTGGATGTAAAGTGCTGGGGAATTTTGCTTCATAATCAATCTCTCTGAGAAGGGGGTAGGGTAGCTGTGTGTCTGTGTGATCTTACAACAAGCATTACCACTTTGAAAGTTTTCTCCCTCTCGTGGCCAAAGGATAGAATGCACCAGAGGCCTGTGGAAAGACCAGGAATGGTGCCCTAGTTTTGGCTGTATGTAGCCAGAAGAACTGGATTGAATTTGTGGGCTTCATGCGTTATCCTAAGGCTTGGTAACTTCTGACACTCTGTACTCTTCCAGTTTCTTTTTCTGTAACCCATCCCCAATGCAGTTGCCAAAACCAAAAGCCATGGTTCTGAATATGTCACTCTCCTGATGTAAAACATTCAATGGCTCCCTATTGAGTCTAGAATAAACTACAAACTCCTTAGTTTAGCATTTATAGCCCTCCACAGTCTGGCTCCAGCCTATATTTCCAGTCTTATTTCACAAAAAACTTCCATTTATCTATTCCACATTCCAGTCAAATTGGACAACAGTCTGCTCTCTGAATCTGACATGTTCTTACCTGCTTATGCATTTGTGTAGGCTCTCCCCCTCTCTCTGGAATGACTTTCTTCTCATTTCAACCTTTTAGAAGCCTCATCTTTCTTAAGGGCTCAACACAGATGCCATATCTCTTTGTAGCTTTCTCTTGTGCCATCCTCTCCCTCATCCTCCTACTCTAGTCTTCTCTCTGTCCTCAAGTATTCCTGGATGTCTCCTTTGCCCCCATAATTCCCCACCTTATAATTTAAATGCTGAATTATCTCTCCCACTTTCCCATGAGATATCTCTTTCTTGAGGTTTCATTTTTGTCTTTTGTCTTTGTATCATCAAGAGTACTTTGCCTATAGTGGATACTTAATAAATAGTGGTTAAGTTGAATTGAATTGACCTTGTCTGAGTTCCTTATCCTTTGCAATTTGCTCTTCTTACCTATTAAATGGTTTATCCTTCATGAGCTGTTTCTTAGCTTGGTACTGAGAGGTAACTACTAGATCTTCAGTCCCATAGTTAGAGACATCTCCTGGGTATGTCACTCTGCTTTGAGGGTGGTGATGTTAATGCTTTTGGAAGCCATGTAATGACCATCTCTTGGCTGATGCTAAAATATATGTAAAACTCAAATACATGCAATTTACCTATAACTTTCTAGTAAGGCTTAATATTACCTAGACAAAGGAATAGAACTGTTTCTTTTCTCTCCACTGTCCCTCCTCTAGTCTTGCATTCATTTTTTTTAATCTGACTATAATTTCAGACAATATAGGGAATTCTCCAAGTACAATTCCTTCTACCAATTCACATTAACACCTGCTCTACACCTATGTCTTAGAGAGCTGCCTAAAGTACTCAGAAATTAAGTGACTTTCTCAAAATTGCACAGCTAGTATGTTTTAGAGGGAGTACTTGAATCTATTTTCCTGACTCCCAGAACAAGAAAGAGTTTTCTTCTGAGTTGAAAGAAATTGAGGAGGTGCTTTTCTTTTGTTTTTTTTCTGAGCATGTTTTACATTTTTAATTTAATTTTAGTTATTTTTCTTCAATTAATAAGCATTTATTTCCTCCATCCCTCCATTGAAAAAAAACTAAGAAGAAAATCCTCATAACAGATATGCATCATCAAGTGAAGCAAATTCTCTCATTGACATACAAAAATGTATGTCTCGTTCTGCTTTTGAGTCCATCACTTTTCTGTAAGGAGGTGGGTAGCGTGATTTGTCTTCAGTATTATGGAGTCATATTGACCGTTGCATTGATCAGAGGACTAAAGGTTTTCAAAGGTTTTTTTTTTTTTGAGAGACAAGAAGCACTTAGGACAGTGTCTAGCACATAGTAAATGCTTAACAAATGTTTACTGAATTGAATTTTCTTCTTTATAATGTTGTTATTGTATAGAGTTTATTCTGGTGCAGCTCACTTCACTCTGCATCAGTTCATAAAAGTCTTCCCAAATTTCTCTTCACTATTTCTTACAGTACCATAATATTTCATTATATTCATGTGCCATAATTAGTTTAGCCATTTCTCAAGAGTTGGGCACTCCCTTAGTTTCTAGATTGTTTTTCCTACTATGAAAAGGGCTGCTAGAAATATTTTTCCTAGATAATGGATTCTTTCTCTTTGAAGTCTTTGGAGCATATGGTGCTTTTCTTTTCTTTTACTTGGTTCCAGAAGAGATGGATAGAAGTATGTTTGTATGTTCTTGAAGTCTATAATATCTTCCAAGAGCAGGCAGAGCCTTGAATTTCACAGCTGCCTCTGAAAACTCTTCAATAGTAACATCCAATGGGCATTTTGGAAAGGAAGGTAAGTTGAACAAAAGAGCAAACATGTCTCAAATGAGGACATGAACTGGTGACAGCTGTCTTCACCTCCATTCTGTGACTGTCAGCTCCTCAAATTAGTTTATAAAATCTGCGAATGCTGAGTTTTAAAAAGAATTATAATAATGGAAAAGATCTTAGGGACCTTCTAGTCTATTTTATAGATGAGGAAGTCTGAGAGTTAGTAGTAGAGGAAAAACTGAATCTAAGTCATCTGGAATTCCACCATGGGACTCTTTCCATTGTATCTTCCTCCCTCAATCAGTCAACAAACATTTATTAAGCACCTACTGTGTGCCAGTCCCTGTGGTAAACACTGTCTGCCTCTGATTGCTTCTTGTGGGTAAGAGCCTACATATGGAATTCACCTCTGTCTCCTGGCTTCCTTCAAGTCTCAGCTAAAATCCTTAAGAAGGATTCTGTAAGAAGACTTTTCCAGTCCTCCTTCATCTTAGTGCTTTCCCTCTGAAGTGATCTCTAATATTTGTATCTAACCATAGCTATATCTACCTGTCTAGCTACCTTGTGTTTGTACATTGTTCTTTGTATACTGTCTCCTCATCATTCCATTGTGAAGTATGTGAGAGAAGGGGCTGTTTTTGCCTTTCTTTCTATCCCTAGAGCTTACCATTCCAGCACTCAGCATGGTTGTTGACTTGACTTGAAAGTGTTTCTCTAGCTATAGGAAGTGAGAAAAGCTTACTCTTGTTTCTTTGGCCCCGACTAAGTTATGACAGGTAGGAGCCAGTCTGTCTCATGCTAGTCAACTTCAGAGAAAGGAGCACAGAGATGTTGGAAAAGAAGGCCCTCGTGTAGATGAATGATGTGTTGTGATGGTGTCTGAGCTGTTGCCAGCTTTCCCTGATAAACTAGGAAGCATTGAAGGGTGAAACACAAGGAAAGAGTTGTTAAAAGAACTTGATTTTCCAGCTCTTGGGAACTGGAAGCCTGAGGCAGCACAGTGGTAGAATTTATTTTCTAATCCCCCCTCTTACCTCCTCCCCCTTGCTCCCCTCCTTTTGTTACCTGTTGTGTGTCCAATGAGTAAACCATAACCAAGCCCTTATCTCAATGCTGACATTTGGTTTGGCCCCTCAGAAAGATCCTGTGGGGAGGTGTTCCTTTAGTTAAGCATCCTTTCCTCTTGTTTTATTTACGATAGTTGAACTGCCTGGTGAAAGACAGTTGAAAGTCTCAAAACAGAAGTAGGAGCAATGGGAACATCTGGAATATGATCCCTTTAGGTTTTGCAACTTGAATTCCCTCTGGTTTGGAGAGGGAGTAGGAGATAGCAGGCATGGTCATCTGTGGTTTGGAGGAGACTCAGAAAAGCAGGGGAATGCCTTCATGGTACAGATTCTTATCTACCAGGCATTTTTCATGACAAGGTTTCGTAGAATTCTCCTGTCGTTTAGGTCTGGATACAGCAAGCCCTCCTTGTAACGTACTATATACATAAATGTGACATTATTATTATTTATGCAGAGAGAGAAGGGTCAGATAACTAACTATAGCTCTGTGAGAGCACAGGAGACATTGCAGGTGGTAGTAGGAGGATGGTGTGAGCAAAGACAGGAAGTGAGCATGGAGGTGACAAGGCTGATGCTGGGATTCAGGTTGCTGAGGTACTGGGAAATAATGAATAGGGGTTATGGGACTGGAACATGGTCCCAGATTTGCAGTTTTGCTGTCATCCTTGACTATTCTCTCTTGCTCTTCTCAGATATCCAATCAACTGTCAAATTATGTAATTTATTTTTCCAAACCATCTCTCACATAAGTTCTGTTCTCTCTTCGTGCACAGCCCTATTTCAGGGCCTTTTGACCTCTAGCCTGGACAATTTCAATAGCTTGCTGATGGGTCACCCTGCCTCATGTCTCTTCCTGCTCCAATTCATCCTCCACTCAGCTGCCAAACTATAGGTCTGACCATGTCACTACTTTCCTCTTCAATAAACTACAGTAGCTTCCTTTTGCCTTCAGGATGAAATATTTAAAATCTTTTGTCTGACATTTAAAGGTAACCTTCTCCTTCCCATATACTTTAGGATCTAGCCATACTGGTCTGCTTGATGTTCTTTATATAAAACTCTCCTCTTTTTAATAAAAGTAGCATTTTACTGTAATGTCCTCTGGGAGATAGCTCCACTGATAGATGCCATGGCCAGTGGTTGGAGGGAGGGGATAATGTTAAGAGAGAAAAGCCTCTTTCTGCCCCAAGAGGTTAAGAGCTAGATTTTTCCATCTTTTTCTTCCTTTGGTCCTGTAAGCTAGCCTGTCTTTTAAGATTTGGGAATGGAAAAAGAGTAGCCAGTCACTACTCCCTTCTGTCTCAGCTGGAGAGAGAGGGGTCCATATTTTGTAAAGGGGAAATTGGTATATTAATGCCTTACTAACATCTTATCATCTACTTGTAAAAATAAAATGAAAAAAAAAAACCCCTTATCTTCTGTAGTTACATCCTGTGGGAAGGAAGGGAGAAACCAAAACTCCCAGTCCCACTTACATTAGGAAGATTAATCTAGTGGTGTTCAGAATGGATTAGAAAGGAGACAAACATAGAAGCAGGAATCCAGTGCTTCACTGCCATCTACACATTATTTTACCCTTTTCAGGGAGGGGTGTCTCAGAGGAGAAAGGCAAAGGGAGTAAGGAGCAACAAGTTCCAGAAAGTCTTTACCCAGTCCAGGACAGTCAGCTTCTAAATGGGAGGAGCTGTCACCTCTGGCCTTCTTGACGCATTTTCCGTTTTCTGTTCCAACATGTGGTATTTTCCGCAGACAAGTCTCTGCTGATTGAAGAGTCCACCTAGACTTTAAGGATTTTCTCTGTCCTGGAAGGGAGGTGAGAAACCCAGGGGAGTTGGGGATTTCATGCAGGATGGAACTGAATGGCAGGTAGGAAATCTCACCTGGATGCCTGTTCTATCCCTCCTAGAGCTATGAAATTTGAGAGTTGGAAGGGACATTAGCAACCATTGAGTTCAACTCTTAGATGAAAGGAACCTCCGCTACAATAAAGCCCACAAGTGGTTTCCAGCTTCTACTTGAACATCCCCAAGGAGAGGAAATCCACCACCTAGACAAGGACATTCTTCTTTTGAATAGCTCTAATTGCTAGGAACATTTTCCTGACATCAAGCCAACATTTTCTTCTTTGCAATCCCACTGATTGGTCCTGGTTCTATGATCTGAGGCCAAACAAAATAAAGCTGTTCCCTCTTCCACAAGAAAACTCATCAAATACCTGAAGGCAGCTCTCCTGTTCCCCTTGATTCTTCTGTCCTACAAGCTGAATGAATATGTCTAGTTCCTTCAACTAGTCTTCAAAAGACATGAATTCCTGTACTGGGGGTTCCCAAGCCCAACCTAGGCTGGATCAATTTTCCTTGAGGTTGTGGCTACAAGACTTTGGGCTGTTCTGGGGAGTCTGGCATTGCACTTCTTGACCAAATCAAGTAGATTTGGTGGGCTGCCAGAGCCCATTCCAAGTCTTCCAGAAGCCTGTGGCTGGCTGCTTGAGTCCTGCTCAGGAGAGAACAACCTTGGACCTTCTAGGTGGTCCAGCACTCCCAGTCTGAGACAAACAGAGTTTTTGGTAGCTCTGGAATCCAGTCCTAGCCAAGCAGAGAAAGCAGCCTTAGGGTGATCCAGGTAAGGTTTAGGGTAGCACTGGTCCTGGAGAAAATTCAACCCCAATGATCCCTCAAACCTATGTCAAAAGCCTAGCACATGAGTAGCCCCTGAATCTAGAAAAAGTAGGAGAAGGACCCCAGATCTAGGAGGAGGTCCTGGAACCTTCTGACTTGAGCCCTCAAGGCAGAACTCAGCACTAGATTGGCCTCAGAGTGCCTGGAAGGCTGGACTTACCTAGTCTGGCTCACTGTACTTAGGACCCAACAGGCCCTAACCACAGGAATTTGACTTAAGTTCATTTCCCACCCTGATCCTTCCATGAGTAAACCAAGGAAAACTTCAAATATGTGAAGAAATACCTTAGTTTGAGAGACATGAGGAATAAACCCAAAAAGGAGATCAACCCCACAAATCTAAGTAGAACCTCAGAGAAAAGAAATGTCTTGGCCCCAGGGATTACAGGAAAACCTGGAAGGTCTTGAAACAAGTTACAAAATGGAAAACATAGAGAAGAAAGAATGTAAAGGAAAACTGGCATCTAAGAAAGAAGGATGAAAGACCTCACTCAAGATCTGAATGCCCTGAAAATTAGAAAGAATCAGATAGAAAACAATAGCTCAGCAAGAGAACAACATACGTAAAAACCAAAACCAAAAGACAAGAAATAGAATGTCAAAAACAATTGACCTGGAAAATAAGTCAAGGAGAAAATTTAAAAATGTTTATACTATCTGAAAACTATGATCAGAAAAAGTCTGGATGTCATATTTCAGGAAAAAATAAATGAAAACTGCCCAGAACTCTTAAAACCAGAAGGCAAAGTGAAAAATAGAAAGACTCCATCAGTTGCCTGCAGAAAGAAATCCTCCATCTGGAAAAAACCAAGTATAATCCTAGAGGGAAAAAAATGGATCTTTAATGGAATAGAAAACTTCTAAGAATTTCTGATGAAAAGGTCAGAACTGAGCAGACATTTTGAAATGGAAATACAGGCACCAAGAGAAACATAAAAAGATATAGTATTTGTTTAATCCATTTAAGGGAATATGTTAGGGTGGACTGTTTACATGTTTAATGTGGGATAAGCAACAAATACCTTTTTGGAACTCTAATATCTTTAAGGGACATAGAAAAAAAGGCTAAAATGGCAGAGAGCCTAGTGGTTTTGTTCTGTTTTAATAGTCTGACAAGATAAAAATTAGAAGGACAGGAGACTATACTGTCAGGGGGAAAAAGAAAGAAGAAGAAAGAATAGGAAATCATGATTGCATAATAAAAGCACATAAGATGAAGAGTATATAGCTATAGAGAAGAAATGAGGGGACAAACATCCTATGAACCTAATATTCATTTGAATCAAATAAAGAAGATTGAACACAATTAAGCCCATACACACATACACAGAGATTTTGGTATGGAAATTCATTAAACTCAAAAGGCAATGAGGAGGGGCTAGGCAAGGGTAGTGAAGGGTCCAAAGTCAAGAGCAGCATAGATAAGGGAATAGTTATAAGCAAAAGAAACTGGAATATTGGAGGGAGGGACATGAAAGGAAAAGGAAAAGAAGAAGTAAAAACATGGAATTAGGGACAGATAAGGAGAAGAAGAGAGCTGCAACAGAGAGGAAATGGCCTATTTGACTAATAATATCATAAGCATTAGTCAAATTCCCTTTTTCTTCCTGTACTTTCTTCCTATTTATAAAGACAACGGTGGGAGAAAAGACAGGAAAATTACAGGGAAACATGTAATTAGCAATCATAACTATGAATATGAATGGAGTGAACTCACCCATAAAACAGAAGAGGATAGCAAAATGACTTAGAAGACAGATTCTACCAGTATGTTGTTTATAAGAAAAAATAATAATATATATGTACCTCATAACCTAGCATCTAAATACCTAAAGGAAAAACTAATCAAATTAGAGGGAGAACTATATGTTAAAACAATAATGGTTAAGATTCCTCAGACCCAAACAGAACTTTAGAAAAATTATAGGAGATAAATTTCTGATGATTATTTAATAGGACTAGAGAGGAATTTCTATACTAGCCACATGTAATGATATCTTTACAAAGATTGACCATGCATAAAGATCTCACCCAAAATTTAGAAAAGCAAAAAATTTAAACATATTTACTGGTCACAATGCAATAAAATTATATTCAAAAAAGGGTCCTTAAAGAAAAAATAAGAAAGTAATTGGAGACTACATAACATAATTCTGAAGAGATGATAGGTCAAAAAAAGAAATGAGGTTAGCCTGGCATGAATTGTTCTTGATGAAACCATAATGGCTCATCACTACGACCCTTTCTAGGTATTCACCAACCATCTCTTGAATGATATAGTCTAGAATATCCCTAGTAATTGAAATTAAACTTACAGGCCTATAATTTACACACTCTATTCCTTATTTTTTTTTTTGAGCCCACCTTTGCCCCTTTCCAATCTTGTGGTATCTTTCCCATTTTCCCTGATCTTTCAGATATCACTGATGGTGTCTCAGTCATCACATCTGACAGTTCTCTCAGGACCTGGGCATGTAGTTCTAATGGACTAGGCAAGTGGGATTCAGTTAATCATATTTGTTCTGTCACATCCAGTATGAAGTTAGTTTCCTTTTTCAGGAAAAAAAGGAGAAACAAAATAAAATTGAGTAGCTCTGCTTTCTCTGTGTTACCAGTGGTCAACCTATACACCTCAAGCAGAAGTCCTATTACTTTTCTGATCCTTCCGAACTTCAGTATCATTTCACATTTTTTCAGGACCATGAAAATTATATTTATCACTTATATTCATCCTCTATTACAAGGCTTGCTCTTATCTTTGCAACATTTCTCTTTAAAACCACTGTCTCTTTAGATGAATCCTATTCTTCCTCTTCATTAGAATTGTTTTCCATTTTGTCTTCAGAATTTCATTTTTGAGACTCTCCCTTGCAACTTGGATCAATTTTTCCTGAATCATTTTATTCTATGGAATCCCACCTATCTTTCCTCCAAACCCTTTGAAATCTCTTTTCTCAAAGTCTAAGTGTAAGATAGACTATGCCCCATATTTCCTTTCCTCTGTTACAAACATTAGGAGAAAGTACTCATGTCTCCCTAGGGTTCCCATCATTTCTACCCCAGCAATCACTTCCTCCCTATTAATGAGAATGAGATCCGGGATAGAATTTCCCTCTCATTGGTTCCAATACCTTTCGAAGGAAGAAATTTATCACTAGAGTAAATCATGGAGTTATTGGCAGTTCTTTTGGCAGAGAGAGAGAGCTCCAGCCAAAAAACTGGATATCTTCTGAATTACTGAAATTCCCCTTAACTATTGCATCATGTCTCTATGCTAAGCTGATGATTTGTTTAACAAACTCATCTATTTCTTCTGTCTAGGTAATCTATTTTATATTCCAATGACAAAACTCCTTCAGTTTCTCCTTTCTTTGACCTTTACCCAAATATTTCCTGTCATACTTACCCTCTTCTGGTTTCTAGATTTCATCAAATGAGTATATTACCTTAATAATCAATATTACCCCATCCCCACTTTTACTTATCCTTCAAATCCTGTCCTACACTAAAATCTCTCTCTCTCTGAAATCCAGTCTTTTTCTCAACTTTTCTTCTTTCTCTTGATGATACCACCTTCTATCTAGTCACCCAATTTCTAAGTAATCTTTAATTCTTCCTTTCTCTTCCTCTAATTCATTTTCTTCCCCCCCACTTAATAAAATTTTATTTTTTCTAATTACATGTAAAGATAGTTTGAATATTCGCTTTTATAAGATTTTGAGTTCCAAATTTTTTCTCTTTCTCTCTCTTCTTTCCCCAAGGCGACAAGCCGTCAGATACAGCCTACTCACCTACAGTCATGTTAAACATATTTCCACATTAGTCATGTTGTGAAAGACAAATCAGAATAAAAGGAAAAACCACAAGAAAGAAAAAACAAAAAAGAAAAGAGAAAATAATATGCTTCCATCTGACACCATAGTTCTTTCTCTGGATGTGTTTAGCATTTTCCATCATGAGTCTTTTGGAATTGATTTAAGGGGTGGGAAACCTGAGGCTTTGAGATCACATGTAGCCCTCTAGGTCCTCAACTGTGATCCTTTGACTGAATCTATACCTCACAGAACAAATCCCCTTAAGAAAAGGATTTTTTCTGTAAAACTTGGACCAAATGTTCTGCACCCTGTCTTAGATCATTGTACTGCTGAAAAGAATCTGTTAGAAAGTCTATTAAAGTTGGTCATCACATAATGTTTCTGTTACTGTGTACAATGTTCTCCAGGTTTTGCTCACTTCACTCAGCATTAATTCATGTAAGTCTTTCCAGGTCTTTCTGAAATCTACCTGCTCATCATTTCTTGTAGCATAACTATACCACAACTTATTCAGCCATTCCCCAATTGATGGATATCCCCTTAATTTCCAATTATTTGCCACCACAAAAAGAGCTGCTATAAACATTTTTGTACATGTGCATCCTTTGCCCATTTTTGTGATCTTTTTGGGATACAGACCTAGTAATAGTATTGCTGGATCAAAGTTTTATAGACCTTTGAGCCTACTTCCAAATTGTCCTCCAGAATGGTTGGATCAGTAAACAACTCTACCAAAAATTCATTAGTGTCCCAATTTTCCTACATCTTCTTCAACATTTATCATTTTCCCTTTTTGTCTGTTTTTTGTTTTATCATTTTGTTTTTTGTCAATCTAATAGATGTGAGATGATACCTCAGAGTTGTTTTGATTTGCATTTGTCTAATCAATAATGCTTCTAGTTCATTTTCAACTTGCATGGATTCTCCACATCTCTCACATTCATCCTCTTTTCTCTACTCATGGCCCCCATAATTTCTTACCTGATCTACTGTGATAGTGCTGAATGTTTCACTGACTCCAGTCACTCTCCTTTCCAAACTATCCTTCACACAGCTGCCAAAAATAATGCTCTTATCTGACTATGTCATTCCCTACTCAAAAACCTGGCCACTCATTCTCCTTGATTTTTCCTCTTCTATATTTATTATTAGTGTGTACTCTTTTCCAGCTCTGATTTTTTCACTTTACATTATATTACAAAGGTCTTTTCACTCTTTGCTTCTATTTTCTTTATTCTAATTTGCTTCTTAGTCCCTTGTATGCTGGCTTCTCTTATCACTCAAGTGAAATTGTTTTCTCCAAAGTTACCAATGATCTCCTAAATTGCCAAATCCAATAACTTTTTCTCTTTTCTCATTCTTTTTGTACCTTCTACAGCATTTGGCAGTGTTGAACTCTCTTTCTTCCTAGATATCTCATCCATTCTGTCTCCCTTGGTTTTCTTCCTACCTGTCTATTTTTTTTGTTTTGTTTTGTTTCTTGCTGGATGATCATCAGTATTCTCTTCCTTAACTGTGGGTGTCCTTCAAGGCTTTGTCCTTGGTCTTCTTTCTCCATAACCTCTGTCTTGATAATCTCATCAGATCTTATGGGTTCATTTGTTATCTCTATGCAGATGACTCTTAGAATGACGTAGTGAGCCCTAGTCTCTCTCTTTCCTGAACACCAGTTCTAGATCACGAAAAGCTGCCTGTTTAAACTAGATGTCCCATAGGCATCTCAAACTCAACATGTCCAAAACAGAACTTACTATTTTAAATCCAGACTCACCCTTTACATCAAATTCCCTCTTTTGCTCAAAGGCATTGCCATCTTTCCACTCATCTAGGTTTGCAATCTTGGTGTAAAGCCAACTTCTCATTCTCCCTCCTGCCCCACATCCATTCAGTCTTCTCAATTCCAACCACACAACATCTTTTGAATCCATTCCCCTTTCTCCACTCATGTGGTCACCCTCCAAGTTTAAGCCCTCATCATCTCTCACCTGGGTTATTGCAATAACCCAGTTTATCTTACTATAGTATATTACTATATTATACATATACACACATATATTTGTGTGTACATATATATATGTATATATATATAATACTACTTAATATATATCCCTATTGAATTTCATCTAAGTAGATTCAGCCTGCCAAAATTATATTCTTATTGTAAAGATCTGACCATGCCTCAGAAAACTTCAGTAGTCCCCTATTGCCTCTGGGGTAAAATATAAACTCCTTTGTCTTCCAAAGCCCTTTGCAATCTGTCTCCAGTCTACCTTTCCAGGTTTATTATACATTATTCCCCTTTGTTCACTCTTTGGTCCGGTCAAACTTCTTGCTTCTTATTCATTACCATGCCTTTGCTTAGGTTGTGCCCGCTGTCTGGAATGCACTCCTTCCTTAGTTTAGTGTTTCTAGCTTACTAATGAGAGAAATGCATATATTAATAATCAATTATTTAATTAGGACCAAGATTTTTTCAGAAACCTGTAGGTTATTCAGTTTCTGAAGGACATTGTTGATGGATGAGATTGCCCAAATCCCCAGGGTATACACTTTTTGATCTTTGGTGGGAGACATCATTCAACTGGAGAATCTTACAAAGGATTTAATCTAAGGTAAACTCTAGCCCATTGTGCTCTGCTGAAGCTTGAGAGATAGGGGTGGGGCTAGATCCTTTGTCTGGATTGCCTGAGGCTGAGGGTGGTCTGGCTTGAGATAAGTTTCTCATTATCCAAGAGCAAATAGCATAATCAGTCACTTCCCCCAGTCCTCATTAGAATAGGTCCACTTCTTATTATAATATTCATTCTTTTAATTAATTATTAACCAATCAGAGTTGATTGCCAGTCTCAGGAACATCCACTCTTCTAAGGGTGTATAAACATTGAGTGGGTTCCTTGATGTTCAAGAATGCCACTGATCGCTTTTATCAATCCATCAGAATGATTAATAAAACAATTCATTACCCAGAAACTATGTCTCTTGAACTTTTCATGTCCTACTTCAAAGCTCAGCTCAAGTGCTGCCTCTTACATGAAGTCTTTCCAGATTCCTCCCATCAACTAGTGACCCCAGAAATCACTTTGTATTTCCCTCTCATTTATTTCTAGTATACTTATCTGAGTATATGCAAGTTCCCTTCAGCAGACTGTCAGTTCTTTTAGGACCTTTATGTCTTTGACTCCCCTGAGCCTAGCACAGAGGCTGGCACCTATTAATTGATTGGTTTCCAGATGTCTTTATATTCTTCATACTTATCTATTTTAATTGCATTACAGTATTTTGCTACAGTGGTATACCGTAATTTACTCAACTATGTTAAATATTAAGTTCAAAACAATTCATTAAACAAAAAAAGACCTAGCCACTGGGCTATGAGGGCTTTATTCTGTGTGAATTTCAGAGAATTTTGCTGTTCCCTTGAGGAAATCTCCTTTTGTGGAAATTCTGCCACTCCTATGAAATGACTTTGGGATTTGCTAGGTTGCCATCCTGCTTGTCTCAGTCACTGTATGGACTGGACAGTTTTCACAGGACCTAAGAAGGTTGAATGACTTGGCAATGTTGTCCCATAACAACCCATCAGTGGGCAAAATGATGTGTCATCTGTCAAAAGGACTTAGAGGGAAAATGGATCAGGATGGGGCAGCTCACTACAACATCTGAGTACTGAAGGGTGCCTGGCCTCAGTTGTCCAGATTCCCTGTCCCCATTCACAGTCTATTGTGCGTCCATATAATGTAGAAGGGACCAGAAGAAATCCCAACATTAGTAGACCCTCCAATTCTGTTGGAAGCAAATATCCAGAGGAAGAGAGGGTCACTATGGGGAGACCTGAAGGTCAGCATTAGTTTTGGAACAGATTCTTTGATTTTTCTAAACAGCCTTAGCAAAGATAGATTCTGTCCCAGAAGACAGCAGTGACCTCCGTCTCAGCAGCCCTTGGAAGTATGAGGGACAAATTCATCTCCTGATGCTTGTTGTTTGGAATTAGTGGACTGCTGCTGTGTTGTTTTCCATATTTAACCTTCCATGGGGATGCTATCAGAAATTGGGTTCATTTTAAAATAGTCTGTGGACCACATGGGATATCATTCTGGGTTCTTTGATGACGGAGGCAGCATGGTAAAGTAGAAAGGTTATGGACTTGGTCAGGAGGTCAGGGGACCTTTGTCACTTCCCTTTTCTGGATGTCAATTACCTTATTTGTAAAATGAAAGCATTAAGCTAAATGAATGGTTCTTCACTTTTTTTTTTACTGTGTGTCTATGAACCCTTTTGGAAGTATGGTTAAGTTTATGAATTCCTTCTCAGACTCTGGCTTTCAAATTAGCATACATGAATGCATTACAATGAGTTATAAATTAATTTAAATAAAAACATATAGAATTACAAAGGAAACCAAAGATTAGTGAAAATGAAAATGTTTTTTTTTCCCATTCAAGTTCACGGACACTCTGAAATCTATTCATGAGTCCCTTGGTGAAGATGGGTGGGAGACATCTGATTAAGTACCCCTGAACTAGATAATCTCAAGGACACCAGTGCTAGAAGAGAATTTAAGAGTTTGAGAAGAGATCAAGGTCAGTGGGAGAGGGAAGGTCTATAACTGGGCAGGGTCATGAACCTTCTCTCCAATTAGGGCTAAGCTCAAATTTTTGAAGAGTCTTCTCCCAGGACTTGGACCAGGTACTCAGCCCCCTACTTAGAACCCAAGTCTAGACTCAATGCAGTAACCCAAGAAAGAAGCAGAAGAAGCATGGGGGAGTGTCACCTTCTCCTGAGTTTGCCAAATCTTTGCTTCTGTCCCTGCCCAGCTGGCCCACAGCTTCCATCTCAAGAAAATCACTTCCAATGTATGTTCTGCTTGCATCAGTTTCATCTTGGGAGTAGGACAGGAAATTTATTTTTTATCACTTGGAAGCAGGAAGCTTCTTAATGTAAGTTAATAAATTTCTCAGAGCTCTATACCCTAGGACCCAGTAACTGCCAAGGTAGATCCAGTTTGAAACAGGAGCCTATGGATCCCTCTCAGGATGCAAAATCCTGTAATCAGATTACAGGTTCCTGATGTACCTTTTACTCACATAAATACTTCCAAAGCTTTAGCTTTGGTGGGTACTCACACCCAAAGCTTTTCTCATGGGCTGCCACTGAACACATGATGATATTTGTTGTAGTAGGGTCTGGTATTTGAGATCCAAGATCTGTCAAGATCCTAACAGATTCACTGGATGTCACAGGCAAGTTATTTGAGTTGTCTTTGATTCTCTTTACCCAGTTGCAAAATGGAAGTATCTTTACATATAATCATTGTTGGCATTTCAGATCTCAGTGCACAGTGTACGGTGCCTAGCACTTAGAAGGCACTAAATCAATGTTTATTGATCGATTGAGGTAGGCTATGCACACTCTCTTCAGTTTATAGGGTTGTGTTCCCATTCTACATTTGAATAATAAATGTGGCCTGATCAGGGTTTGGTTTCTAGGTGGTGGTTTCTAGGGAAGAAGGCAGAATGTGGCCCCAAATGCTGTGTCACATGATCCTGCACCTTGAACTGAGTTGCAAGGGAGAGATAGGTAGCTTCTTAGTAACTCTGAGCCCACGGATTCAGATCAGTCTCTGGCATTCAGTTTTCTGAGTAAGAATTTAGCTGCTTGTATTGGAGTCTTAAGCAGAGTAGGAACTGAGGTGAATGCACCAGGACTGGAGTTATTGCCAGTACAAGCCTCACTGTTCATGCTCTGTCCTCAGCAGCTTGTTCTGCAGGTGAGGCTGTTTTAGAAAAGAGCATCAAATTGAGGATGCTATTGACCCATCCTCCAGAGCAAGGTGTCTGTGAATTTGTCTTCCTAAATATTTTAATAACTATTTCAATGGAGTTGTGTTTGTGGCAATTCTTTGAATTTTATTTTAGTCAGTTAAAAATATTCTGAAAAGAGACCCATAGGCTTTCTGCATGTGAAAGGTCTATGATGCAAAAGTAGTTAAGAACTCCTGCTCTAGAGACTACGCTAATGTCAGTCAGTCTGTCAACAAGCATTTATTAAGCATTTACAATGTACCAGACATCATGCTAAATGAGGTGAGTATAAACACAAGTAGAAAGAATGACAGTCCCTGTCCTCAATGAGCTTTAATGAGGGAACATAACACATAAAAAGAAAATTGGGGGGAGTGGTTAGTATGGGAGAGTAGTAGAGGAGTATGAAGTACAGCCTGGAGAGGAATGAAATAAGAGGCCTGAGGGATAGAGGGTACCTTTAATGTGTAAATTCCAGGACTGGAATGAGCTACAGGATGAAGTGCTTAGGACATGGTAGAAGTCCAGAATGCAACATGGAGAGGAGTGAGCAATTCTCTTAACAATAGGTTGAAAACAAGACACCTCAGCAGTTGGGAAGATTCTGGAGCAGGAGAGTACCTGTTCCATCTGAGCTGTTGACTGTATTTAGCTGTGGTCTCCACTTACGTCATTGGCCCTGGTAATCTTGTTGATGGCCCAGTGATTCTGGATCATTAGTACTCACATGCTCTACTCAGAAGAGTATGGCCCCTATGGAGGAATCTCTGCTCATGGAATGTTCCCTCCCCTGTCAAGGACAGGCAGGTGCAGTGACAGAAGCACAGAGATAAGGAGAGATTCCTTAGATGTACACAGAGAAGCTACAGGAGCTAGAGTGATGGAAATAATTGTGTTCCCTTAGAGATGAACATAGGTCAGCAAAAAAAAAAAGTACCAAAACATCCAACTCTGCTCCTTGTTTGCGAATGGGAGCTTGGTCAGTCTGCACCATGACAGTACCCTCCTGGGTTACACCTGAGATAACATTGTCCCAGCGTCTGGGGCCCCAGGGAGATCTGAGCATCAGTAGATGGTCTACTTTTTATTAGTCCTTGACCAACATTTTTTAAAATTAAATTTTATTTTTTTCTATCAATGAAAATGTACCTTCTTTCCCTCTCACCTTTCCTACTCCCCATTGAGGAGAAAAAAAACTCCAACCTTTGTTACATACGTATCAAACAAAACAAAGTCCCATACTGATCATGTCCAAAAGACTGCATGTTTCAATCTGCACTCTGAGTCAGTCATCAGATTGTCAAGATATGAGTATCATCATCATGAGTCCTCTGGAGTGTTTGGTCATTGTGTAGATCAGAGTTCCTTATTCTCTCGAAGTTGTTTTTATTTATCATGTTACTATATAAATTTCTCACCTGGTTCTGCTCATTTCACTCTGTATCAATTCACATAAATCTACCAGCTTTTCCTGAAACCATCTTCTTTATCATTTCTTATAGCACCATAAAATTCTATCACATTCACATACTACATACAGCTTGCTCAGCCATTCCCTAATTGATAGATATGTCCTCAGTTTCCAGTTGTTGGCCCCCGTGAAAAGATCTGCTATCAAGATCAACTTCTTGTTTTTATTGTTGTGGTTTTATTATCTATCTATTTTTAACATTCATATTTAGAAGTTGTGAGTTCCAAATTCTCAATCTCCCTCTAAGCCCTCCTCCACTCATTGAGAAGGTAAGCAACAGGATATGCATTATACATGTGAAGTCAGGCAAAACATATTTCCACATTAGCCAAGAAAAATCAGCAAGAAAAGAGAGTGAAAAGCAATATGATTTAATCTTCACTCAGAATTCTCTCTCTTTGGAGGTGGATAGAATTTTTCACCATGGGTCCTTTGGAATTGTCGTGGGTCTTTGTATTGATCAGAGTAGCTAAGTCTTTCACTGTTGATCAGTCTTTAAGAATTATTGATACTATGTACAATGTTCTGGCTCTGCTCACTTTATTTTGTATCAGTTCTTATTAAGTCTTCTGTGGTTTTTTTCCCCCAGAGATCTTCCTGCTCATCATTTCTTATAGCACAGTAATATTCCATCACAATCATATACCATAACTTGTGCAGCCATTTCCCAATTAATGGGCAGCCTGTTAATTTCTTTGCCACCTTCTTCTTAATGGTGACATGGATAGTGGAAACTCTTCCTGTAACTTCTAGTTTGATGTCTTTTGATTGTTACTTCAGTGCTCAAACCTTGTTTCTGGCGACTCTGTCCTCTAGTTTCATTTGGGCTGGTTGGAGAAGTAGCTAGGCATTTGGGAAGGTGTTTCTAGCTTATGCAGTCTACTGGGCTCTCACCCTTTCTCCTATATCTTTCCTGGAAAGTGCTCTTGACTCCAGAGAGTTTAGAGCATTCCACAGACATTCTCTTAGTGATGCATTCAATGCCACTTCCCCCACAAGGTAGATATAGCCTGAGACTATTCCCCCCATTTTACAGATGAAATTGAGATAAGGATTTTCCTAAAATTATCTGTATAACACTCAATGTCAGATCATAGATTTAGAGTCAGAAGCATCCTGTGAGGTTTCTATTCTATCCTCTCATTTAGAGGTGGAAAAGGAGGCTGAGGTCTTATAGTCTAAATTTGAATATAAATACAGATCACAGATATCCTGTCCTCATAATGGGTAGTAGGGTTAAATTCTTTGCCTTGGTTTAAGTACTGGTCTGGTCCTCAAAAACTATTTCTCTCCTTCCTTTGTTCTTCTGCTTCTTTTCCTTTTTTCCCATTCACCATCCTATCTGAGTTATTATGGGGAAAGTACATTGTTAACCTTACAATGCTCCCAGAGTGTAAACCATTACTATTTGTTTTCTCTTTTTTTCTGTCAGTTTATTACCCTACTTGTCTTGTTTTTATTTTTGTTTTATATTTCATTTTATATGTGATCCAGACCTAGCTCTGTGTACAGCTTTCCTAGACCCTTTCTCTAGTTTCTTCCCTGGAGCTATCCTTGGTTCCAGAGACCTTAAAACATTCTACTGACAATTTCTTGGTGACCCACCCAGTGTGATTTTACAAACACAGGGTGCGCTGGGCAGATCAGCAGCTGCTTCACAGTTCTGTTTTAGAGCACTAAGAGACTAAGTGATTTGTCCAAGGTAGAGCGTGGATTTGAACTCAGGTCATTCTGACTCTGAGACCATCTCTTTATCCACCATGATATGCTACCTTTCTGGTCTGTTTCCTTTTATTTTACTCCACTGAGATTAATTTTGGGAGTGGCCCACGGGTTGTGGTCAATGCTTTAGTCAATTAACAAACATTTATTAAGCTCTTACTATTTGGTCAGCACTGTGCCAGTGTTGTGGCTGAGGAGGAAGAAGAGGAGGATTTTGCTTCAGTATGGCACCTTTTATCTGATGGGCAAAAACACATCTCAATGCCTTCCTTTATAATCAGCCATGGAATCAGTCACCAAACATGGCATACCTACTAGACACAAGCACTATTAGGTGTTGAGGAGGATATAGAGAGGTTAGAGGCTTGGCCCCTTTCTCAAAAGGCGCTTAAGCTGTTGTTAGGGAGCTGGAACATATGCAGGCCATGAGATAAATAATACAAGACAGCATGTAATATCAAAGGAGAGGTATAGGAAAATGAATACTGGAGGAGGGTAGTAATCTCCAGGAGCTGAGGTGGCTGGGGAAACGCTTCACAGAAGTGGGAATAAGATTTGAGCTGGGTATTGAAGCATGATCAAGGTAGGAAAGCCCTGATATTTTTAGCTACAGTGAATAAACAAGTTTGGAGGGTACAGAGAATTTGTAGGAGAGGCAGTATTAGATATGATTGGAAAGACAAGCATTAGATTATGGAAACCCTTGGAGAGCAGGTTTTAGATTGTATCCTATAGATCAGGGGTTCTTAAGCTAGGGTCTGTGAACTAAAAAAAAATGCTATTTGTATTCCAATATACTTGGCTTAGTTTGTAGTCTTATGTATTTTATTTTATGCATTTAAAAACATTATCCAAAGAAGGGGTTCCATCATTTTCACCAGATTGCCAAAGGGGCCCATGATACAAAAAAGTTAAGGACCCCTACTCTAGATGATGGACAGCTAGGTGGTGCAGTGGATAGAGCTCTGGGCCTGGAGTCGGGAAGGTCTGAGTTAAAATCTGTCCTCAGATGCTAGCTGCGTGACTAGGACAAGTCACTAAACCTATTTGCCTCAGTTTCCTCATCTGCAAAATGAACTGGAGAAGGAAATGGCAAGCCATTCTTGAATCTTTGCCAAGTAAATGCTAAATGGGGTCATGAAGAATCGAATATGACTGAAACAACTGAATAGGTCAAATATCCCTTGATTTCTGTTTGGTTTGTGGATCTTGTGCCTTCTTCTCTGTCCTTTCTTTTTCTCTGTTATCTTGTTTATATAGTACATTAATGATCCCCATTGAGTTCTTGGATGACTGACTTAGATTAATTCATGTTTGTCCCAGGTATCTGGGATATGGACTGTATGACAGAAAGAGGCCCCTATTTGTGGCCAACGCCCATATGCTGAGCTGTGGGTCTGGTCAAGGGGCCTTGGATCCCTTCAGCTCTAACTGGCAGTGCAGGGGAGGACAATCAGGGAAACAAAGGGAGGAGGCGGCGGCATTGTGCTTGGGAAGAATCTCTGAGTCCTAGGAAGGGAGCCAGCAGAGGAAGACTGCAGCACCCAGAAGCAAAGTTTCTGCTTCACACTATTTTGGGTGACAACATTTCTACTGTGTCTCCATCCACATTCATTCTCCCTGCCTGCCCACCCTCTGTTCTTGCAGCTGATGGACGCTCATACCCACTTACTTAACAGCCCACTGAACGCAAAGCCTACCCTGCTGCCCGTCAGCTCCTCCCTAGCCCTTGGGAGTAACTAGCTTCCAAGAGCTGGTTGCTTTGGTGAACGGTTCCCTGACAGACCTAAAAAAGGGAAAAGAGGTAAGAAAGCCAGAACTAGATGGGGAAATGCAATTGGAATTCAGACAAATATACATCAGGCAATTTGTTTTTATTTCTGTGCTCCCCTTTTTAAAAAAAATACATTTTTATTAATACCTTTTGATCTGATGTCACATATTCCTTATTTGTGTCACACGTCCCTCTTCCCAGTCTCTTAGAATAAGGAATTTTTTTTAAAAAGGAAGAAATTAAGTTCAGCAAAACAGTGAACTCTAAAATGATGAAAAAGTCTAAGGTTATATGCAGTTTTCCACACTCATGGTCCTCCATTTTGGCAAAGAATTAGGGAGGTTGGTGTCTTCTCATATATCTCATATATTTGGGATCAAGCTTGGTAATTATAATTTTAAAGCATTCAGTTTTGTTTTGTTGTGGTAAATCTGACTGTTTCATTCAGGCATTGTGTATGTTGTTTGCCTCTTTCTGCTTACTGCTTTACTTCTTTTGAAAGACCATGTAACTGAAGGGGGGTGACATTTGCCAATGATAATACTTCATGTTTCTATCACATTTCTTGTACAAGGACTTTCAGGCACATGATCTAGAATCTATTGTTGTCCTGGATTTTCCCTTTAGACAGGCCTGTGGGAGTTGATAGGAGCTGTTCAGATTTATTAAAAGATTATGGCAGAGATAGTCTCATCCGTCCATTTCTGCTTGAGCAACCTAATGTTTAAGCTTATTTAGAGCCCCAGAGGATAGACCCATATCTAGAAAAGTGCCCTTTCCAATAAGTAAGCTCTGAGAAGCCCATGATTTGCTTTGTGTCTTTTAAGTAGAGACTGATGCCCCTCCCTACACCTATTTTCTACCAGAAGCGTTGGTTATGTTTGGTGGCACAGTGGGCCTGGGGTCAAGAAAATCTGAATTCAAATTTGGCCTCAGAAATGTACTATGTGTGTGACCCTTGACAAGTTACTTAACCCCATTTGTTTCAGTTTTCTTATCTGTAAAATGAACTGGAAAAGGAAATAGCAAACCACTCCAGGATCTCTGCCAAGAAAACCCCAAATAGGATCACAAAGAGTCAGATACAACTGAACAACAAGGGACAATGAGGATGGGAAGTTTGGGACCCATTTGTGAAAGGAGAGGATTACAGCAGTTTCCTGGGTCCCTAATACTTGGAAGGAGCAAATATGGCCATGATTCAGATAGATGAAGAATTCTTTGTTTGACAGCAGTAGTGTCTTGGGGTATAGGGGGAGGTTTCTGAATTAAGGGATATATCCTTTGGGGAAATAGCCAAAACCTTTTATTTCCCTTTATGGACTTTGAAAATTTTGTTTCCAAAATGAAGAACAGTTAATAACCTAGCTTTTCAAATGGGGCTTCCCCCCAAAAAAGTTGTTTGACATAATAAAAAATTGTGTGATTACACATATATTACCTATTAGGGCCTATGTAATATATATGTTATATTAGGGAAGGGATTAACTTTTTTTAACATATAGTTTATTTATTTTTCAGTTTACAACATTCACTTCCACAAGAATTTGAAATCCAAATTTTCTCTTCATCTTTCCCCATCCCCTAACCACAGGACAGCGTGCACCCCATCCACCCTGTCCCCCAGTCTGTCCTTTCTTCTATCACCTGCCTTCTCCCATCCCCCTTCCCTCTATTTTCCTTTAGGGCAAGATAAATTTCTATTCCTCATTGCCTGTATATTTTATTTCCCAGTTGCATGCAAAAACAATTTTTAACATTCATTTTGAAAGCTTTGAGTTCTGTATTCTCTCCTTTTCTCCCTCCCCACCCACCCTCATTGAGAAAGCAAGCAATTTAACATAGGTCATACATGGGTAGCCATGCAAAACACTTCCATAACAGTCATGTTGGGAAAGACTAACCACATTTCCCTCTGTCCTGTCCTGCCCTCCATTTATTCCATTCTCTCCCTTGATCAGTCCCCCCACAATAGTGTTTGCTTCTGATTATCCCTTCCCCTAATTTACCATTCAGAAGGGGTTAACTTTCTAAAAAATATCATAACCTCCTTTGGAAATCTGGTGAAACCTTTGGACTCCTTTTCAGAAGAATGTTTTTAGATTCACAAAATAAAATACATAAGGTTACCAATTATATTGAAATAATTATCAAAATATTAACAAAAAAATCCAAGTTCAAAGGCCTCAGTTTAGAGGTTGCCTAGGACAAGAGTGGCAATTGTTTGGACCCTCCAAAGAAGACAGATTGGATAAGCCTAGACTATTCATTATGTGCTAGCTGATAGGAATGGTAGGAGAGTATACTCTGGAATCCCAACTTCACTTCTGTTTAGTGTAAGATGTAGCTGTTTAACAGACAGTGATCGCTTTCCAACCTTTCTTCTTCAACAGATTTCTCCCTCTTATCATCCCTTCTCTCTCATTAATCTCCAATCACTTCTTTTCTCCTGGTTGCTTCCCTACTGCTGTAAATATGCTCATGTCTCCCCCATTCTCCAAAGACCCTCTCTTGACCTGTCCATCTTCACTAGCTATAAACCTATATGTCCTCCTTTAGTGGCCTTTCCTCTTGACAACTCATGTCCTTTCCTCTTGACAACTCATGTTGCCTCCCCCCATTAGACTGTGAGATCCTTGCGAGTAGGGACTTTTTTCTTTTTTTTTCTTTGTATCCCTAGCACTTACAGTGCCTGGCACACTTGACTGTACATGCATATATTATTTCTCTCTCTCTCTGTCTCTATCTCTGCCTCTCTGTGTTCCCCACATGACTGTGGGATTTTGTGTTCTAAAGTTTTCCTTTCCCCAAGTTGAATGCACATCCTTCCTTAAGAGAGTCACTTTCTTTAGGAAGGAAGGACTGTTTGTGGGAGATCAAAAATGGGTTGGCTTGCAGCTCTAGAGGCACAGCACTGAAGTTTTATGATAATCCTGCTGCTCTAGCTCTGCGTCCTGCCCCTCTACATATAGGACTTGGAGCTTCTTGGCTGGGGTGGCAGGGGAGTGAGTAGCTTTGGCCCTACTTGGTTCTTAGAAAATCATGGCTGTGATTGGGGGTGGGATGGGTGTCTTCTTTCAGAAGAGAATGGCTCTGCTCTGTATCCTCTAATGGCCTTTTCTTAATAACTCATCCCTCTGGACCTCTCTGTAGCCTTTGAAGTTGTCATCATCCTTTTCCCCTGAATTTTCTCTTCTTTCTAGATTTTCAAAGCACTGCACACTCCTTGTTCTCTTTTTATCTGTATGATAGTTCCTTCACTATATCCTTTGTCCAAGTCATTTGTTGCCACTTTCTGTACTCCCTATTTTATCCCTTCCTTTATTTGATTTAGAGATCCCCCTTTTTGTGTTTCTTAGTTTTACTATTTCTTTCACCTCTGTTCTATCCCTTATCCTGCCATCCTTTTGAATTTCTTGTCTTGTTTTACTTTCGGATCCTTGAATATATGCTGGTTCTGGACTATGGACAAGGTGTTTAGTCATCCTCTAGAGCTCACGGGGTTGTCTCTTAATTCTTGGTTCTTCCTTCACCTTGAAAGGCAAGAGGAAACTCCTCAAGAGGTTCTAACATCAGAAATCCTAAAACTTGAGTCTTTTGTTTTATGTGACTTCCAGTCCTGGGTTCCTTCCTTAGGTTCCCTGGGCAAAACCAGCTGTGGGAGCATAGAAAGAGGGGATGGTTGAGGTATTGTGTGAATGGTACTCTCCTGGGGGACTCAAGAGCTGTATTGTTTTTGTAGGTGCACAGACCTTGAAAGTCTAGGGACTGGACTGGAAGTAGATGTTGAGAGGAAGAAAGAAACTGAGAGATGCTCAATACCTGAGGATAAATGGAAGGAACTCTGACTTTCTTCTGTCCTTTCACTTTAATGCTAATAACAGTGAAGATCTCACAGGGCTTTACTTTTGTTTTTTATATATTATCCTACTTATACTGAAAGTATCTGTGTGACGTCAATATGACTATACTTTATGAGGATACTTTGCCTCATTCCACAGATGAGGAAACGAGGCCCAGAGAGTTGAAGTGACTTGCCCAAGGCTACCTATCCCTACTCTACCGGCCTCCAGTCTGGTGTCCTTTCTACCAATCAAACCTCTTCCTTAGCTCTGCCCCCCCTAACCCCCAAGTTTGCTGCTTTCCCTTCAATGACACTATAAATTTCACAAGGGCCAGATCCATGATTTTTATCATATACTTCAATTTAATTCAAGAAGCATTTTTGAACACCTCCTCTGTGTCAGGGACTAGTACGGTGCTGGCAACACTAAGACAGGATGAAAAACAATCCCTATGCTTCAGGGGTTTTCAGTCTACCAGAACTTACACTTACCCTATACATTCCTGCTCTCCAGCTCAGAGGGCTGAGCCCATAGTAGGTGCTTAAGAAGATTTTTTGACTGAACCTCTGGACATTTGTTGTACTTTGTTTTTAGCTTTCCGGTGGCATTTATCACATGCTATCTTGCACCATAGTAATTAATTTATCTGTCATCCCTAGGAGTATATTCCTTGTAACACCTAGAGTGGGGAATGTACTTAGTAAACATTCAATGAATGTTTGATAAATGAATAAGTGTTTATGGGGTAAGCAAGAGAGCTTCTTCCTAGGTGAGACCCTTACCAATTATAGATTTCCAGACCCATTGGTACATGGACTCTCCCCTGAGAGACTTTAGCCTAATTGGAAAGAAGTTGGTAGGTTCACCCTTGGTAATTGTGTGGACTTCCCTGTTCACTCTCTGTCTTGGAATTTATCACTCATTCCATGGATGCCACAATCTGAGTGGAGGAGCAGAAAATGCCCTGGCTGAGTGAAAAAGGCAGCTAACGTTTACTTGGGTTAGTGAAGCCTTAGAAACAGGGTTTGGGGAGCAGCATGGCACAGTTACTGGTTTTGGAAGCTAAAGTGCCATCTCTTTAACCTCAGGATGCAACCATCTAAATCTTCTTCCTCTCAAATAATATCTCAGAGGACCTGGGTCCAAGTCTTGGCTCTGCCATTTATTCCCTGTATGATTTAGGACAAATCACTTAACCTTTTTGGCTCTTAGTTTCCTCATATGTAGAATGAAGGGTTAGACTATGAACCTCTAAAGCCCCTCCTCCTAGCTCTCAATCTATGATTTTATGTATTTTTCTGCCCTGTTGGTAGTTATAATCCCATATGACACATTTAGACCCATCACTTTTGTCATTTATCCCAGGACCATGACTTCTTTTAACCATTTACTTGTTCAATTATTTCAGTCATGACTGATTCTTCCTGATCCCATTTGGGATTTTCTTGGCAAAGATACTACAGTCGATTTCCATTTCCTTCTCATTACAGATGAGGAAATTGAGGTAAACAGAGCTAAGTGACTTGCCCAGGGTCACACAACCAGTAAGAGTTTGAGGACAGATTTGAACTCAGGAAAATGAGTCTTCCTGACTCCATGCTTGGCACTCTATGCACTATGGTGCCACCTAGCTGCCATTTATAGTAGAACTTATTGAGCATGTATTGCCAACCTCACCAGGCTTCCCTCATTTCCCCTAACAAGAATTTGTTTTTCCTCACTTTTTTGGCTTCTTCAAATTCTAGAAGACTCAACTCCTGTAAAACCTTCCCAACTCACTTCAGCTTAAGGTAATTTCTTCCTCCTCTGAGTTGCTACGTAATACTTACACTATCTCTAAACCATCAGTGTTCAAACAATGACCAAATGAGGCTTGGGCTGTTACCTATGTTGCTTCTATTTTGGTCAGAAACCCTGAAGGTCTCCCTCCCAGACTGATTTCTTTTTCTTTTTCTTTTTTTTTTGACTGGGTAAAAGAGTTCATTCTTTGCCTCATTTCTTACCCAGCCTTAATCACTGAATGGATGTTACCTCAGATAAACTGAGACATGGGAAAGACCTTAGCTTAAAAAGGCCAAGGTCTCCCACTTCATCTAGGGCTATCTCCAGTCATCCTGATCTATATCTTGCCACTGGACCCAGATGGGTCTGGATTGTGACTTTGCACAGCCCTCCCTCCTTTAAATCCAATTCGCTTGCAAGTCATGATATCAACTTCCTGATGTCATGGTGCTTTTTAAGAATAGAAAAACAATAACAACATAACATTTACTGTATGTACCATTAATTTGTCAATTAATCATATACTGTCTCGACAGTTTTTGTATTATTTTATTAAACTGGTATCTCTTGTGTTTTGTTAGCTTTTAATATATAATGATTCTCCTACTGTACTGTGAGCTCTTTGAAAACAGGGACTCTTAAAAAAAGGGGAAAGACCTATTTATACAAAAAATATTTATAGCAACTCTTTTTGTGGTGGCAAAGAATTGGAAATTGAGGAGATGTCCACCAGTTGGGGAATGGTTGAACAAGTTGTAGTATGCAATTGAGATGGAATACTTTTGTGCTATAAGATATGGCAAGTGGGATAATTGCAGAAAAATCTGGAAAAACTTACAAGAACTGTTACAAAGGAAAGTGAGCAGAGGCAGGAGGATGTTGTGTATGATAGGTAACACGGTATGGTATGATGAAGAACTGTGAATGACTTAGATCTTCTCAGCAATACAAGGATCCAAGACAATTGCAAAAGACATGATGAAAAATGCTACCCACCTCCAGAGAAAGAACTGATGAAATCTAAATGCAGATTGAATCATACTATTTTTTGCTTTATTTTTGTGGGTTTTTTGGGTTTTTTTGGTCTGTGTTTTTTTCTCACAACATGACTAAAATGGAAATATGTTTTGTGTGATTGTATATGTAAAACCTATATCAAATTGCTTGCCATTTCACTGAGGAGGGAGGGGAGATAGGGAGAGAATTTGGAACTCAACATTTAAAAAAAATGAATGTCAAAAGTTGTTTTTACATGTAATTGGGAAAAATAAAATATTATTCATAGAAAAAATGAAAAGGAGACTTCCCCCCCTTTATTCTGTCTTTCCTTTAGTACTGAACACTGGATTGTGTACTCATACATCAAATACTTGATGAGTATTTATTGATTGTTGATATAGAGCTTTGATATTCTATTATTTGGTGTCTCTAATTAAGCCATAAGCTTCATCAAGTCAGAGAATGGGTCTTATCTTTTTCTTATGTCCTCTCCACATCCCTCCTCTCAGCCTGGGAATTGTTAGATGAGTACTGTTGGCAATGGACAAGAAAGTGGAAGAATATCCTGAATCTCCAGGGAGTTACCCCTGCATTGATCAAAATTTCTAATTATTCTGTCTCCCACTGATCGTGCTCTACAATTTTACAGAGAATGTTTCCTAGGTTACCCACTACTTGAGTATTTTCAGAACTCTTTGTATATTAGGTGAGAGGAGGTAGAAGGATCATAGGTACAAATTCTTTAGGCTTCCTCTGCCATGGAACCTAGTGGAGGAGAGTCCAGACCAGCTGCTCCACACATCACCAGCATTGGACTTTCATTCTGTGAGGTCATCTTTAATGTTGGAACCATAAAAATCTCCCGCCAAACCTCTCCACCCCATCACACTTAGCTATCCCACTCAAGAATTATCAATCAATTTGGAGATTTTCTTTAATCCCATGGTAATAGAAGAAAATTAGGTATTTAAAAGAATTAATTTATTGATTCAGTCTCTGGAGGATTAGATTGCTTTGAAACGTTAACCTCATGATGCCCAATGAAAGGCAGGGGGCATTTTTTATCGTCTGGACTGGCCTGCTGGGAAAATGTTTTTCTTTCTGATTCTGAAACTAACCAGAGTTCTTTAATCCCTTCCTCCCTAGTGAAGGTTTCAGGTTTCTGTGACTGCTACTACTTTTAAAAAAAAACTACTTTTTGTTGACAGTCTTAATGTCAGTCACTTCAACTCTCTCCCCTCCCCCCATATTGAATACTCTCATATGACAGAGAAAAGCAATTCAGCCAAAATATCTGATATAATGGCTACATTGGCAATATAGGCAATGTTCTGCCTTACTTGACTGCTGCTTCTTGAAGGATGCAAATGTGCATGTTTCATGGTGGTACAGAAGTCTGGGTAATTGTGATGCTGAATTCCTGTGATCTGTGATATTGATACTTCTGTGTCTGAGACATTTTCTTCAAACATCTGATCTCTAGTCCTATGACAAGAGAGAGTACTTTTTCAGAGATATCCAGGTACCAAAACAGGTCAAGGAACTGTGGTTTATGTAATGTGGAAGCAATAGAAACATCAGAAGCTCAGTACTCTTAGTTTTCTCTTGCCTCAGTTTCCCCCATTGCAATATAAAAGTTTCTCCTTAGTGTCCTGGATTCATAAAGGAGACTGACTAATGCATAGGAAGTGTTTGACAAAGATTGTGTGATAATGAGGCTTGACCCAGGCTGCTTTATACGCATCTTGAGGTTTGGTTAGCATCCCTGCTGTGAGAAAAGCCTCATCCCAGCGGCCTAAATATAGAACTGGAAGCCCCAAGTGCCAAGTTCTAGTCCTGGCTTGTCCACTGACTCACAGTATGACTTTGCATAAGAGACTTTCGTTTCCTTCCCCCCCTGCCCCACCGTGGCTGGTAGGAGGGAGATAATGACCCTGACTCACCCCCTAGAGAGAAGCTAATTAGGACTCACAAAGGTACTTGAGCTGGCTAAAGAGGAAGCTAAACAGGGTTACCGAGAGGGCTTCGATCCCTCACACTGTTTAGACTGGCTAAGCTTGTTTGGCTGAGACTGAAGAGTCCTGAAGAAAGTCTGTTTCCCATGGCTCCTCTTTTAGCCCTCATAAATAGCACTAATAATTAATAATGAGGATAATATTTCACATTTAATAAATTCGTTGTTGTTCAGTTGTGTCCAACCCTTTGTGACCCCATTTGAAGTTTTCTTGGCAAAAATGCTGGAGTGGTTTGCCATTTCCTTCTCCAGCTCATTTGGCAGATGAGGAAACTGAGGCAAAAAATGTCAAGTGACTTGCTTCACACAATTAGTGTATGTCTGAGGTTAGATTTGAACTTGAGTGTTCCTGATTTCAGGTCCGGTGTTCTATCTACTGTGCCATCTAGTTGCCCCAATATTATATGTTACTCTTCACAAGGTATTTTCATTACAACAACTTTCCAAAGTAAATTGTGTGAATATTTTGTAAAGAGACTGAAATTTTTCTCTGGTGAAAATATAGCATCAAAGCCAAAGGACTTGGATATTGAAAGATAAATATGAAAGAAACAGGAAAGTAGCCAGTGGCATTGAAGACAAAGATCTTACCTTGACCTTGCAATGCTTAACTTTTTTTTTCTTTTTGTCTCAAATTAATTTACATGACAAACCAGAGAATCTCTAACTCAAGTTAGAGTTGTCTGGAACAAAAGACTAAGATTCATCCCCAGGTCCTGGGAGTTAAAAGAAAGGACCGTTTCTTTTTGGTAGCTGGATATACTGATTCATAGCCTAAATGACTAAAGTACTGTCAACCTGCCTGTATCAGGGAGATGATTTCTAGTCACTACATCCTAGAATACTGAAAATAATATGACCAACAGAGAGCTCTGAAGAAATGAAACCCAGAAACTGGTATCATTGAACAGTGCCTGGTAGCAAGCATGGTGTCTGATTGACCCTCTCTGGGAAAAGCAGAAAAGCTGAGTAGAGAGACTGGTAGGGAATACCAGAGATCTGGACAAAACTCATTACATGCCAAGCCCAGAGCAGGATGGAAGACAGTTGTGTGATCAGAACATCAGAAGACATTGCTAGTCTTGCAGCTTTGGAGATGAGTTTGGAGATATTCTTCACACATTTAGTCACACATGGCATTGATTCTGTGAGTCTTTGAACTAGAGGGCCTCAAGAGTAAACATCGGCAGAACCTATGGGAGTACCTGGAGGCCCAAACATTCTGTGTGTGTGTGTGTGTGTGTGTGTGTGTGTGTGTGTGTATGTGTATTTTTTTCTTTTCCATTTTACAGATAAATAAACTGAAACCTAGAAATAGTATGCCATTGTGCAAAGTAACACTAGCTAGTAAATTACAGAAGTGGTTCTTAAATCCAAATGCCCAGCCTAGTCTTTTTTCTATGCTTGCTTCAGGAGTTTGGTGTGCTGGGGTGGGGGAAATGTTGATGTAAGCCATTTTCCTAGCGTTGTTACTTTGTCAAGCTCTATCCTCTACTTGCAGAGGGATCATGGTTCCACTTCCAATGAGGAATACCTCTAAGAATCATTGAGTTGGACTAAGAACTGAATCAAGGAACAAAGTTATAGAATGCCATTTGTAGACCTAGCACATTGCTAGTTTGGGTATATGGGGAATGTGGTAGGGGACGGAGATCCTTCTTGTTTCTTCCATACCCCTTCCCTGGCTTTTTCTTGCAATTGAGAGAAGTATTGGACCTCAGGTGGAATCCCTTTTATTGTATATCTCTAATATGTAAATGGATGCTTGAATGTAGTAGGAAATATAAGTGGGGTGGGCGTGTATTTGTGAATTCTGCATATCCTCAAGGTTGAGCTGTATAAATCATGAGATGTAGATTCTAGTCATGGTTTTCTTTCTTTCTCGTTTTTGCTTGGGTACGTCACTGATTTTGTACTTGTTGCCTATAAAACGTGGATAATGCTGCCTGCCCTAATCTACCCCAAAGAGGTACTGGAAAGAGAAAATGAGATCAAAATGTATGTGAAAACACTGATAAGTTTAGTTGTTATTGAATAGAAGTTATGTCTTGATGATTAATTGCATGTACCTTATGGCAATATAAAGAAGGTAGTGTAGCTCGGTACAAATAGTGCTAGATTTACAGTTAAGGTGACCTGGGTTATGTGACTTTGCACAAGTTTCATATCATTCAAAGCCATAATTTCCTCATCTATTGTCCTGGTGCTGCCCTTTTCATAAGATTTCACAAGAAAGTACTTTCTAAACCTTTTATGTGAGTTGTTGATGGGAAACTTGTATAACAGGTATGCTGAGGGGAACTTTCTCATTGGTGACAAGCAGTGAAGTGCCTGTTTACAACTTTTGCAATCATTTTAAGGTGGAAAAGCCACAGGCTCCACAGGTAAGAATAAGAGTCCCTAGAGATAGCTTAGCAGAGTCAAAAGTCAAAGGCAACCAACCCCTAGACTAAGAAGTGGGAGACTTGAGTTTGAATCTTGTTTTGGTTGTTCACTTTCTAGATCGTCACAGGCAATTCTCTTCCCTCTTGTTAATCTCAGTTTCATCATTCATAAATAAGGGCAATAATGCTTCTTGACTGGACTCTTGCAACAGCCTGCTGGTTGGTCTGCCTGCCTCAAGTCTCAGCATTCCAGGCTACCATCCACTCAGCTTGCAAATGATCTTCCCAAAGCCCAGGTCTGGCCAGGTCACTTGCTGAATGAACTCTGGGCCTTTTCACTGACTCTCCTCCATCCCTGGAATGCTCTCCCTCCTCCTATTGACTTCCTGGCTTCCCTGGCTTCCTTCAAGATTCAGCTCAAATCTTAACCTCCTGCAAGATTCCTTTCCTGGTCTTTCTCCTCCCCACCTAGTGCCTTCCTTCTGATACTACTTACAGTTTGCCTTGTATAGATCTTGTGTGTATGTTATCATTTACACATTATCTCCTCCATTAGAATGTGAACTCTTTGAAGACAGACGCTGTTTTTGTCTTTCTTTTTATCTCCAGCACTTAGCACCTAGAACATAGTAAATACTTAATAAAGTCTTGTTGACTTGACTCACAGAATGTATTGTGAGAGTATAGTGAAATAATGACCTTGAAAACTTTTTTTTAAAAGAATATACAGTACTATAAAAGTGTTTGGGATTATCGTTCTTTATTGATGGATGTGGAAAGAGGAGACAGAAGAGTAGTGGTGATATGGAAATGAGAGAATGGAAGTGAGAAACAGAGGGAATAATGTTTAGTGATTGAGACAGACAAACGGAGAAGAGAAAAATAGGTTTAAAGGAAAGAGGTAAAGTAGAGTGTACAGAATGAAGCTGGGAGAAAGTTCTGAGACCAATGAGAGGAGCAGGAAGAAGGGGCTGACCTGGATTCTCTCTAGTCCCAGAACATCCCATGCCTCAGTCAACCTCTGTCCTAAGTGATCACTCTCATGAGGGTCTGTTGGCTTAGCCCACTGATTTTCTGAAAAGCAGATGTCTAACTCATCAGAAACTGGGCACTCCAGGAGGAGACTCTCTGATGGGTAGGTTTAATGGCCTGTCTGGAAAAACTCAGGACCACATTCCCTGAGAAAGTCTGGCCCCAGGACTTCAGCTGCTGGGGGTGGGGTGTAAAAGAGAGGATGATCTGGGGCCATTTGTCTGTGCCCAACAGAGCAGGGGTGGGGATTTAAAAGGGAGAGCCTGTGGAGGAAGTCTCATCCTTGTCAAGTAGGAATGTATAACATTCTCCAGTGTATGGTGGCCAGAGACCTGGAGTCATAAAAAGAAACCATGAATGGTTTTGTGGGGAGGGGAGCGATTTAATCCATCAGATACCAAGGTTTAGCTTGATAGAGATGGGACCTTGTTCGGAAAGACATGATAAGATATAGTCCAAGAGGAGAGGAGCTGCAGAGATGGTGAGGTTTACTCTTGTTCAATGCTGTTGACTAGGCCTAGTAATCCTAGTGTATCCATCTGCCTGTCTGTGGACAAGACTGTACCTCAACATGTCAGAAGAGCCAAGCTCAGGCTAGAGGCAAAAGAGTCCTTTCTGTAGAATCTGTACTCCTTGAAGGGTCACTGCAGGTGAGGCATCGTATTCGCTGTCTTGCAGGACACGGCCTTAGCAGTACCAGATCTTAGATTATATAGTAAGGCTGTAATTATCAAAATGATCCGGTACTGCCTAAGAAACAGAAAGGCAGATGGATGGAACAGAGTAGACAAACAATTTACAGCAGCACATAAATATAGTAACCTTGTATTTGACAAGGGTAAAGACTTACGATTTTGGGATAAGAATTCGTTATTTGGTAAAAATTATTGGGAAAACTGAAAAAGCAGGATGGCAGAAGTTGGGCATAGTTCAATATCTTACACCGTTTACCCAAATACAGTCAAAATGGATGTGACTTAGATACAAAGAGAGATATTACAAGGAAATCTGAAGAACATGGAACACATTACTTACCAGACTTACGGGTAGGTGAACAATTTATGAATGAACAAGCGGTAGAGAGCAGAGTGAGGTATAAGCAGGATAATTTTGATTACATTAAATGAAGAAGTTTTTGTCCAAATAAAACAAATGTAGCCAAGGTCAGAGGGAAAGCGAACGTTGCTGGTGGTGGTGGTGGGGAAATTCCATAGACAGTTTTTCAGATGAAGCTGCCCTATCTCAAATATATAAAGAACTTTGTAAAATCTATAAGAATATGAATCCAGTGGATAAATGGCCAAAGGATACGAGCAGCTTTTAGATAAAGAAATCAAAACAATTTATAATCACGTGAAAAAATGCTCTAAATCATTATTGATCATCGGCATGTACATTAAACGACTTTGAGATATCATTTTATACCGATCAGATTGACTAAAATGATTGAGGAGAAAGCAGCAGACATTGGAGGGGATGTGGAAAAAATTGGGACCTAATTCATGGTGGGTGGAGCCCCACTATTTTGGAGATCAATCTGGAACTGGGCCCGAGGAGTTATTAAACTGCCTGTGCCCTTTGACCCGGCAATGTCATGACCAGGTCTGTTTCCAAAGATGATTAGGAAAAAGGAAAAGCGTGTACATGTTCTCAGATATTACCAGTACCTCTCTTTGTGGTAGCAAAGAGCTAGAAATTGTGGGGATGCCCATCAATTGGGGATTGGCTGAAAAAGTTGTAGTATGTGATTGTGATAGAATACTACTGTGCTATCTAAGCAACGATGAGTTCCACGATCCTAGAAAAGCATGGATAGAGTTGCATCAAATAATGAAGAGCGAATGAGCTGAACCAGGAGAATGTTGTATATAGTCCCAACAATATGATTTTAAGAACAATTTTGATCAAAGAAGTAAGTTTGACTATTATAAACGCCCAGATTAATTATAAAGGACCTAGGAAGAAGGACACTATCTGCATCTAGAGAAAGAATTGGTCAATAGAAGTGTGAATAGAATGATTTTACATACCTGTATGTATTTGTGTGTAATGGTAAGAAAAAAATCAGAAAAAAAATTTACATGATAACTTTATTATATATTTAATTGGAATAGCAAATTGTGCATAATAGATTTGCAGTTTCATGATGCAATTGTCTTTTTAAAAAATTCTACTATGCTATGGAAATGCTTGTTTTATTCCATTAATGAAAAATGAAATAAATAAAAATTTTAAAAAAGGGGGTTAGCTTGAGAATGTAAGTGAAAACAACTAATCATTCAATCAGCAAGTACATACCGGGCCTAATCCTGTGCTAAGAATTATAGAGAATATAAGGATATATGAGACACTGGCCTTTCCCTCTGGGAGGTTACATTTTAGCTAGGAAGGTACTATGTACATGGAATAAGGACAAGCAATACGTAATGGCATATAATTAGTTTTGGATTGTGTGGTACAGATTACTAGAAATTTAAAGAAGGAGAAGACTGAAATATCTGGGGAAAGCATCATAAAGGAGCTGGACTTTAAAATGAGAGAAGGATTTGGATATACAGAGGGAGAGATACACTTCAGGGAAAAAGGCAGGAAAGAACATGTTTCACTTCAGGGACATCTAAGGAACCAGGGAGTGGGGGAGGGCAGGTTCATGTAAGGGAGTAGTGAGAAATAAGATTGGAGAGTTCAAGTAGGGCCAGATTTTGGAGGATTTTGAATGGGGAAAAGTAAAATTTAGGCTTCCATGTAGCAGGAAAATAGAGGAGTCTTTGCTAATTTTAACCAAGGAAAGAGATTTCTGGACCCCTGATGGGAGGAATCAAGGGAAACTAGGTACTGATGTTTTTCTCTGGATCTTATTCTAAGTTCATCTCCATACTTTTCCTTCTCAAGGTCCCCCATGGGAGAGTGAACCTGATTTTTTTTGTGTTGTGATCCCACAGCTCTTGGGACTCAGTCTTTCTGGGAAGTAATGGTAAAGAACAAGAAACCTGCTTAATTTGCATCCCTGAGGAGCATGTTTAAAGTGCTGAAAAAGCAACCAATGTGGGATGCTCTGAAAAATGGACCTGAGAGGAAAGTGTCAGGTTTACTTTACGGAATGAACCAGAAAGCACCACTCATCTCCCTTCCCATTTCTGCTTCTCCCTGCCCACTCCCCTCCCCAGCTCTAAGAGTGGGGCTAATCTTCCAGGCCTATTGTGTGACTGACAGCACAGGGAATTGTAGCAGTAGTTGGGGAGAAAGAACATTGGCCTGTAGCCTGTCCTTTTTAGGAGTCTGGCTGGTACTTCAGAAATAACCAGATTCCCCAGGCTGACACTAGGTGTGAACCGTTGCTAGGTGCTTAGCAACCTCTACTCTTCCTTCAGCTGTGCTAGGATGTACGTGCCTCTTTGGTGAGTCTGGCCCAGATCCCACCTTGCTCTATTCTGGGTCAGTGTTTGCTGAATGGGCCTCACCCAAGGAAGCACTTCCAGTGGCTCCATGGAGGTGCCCCAAAACAGGGTCTGGGAAGCATTTACAGAAATCTTGTCTTTACACCTTGTGGGGGTAACAAATCAAGAAATAAATTGATTCTCAAATGGATAAAAATCTATCAACTAATCAGCAAGTATTTCTCAAACACCTGCTATGTGCCATGTGCTGTGCTACATCTTGGGGATACATGGGCAAAAATGGAATAATCCCTGTTCTCAAAGAGCTTCCATTCTGTTAGGGAAGACAATATGTCTATATATATATATATATATACACACACACACACACATATATGTCTATATGTTATAGATATATAAGACAATATGTTATATATATATATACACAACTATATACAGCATATAAAGAATAAATATAAAGTAATAGGGAAAGGGAGGCAGCTAGGTGACTCAGCAGATAAAGTACTGGGCCTGGAGCTAGAAAGATCTAAGTTCAAATCTGGCCTCAGACACTTACGAGTTGTGTAATCCTGGGCAAGTCATAAACTATTTGTTTTAATCTACTGAAAAAGAAAATGGCAAACCACTTCAATATCTTTGCCAAAGGGGAAAAAAAACCCATGGACATCACTGGCATGCTATGGTCCCTGGAGTTGGACACAACTGAGCAACTGAATAGTAGAGTCAGGGAGATGCTAATTTATGAGAGGTATTAGAAAAAACCTCAAGTAGGAGATGGTATTTGAACTCATTTTTAGAGACTACTAGGAATTCTACAAGGGCAGGTGAAGGAAAATGTAAATTTCAGACATGGAGGAACAGCTTGAATAAAGGTATATATAGACTGTGTCATGTGAAGAACAGTGAGTAGGGCAGTTAGGACTGGAGAGTCCGTGAAGAGGAGTGACATATGATAAGCCTGGAAATGTAATTTGGAGCCAGATTATAAAGTATTTAAACTGCCAAATTGAACTTTGTATCTGATTTGAGAAACAGCAGAGAGTTACTATAGTTTATATCGAGGAGGGGAGTGATGTGGGCAAATTATTGCTTTAGGAATATCATTTTGAAAACTGCTTGGAGAATAGACTGGAAGGGGAGAGACCTGAGGCAGGGAAATCACTTAGGAGATTTTTACAATAATCCAGGGGAAAGGTGATGAATGCCTGACCTGGGATGCAGTTATATGAAAGGAGAAGTATATGGATAGAAGAGAAACTGTGAAGGTGGAAATAGTAAGATGTGGTAATTGATTGTATATGTGGGGAGAGTGAGGCATGGAATAGGACATCAAGGTTGCAAATCTAGGTGACCAGAAGGATAGTGGGACCCTAAGCAGAAATAGAGAAGTTGGGAAGAGGGGTCGATTTTGGAGAAAAGTTCTGTTTTGGACATGTTGAGCTTGAAATGCCTATAGGACATTTGGTGGAGAATGACAAAGACACAGTGATGCTAGAACTAGATCTCAGGACAGAAGAGACTGGGATTAGCTATAGAGATCTAGGTATCACTTTCATAGAGATAATCACTGAGTCTTGACCCAGCTCTCTGGGAACTCAGCTTATCCTCTCCTATCTGTCTACCCATCCTCTTCCTTTTCCTCTCCAAAGGAAGGTAAATTTGGATGACCAGACATGCCCAGTTAATTTGAGGCTTACTGGCCAGCTTTGCTTTGCTCTCCTGCCCTGTCCTGCCCTGCTCTTTACTGCCCTGCCCTCTCCTGTCCTTTTCACTTCTGACCTTAAGTCTTAAACCTACTGTGTTCTGAAGCCCATAGACTGGGTCCCTGCCCAAACTCCACTTAAAGACTGTTTCCTGGACCCCTCCTGGCTAAAGAGTGATCATCAGTTGTAACTGTTTCCCTTCCATTCCAGCTTGATTTAGTTATTTTTCTTTTTGCTCATTGAAGGGGGTCACTTCCTTAACAGGCCTATTCACTGTATGGGCTTTACTCACCGTAAGTGAGTACCTGAATAGGCCCAAGGCCAAAGAGGCCAAGGTCTCCCATTGTATCATGGGTCATCTCCAGTCATCCTGATGAATATCTGGCCACTGCATCTGGATGGCTCAGGAGAAGAAAGTGAGGCTGCCCAGCCCTCCCTCCCTCAAAACAAAGTCAAGTGCAAGTCATGTCATCATTTCTCTGAAGTCATGGTCCTCTGAAGGACCTCTGAAGGAATGAAGGACAAACACAAGAACAACAACATTGACCCTGTGGGCTGATGGAGTCACCAAGTTTGAGGGTCTAGAGAGAGCAGGGATCAAGAATGAGCCTTGAGGGTACACTCTTTAGAAAGTGGGAGATCATGATGATACAGCAAAGGCCATTTCGAAGGAGCAGTCATAGAGGTAGAACGGCAGTCAAGAACATCCTGGAAATTTGGAGATGATAGCATCCAAGTGGAGAGGGAAGTTACCAGTGTCAAGTGCTGTAAGAAGGTCAAGAATAACAGGACCGAGGAAAGACTATTAGACTTGGCAATGAAGAGATCATTGGTAAACTTTAGAGAGAGGAGATTCAGTTGACTGATGAGATGCAAAGCCGGATTACAAAAAGTTAAGAAGTGAGAAAGCGAAGGCAACGAGGATAGGCAGTTTTTTTTTTTAAAGACTTCAGCTGAGAAAGGGATAAGAGATGTATGATGATAGCTTGAGGGTCTAGGACAGATCCTGAATTTTTTAAATAATAAATTACCCTGTTATTTTTTAAAGAAAAAGGTCAAATGAAGAGGAAAAGAACATTTGAATGAAACTATTGATTTTAAAATATTCTTGAGGAGACTTGCATGGAGTTGTCATGGGGAGAGGAGATTGGTATAAACCCACCATTACACATTTTGGTGGGTACAGACCCAACATTTTGCCTAAAAGAAGACAGGGCAGGTAAATGGCATAATGGATAGAGCTCCAAGACTGGAGTTAGGAAGACTTAAGTTAAAATCTGGTCTCAGACACCTACTAGCTATGTGACCTTATTTGCCTCAGTTTCCCCATCTGTAAAATGACCTGGAGAAGGAATGACTCTGGCATCTTTGCCAATAAATCCCAAATGGGGGTCACAGAGATTCTGACAATATTGAAACAATAACAAGAATAGGAGAAGACAGAGAAGAGGGTGAGTTGGGTCTGGGAACCCAGTGGCTTAAAACTAGACTTGGATTGGGGAATGTATCTGAGACTTTATCTGAAATGTTTTCCTTTTTTAATATGAATTTGACAAACAGCAACAAACATGAACATTTTACTTTACAAAGAAGAGAAAAAGACAGTTGTATATAAAACTGAATTTCTATCCCATATCTTTAAAAAAATCTATCTATCTATCTATATTGAATTTAACATGATACTAACAAAGCTGTCCAGCTTGTCTGTACCCCCTTATAAGCTTTCTTCTGGTCTCTTTGTTTATTTTTTTTAAAAAAAAATGTTTCATTTACTCCCTTGTTTCTCTTCTCCTCCTCCTCTTCCTTCTTCTCCTTCTCCTTCTCCCCTCCTCACCCTTCTCTCCCTCCCCTCCCCCTCCTTCTTCTATTAATATCATTATCCTCTAACTTTCCTTCATCAACTACCCCCAGCAATAGAAGCCTTCCCTTGTGACAAATGTAACATCTTATTATAATAATTAGCTCATGTTAAGCCTAAGGGGCACTATAATGACCCCTAAAGTCTACTTGCTTCTTTTCTCTTCAGTTTTAGGAAGATAATTTTATATAAAATGTTCTGTTTTCAGTCACATTGCCTAAATCCCCCAGTTAGGAAAATCCCTAACATTTAGACAGAGTTTGGACTCTCTCCCTAACTTGATATTTATAGCTATCTCAAGTTAAACCTTGGCCTCTTTGTGATTGAGGCAAAATTCAGTTTGCTGGAAATGTTTAAGTAATGAAACAATAGATCTATTACATGTGAATCCTGTTCTTTTTATGTAGCTAGACAGGTGTCAGGAAAGAAAGTTTGGGGAACAGTAGACACTCAGCCTGGGTCTCCTGTTCTAAAATGCTTGTAGAACTAACGACTCTTGCTTCTCCTGCCCAGCTCAGTCCTCCCTTGGCTCCTCAGAGCTGTGCTAAACTGCCATGCCTGCTCCGACATCTCAAATCCAGACCCTCACATCTCTCCCTCTGAGTCTGAATTAGCTTATTCCTTTTGTAACAGATTCTTAGGATTTGTCCCATTCTCTCACACAGCTCCTTTAATGAATTTGAGGTAGATAGAAATTTGATTATTTGATTGAGTCAAAAAATATTCTTATCTAACATAATGAATTACTTTTAGAGGGATGGGATAATCAATTAATCCACACCTTTATACAAGTATATACGCAAGTAAAACAAATTCATGCATTTTTGCCTGCATATTTTGTTGGGGTCACTGGAATTTTTCTAGAAGCCTGGGGAAAACTGCTGTAGGAACTGAGAAGAAATGTTTTACGTTGGGTGAAGTCACTTTTGTAGGTGAGGTGATCCCATCTGTTCCAATGGATTCAATTATCATCTCTAGTGGTGGCCCCTACATCTACATAGGTAGTTCTTAAATTGCTCCTGATTGCTCATCTAATGTTGTTCAGTCGTGTCTGATTCTTCATGACCCCATGGTTTTTTCAGCAAAGATACTGGAGTGATTTGCCATTTCCTTCTCCGATGTGTCCCCATCTTACAGATGAATAACTGAGGCAAATAGGGATTAGGTGACTTGCCCAGTTAGTAAATGTCTGAGGTCAAATTTGAACTCGTCTTTCTGACTCACCCAATGCTCTATCCATTGTACCACCCCTTCCCCCATCTTATATTACTAACTGCTTTTTGGGAATCTCCATCTAGATATCCCACAGCCATGACAAAGTCAACATGTCCAAAATGGAAATCATCTTCTCTCCCAAACCTACCCCTCTTCCAAACTTCCCTATTTTTGTTGAGAGCACAGCCATCCTTCTAGTTACCTGGGTTTGCAACCTAGAAGTCGTCCGTGGAGCTTTATTCTCCCTGATAATTTGATAGCTAAACCATTGGCAAGTCTTGTCCTTTTCACCTGTATGACAGGTCTCACGTATTCGTTCAGCTGTCCCCGGGCTTAGGTCTTCCCCACTTTGCTTGGACTGTTACAATAGTAATAATACTCAGATTCCTAGTGATCTAAGTATAAGCAGTGATATTGCTAAAGTAGGGGTCTGACCATGTCACTCCCTCAATTAATAAACTCCCTGTTGCCTCTAAGATAAACACGACTTCTTTTAATGTCTGAAGCCCTGCGCAGTCTGTTTTTAACTTGTCTTTCTAGATTGTGTTCATATTACTTCCCTTCATGAATTTTACATTGCAGTCAGATTGACCTACTTGCTCATTCTATCTTGTAACCATGAGCCTTTGCATCCATAGTCTGTCCTCTGATGTATTAAGTGTCCTTCCTCCTCCTCTTTACCTCTCCAACTCCCTAGCGCTCTTTGAGGCTCAGCTTTAGTTCAGTCTTCTTGAAAAAGCCTTTCCTATCCCAGAGTTGTTAGCCTTTCCTTGACTCGGGAATCATTCTGTACTTTGTATGTGGTTTGTATTTCCTTATTTGTGTAAGAGTAGTTTTCCTGAAGTAGGATGTAAGTTCTTTGAGGACAGGGACTGTCTCCTTTTTGTCTTTTTATCCTCAGTGTCCCACACAGCTTGATGTTGAAGTATAAAGCACTGGGCTTAAAGTTAGGAGGACTCACGATGTTGAGTTCAAATCTGACCTCAGACATTACTAGCTGTGTCACCCTGGGTAAGTTGCTTAACTCTGTTTGCCTCAGTTTTCTCATATGTAAAAAGACCTGTAGAAGTGAATGGCAAGCTACCCAAGTATTTTTGCCAAGAAAACCCCAAATGGGGTCACAAAGAGTTGGCATGATTGAACAACAACCACTAAGCTATAACAGAAGGATCCTTGTGCACACATGTTAACTTAGAAAATCGTATTTTAACATTCTCTATGTTGTATTATATTTTTATCCATTTCATTAGATATTTCCCATATACATTTAAATCTGTTCCTGCTCCACTTAGGGTGTGTTGCAGAGGGAGTATTGCAGGAAGCTGTGTTTGGCACCTCTCATCTACAGCACTGAGAGATTAAGTGATTTACCCAAAGTCTCATAGTCAGGATACATCTGAGGCAGGACTTCAAAGCAAGTCTTCTTGGCCCTGAGTTTGCTACCCACTGCTATATCCTATAGCATAATGTACAGAGAGCTGACTCTGGAATAGAAAGGAGGACTCCACTTGAAGTCTCACTTTTGACCCAAAATAGTCTCTGTCCCCAGGGGGCAAATCACTAATACTTTCAGTGCTTCAAGAAACTTTTAAAGAAAGGGCTTCTTAACCTGGGGGTTTGTTAACTTGAGTTAAAAAAATTTTTTTTGATAACCATATTTCAAAATAATTGGTTTCCTTTGTAATCCTGTGTATTTTATTTTATGCATTTAAAGTATTATGCCCAGTGTGGCTTCACCGCACTGCCAAAGGGGTCTATGGTACAGAAAAGTTTAAGAACCCCTCTTCTAAGACAGGGAGTTTTGGAGAAAGTACTGCTCTGCAATGCTAGATCACATTCATTGCTGGTAGTCTTTGGACGCTGGCACATGTGCTTATTAAATGAAATTGAATGGAGGAGTACGGGTGGCATACAGAGATGTACTCTGACTCAACGTCTCCTGCTAAATTAGGGAAAAATCCTCTTGGGTTTCTGACTGAGATTGGGAATGGTCAAGGTATTTTAGAAAAAGTGTCTTACTTTGTCCACAATGAGGACTTTTCAGCCTCCTAGGTCCTCACGGCCTCAACTGCAAGGAAATGAAATCCCATGACAAGGCCTGGAGCCAGGATCTTGTATCATGATTTGCACATAGTAAATGCTTACTGAATATTTGTTCAGCAGAAGAGAGCTATATTACAAATATGTTCTGTGGCTCTTTTGCAATCCTTTTGCTTCCAGATAGAGAATAAGAGAAAGTTGAAGGGTACTTTTTAATTTTTTTTAATTTTTAAAATTATTTTATTTGTTTTCAGCGTTCTACAATCATTTCCATATATCTTAGATTTTCCCCCCGCCCTCCTCCTCCTTCCCCCAGAAGAGTAATTTTTTAAAAGACTAGAAGGATACAAGGATGTGGAAAGTCTGGCATGTGACACGTCTTAGATCTTTGCTCAGCTTTAACTAATCCCTTTATTTCCAATAAAAATCCTTTTTATTTATTTCCAATAACTAAATCTATTTACTCTTTGCTCCACATTGCCACTTCTAGACTCTGCCACCATCACTTAGCAACCTCTCTTCCTTTAAGATTGACTCTCAATTTATCACCCAATCCAGCTCCTGCTGGCTATTAGTTCTCAAGCCTTGTTATTAATGAGTTGGGTGCCTGGCTCACAGTGTTCCACTCCAAAGCCAGCTTCTTCTATACTAGGACTTCAAAAATATACAGATTCCCTGAAACATCTTAACCTCCCAGTTCCTCGATCTCCTTGGTTTACCATGACGTGAGATACATTCAGTAATGGTTATATTCTTAATCTTGCTGTCACCCACAGATACTCTAAGATCAAAACTTAGAAATTGTTTTTCCAAATCATTATCTCTTCACGTCACATGTCTCCTATGCCTTACTCTTCCTGAACCTATCTTTATCGTCACTGTACCCTTCAATCCCTTCACCCCCCTGGATCTTACCAGGCAGCCACCACTCCTCTCACTTTCACCTTCCTCCCTTCTCCGAAGCAATCCTTTAATTAACCAGCTCAGTTCTGTGGTATCCTTTGCTCTTGAATCCCTGGCTCCCATGCCTTTGCCAAAACAAGACACTAGATTCCTCCTACCTTTTGCCTCCTATGTTTTTTACTTGTGTGCTGCTGAATGGAGTTGGAGAAAGCCTTACAGAGGTGCTGACTGGGTACAGTCTAAATCTCAAATGAGCTCTCACTTCAGAACATTTACTTCTCCCCAATTTATTCATCATCCCACTTCCTACAGAGGCCATTCCAAAACTCTTTTCTCTCCAAGACTCCCATACCACTCCTTCATCTGCCCTATCAGTTGAGGACTTTGCCTCATGAGAGAATAGAAGCCATGAACTCTTGTCTCCCATTGTCCACATTTCAAACCCCCATGATAAGTTGGCTATTCTCATCAATCAAAGCCTTCAAACATCTACCCTTGACCCCACCCACTCTCATCTTACCTGGCATCTTCCCCTGAAAACCAATCCTCTCTTTCTAATCTTTATTCTCTAGCTGCTGCTTTCTTTAATGCTGCCTACAAACATTATCAAATCTCCCTATCCTTAGAAGAACTTTCACTAGATTCCACCATCTCTCAAACTATCTTTCTATATCTTTCTTTCCATTCCCAGCCCCAAACTCCTAGGAAAAATTGTCTGCTTTCATTGTCTTTATTTCTTCTCCTTTCATAAACTTCCTAAGTTTCTAAACTCATGGAATCATATATCTAGGGGTAGAAGGCATCTCAGAAACCATCTGAGTCAGTCCTCTTGTGTATATATAGGGAAACTGAGGTTCAGAAAAATGAAATGACTTATCACTGAACTGAAACTGCTTTTTCCAGAGTTCGCTTGTCATTTAGCTGTGTCTGATTCTCTGTGACCTCATTGGGTGTTTTCTCGGCAAAGATGCTGAAGCAGTTTGCTGTTTCCTTCTTCAGCTCATTTTACAAATGAGGAAACTGAGGCAAACTGGGTTAAGTGACTTCCCCAGGATCACACAACTAGTAAGGGTCTGAGGACAGATTTGAATTCAGGAAGATGAGTCTTCCTGCCTCTTGGCCTGATGCTAGTCAGTGACCTCTTATTGAGAAATCCAATAGTCTTTTCTCAATCCTCCTTCTTCGTAATTCTTGGCAACATTTATCACTGTTGATTACTTCTTCATGGTTATATTCTTTGTTTTTGTTGTTGTTGTCATTTTTGGGACATTGCTCTTTCTTTCTTTTATTCCTATTTGGACTGTTTCTCAAGCTACTTTGCTTATCTGAGTATCTCTGAAGGCTCTGTTCCCAGAAATATCTATCTATCTATCTATCTATCTATCCATCCATCCATTCATCTATCCATCTGTCTATTTAATTATTGATCTATAACCCCTATGACCCTATCCTCTCTTCCGAGATCTAATCCTATACTACCAACAGCATATTGGAAATTTTGAATGGGATATCCTTTAAGATTTTTAAAAAGTATTTAACATTATTTTAAAAATTTTGAGTTCCAAATTCTCTCCTGCCCTCCAGCTCTTCCCCACCCATTAAGAAGCAAGCAATATAATACCCATTATATATATAGTATGAAGTCACTAAAGCATATTTCTATATTAGCCATGTTGCAAAAAAAAAGAGGAAGAAAAATAAAGGAAGTGAAAAACAATACATTTCAATCTGCACTCAGAGTTCACCAGTTTTCTCTCTGGAGGTGGATAGTGTTTTTGATCACAAGTCCTTTAGAATTGTTTTGGATCATAGTCTTGATCAGAGCAGGTAAGTCTTTCACAGTTGAATATCATTACAATATTGCTGTTACTGTATACAGTGGTTCTGCTTACTTCACTTTGCATCAGTTCATATATCTTCCTAGGTTTTTCTGAGACTATCCCTTTTGTCATTTAAATGGGATGTCCTGTTAGGCCTGTTCTGAAGGCAAACTTCACATGCAAGAAACAGAATTTATTATGTTTCCCTTCAAACTCACTCTCCTAAATCATCCCAAAGCCTTATAGGGTACCATCATCCCTCCGCTTTCCCACATGTGCTGCTGAAGCAAATACCTTACAATCACCCAGGTTCGAAACCTCTTTGTCATCTTTACCTCCATACTTTTTCTCAACCCTGTAATTGCTAAAATTTTTGCAGTGTCTACCCTATATATCCCTTCTCTCCATTTGTACATTCACCACTGTGGTTCAGGATATCAGTCTCCATGCCTCTTGCCTGGACTTTTTCAACAGCCTTCGAATTGGTCTCCCTACCTCTGGTCTCTCCCCACTAATTTATTCTCCACATAGCTACCAAAATGATCTTTTTAAAGTGTAGCTCTAACTATGTCACTTACCAACTCAATAAATTTCAGTAGCTCCGTATTGAATCCAGGATCAAATATTAAGTCCTTTGTTCAGCATTTAAAGCTCTTCACAACATCACCTTTTTCTGTCTTTCCAGATTTCTTGCACTTTATTTCCCTTCATGCACTCTGATCCAGCCACACCAACCTACTTGCTCTTTCTTCCATAAAAGCCCCCTTCTCTTTCCTTTGGACATTTGCCCTATTTGTCCTCCATACCTGGAATATACTATACCTCTTAAAGTTGCTGACTTCCTTCAAGATTCAGCTCATACAGCATCTTCTATAATAGTTCTTTTCCAGATCCTCCAGGTGCTAAAGCCTTCTCTTCTGTATCTTTTGTTGCCTTCTGTACAATATTGTGAACCTATGTCCGTAGTTCATCAGACATTCCCATCTACCACGTCTAATCTCTTGAATCTATTCCCTCCAGTTCATATTCATAAGGGATGTTATTTAGGTCATACCTACATGACCTGTTGCTGTTTCCCTCCAAGTCTGATGTCTCTTTTCTTCTTGGCCTCATTAAAGGAGCCATGCCCTGGCTACTTCTTAAACAGACCTATTCAATGAATGGGAGTTACGTCACCCTAAGTGAGTACTGAGTACCTGCGTAGACCTTGACCTAAAGGGGCCAAGGTCTCCCAGTGCATTCTGGATCATCTCCAGTCATCCTGATGAATATCTGGTCAATGGACTCAGATGGCTCTGGAGGAAAAACATGAGACTGGTGACCCTGCACAGCCCTCCCTCACTCAAATCAAAGTCAACTGCAAGTCATGTCATCATCTTGATGTCATGGTCCTCTTCAAGAACAAAAGACAGATACAACAGCAACAATGACAACAATATCGTTCACCTGATCTGTATGTATTTCATACACACCGTTCAACGTCCATGTCTCCCTCATTGGAATGTAAAATCATTAAGAAGAGATACAAGTTTGTCTTTCATTGCATTCCCAGCACACTACTATGTGGCACAGTGTCTGCCATCTAGAAGACCCTTAATGTATGCTTATCGAATGATTAACTATTGAAGGCAATTTAAGTCATCAAGTCAATAAGTATTTATCAAACACCTGCTCTGCAGACCCTGTGCTAAGCACTGAGGACACAAAGAAAGCTCCCCCCACAAATAGTTTCTTCTTCTAGGAAGGAAACAACATGCAAACAACTATGTACAAACATGAGATATATAAGGGATCAATTGGCAGCATTTTCAGAGGGAGAGCTCTAAGGTTAAAGAGGAAAATCTTCTTTTGGTAAAATCTTCTTGCAGAAGGTAGGGACTTTAGCTGAGACTTGAAGGAGGCAAAGAGACAAAAATGAAGAGGGAGGGAATTTTTTAGGCATGGGAAACAGCCAGTGAAAATTCTTGGAGTAGGAGATGGAGTCTTATGCAAGGAACAGCCTGGAGGCTAGTATCACTGGATTAAAGGGTACATGGAGAGGGGAGTAAATTGTTAGAAGTCTGGAAAGATAGGCAGGGGTCAGATTATGAGACTCTTTAAAAGCCAAAGAAAGGGTTTTCTATTTGATCATGGAGGTGATAGGGAAACACTGGAGTTTATTGAATAGGGAAGTGACACACACTTTAGAAAAATCACTTTGACTTCTAAGTGGAGGATAGACTGGAGTGGGGAGAGACTTAAGGAAGAGAGACCAGCCAGCAAGCTCTTGTGGTAATCTAGGTGATGAATATGATAAAGGCCCACACGAGCTTTGTGGCAGTGTCAGAGGAGAGAAGGGGACATACAGAAGAGATATTATGATGATAGAAAAGATAGGAATAGATAGAAAAGATAGGAATTGGCCCCTGATTGGATGTGGAGGTGAGGGAGTAAAGAGTGGAGGATGACACCTAGTCTACAATCCTCAGTGACTGGGAAGATGGTGATATCCTCAACAGTAATAAGGAAGTTAGGGAGAGAGGAAGGTTTGGGGAGAAAGTTAATGAGATTTGTTTGGAACAAATTGAGTTTAAGGTGTCTATCGGGCATCAAAGTCAAAATATCCAATAAGCAATTGAAGAAATGAGAATGGAATGAGGAAAGAGGTTAAGATTGGACAAATGGGTCTGAGTCCCCTGCATAGAGCTGATAAATAAATCCCTGGGAGAATGGGCAGACAGAGGAAGATCTGAGTTGAGATCTTATCATGGGAGCAGACTGGACCCTTTTTTCTACTGTGACTTACAACTGATGTAAACTAGACAGTTATAAGGACTTTGGTATTGTAGGCTTAGCACAGTACATACTTATATAAACATTAGTTATTATTAAGGACACTGAACCCTACCCATCCCATCCTTCTTCCCAAGACCTTCTAAAACCAGCTCCCCAAAGTCCTGTGGCTAGAGTTTATTCCAAAAACTTGGAGCTGGAAAGGATACCAGAAATCCCCAGAAATAGTCCCTTAATTTTACTGATAAGAAAACTGAGGACCAAAGGAGGTGATTTGACCGAAGTAGCATGGCCAGAGCTAGAAGTTAACTAATCCTTCTTCTCAACCCTGAGCCCAGTGATCCTTTCCTTTTTTCTGAGTGTTGAGCCTAATGTATTTGGAGCACAGCTTTATCAAGAAATGGTATGTTAGAAACAGGGAGAGATGATCACAGAACAGAACAAGAAATGAGGAAGCGCCCTCCCAAAATCATGTGCCATGTCAGACAACAGCAGTAGCAGCAGTAACATTGTTATTCAATCATTCCTCAGTCATGCAACAATTTTTAATGCCATTTGGAGTTTTCTTGGCAAAGATGCTGGAGTGGTTTGCCATTTCTTTCTCTAGTTCATTTTACATATGAGAAAATGGAAGCAAACAGAGTTAAGTGATTTGGCTAGAATCACACAGCTATTAAGTATCTGAGGCTGTATTTGAACTCAGGTTTTCCTGACCTCAGACCCTACCCACTGTGCCGCCTAGCTGTTCCTTCTTCTGCTTGTTCTATCACTCACTCTCAGTTAGATGGTGGTCCAAACTCCATGTTCCACCTCAGTCACAGAGGAAACCATCAGTTTTAGTGGAGACTCATCTTTCCATCCCTTTCCACTAAGATCAGAGGAAACGGGCAAGAAAGAAGTAGACCTGAGCCCAAACCTGCCTTCCTGTCATGGTGCCAACTGACGGTCCACACAGATGGCACTGATGTGCCATCTGGCAACCCTTTACAAGGGGAAAAGAGTAGATCAGTGCCCACCATCCTTTCAGAGAATTGACTAGGAGCACAATGCCTAACTTCTACTTTAGTCATTTCTTTGCACTTGCTAGTAGTATAGCTGCCACAGGGAGGTTTAGATTGCGTGTCTCAGCTAGGCTGATGGGTTTGAGAAGAGATGGGGGAGATTCCCACCCTTGAAAATGGTGAAATGGGGTGGTAGCCTCCCACACACCCCTGTCAGACTTCCAGCAAGTCTCCTAGGGGCCATGGTGGCCAATAGGATGCAGACTTAGGGAAATGTTGACCATTACTACTGGGGGAGGGGGGGTAGGAGTGGGAGGCAGGAAGTGGATAACAGGGCCAAATTGCGCTGAAACAAATGAATATGGAAATTGTAGGGCTAACCTTGGCTTTTAGCCTAAATCCTCTGCCACATGACATTCACATTAGCCTGAGAGATTCCAGAGTAGAAATATGTGAAACTGTAGCATATATGTACCCACATGTGGTCCAGTACGCTCACACATATATGATATAGGCTAACTAACTCTAAGGTTTAGCAAAAAAATTTTTTTTCCTGAGACAAATTGACTTTTCTAGCCCCCAAATAAACACTTTGTTCTTTCCAGAGACATGCTCTTTGGTCCTCAGAAGATTTCAAAATGCTATTTGATTTATGGAAGGTGACTATCTGGCCAAGGAATATACCCCAATTCTGAGAACTTAATTAGAAAGACAGAGCCAACCCCTCCCACTCTCCAGGAAAGCTGCCAGGGGCTGCTCCAAGGTGAAAGGGGACCAAGAAACTTGAGGGACCAGAACCTTCTCCTCATATCACCCAAACACACTCAACATGTAGCCTCTGGGAACATACTCTCTCTTCTCTGAGTTGAGCACCTATAGCTTAAGCTTGGAGGCTAAGGGGCCAGATGTGGAATGGATGGGAATCAGATGGAAATAGAAATCAGTAGATCAGTACTAGTGTGGGTAAGGTAAGTTGGAGTTGGGGAATATGGAACCTGTAACTAATCTTAAAAGCCCTGATGGATGTTTAAGATCTGGGGGATCCCAAGCATTATGAGATGATTGGGAGTGTGAAAAACTGTCTCTCTCCTTTCTTTCTGTGACCCAAGAGGGAGGGGCGGGGGCAAATTTTTTAATTTCTGCTTTACAGTAGGGGAAACTGAGACTCAAAAAAGTCATGGAGTCTATCTCCTTTTTCTCCTAGTCTCCATAGGAAGATGGTGGAGAACTGAGCTTCAGGAGAAAGGTACTTCATAAAATTTTTTTTAAAAAATCTAAAAAAACAGAAGAAAGACACTGGGTGTGGAGGCTTTGGTCTCATTGCTCATGTTTAAACAAAGAGAAATCTTTCAAAAGAGCTAATGAATAATGTTGACCGAGTAAATTCTCATATTTTACAAATGTTCCTTTGGTTAGATGTGAGCAATCATTTCCACCACAATATTCAGTGTCCTCACCAAAGGGTAATTTTGTATTAATGAACCAGGCTTCTGCCTCCTGACTGCCTCTGTTACCCTCTATCTTCTCTCTCTCTCCCTTCCCACAACCAGTTAGGAAAGAAATCTCCTCTCCTGTCTTTGTCATAAACCAGGCCAGCATCTAGGACTGTGTGCTGATGGGGAGTAGAATGGGTACAACCTCCCCTGGGGAGAGAGAAGTCATCCTAGCACTTCAGAGTGGGTTTGGTCATTTCAATAGAGGTGGAGGTGGGGTGGATAAGAGCGTGTTTGAGAAGAGTCTTGATGATGAAGGATGGAGAATTGACCATGGAATCCTAAAGTTAGCCCATCCCAACTTTCCATTTTTGAGTCTTATTTTCTTATAACTCAATATGCTTCTTTGTCATTTGGAGGGAGACTTGCCCATCCTTGAGGTTGCTATAAGGATCACCTACTCATTGCATGTGGTAATACTGGATTAAAGGGTTCCTTGTGTACCAAATGTCCTTGGGATCCTGGGTTGTTTCCTCTTTCCCTTTGTCTGAGAGTAGGAATTTTTTAAATCTCTAAAGATATGGGTATAATCTATCCTGTTTATAAAGTCCTCTAGGGAAAATGATTCCATAGTTTTGGTCTTTAAGTCATGTAGGGCCCAACCCGCCCCCCCCCCCCCAGTTCTCAAGAGGTTTTTTCTTAAACTCACAATATGACCTGGGTGGAGTTGGAGAACAGCTGGGCTCCCATCTTTATCTAATAAGCCTTCAAGCATGTGAAAGATGATGCCTAAATTACTCTTTAGCTATATTTGCTTGGTCTGTGACTTCAGATGGCAGAGTGAGTGGGTGTGGGTGAAGGGGTGGATGCTTGTGTTTCAGTATTATTTGGACACAAGTGGCCTTAGCAAAGACATTATGGGAGGCATCCAGTATCTCCCTCTGTTCCTCACTTCTCTGGAATAAATCTATAAGCATCTAGTTAGTGCCTACTTAATGTGCCAGGCACAGGAGACACAATGATAGATGAAACAGTCTTTGTTCTCAGAGAGTTTATTTTCTATTGGGAGAGGGCACATAGACTGCTGTAAAAATATACAGCACGCATGCAAAACAGACACAAGGTAATCTGAGATGAGAAAACCCTAACAACTGAAAAGACCAAGAAAGACTTCGTGCCAAAGGGGTTACTTGAGCTGAATCTTGAAGGAATCTAAGAATTCCAAGAGGTGAAAGCTGAGAGAGACCATGGGGACAGTCAGTAAAAAGCAATGTCCATCGGAGATGGCATGTTATTTGTGAGGAATGACAAGTAGACTAGTGTGGTTGGACCATCAATCTACTGTCCTCCAGGCTATGATACCTTAGTGAGTCTAGAATCTCATCAAAATAGGACTCTCCTCCTTCTACCATCCATGAAGATTGCAATTCCTCTGTGCCTTCTCATCCTATGCAACTTTTATTTGTGCCTTCCTCTAAATCTTCCATGGAGAGCTCACCCAACGTACTATGACCCTTTCTTTAGGTCTCCTAAAATTTTTCAAGTACCAATGGCACATGCTGATTATCTATCTGCTACCTTTCTTGCTGGATACGTCACCAGCTGGTTCACCTCCTTTTCTGGTCATACGTCTCTTTGATGATACCATTTATACCACTTATAGGCTATGACCTATTTATGCCCACCACAAGTCTTTCCCTTACCCTCTGAGTGACTCACAGTTTGGTTCTTCAGAGACTGTGGCATTCCATGATTCAAAGAGCATCACCAGGAGAATATTCAAGTATTCAAAGGAACTATAATTTTCATCAGCATGAAGAATTTCCAGTGTGAGCACTCCTTTCTCCAGCTATCCGTAAGTAATAGCAGACTTCTTGAAGAACACAGAAGTTAAACGACTTACTCAGCTCAGTGCAAGTGGTGTTAGAAGTAGGTTTTGAACCCAGGTCTTTCTGGCTCCAAGTCTAGCACTCCACCCACTATGGCAGGCATCTCTCATCAGAAGAATACAGTACGGAAAAGATGTTTACTTCTTATGTTTCAGGGGAAAATCTGGAGACATCGAAAGCAATATAATTTTCACAAATCTATTCTGAACTGTTTTTTTCCTTTGTATTTAATTCTGGCCTCATCTCATTGACGATCTGCAGTATCTGTCTAAGATCTAAGTACCAGTCTATCAATTCAACCGGTTCTCCCTCCAGTTGCATGCTGTGGTCCAGATAATGAACATCCTTCAACCACTTGGGTTTTCCTGAGTGTATTGAAATCCTCAACCTCAAGGATGCTTTGGATATTCAAAAGCTCAATGCAATCACCACATTGTCACTCACAACACGGGTACCTAGAGGAGCTTATCATGTGGAGCAGGGACTCTTCACCTTCTTTGGGTCATAGACCTCTTTGTTGGTCTGGTGACCCCCTTCTCAGAATAATGATTTTAAATGCATAAAGTGAAATGCATAGAATTCAATAGAAAAATCAATTCTATTGAAGTACAATGATCAAAATTTTGAAAATTAAGTTCATGGATGCCAGGTTAAGAACCATAGGGAATTCCTTTTCTATTTGGACTCTGTGTGGGCCATTTTCTGTGACAGTGACAAACATTTTTGGTGAGCACACCTCTTCTTCTTTTATGCCTTTATCAATATTGATAATCAGCAGCTACAGGACAAAGTCATCTTTGTTGTGGGCTCTATCAAGGAAGCTTGAATGGTATTAGCATACTTGCACTTCCTACCTCCCTGAAGTGTTGTCAGGGAGGTAGGTCACCCTCTTGTTCTTCTATGTTCTTTCTAACATCTGGCATAAGCCTTGGTACAAAATAGGAACTATTTATTGAAGTCTTCCTGATAAGACCAAGTTGCTCCAGGGCACAGTGCTCCATGATGCCTTGGTTGATTAGCTGGTTAATTGAAGATGTGAGACAATGTGGCCAGTCTGGTAAGGCTCAAGTTCCAGTTTCTACAGGAAGCCATCTCTGATCTGCTTAGCTGCTACATCTTCAAATTAGGTAATGCATATAAAGTTTTGCAAATCTTAAAATTATATATAAATGTATATTGTTATTAATTCCTCTCTCCCAATTTATTTATTTTCTTTCCCAAATATGTACATGTTGTTTCTTCTAATAGAATGTAAGCTCCTTGAGAATTACAACTGTTTTCTTTTTTTCACCCTGTTTTATCTCCAGTACCTAGTGTAGTACCTGGCAAATTGTAGGTGCCTAGTAAATGCTTATGGATCGATTGACTTGGGGGTTGAATCTTAGCTTGGTGATCTTTCCCATTGGACTGTGAGTTCCTTGAGGGTGGACAGCATTTTGCATTTCTTTATATAACCATACTTAAGAAAGTGCCTGGCACATAGTAAGAGCTTAAAAAATGCTTATTGCCTTGACGTGACTACTACTTCTGAGATCTTGAGCAAGCCACTTAATCTCTGTGAGTTTCAGTTTCTTTATCTTAAAAGTGAAGGAGGTGGACTTGGTGACTGCCCTTCTAGCTCTGGATTTAGGATCCTATCCTCTCTGTCACCGTGCCAAGTTCTCTGATCCCATGATTGATGTGTTCCTGATCATGCCTTAGTTTCCACCAGGTGGCAGGGCAGTGCCCTTGTACGGAATTCTTCAGGTCGCCTTTCCTCTTCTCAGCACCAGGTGGCAGAGCAGCACGCCTGTTGGGCAAGCCGGCTCCCTCCAGGACTTGCGCTTGACTAGCAGAGCATTTCTTAGAGTCGCTAAGGCAGGAATAAAGGGTTCTTAGGAAGCAGGCGTATCGAAACAGAGCTAGGTTTCTTCCAGGGCCTTCAAGAGACCCTACTGAAGATTACGATTTTCTTCCTTACTCTTCTGGACCCACCAGACAGGATTAGATTTATGACAGGTCCCCCAGGGCTAGAAGAGATGTTCATATCTTCAGGTGATTGACACTAACCACCCAGTACAAAGGATGACCTTCTGTCCTACTTCATCCGGGGAGCTGGCTCTTGTTCTCTTCTTTCCTAGGTCCTACGCTGTTGTTACGGACTGCCTCCTCCACCAAACCCCCAGGGCAAGGGAAGACAGAGAGACAAAGGTAGAGACAGAGACAGAGAGACAGATAGACAAAGAGAGTGAGACAGACAGAGACAAACAGACAGACAGTCAGAGCGACAAAGGGAAAGAGAGTGTTTTTTTGTTTTGTTTTATTTTTTACTTTTTTAACAAAACCTTACAGAGGAGTGGTGGGCCCCTTGAAGGCATTCCTAATTCCTTTTACTGGTTTTCTCAGGGAAAGTCAAGAGTGATGACCTCATCTTTCCTTCTTGAATATGATGTAGTAAAAATGTCATTAGATTGGCACTCAGAAGACCTTGGTTCTAGACTTGGTTAGGCTCCTGCCCACCACTGTGACCCTGACTGGGCCTATCACCAATCTGTACTCTTTTTTTTCACCTTTAAAATTAAGGGTTTTTATTAGATTATCTCTAAGGTCTCTGCTGGCTCCAACATTCAATGAACATCTGATTCTTAGTTGTTTCTCCAGGGATCTCTGGGGAAGACTTCCCTTTCTTTATGATCCGCTTCTCCCTTCACATTCCATCCTAGTCCCTTGTAGACAACCTAACATTTCAGATAACACTTGGCCCACACTGTTGATGTTTATTTAGTCTTGGGGGATAGATTCTAAGGAGATGATCTCTCAAGGGAATAAGGGCCTAGTGATGGGAAAGAGGCTGCCCAGCTGGTACAGTGCCAGGGAAGCTGTGCTGTTGGGGGTTGCTGGTGCTGATGGGTGTCAGAGAGCTTATTCTCAGAGGTTTCCCAGCTGGCTCTGTGATCTCGTCTAGCATTCTTTCCATTGGGAACAACTTTATAAAATCCCTATATGTATATTTCTATATGCAATTGCCGTCCCCCCAAGTAAAACTTCCTGCATACATACAACAGTCCTTCCTCAAGTAGCAGAAACTCATCATTTTTATTTGATCAACAAGACATTTACTATTCAGGGGGGTAGACTGGACACTTTTAAGATTTCATCTGAGAGCAGGATTCCCAGTAGAACATGTGGGACACAGGAGAGTTGTAAGCAATATTCCTTGTACTCGAGGAACTTAAAACTAGTTATTAGATTATATTGTCAGCTTTCCTCCTATTTACCTTGAAATCATGCTTTTCTTTTAGCAGGAAGCCCCTGTCTCTAGAGGATTCAATTCAACAAGCACTTATTATGTACCTACTGTATGTAAGGCACTATGCTGAGTGAATACTCCATCCTAGCGCAGATGACAACATTTTAAAATAGTTTGTCCTGGAGGAGACACTATATTATCATTCAATTAAATTCATAAAACATTATTAACTGTGTTCTTCGTCTTCCACTTCTGAAGCCCTCTCTGTAGGGGACCAGATGTACATGTTTCATCCCTATTCTGGTCATCTCCATTGACATGCTATTTTCCCCTTTTCTGTAATAACGACATATCCCCAAGGATCTTAACCATTGAATTCTCTGGCCTCCCCACTCCTGTCAGACTGAAGAAGATGCCCAGGAAAAGCCCGAGTCTGTCTCTGTAAAATGCAGTGCTGCTTGAGTACTTCTCTTGTGTTTTCCTATGAGTTCATGCAAATGCTTGAGAGGCAGCTAGGTGGTACAGTGGTTAGAGGGTTGGGCCTGCAGTCAGGAAAACCTGAGTTCAATTTTGGCCTCAGACAGTTACTAGCTGTGTAGCCCTAAGCGACTCACTTAAACTCAGTTTGCTCAATTGTAAAATGGGGATACTAGCAGCCCCTGTCTTGCAGGGTTGTTATGAGGATCAAATGAGATAGTATTTGTAAAGTTCTTAGCACATAATAGATTATTTAAATGCTTTTTTCCTCCCCCTTCTCTTCTCGCATTTGGGGATTGATATAGGTCAAGCAATTAGTAAGGACATTCACCCTTTCTGCCTGGAAAGGTGTTCAATGTGGCTGTCTTTTCCGTGGGGACCATGGGCTGGCTGCCACCCTATTGTATTCCTTGATCACTTCTCATGTGAACTACTGCAGTAGCTTCCTGGTTGGTCTCCTTGCCTCAAGTGTCTCCATTCAGCTGTCAAAATGATCTTCATCAGATATGACCTCTTACTCAGTAACCTCTGCTGGCTCCCTATCACCTTAAGGATCAAATATAAGATCCTCTATTTGTCTTTTAAAGCTCTTCTCAATTTATTCCCATCCTCCCTTCCCATCCTCTTGTCCTTCACTTTCTATAATCCTGCCTCCCTGGCCTTCCTTACACATGACGCTCCCTCTCCCGAGCCCAGCCTTTTCACCAGTCCTGCCGTAGGTCCAGCTCTCCCTGCTTGTATCTATCTCCTGAACTAGACTCAAATACTGCCTTTGCAAGAAGTATTTCCAAGTTCTGTCTCCAGTCCCAACTGCCAGTCCCTTCCCTCTGAGATTACTTCTCATTTACACTGTGTATATCTTGTATATATATAGTTGTCTATTTGCATGTTGTCTTTTCCTTTCCTTGAAGGCAAGTTGAATTTTTGCCTTTCTTTGTATCCCCAACAGATAGTACAATACTTGGCACATAATAAGTGCTTAATAAATGCTTACCAACTGGACTTAGACCAAGAGATCCTGGAACCTCCTTTTGTCTGCTTCCCTCTGGATACTCCACTTCCTATATGGGGCCATGAGGTGCTCTGTCCTATGTATTTCTGTGGAGCTCCATGAAAGAGATTGCAGGGATGGAGGATCTTTGAGAATTGCACATAGTAGGTAATTAATAAATATTTATTGGTTGATTGATTTTCCAAGAAACCACAGTCACAGTCTCACCCCACTCTACCCTGGTCTGAAGACTGTGTGTAAGGGAGCAGAAGGAAGAAGAGTCAGGGCTCTTTTCTCTCCCTCTGCGAAGCCCCTTGGTCCAAGTCTTTGGGGTTCTTCCTCTGCTCCTAGCCCCCAACTTAGCTTGTCTCTTTGCTGTGTTATTTGCCTTGAGGTCATGCTTTGGGCTTGGCAAAAGAAAAGTCTCCTTCCTGAGGATGCTATCCACACCTGCAGCACTTTCCCCTTTTCAGACTAGGTACTGACCACATGGACTTCTGTTGGTGTGACTATAATTGACAGAAACTTTGAGATGGTGGTGCCCTCCCTTAGGAGCCCTTGCTGTGCCAGGCTTTCCCTACTTGGAAAACATGACAGATGGAGAGTATGAGAGGGAGGGAGTCTGCCCTAGTTCATTCTTTAAGGATGTATGCTGCTGGCTCCATTGTGAACTGTCATCCTCTATCTACCTCCCTTTAGCCCACCCCAAACCAATCTCATGGACCACTTGGGCTTCCAAGAACTTGTTACTGGTACCCAGAGAAAAGGTAAGGTGGTTGGCAGAATGCCAAGTGTGAGGACTAGTAATGAGTGCTGGACCTGATTTTGTGGGGTTAACACAGTGGCATGTTCCCTCCCTGATGGAACCCTCTCTTACCTCTCAGAATCAACAATAACCCAGCCCTCAGATCAAGGCACCTTTGTTTCTCTATTAGCTGGAAGAATTGATGCCAGCCCCAGGTTAGAGGTTCCTGCTGGCCTGGGGCCAAGAGCTGTGTTCTTTTTCTCTAGCTCTCCTGGGGAGACTTAGCGGCGTCTCCTGACAGTCTGACACAAACCATCTCTGGGCATAGGTCTGGCGGCTGCAGGAACTCCACCCTGTCCAGCTTCCCCAGCTGTTTGGGGAGGGAAGGACCATGGAGTGTTGGGTGCAATGGGAGGAAGCTGGGATTAGATCCTGAGAGATGGTGGGCTGTCTGCTGATGCTCCTACTTTGAACAGAGGAAGGATATGATATAGTGGAGAGTTAACTGGCAAGTCCCTACATGACTGGTGAGCCCCATCTGGTACTAAGAACGAAGTATGACTATGGTCTGCATACAGACTGGTGAAAGGGGATGTCTCTCTCTACCCAGGGATATCTTGGGCACCACCTAACAGCTCTGACCCTAAAAGTGCATATGCAATTATGAATTTGTGTTTACAAACATGTGCAATGCTGAGTGGGCGTGGGGGGGTGTTTGTAGAAAATTTGCTCTCTGAGAGACATTTTTGTATTGACTAGGAAAGGGCTGCACATTGCTATGAGTCAGTCAGGCGAGATTCTAGAAGGTCATAGTAGGTCTGGAATTTTGCAATTTTTTGTGAATGGCATTCCTTGACCTTTACTTTCCCCGCTCAGCTCCCTCCCCTTGCTTTCTAAAGTTGGCTGAGGTCTATGGGGGGAGATCAGGACCTGGAAGACCTTTAGGTTCTGACCAAGGTGGAACTTGGGCACCAAGCTCTTACTAGGCTTGTCTAAATGTCAGAGAAATGAGAAAATGGGCAGCATAGACAGTGATATAACAGTTATTGGAACAAATCTCTCATTTTTTTCCCCTCTCTTTTCTTGGCTTGAAAATAATAGACCTTCAACTGGAGATTAGGAGAGAAGGAAACAAATAGAAAAGAAACCAGTTTGAACAAAGATGAGGTGCTTTGTGAACAACCCCTCTGCTGCTATTCAATGTTCCTTTCTGGATGTGGCTCCACATGTCAGGAGGAGAGAGGGAAAGAGAAGGAGGAAGGGAGGGAGGAAAGAAGGAAAAGAGAAAGAAGAAAGAGGGGGAGAGAGAGAAATAGAGAAGAGAAAGGAGAGAAAAAAGGAGAGAAAGAGGAGTGAGGGAACTAGAGAGAGGAAAGAGGAGATTGAGACAGAGAAGAAAGAGAGGAAGAAGAGAGAGAGGAAGAACAAGAAAATCAAGGGGAAGGGAGGAGAGAGAGGAAAGTGCTCTTCCCAATTTTTACAGGGTTAAGGTTCAGCTCTCACCCTATGATAAGATCTTAGGAAGAATAAAGGTCCCTGGGTTGGAAGAAGACTGCTTGAGGCTGCCAATAGTGTACACAGTGTCCAAAAAACCTTCCAAGACAGAATTAACAGATGAGTCAGGATTAGGGGCAACAAGTAAACTTTGATAGGAGGAAATGTGGATAGCTTTGGACTCAGAAAGAGTTGGGGACTTATAGGTTAGGTTGGCTTCATAAAAGACAAATCCCACAGCCTTGTCCAAACCACCCCTTAGGGTCCCACCCCAACCTTCCCATCAGAAATGGAACTCTAGGCTGAAGAAACCCCTGATCTAGAATGAAGGGTACTGTTGCTGTCTGTATGTAAAGGTAGAGTGATAGAGAGCTGGGTGGGCATCCCAGGAAAATGGAAAGAACTTGGATGAAAAAAAAAGGCGAAAGCCTCAGGAGACAAGTTTGAAATGGGAGACTGAGAATCCTAAGCTTCTTTGGAGAGGAGAACTGGAGTTGGAGTTGGCGGACACCTAACATTTCCTAGGTGTGTAACCCTGGGCAAGGTGCTTTCACTTCTCTGAGGCTCAGTTTTCCCATCTGTAAAATGGGATAATAGTAGTAGTAGCATCATAGGAGTTGTGTGTGTGTATGTGTGTGTATATGTGTGTGTGAGAGAGAGAGAGGGATCATTGAATGAGATAATGTATATAAAGCAGTTTGCAAACCTTAAACTACTTCATAAAGATCAGCTGTTATTATTGCAGATCAATTAAAAGGCAACGGACAGACCTGGGGTGGGTGTAAATAGGCTGCCTCATGTTACTAGCAATGAGTTGTGTGCAAAAAAAGTAGCATAAAGGTATCATCAAAGAGAAGAAACAGAGGAGAGCCCTCCAATGGAGAGAAGGAGGTGTAGCAGATGGATAGCCCTTGTGCTGTACTGGTACCCACATACTGTCCAAAGATCTGAAGGAAGAGCCTCCTTCTTGAGGAGGCGCCCAGGCTGACCATCTTTCACTCCCTCTTGGCTTTACTTCTGACTTTCTGGACTTTGCCATCATGCTTCAGTGCCTGGGGACCTCCATCCCCCATCTCCCCGCCTTCTCCCCCAGTGGGTTCCTCTGGGGGCCATTCATTTGGAGGAGGGGCTCAGGCTGGCCATCCTTCACTCACCTCCTGGTTTTGCTTCTGACTTTTAGACTTTGACAGCATGCCCCAACAAGAGCACAAGGTTCCCTTCTCCCCCACCCCCTGACTATTCAACTTTCTTTATGTGTTGTTTTCTCCAAGACAGTATAAGCTCCTTGAGAGTGAGGGCTATCTTTCTTTTTTTCTTGTATTCCTAGGGATTATCCCAGTGCCTGGCACATAGTTGGGGCTTAATTAATGCTTGTTTCCCTGCCCAGTAAATTGGGTGAACCCCCCTGGGGAAAATTACGGGAGGATATGGATAAATGTCACAGAAGGAAAGAAAGTGTGGATGGGTTGCCATCTGTACCACTAAAGGGAAAGTCAAGGTCAAAGGGGGATTCCCTGTCAGATATCCTCACTTGGAGGTTTCATTGGCATCTCAATCTCAACATGTCTAAAATGGAATTCGTTATCATCCCCAGTCCCCCTTCCCCAATCTGCCAGTCTTCCAAGTTCACAACTTAAGAGTCATCTCTGATTCCACCCTCTCACTCACCTAAGGGGGTCCCCTATCCAATCTGTAATTCCAAATCTATTTCCCCCAAATCCATCACCCTATTTTTGCCTGGATTATCGCAATAACCTTTTAATTGGTCATCCTGGATCCAGCCTTTCCTCGCCATCAATCGAAGCTAACAGCAGCAGTGATTGGTCATCCTGGATCTAGCCTTTCCTCGCCATCAATCGAATCTAACAGCAGCAGTGATTGCCAGCATTTACATAATGCTTTAAGGTTTGCAAAATGCTTTACATGTTATCTCTTTTGACCTCCACAACAAACCCTGCGAGGTAGGTGCTGTCATTACGCCCACTTTACAGATGAGGAAACTGAGGCTGAAAAAGGTTAAGTGCCTTGCCTAACATACAAAGTGCCTGAAGCAGGCAGAACTCAAGCTCAGGTCTTCCTAACTACAAGTTCAGCTCTCTATGCACTGTATCACCTGGCTGCTTTTATGTATGTATTGAGAACCTACTATGTTTATTACATACCTACTATGTGTCAGGCACTGTTCTGGGAGTCTGGGGATAAAAATATAAAGAATGAAACCATTTTTACTTTCAAAGAGCTTACATTCTTATCCTATTCACACAGCAGACTCATTGATATTCCTAAAGTACAGGTCAGACCATGTCATTCCTTTGCTCAAGACAATTCATTGGTTCCTTATTGTTTATAAGATAAAACACCAACTCCCCAGTTTGGCATTTAAAGCCTTTCACAGTCTGGCTTCAGCCTATCTTTCTGGACTGATTACACATCACTGCCACTCATGCACTCTGCACATTCCAGCAAGATTGGCCCAAATGCTACTCCTTACATACAGCATTCCATTTTCTTCCACCTCATGTCTGCCTCTTGGAACTTTCCTATATCCTTTCAAGGCTCAGTTCAAGTACCATTTACTTAGAGATCTTTTATGATTCCCCTCCTTGTTAGCTCCAGCCTCCTCTTGCTTCAAATCATTTTGCATTTCTTTTGTATAATATTTGTTTATCAGTGTGCATGTTATTTGCTGCAGTAGAATGTAAGTTCCTTGAGGCTAGTGACTCTGTCACTTTTGTGTTTTTGTCCCTGTCACCAGCATAGTACCTGACATACATAGTAGGTGCTTAATCAATGTTTTTTGCTTGATAGATGAGATCAGAGGTCCATTAAAATATATTGATACATTCTTTTTTCCTTTAAAAATATCAATATCTTTGATTTGTACATATTTCATATATAAATACATATGATATACACATATCATAAATAGAAATATAAATCATATATACACACACACACAATAAATCCTTCCTTCCCTAAGCCAGACAATTGCCTCTATAATAAGAAGGAGAAAATAAAGCAGTTCATCAGAATTAACAAACACATCAGCCAAGTCTGAGAGAATAGGGAGAAGAGTGTTGCGTCCAGTTCTGTACTTCATCAACTCAGGAAGATATGGAAAGGAGTTCAGTGGGAGACTTTGGAAATGATGGGAAGAGAGTTGAACCTGTGAAGAAAGTTCAAGGGACTAAAACGATTGAGTTCAGAGAATGGAAAACTGAAGGAGAATCAAATAATGGTCTTTAAGTCAAGAGTTGTTTGTAATAGAGCAAGACAAAGCTGATTGTACTTGAGGCAGAAAAGGATACAGGTTGAAACTTCAGTAGGAGAATTTAGATTAGATATGATGGAGACTTGGACAAAATTCTATCTGCACACATGAATTCTGTGGAATGTAAGTTCCTTGAGAGTAGGGATTATTTCCTTTTTGTCTTTGATTTTCTAGCACAGTGCCTGGTACATGAGAAATGCTTAATCATTGTTTGCTGAACTCCATAAATTTCATCTGGAAGTGATCTGGGAAGGACTTTTACAAACCCCAGATTCTAGAATTTCAGTCCTGGCAATTGATGACTCAATTTATGACCTCAGGCAAGTTATTATTAAGCACCTATGAACCTCAGTTTCCCTCCGAGAAGTAAAATGACAGTCATGCCTGCACTTCTCCTTTTCATGAGTCTTTATGCAAAGGTAAGGAAAACAACTTCTGTGAAGATATTTTGAGTGCCTAGAAGAAGTGGTACTAGCTCTGTCCTTCCAAAGGATTATTAGGAAAGCAGTAGAAGTGCCAGGGTCTCCCATTGCATCCTGGGCCATCTCCAGCCATCCTGATGAATATCAAGTCACTGGACCCAGATGCTCAGGAGAAGAAAGGGAGGTTGGTGATCTTACACAGACTTCCCTCACTCAGATCAAAGTCAACTGCAAGTCATGTCATCATCTTGATGTCATGGTCCTCTTTGAGAACAAAGGAGAAACACAACAAGGAAAGCAGTGAGCTGTTCCCTCCTCCTCCCATCTGTATTGTACCAGACTGGTTCCCTAGCCCTATTGGCCATGTTGTCAATCATAGCTCACGCCAATAAGTCACCTGAGACTATAGTTTTCTCCAGGCTCCACCAGGGATTCCCAGAGGTTTGGTGATGACCTTTGATTTTTCCCAGTCTTTGGCAGGAAGCCAATCCTTAAGGGCCTGTTTGCAGCATAAACCATGATCATTCCTGCTTCCAAACATTTGCTCTTACGCTTTCTTTCAATAGGGATGCCTTTCTCAGGCCTCTCTGTTTATTCAAATCCTGCTCATCTTTTAAGACCTATATCAAAACCCTACCTCCTTTCTGAAGGCTTTCTGGTCCACATCAGACTGAAGTGAATTCCTAGATCACTTATAAGCAGTACTATACAGCCTAGCCTCTGATCATATTCTGTGCTGTATTTTTCTCTCACTGCCCCATGTATGTAAGTCTTTTCTCTTGAATTTAATTGGATTTCAAGGTGGGGAACCGTGGTGTTAGATGGAATTCAATGAATATCGACTGATTGAATAGAGAAAGAGAAGAGAAAGAGAAAGGAGAGGGATGGGGGAGAGAGAGAGACAGAGACAAAGAGATATAGAATACCTAAGCTTAAAATTAAAAATAAAACTTTTTCTGAGCCCATGAACTATATAGCCAAGCTTCTGGAGACCCTATTGTTCCAGGGACCTTTGCTGACACTTGTTGTTATCCTTCCATGGTGTCCTCAAGGCATTGTAGTCTTGTTTCCTATAGGATGTCTTATTGATCTCCCCCTTGGGAAATATCAGTGCTGTGAGAGACCCAGTCATGGACACTGGTGGTAATCCTGTACCTCTCCCAAGGTTCTGGAGTTCATTGTTGGTAAGAGGATTGGCCTGTCTGTGTCAGGACCTGAAAGGGAGGGAAATTTTTTTTATTGGATAACAATTGGGAAGTCATGAACATCAATGAGACAATGGTGCAAAGATGATCCTTAAGGCTCTTTTTGTTGTTGTTGAGTTGTGACTCTATTGAGGGTTTTCTTGGCAAAGACACTAAAGTGGGTTGCCATTTCCTTCTCCAGCCCATTTTACAGATGAGGAAACTGAGGCAAGCAGGGTTAAGTGACTTGCTGAGGGTCATACAGCTAGTAAGTATGAGGCCAGATTTGAACTTAGGTCCTCTTGATTCCTGACTCCAGGCCTGGCACTCTATCCATAATGCCACCAACTGCCCTAGATTTAATTGACATTAAACGAGGCCTTAAATGTGGGAGGAAATTCAAATGATAGGGACACAGAGAGAGGGCAACCCAGGCATGGGGAATAGTGTAGCAAAGTTGTAGAGGTAGGAAAGCATGGGCCATATTTGTGGAATAGTGACTACTCCAATTTGATTGCTGTGTAGGATGAGTATGTGCAGCAAAAGTAGGTTGGTGCCATATTGGGGAGGCCCTGGAATGTTAAGCTAACGAGGTGGGACTTTATCAATGGATAGTATGGATCCTTCAATGCTTTTGAGTAGGAAGCTGATAAAATCAAGTTTGGATGAAGAAAAAGTACTCTGGCAAAGATGTAAAGGATGGGTCAAAGGAGGGAGAGAGTACAGGCAGGGAGGCTATTATAATAAACCATACATTATATAGGGCCATGATATAGAAAGGAAGGGAAAATCCAGGATTAAGATGACTAGACCTTGTTGTTGTTATGTTCCTTCAACATGGGAACTGTTTTTCCTCATTGTTTCCATATTCCCATTGATTTTCATATTAAATCATTTTGATTCAATTCAGCACACATTTATTAACCACTTTTTTCCAATACTTCCCAGTCTAACGATCATTCTCCTTGCTAGACAAAGGAACAATTGAATAGTCCTGAGCTCTGGACTTATAATCAAGAAAAACTTGGATTCAGATGTGCTCTCTGATACCTACCAACCGCAGTTATGGCACAGAGAAAATTGTTTGACTTATGGGGAAGTTAATACCTGTAGCACTAGCACCTCTGGTGTGAGGGCTTGCGGGGATTTTTCAGGGCTGCTCATATACCTTTGGCATCTACTAGACTGTAGCCTGTGACTGGATTTGACATATGAGAAAGAGGAAGGGAATCAAAAAGGCACCAGGCTTCAAACTTGGGTAACAAGAAGGCTCAGAGGTCCACAGAGTGGGAAAGGACTCCAGTAGTTACCTAGTCTGACCAAAAATGGTAGTGCTTTTAGAAGAAAGCATTTGCAGTGTTCACCTGGGATGGATTAGGGGTGGGCAAGACTACTTGAGTGGAACTCTGGGCCACAGCCTTCCCTCTCTGTGGGTTGTCCTTCAAGAATGTGGGTGGGGTGAGCTTTGCCAAGCCTTTGGGTGGTTTTGAAGGTCAGAACAGAAGCTGCTACAGGTTTCCTTCAACTGAGCTGTTGCAAAGTTTCCAGGGATATGTGGTTAGGGGTTTCACATCATGTTAATATGACACCCTCCCTAGGGAATCGGTGTGGCCAAGTACAATGTAGAAACCAACCTGGTAATAAATAATACCCTGGCTCTGTCCTTTACTGGGCCTGCTTATTTATGAAGCCTGTATTTCTGGCCAGCCTCCCACTAGAAGCTCCCAGGAGGAAGGAGGAGCTTAGAGCATCTGGCCAGATGTGGAGGCCATGGAGGGAATCTCGTTTTGCTCCTGCCTGCACCAGCATTAGTAGAAGGGGAAAGAGGTGAGAGAGATGGAATACTCCCCATCCCCCACTCCTCAGCCTTGTCCTTCAGGCCAGATCCCTTCATGTTTCCAAACAAACTTGATTGACTTAATTTGTTTTCCAGAGTGAGGTCTGTCACATGAAAAGCTTGAGCCAGAAGCTTTGCTGTGAGAGGAGGGGGAGGAGATGGATTTGGAGGTTCTTGAGGATTATAGAATCATAGGTTTTAGGGCTAATAGTAGATCAGTAGCAAAACAAACTTTTAGGCCATGAAGGGACTCAACTGGTAGAGTAGGGGTGGGGAGTAGGAAAGCCCATGGAAGCCTGGGTGTGCATATGGCCACATCCCACTGCAGCCATAGGGCAGACAAGGGCATCCGTGTGGATTCCTGCTTCTTTCCCCAACATCCTCACTTGGCCCCTGCCCGAGAACCAGACCCATCAACATGATGAGTCAGAGCCAGGCTGTGACTTATGAGCGTGTTGATTCTGTTATTAGATGTAATAGCAGCATCTCACCCTGCTGGAGGGAGCTTTCATCTAAGCCTCAAAGGGCTTTACAGACAGGCAAGGGTTATATTATCCCTGTTTTACAGATGGAGAAACTGAGGCCTAGACGGACTTGGCGACTTTCTCAGAGTTCATGGAAGTAGCTAATGTGTGGCTGGGAGCAAGCATATGACTGTCTCTCTATTGCCCTTCTCTCCTCCCGCACACCCTAGTTAGATTCATAGGCTTAGGAGTTCTCCAGAAGTCACCTCACCCAATCTTCTGCTTCTGCCCAAGCTAGTGGGCTCAAATCTCATTCTGGTTTCTTGCCCACTTCTCTTGTTTCTCCTTTAGATCACAAGTGCTGAGCAATGATCCTAAATGCCTAAATCTTAGCCTGGGACACTTAAGAAAAATCTCAACAGTGAAGTGTGAGTTCAGTCTTCACTTAGGCTCACTTTCCCCTGGCTTATTCCTCCCCCAGTAAGCAGGCTAGGGCTTTAGGCTGTAGGACGTCTTGAATGAGGCTAAGTCACTAGGATATTTGAGTGACAATGGGTATTTCAATATAGTTTCTAGGAGGCCCAGGCCCTATGGTTCTGTTGTGGCCACATCCACCTCACCTGCTGTTCAAAGGTGTCAAACCCATCCCTTACTGTATCACTTCGCATTTCACCAGCCCCTCTTGTCTTGCTGTTTCTCGGCATGAAAAGAAATACAGAATATCAGCTTCCCCAAATCTTTTGGAGTCTGGGAAGTACGTGGGCAATTAGTCTACTGACAACATAGAGTATTCTTTCCAGATGAAGGAGAAGGCACCTGCATCATATATACATATATCCAACCCTACCCCCATCCCTGGTGATGGACGAGCAGAAACCCATCCACTAATAAGTATTTTTTCTGTCTTCCAAAAGAGTCCTCAGGGAACCCTCCATGCCACCATTATGCTTCTGATTATAGGGACAACTGTCAATGTTGAAAAACACTTAATTGAGAGTCAGGAGACAGGTTCTATTCCTGGATCTGCCACTGACTGACTGTGTGACCTTGAATAAGTCACTTACCCTCTGTGAATTTATTTCCTCCTTTACAAAATAAGGGAATTGGATTAACTCTCTAAGGTCCATTCCAGTTCTAAAGGTTGATCCCTAGATGACTTCTAGCTTGGAAGGGTGAACTTGGGGACACAGTGGGGGGAGTTGGGGAATTGATAGGAAAGTAAAATGAACAGGATTGCCAAGAGATCACAGGGAATGGGCAGTGCTATCTGAGGTGCTGCATGAGGTGACTGGTTATTTCCATCAAATGTCTGTTTTAAGCTGCTAGTAATTTTTTGAAAAGTTCAAAGTTTAAAGATTTTTTATTTATTGCCCCCCACCATTTCCATATTTTGTCCTAGCAAATGATTTTGGAAAGATTGAGGAAAATCCCTTTCAGCTGTTTGTGAACTAAGAGACACCCACAAAAAAATTCTTTTTCCATTTAGAAGAAACAACAACAGAGTTATGTTTTTCTTTTCAGCTCAAATAACTTCCAAACAATTCTGAAGACTTCAAACTTGGCCAGTAATTAATACTTAATGAGGGGTCCTGTACAGTGTGTGCTCTGTAGAATTTGGGGAAAAAAAAACGGATTTCAAATTCAGATAATTATTGATGCTTAAAAAAAACAAAACCTGTTTTTCCTTTCCCTTTTCTGTTTGTTGGCTTTGGGGTTAGTGGTAAATTCAGCCCCCAAACAATGGCCCCTTCCCCAGGAAACCCGGCATTGAGCCTCATTCCTGTATCAGCAGATAGCCCGGGATTGGTTAGGGAGTGAGGGTCCAGCCCCTTCTGCTCATAGAGAGCTCCACCCCAGCTTGCTGGCGGCTTCTCTCCCATCCTAAGGGCTTGTGTCCATTTCACACCCTGAGACTCAAATTGGTAGTGGAGGGGCTCAGGCTTAGGTTACCACTGTAGCCTCTATCTCTACCAAGTGAAAATGTACATCCAATGAGATCATATTTGTAAACCTCTTAGCACAGTGCCCAACTTAGTAAACTCTCCATAAATGCTTCTTTATGAAAATTTACATAAAGCCTTTCTCTCACCTTGCAAGTTGACATAGTTTGATAGGGTCTTTCCCCTTTCCCCTTTATTGGGGAACCCTAACCCTCTGGCTAGTCCACATCTCTGTAGACTAAATCAGCAAATGATGCCTTATAATCTCCAGGTCCTTATGCCTGGAGATACTAGTCCTGGGGTTCCAGGCTCTTCCATGACTGGTGTGTTTGGACACAAATTGGCAAACAGTGAGAGCAGCACCCTTGGGAAGGGGAATAATTCACTCTTGTAATGCCTCCTCCCTGAGGGAGCCAGTGAGCCTCCCCTCACAGCAGGACTACCCTAGAGAACATTCATTTGCACTAACTTATTTAGAGTCCTCCCAAGTTTCTGCTCTCCTGTCTCACCCCACTTTATTTTGTATTGCATCCTGCTCCTGATGGGAATCATGAACTTTCCTGGCAAGTCATATTACATGTGTCAGTGTTCTTACTCTATGGATATCAGTCAAAAAGAAACTTTTCCTTCCTCTCCCCTTGTCTCTTCTCCCTTTTCCTCCTCAAACCTCCCTCTTTTTTTTAAACCACATATTATTTACTCTTTCCCCTTCTCCTTCTCTCTCTATTTTAATCAATCTACATATTCCTCAAACTCCTATAGTTCTTACATCTCTGTCCAAAGCTCTGCATAAAGGGGAAGGGAATAAATATTTACATAACAGCCTCTGTGTGTCAGACTCTGTGCTAAGGTTTTTTTACAAATATTATCCCATTTTATCCTCACAACAGCACTCTGTACTATTAGAATCCTCATTTTCCAGTTGAAGAAACTGAGGCAAACAGAGGTTAGAGACTTGTCCAGGGTCATGCAACTCCTAAGAGTCTGAAGCTGGATCGAATTCAGGTCTTTATAACTCCAGGCATAGTGTCCTATCCACTGTGCCACTAGCTGCCCCATATATAAGGAGAATCCACATGGGAAAATGGCCCCAGGGTCTGATAAACATGCCAGTCATCACAATGATGTTCCATTGTGACTAGCAGGTTTCCTAAGGGATGTGTACTAGTACATGAGCTATCATGGAGATTAGAAGTCAGGAAATCTGTTTCTAGTGTCCCCTATCTGTGTGACCTTGGGTAGATCATTTCTTTTCCTGGGTCTAGGTCCCATTAGCTATACAATGAGAAGGTTAGGTTTCTTGGTCTCTAAGTTTCCTTTCATTGCTGTTGTGCTGTGATTGGATAATTATGTGGTTCTTTATCTCTTTTCCTCCAGTCTGTTGCTCTCTCTTTTTCCCTTTTTTGCACTCTCTCTCTCTCCATCAGAGGCCCTCTTCTGTACACCATATTTTTTGGCTGGTACATGAGATAGTGACCAGCTGTCATCCATCTCCACTGAGACCTAAACAAGATGATAGACTGACACCCTGATGCAAAAGGAATAATCCTAAGTTGGCCAACCACTTGTTAAATCTCATAATGGAATGATCAAAGTAAATTAATGAAACCTCTTGGCCTATGGTTCACTTCAAACAAAAGGAGTATACACCCCACCCCTATTTGGTTTGTATGGAAACGGGAAGAGACCGAGTGACCTCTAAAGGACCCTGCCATTTGGAAAAATCTAATACATACTCAGAGGTTGCTCCTTAGCCAATGCCAAGACATTAATTTCTTACACTTGAGCACACATCTGGAACCACCCAAACTCTCATTTAGAGCTATGATGTAGGGCCTGCTTACTAGTGAGAAATAAGTATACGTGGTAACACTCTGCCTACCATTTTTCTTGCCTCTCACACCCATCTCCCCATATACACACTTTGCTTTTGGTAATTCTGTGCTCAATAATGTTGTTGCCAAGTATGTGTAGCCAAGGGAAGTGGTTCAGAGAGGGGCTGTCTGCTCTCTCAGACCCAGGTCACCTTCTCAACATCTTCATCAGGCAATTGGAGGCAGTAATTGGTTTTTTTTTAAATTCCTCTCTGAGCAGCTGCATATGAGTTCTTGGCTCTCCCTGCCCAGCTGTTCCCATCTTTTAATATCCCACGATAGCACAGCTGCGTACAAGAGAGTCCATGTCTCAGTGATGACTGAAGTGTGAGGTAGAGGGGAGGTGCACAGCATAGGATATGGGTGGCTTTCCAGCAGCTCATGAAAGATGGTGCAACTCTCTTCTGTACTGTCTCTTCTCCTTGATCTAGTAACCCATATCTCCAGAGGTTTCTCTGATGGATTCAGAAAGGGTTCTTCAAGGAGAACCAGGGGATCTTCTAGCCTAGTAATGAATCTTTCTTAAGTATTCACTAGGTGCCCATTCTCGGTAAAATACGTGAAGTCCCCCACCTCAAAGTACTCACAGTCTAGTTGGGATGAAATACATACACATGAAAAGGTAAGTGATAATGGAGGGCAGGGTAGGATGAATACCAGTGTACAAGACAGCTGATATTGTAATTGATTAGACTTTCAGTACAGGCTAGGGTGGTTAAGATGCACCCTACAAACAGTAGCATCTGATCTGTGCCTCATCTTTTTTGAGTCAGTGAGTCTTTTGCCCCAGCCTGTAGCCAAGCTGCCCCTGGGGCCCCAAATCTCAGAGCCCAAGGCAAATTGCTTATGTCCTGCTTTTTCTGGTGAGAGTAGAGAGGAGGCGGTGGGGAATCCTGGCCTCTAGAAGCTGCCTGTTGTTTCAAAAGGCTATTCTAATAGCTCCTTCCTCCCGTTCCTTGATGACCTAGGGTTGGCTAGTTGAGACACGACCCAGTTTTGAAAGAGGGGAGTTTAATTTCTCTGAGAGCTTCCTGAGAGAGGTCATAGCCCCACCTTCTAGCATGGGGAGGCCTGTCTTGCCCCTCACACTTTCTACCTCCCATCACTGCTGACAGTTCAGACTTTCAAAGCAGTTGCTCATTCCATGTGCCTCCATCCCATGTCCTCTGGCTACCAGCTCTGCCATGGTTACTGTCTCTCCCTCTCTCTGCTGCTTGCAGAGCAGACCTATAAGGCACCTGAGTGCCTGTCTCCCGGGTTCCTCTGTTGCTTGGACATGTTTGTCCCTATTCTCCTAAAGCCGGATTTTCCTTTCCCTGCTGGGGCAGAGAGAGATTCCTTCATTTAGGTAGAGACTCAACCCCCAGCCAGGGCAAGAGAGTGAGTGGTTCATCAGCCTGGAAACTTCCAACCAGATCCACTTCATTCTCCCTATCACTGAACTCTTTGCTAGCTGGAAGATGTTGTTTTTGCTGTGGCTTTGTTGGCAATGTTTTCAGAGGGGTGTAGATAGAATGTGTGTGTGTGTGTGTGTGTGTGTGTGTGTGTGTGTGTGTGTGTGTGAAGATGAGAGTGAAGGCTCTCTTAACTTAGCTCCGTGTTCTTTGCACAACAGATTTCTACCCTTTCCTCCAGGGTATGTCTCTGCAGAACCAGCTAATCATATGGAATAGTCTTCCTTTCCTGCTTGTCTGTTTTCAGAATTCCTCTAAGGCTATCATTTCCCTCCCTTTCTATCTTTCTTTCCGCACTATTTGTTAGAATATTACCATAACTTTGTATGGTGCTCTATAGTTCTCAAAGTATTTCTCCCTTGTTTCCTTTGGTACTTAGCATCCCTGCACGTTAGGCAGGGAGTAATTATTGCCATTTTATAAATGAGGAAACTGAGGCTCAGAAATTTAAGTGTATTGGAGTGGGAAGGGACTGATGAGACAAGTCTTTTTTCCTCATTCTACCCTCAGTTTTAGTACTTTCTTTAAGGACTCTGTTCGAATTCCAGATGGTGCTTTGGGAGTGGTGACTGATCAGGTTATCAAGGGTCCTCAATCTGGTTTATAGAAATGTTTTCCTGTGGGCCTGTTGGTTCCTCTGCCTTATTTTGGATTTGCTTGGAATTGGAGTTAGTAGCTCTGGGCCACTTGTGGCCAGGATCTGGGAGAGGCTGAATTCATTCTTTTCTAGTCATTTTGCTAATGAAAAACAGTTGTTTTTGCCATAAGAGAATAGGGTGAGAGGGGAAGGGGAGGACAGCTGAGGATCTCTGGCCGCTTACTTTTGGAAGTATCTTTGGTTTAGCCATTGGCCTCTGACCTCCAGATCTGATAGTGATACATGTCTCATTCCAGAGCCTCATTTGGTATTTCAGTCTCTTAGGAGAATCCAGAGATTCTGTCACTATCTCCTAACCCCCTTAGGATTCTTGTTGTCATTATTGTTTAGTTGTACCTGATCCTTCATGACTCCATTTGGGGTTTTCTTGGCAAAGATACTGGAGTGGTTTGCCATTTCCTTTTCTAGCTCATTTGACAGATGAGGAAATTGAGGCAAACAGGGTTAAATGACTTCTGGATTTGAACTCACAAGGATGAGTCTTCCTGACTCCAGACCCTACCCTGTATCCTAGCTGTTCCCTGGCCATCTTTTTCTTTTTTTTCTTTTTCATTCTAAGGTCCTCTAGCTAAAAGATGGAGCAGTCTGAAGTTGGAGGATGGAGGTGGAAAGAAAGGTTGCTGAGTGGTGGTGGCACTCTATTCTTGTGAAAGAAAGACAGGATTTAGATTTAGAGGACAAGGGTTCTTATTCTGATTGCTTTGTGAGCTCAGGGAAACTGCTGAATCTCTCAGGCTTTAGTTTTTTCATCTGCAAAATTAAGCAGATTAGACTAGATCAAGGCTTCTTAACCTGGGATCTGTGAACTTGGTTGTTTTTTTTATATATTTTTATAACTATTTCAATAATTGGTTGCCTTTGTAATCATATGTAGTTTATTTTATACCATTAAATATAGGCTTCTAGGCTTCACCATACTGCCAGAGAGGTCCAGAGAATAGAAAAGGGTTAAGAATCCCTGGATTTGATGATATCTAAGATCCCTTCCTATGAATTCGGTAACATCATGCATTTTTATCTTTCTTTCCTCCATCAAGTGAGGGCATTGAACTGAATGATCCTTTCTCTAATTTTCTACGGTTTATGATTCTCTCTACTCTTTCCCCTTCCTCACTCTATTTCTTGACGATTGTATACCTCCATTAATTCCTTGGAGCTTTCTGTAACTGTTTCACACACGTCAGGACTGTCATTTCAGCTATGTGTGGTTTGGTCTGGAGAAAAAGCAGGTCTACCTCAACTTCGGTGTCCTCTGGGAACATCGTAGCCCTGGAGTCTTTGGTTGACTTTTCTGTGGACTTTTAGGCTAGCTCTCTGGTTCAGAGACTGGATCCTTCAAGCAGGGATTGCCTCCTCTGCAGGGGCCACACAGAATCCCTGTTTTCATTAAGGCCAACAACAGAGGCCTGGCCTATGTTCTCTCCCTTATACCCAACCGCCTCCCCAAATCAAGCCCAATTCCACAGCCAAGCTGGGGTGGATTCCTCCACCCGCTCTCCTCTCCTTCCAATAACTTGGGCATTAACTCCTCAGCTACCTTTGTTATGTCTAAATAACTGTGGCTAGGAGGCTGATTAGGGCAGCTTGGTGGTATAGCGGGTAGAGTGCTAGGCCTGGAGTCAGGAAGATTCATCTTCATGAGTTCAAATCTGGCCTCAGACACTGACTAGCTGTGGGATCCTGGGCAAGTCACTTTACTCTGTTTATGTCATTTTTCTGATCTGTCAAATGAGCTAGAGAAGGAAATGGTAAACCACTCTGGTATCTTTGCCAAGAAAACCCCAAGTGAGGTCACAAAGAGTCCAACATGACTGAAAATGGCCGAATGAAAGTGAAGCTTATCCACCTGTACAGACAATATATATCACCATTTCCAGGGTCCTAAGAAGACTATGGTTCTTTGCTGTACTTTTCTGCACTTTTTCTCCAGGAAATGAATAGCATACCCATATTTATATTTTGTACCCTGAGCAGCTAAAAACTACATATGTAAAAAAATTCACTTAGATCCCCTGCCCTAGAGACTTCAAGGTTAGATGCTAGTCCTGTCTCTCTTCCCTCGTACAGCCCCAAGAGGGGGTCTGAATGCACGCTGGCAGCTTTTCTTTTTCATTGGAACCTCTTTTTAATAATGATAACGATGATGACACACATCTTCCAGAGCAACATGTCTAGGATTACGCCCCATAACAAAGTTATAGATTCCTTCTGCACAGCTCCCCCCACGTCCCACCCCCACTACCACCTGAGAAAGCTGGCCTCACATCTGGCTGTCTCTTCAATTCTGCAGTTTGCCTCCCGCTTGTTGAATAGGAGAGGAATCTGTCCCTGTCCCCACCCCCTAACAGTCATTTAAAAGCATTGAGGTAATTTGGCTCTCTCTGGGAGTGAAAGGAACTGCATCTTTGGGGGATTATTTCCATTCCATTACTGTGATACGGGCTGTGGGACACATTTCCTGAGGTATGTGACTATCGAGCTCTCTGCCTCTAGTCCAGACAGGCAGGATCTTTAAGTTCAGAGCCTCTTCAGGAAAGGGGCTTGGCCCAGGTTGGGGGGAGGCAGGGGATGGGAGTAAGAGGGTGTTGGCATTCTGGGGTGAGGCTTGGAAGGAAACCTTGTCTCTGAGACAGGGTTGACTCCTCCCCACTGGAGTCCTGTGCCTTCCCATTGAAATGAACCAGGGCCTGACCTGGTTTTTCCTTCTCATACTGAGTAGATATGTTGGTGTTCCTTTTCCTGGCTCTACCTTATTTCTTTGACCTAACTCCTTTTTCTCTCCTTTCTTCTTATTTTCAGTCTTCCTCTCTTCTCACCCCATGGCCTTTGTAGGCCATGGTTTATACAGCAGGAAGAAAAAGAAAAGAGATATAAACTGAGTCATGAGCCTTTGAACAATTTAGAGTCAGTCTCTTGGCACAGCTTTAGCCAAAGTGGATAAGGGTAGACATGGGCTGGCAAGTGCTTCTATTTATCTGCAAGGGGGCACTAAATCTCAGGCCAGCGTTGTGAGGTCATGACATCTTTCCCTGGAATCGTTTGTGTTCTTAGAACAATCGCAGAATGTTAGAGGTCCCTGGAAACCAATCATAGAGATTATCTAACTTAAACTCTGCGTTTATAAATAAGTAAACTTGGGCCCAGAAAAGTCAAGTGACTTTCTTGAAGCCATGCGTTGAATGTATGAAAAAGCAGAACTAGAAGCCAGACTTTCTGGCTCATCAATCACCACTTTTTTCACTATACTATTCCATGAAGTCTTCAGTCCTCTGATTCTAGAGCTGAGGTTTCTTAGCATGTGCAGGGAAGGGTCATGCAGGGTGAGCTAGGGGTGGTAAGAGTTTTGTCAAGGGCCAGGCTTTAAGCAGAGGAAGGCAAAGCTGAGGTTGGGGTGTTGTAACGGAGTCAGGTTTTTCACATAGCTGAGTGAAAGGCCTTGTGGGGGCTGAGGCTGAAGAAACACAATTAGGAGTTGGGAAAGCCAGTGGTATGGGTTGAAAGACAGGCAGGCGACATCAGAGGGGGAGCTGAAAGGCTTCCATAAATTTGAGACAAAGTGGACTTAATTAAGGGAAAGAAAGAATGGTCAACCCATTGTTAGCTTATCATTCCATCACATGTTGGTCCTTTGTTGACTTCTCAGCTGTGTTCCTGGGAGGTGGGATTTTCTGGGACCCTTTCCTGGGTCTAACAGCTTGGCTGCTGAAGTCTACTGATTCTGAGACATAGGAAACCCTTACATATTGATTTCTCACAGCAGGATCCCTCCGCCTTCATGTTAGAGCTAGTTGGGTGTCCCCTTTTCAGGACCTACCTCCATTTCTTTGATCCCTATTTCTATTTCCTCTCCCTCACATTTTCTATTTTTCTGTCTTATTGCTTCCATAATTTATAGGCTATAGTTTGTACAGCAGAAGGGAAAAAGAGGCATTGTAAAGGACTAAGTCCACATAAACTGGGATCATGAGCCTTTGAATAATTGAAAATGATTCTCAAAGAATCCATGAACCTTGTCTCAGATGGGGAAGGATGGAAATGGGTTAATAAATACTTCTGTTTGTCTTCAAGAGGATGCGTAAGGGCCATTTATTTCTTAGGGCCAGAGTAAGGCCTTGAGGCCACATATGACCTTCTAGATCTTGGGTGTGGCCTTTTGACTAAGTCCAACTTTTACAGAACAAATCTGTGAAGTCTGGATTCAGTTAAAGGGCTGCCCTTGAGGGAAGAGGTAGTGTGAACAGAGCCCTCTAGTCTCACAGATTGACTAATTGGCTGTGATATGCAAAATATGCCCACTTCTAGGGAGATACAGTTGTCATTGGCTAAAACCAGTGACCTCTGCTGATTTCACATCAATCTAGATAACCTATCTCTTCCCCTGTCCCACTACTGACCACTGTCTGACAAGGCAATCTGAAGTGATGGGATCGAGACCAGAGGTGAATATCAAGGCCTGAAACACCAACAGTGCTGGTTTCTGAGTCAGTACCAAATGTGGAATCTCTTCATTCTTGATACTTAAGGGTCCCCAGTTCTATTTCAAACTGAATCTCCTTGTACTTGGTTGGATGGAGGGAATCCTTAATGGGATTCCCTTACCTGTCACAGGTTTGCTGTGAAGGAAAGGAAGTGATTTCAGAAATGTCAGCTCAAGGATGCAGCAAGCTTAGCCTGGAAAATTAGATCACCATGAACTATTCCCTATTGGTAGCTTTTATATTGAGACTTTCTGGCAAAATTGCCAGCACAGTCACAAGCACCCAAAACATACTCCAGGGAACATACACGAGACTTGACTTCTGATTGTCCTTCTCAGAGACAAGGATTCTGAGCACATCTCAAACACATGAAAGGAATGGTACCTTTAATGGTACCATGCCCCTGCAACTGCACCATCTCTCTGTACCAAGTGCCTTTCTGCTAACTCCTGCTTGTTCTGGTATAATAGGATTATGACTGGCCTAAAAAGAAACTGACAGTGTTTGCTATTCTCCTTAGCTTAAATATCCTGACTAAATATCTTAACTAATTTGGCCATAGGATTTTGCCTGATACTGTAAATATTATGTGTCACTATTGCTTTTCCTTTAAAGTACATAATGAAGTCAATATGCAAGTTTCATTGTTCCTCTTGTCTGTTTCCTTCTGATTTCCCTTGTTTTCTTCTGTGTATTTTTTAAAAAATTCTTCAAAGACTTTTCTTTCTTCTCTTTTTCTTTTTCTTTTGGCAACACTGTCACTAGCCTCATTCTTATTCCCATTTCTGCCCCACAACCTGGCAAAGAAAAACCTTTGTAACAGATATGCATGGTGAAGCAAAACAAATTCCCTCTTTGGTCATGTACAAAAATGTATGTCTCATTCTGAACCTTAAGCTCATCATGATTGCGGAGGTGGGAAGCATACTTCATCAAGAGTCCTCTGGAATTAGAACTTTATTTTTTTTAATTTTTGAGGAGATTGGCAAAGATGATGGAGTATGAGGTAGCATCATAATTCAGCTCTCCCCTACAGATTTGGGAAGAATGCCAGATGGAATAGTGATGGGTAAATCTAAGCAGAAACCACAGTGCATCATTTTTCCAGCCCAAGTCAGTATACGGAGATAGCCAGAGGTCTGTGGGCACTAGGAGGAGAGGATCCAGCCAGGAAGGCCCTGTGAAGAGAGAGTCTAGAGAAACTAGACTGAGGTCTGTAGCTATACACCAGGAAAAAGAGTGCTCACTGACAAGGCAGGGAAAGTGACTGATTCTGTGTGCCAGAAAGGGAGCAGGAATATGAAGCAGCCAGTAGCTGGGAAGCTCTAAGGACTCTAGAGTTGGGCAGAGGATTCAGAATGAACTGAGGAGGGGACCTATGTAAGATTAGGAGCAGGGTTGCAGCTTGGACCTAGCTGTGCAGCAGAATAAGGAGCGCCTGGCTCCAACTCAGACCTGGCCTGAGGCTGTGTACTAGGCCAACTAGATGGAGCAGAAGTGAGCCTGAAGTAGATTTAGCCCACAGACCCAGGCTGAGTTCTGTAGCTCAGTGACCCAAGGTAAGAAGATCAGACCAAGGAGGAGCCTGTAACGCTCTTGTTCTGAACTTTTAGAACTTTCCAATTAGCTGACAGTGACTGGGTTCAACAATAATCCACTGGAGCTCCAACCAGGGACAAGCCCATTGTTGTGTCACCTAGATCAAACTGGAGTCAAGAACTCATACCAGAAGGACTTCACCTTAAATCAGAGTGCTTAGGACACATTGAAAGTTTGCAGGTCCCTGACCTGAGCCACCCCTGAAATCTTGAAAAAACACTCAATATCACTGAAAACAGCAGCAGAACACCAGAGATTTCAGATTAGACTAAACAAGATCGTGACATTCCTCCAAAAACATGCAGAGCCTGTCCTTGACATGAAGTCTCAATTCAGGAAGTTAGGATGGAAGAATGACTAAACAAACACACAGAAAGACTCCCACAATAAGGAGCTATCATGGTGCCAAAGTTATCCAGACAAAAATCCAAGAGAAGAGAATAATTTGAAAGCATCTATAAGCAAAACCTCAAAGAAAAATACATTTAGACAACCTGGTCAACTTGAATTCCTGGAAGAAATTAATCAAGAGTTAAACCAAAAGTTTAAAATGATATGATAAATGAAATGAGAGCAATTAGGGGGAATGAAATCTTTGGAAGAAATACATAGGAGATTTAATCATGTAATATAATAGGTGCAAACCCTTATCTAAATAGCACACTCCTTAGAAATTAGAATGGATCAAACAGAAGTTAATGACAATGAGAAGTATTAAATCAAAGTCAAAACTCTGGGTGGGAAAAGAAAATGTAAGGTATCTCATTTCTTTAAATGTACTGGAAAACAGATCAAGGAGAAATCATGTAAGAAACCATTTGACTACATAAAAATGATAAACAGAAATATCCAGGCTCTTGTCTGTATATCATATTTCAAGAATTCTGAAAGGATATATAAGAACCAGATATATAAGATATATATATATATGTATATATATATATATATATATATATATATGATATATAAGAACCAGAGGGCAAAGTAAATATAGAAAGAATTTACCAGTGAAAGGGCCCCAAAATGAAAACTCCAAGAAATGTCATAACCAAAATCCAGAACCTCCAGGCCAAAGACAAAAAAAAAAAAATCCTGTAAGCAGATGGAAAACTTAGAACCCAAAGACTCACAGTCAAAATCACACAAGATTTAGTAGCTACCACTTTAAGGAAGTACAGAGCTAGGAATACGATGTCCAAAAAGACAAAAGATATAGACTTATAACCAAGAATAACTTACCAGGAAAACTGAAGATGATCCTACACAGGTGGGAAAATGGACCTTTTATGAAATAGGAGCCTTGCAAGTATTCCTGATGAAAAGACCAGATTTTAGTAGAAACTTTGAATACAAACACAAAATCAGGAGAAACATAACAAGGTAAATATGATTGGGCAATAAGAAGGTACTATAAAAATGATAAGGTATTTACATTCTAGTAGGGGAGATGATATATATCCCCTCAAGACTCTAATATCATCAGAGTTGCAGAGGGAATTGTAGAGAGCCTGGGAGTCATTTTGTAATGTTTTGATAATCTTAAAAGAGGAAATGAAAGAGAGAGGGAAAAGAAAACACTAGGGAAGAAAGAGGAGGCAAAGGATGAAGAAACTCATTATCTGACATAATCAGAACACGATACAAACAAGGATAAAAAAGTGAGGGGAGGAGTGGAGATCACTTAAACCTTACTTCATCTGAACTGCTCCAACTATGGTAGAACATACATGTGTGCACACAAACACAAATAGTTTGGTGTAGAAATACATTCAGCTCAACACATAGACAGGAGAGAATGGAGAGAAGCAAGAGCAAAAAGAGGAGAATGAAAGAAAAGTAAATTCAGGAAGGGATTCGTCATAAAACAAACTCTGACTTTAGAGGGTGGGTTGTGAAGAAGGATTTAAAAAGAAAAAAGGGGCAGGAACCTGTGACTGGGATCTGGGCAAGGGAAGAGAAGGGGATAAGGGAGTAGAAGCAGAATTCATGAAGCATAAGGTATTGATGATGAGCACAATCCTTTTTCTCTCACCACTGTCTTCTTTGTAAAGAGGGGCAAGTGGCAAAAAGTAGGAAAAATGCAAAAGAAATAGGTGTAGCATATGCACAGTTAATGGTCATAACTCAAAATGGCAATGAGACAAACTTACCAATAAAAGGGAAGAGAAAAGCAGAATGAATTTTTAAAAGTAGACTACGATAATATATGGCTTATGAGAAACATATTTGACACATTAAAAATCACAGTTAAAAATAAGGAGCAAAATCTATTGCTTCAGCTGAATTCAAAAAAGCAAGGGTAGTTATGATCTCAGACAAAGAAACAGTTAAATTAGACCATTAAAAGAGATAAGTAAGGAAAATACATTATGCTTAAAAGTACCATAGATAATAAATTAATATTAATTTTATTATGTATTCAACAAGTGATATGGCATCAAAATTCTTTGGGTTTTTTTTTTAGAATCTAACAATATATTTATAACAAACATACTTGAAGCAGAAATATACCCTTAGACTTAAAATAAAATGGTGGAACAAAATGTACAATAGTTCAGTTCACATAAAGAAAAAAATCCGGAGATAGCAGTAATGATGTCAGACAAAACAATAGTAAAAATACACTTAATTTAAAGAGATAATTATAGATGCTACATTTTGCTTAAAGGTACTATAGGGAATGAATTAATATGAATATTATATATATAATATATTCCAATTAGTAAGAATAATCAATTTCATGAAGTGACTGGTTATTTGAATTTGCACTGCATTTTTCCAATTGAATGGAACCAAATACTGCTATATTACACATAAATATAAATTTGAATAATGTTATGTTGAATACATGTGACTTTAGGGGATTCGTTATTTGTACTAATCTGGATTTAACTGTATAGACAACAGATGGCATAGCATTTAAATATTTTTAATGTGTTTTTTAAAATTAAATTAAATTTATTTTTTTTATGTTCTACAACCACTACCATAAAACTTAGATTTTACGCTCCCCCCACATCTATCCCCCCACCTTCCCCCTCCCTCCCCAAGGCAGCATACAATTCTATATAGGATCTACATATACTTTCCTATTGAATATGTTTTCACTATAGTCATGCTATGTAGAAGAACTAAAATAAATGGAAGAAATCATATAGCAAATCAAAACATAATACACAAACACACAGACAAACATGATGTGCTACATTCTGCGAATGAATTCCATAGTTCTTCCATAGTGTGGAAGGCATTTTGCCTCAGAAAACCATTGGGAATTTTTTTTGTAAGTTCTTGCGTTATTACAAAGTTCGAAATCTACCAGAAAAAACTCTCACACACTGTGGTCATTGCTGTGCTCCTTTCGCTCAGCATCAGATCATATAAGACCTTCCAGGCCTCCCTGAAGTCTTCTTGTTCATCATTTCTTATGGCGCAATAGTACTCCATTACATTCATATACCATAATTTATTCAGCCATTCCCCAATTGATGGGCATCCCCTTGACTTCCAGTTTTTGGCAGAATGCTGCTATAAATATTTTTGTACATATGGGACCTGTTCCCATTTTCATGATCTCTTGGGGATGGCATCAAAATTCTTAAAGGAAAAGCTCTACTTTTACAAACCCTCCCTCTGCCTCCTCCACCTTTTTTTTTTTTTAAACAATAAAACCCGAGCCCGTTTCTTTTTACAAAATAGTTACTGGGACTGAGACAGTAAAATTATGATAGTGAGAGATCTGAATTTATCTCTTCAGACCTAGACAAATCTAACCAAAAAAAAAAATTAAAGGAGAAAGAAATGAAGGTCCTGAGTAGAATTTTAGAAAGATTTTTGGTGATTGTTAAATGTAATTAAAAAGGAAAATACATATTTCTCTACTGTGTATGGAAGATTTACAAAAATTGATCATGGATTAGAGCTTTGAAGCCTCATAAACACAGAAAAGCATAAATATTAAATACATCTTTTACTTACCACAATACAATAAAAATTATATTTCATAAAGGGCCATTCAAGAAACAATTAAAATTTAAATAGGGACCAAATAACTTAATCCTAAAAAATTGGTAGGTCAAAGAACAAGTCAGAGAAAAAATAGATAATTTCATTTAGATAAGGACAACAGTGAGGAAATATGATAAGATTTTTGGGTGTAGCTGAAGTAAGGGAAAATTTATATCTCTCAACATTTTCATCAACAAAACAAAGAACAGATCATTGAGTTAAGCACATAGCAAGAAAATCTTCAAAAGCCAGTAATTTCTTTAAATCCATTTAGACGCACCAAAATGTAAAATTTAAATATCAAAGAAGAGATCAACAAATTTGATCCCTCCCATATTTGTCATCTTTGCCAATCTGATGAGTATGACATGGGACCTAGCAGTTGCTTTTAACAACATTTCTCTAATTATTAGCGATTTGGAGCATTTATTTCCTATGATTGTTGATAGCTTGAATTTCCTTCATTGAGAACTCCCTGTTTCTATCATTTGACCCTTTATCTATTGGGGAATAGCTCTTGTCCTTATAAATTTTAATCAATTCATCATATATCTTGGAAATGAAATTTTTATCTAAGAAAACATTCTGCAAAAGTGTTTTCCTGGTTAACTATTTCTCTTCTAATTTTAATCGTATTGGCTTTGTTTATACAAAACCTTTCTAATTTCATGTAATCAAAATTGTCCATTTTAACTGCTATGTTTTTCTCTATCCCTTGCTTGGTTATGATCTCTTCCCTTATGCATAATTGTAAAAGATATCCTTCCTTACTTCTCAAATTTGTCTATGTAGTAACATTTTATATTAAACTGATTTATTCATTTGGTGCTGGTTATGGCTGTAGGATGAGTTCTTTGTCCAAATCTAATTTTTGCTAGTCTACTTTCAAGTTTTCCCTGAAGTTTTTGACAAATAATGAGTCTAGCTGTAAGAGTCTTTCCCCAACATTTTCCTACCTTTGTAACTTTATTCATCCTGTTACCTCTCAAAAATCCTACCCATCCTCTAAAGGACAGCTCACAAGTAGCTCACAGGTAATTTCTTTATGAAGCCCTCACTGATTTCCCCTAACAAAAGGTCCCTCTTGGTCCTCTGAAACTCCCATAAAACTTATAAATCATATGTCAGTATTCTATGACTTCCGAAACAAACTTTTTTGTAGGGGGGAGAGGCAAAGTAGCAAAGCTTCTCATAAAATTTCTTTAGTTTTTGCCTCCATTCAGGAAAGTTTGGGAGCATTCATATCTCTTCTATGTCTTGTAAAAAACTCTGGCTCATTCCTCACCCAACGAAACCCTGGGAAAGTTAAGAGTCCGTCTTATTTTGTTCTTCTTTAAAGGATTCTCAGCTCCTTTGAAGGCACTCAGGTTAACAAGATATTGAAATGGAGCAGAATGGATTTACTTAATCCAAAACACACACACACACACACACACACACACACGGAGAATGGAAAAATATCTGAGCCCCTTAACCATCAGGAAAACTCACCTCCCATTTCTGGAGGAAATCAAAGAATATTCCTCTTTGCTTGACCTCCCCATCTGTCCTCTTCTCTTTGTATATCTATAGTTCATGACTCACATTAACAACAAATTGACAGGTTTGAGTTGTTCATTCTGCTCTGGGAATAGAAATGTCTGGGATGAACCTCCTTCCCTCCTGTTTCCTGCCCCATACACTTTGATACATACACACACATATAAAAACATATACATGTACAAACACACATATAAATATAACATATACTTTATATGTTATATACTTAACACATATGTATATGTTACATGTGTTTATATACATATAGGTTCATACATGTATACACATTAAGCAACACACATGTATATGTACACACACACATACATATATATATATATATACCTTTGGAATGGGATAGATATTATTTGAGCTGCTGTGGTTACTCTAGACTAGAAAGAGGTAACTGATCCATATTCCTCCTCTTTTGGGGTAGATGTGAATGTGATTAAGAATATATGTCCAAAGAAAGGAGAAGACTCTGCCTGCTGACATCATTTAGGAGACATGGGCAGCTCCCCACTTCCTGGTACCATCTTTGTCCCTGGACTTCCAAAGAGAGCTAGGTCTAAAACATCTTGGAGTCAGGCCCCGTCTTTGCCAAGTCACCAGCCATGTATAAATGTTGTTTTTCTCCTTTGAGGCTAGGAAATTTCCAATTATAAAAGAAAATGAATGTTTTTCAGGAAGGAAAGTGCCATCTCTTGGGCTTAAGATAAGCTCTGCTTCCTGGTGGGGAAGAAGACCCTTCCGGCCCCTTTTCAATATGGATCTTTTTCTCTTGGTGTGGGGGCCCAAACTAGAAATCTGTCAGTGACCCTAGGCCTCTGGTGTGTTTCACTCATTGCTGTCTCTTCGGCAGAGGATGGTCCTGGGGTGGGTGTGGAGTTGGGGAGAAGTTTGGCAGTCTGTTGAAACAGAGCTTGGCACAATAGGCTGCCCTGTTCCTGCCCCTGTCTTCCTGGCGGAGACAGTAGTCTTCGTTTGCTAATAATGCTTTGAAATGGTTCTTTTTAATCAGTCTTCCCCTTAGGAATAGGCTGGGGCTCCACCTCCTGCCCACATTTTCACTTGTGTCTCTGCCACATAAAGTGGGACCAGGCAACAGTGAGAGCTGTGAAGAGAATTCAGCTGTTGCAGCTGCTGCCTTTGGGAGCTTTCCCAGAATATTAATGAACCACTATCCCTGGCTATATGTGAAGGCTTCTTCCCTAGGCCTGATAGTGACTGATCCAGTGGTAGGTACTGCTTTGGATGACTTTCTGACCTTCCTCTATGCAGAAATCAAGTTTGTGGGTATCAATATAGAGAGGACACTGCAGAATCACTTTTGAAGAGCCACTTCTGGAAACTAGGCTGAGCTTTACATACAGATAGAATGAATAAATATCTCTGGAAAACTCTGTCTGTACATCACTGATAAGCCACTACACTTTGCCATTGGATATCCCAACACCATCAGTCTCAGCCTTTGATGATATAAGAGACTGATTCTAATTCCTATCTGGTTGGCCTGGGGAAATGGGACTGGGACACTCAAGGAAGACTTGGATTGCTACATGGGTATGATAGTGCTGATTTGTGTGATAGCATGAAGTAGTGGGAGGAGCCCTAACTTTAGAGTCAGAACCTGGGAGAACCTCCCTACCTCTGCTACTTACTACTTATATTACCTTGGACAGGTTACATAAACTCTTTGGTTCTCAGTTTCCTTATCTGTAAAATAAAGGAGTTGACCTAGATGGTTTCTAAAGTCTACTCCAGCAGCAAGTCAATAGCTATGATCATTAAAATCTCTTCTATCTACAATGTCCTATGATCCCATGAAAGTCTTCTCTTAACCTGGTACAGAGAAAGGAGGGTGATTTAGTTCTCCCACAGGTTTGGGTTTTTTTTTGCCACTAAATCCCTCTTCAAAACTTCTTCAAATTTTTATTACCTATTACTACAATTCTTCATCATAAACTATTTGATGCAATCTTTCTTACCCTGCCCTCTCCCTCCTTCTCTACTCTCTAGAGCTAACTATTTCTACGCCAAATTTGTGGAGCCTGGAATATCTTTCCTGGAGAATGATCAGGCTCTTTTGAATACTTGTACATCAAACAGATGTCCAACAGATGTGCCTATGGTCACAAGTCACTCCCTCCTCCTTAAGGAGTAGGAGGGGACCCTTGAATTTGTGCTCTGACTTGTCCATAGCATAACTGTACCATTCTCCCCCAGCCCAGATCCATTGCTTAAAACATTTCCTCTTCACCTATCCAAATCCTATCCATCCTTTGAGTTCCAGCTTAAGTCCCACATCTTCTATTCTGACCCTCAACGGTGCTTCTTCTCTCAGCTATAGTACTTATCCACTGCTTTCCACAATCTAGTACTTTACTCAATACTATTAAATATTTTCACAGATAGGAGACCTGTCTCATAATCTAGACACTGAACCAGCCATATGGCATTGTGGATGGAGCATGGGATTGGAGACAGGACGACCTAGTTAAAATCCTTCCTCAAACATTTATTAATTGTGTGATCTCAGACAAGTCATTCAGCCTCTGTACCCTAGTCCCCTTATTTGTAGAACAGGAATAATAACAGCAAGGTTATTATCAGACTCAAATGTGATAACAATTATAAAGTGCTTTGCAAACCTTAGAGTGCTGTATAGAAGTTACGTTAGTAGGTGTTATAATTATTAGGGGGTGCCTCCAGGGCACATAGTAAGTGCTAGACTTGGCATGACGGAATCACAGAATTTAGAGTCTGAAGGGACCTCAGTGTCCATCTAGTCCAGGGGTTCTTTTTATTTTTTATGTCATGGACCCTTTGGCAGTCTGGTGAAACTTATGTATCCCCTCTCTGAGAAATTTTTAAAAATTCATAGTTGAAGGAAATATTAAATTTCAGTTAAAGGTTAGTGAAAATAAAGATATGCTTCCCATCCAATTTTATAGAATTGACTTAGTCAATTCCCAGGTTAAGAAACCTTGATCTAGTTCAACTTAAATCCAAAAAAGATTTCCTGCCATAACATACTTGACAAGAAGTCCACCCAGCTTCTATTTGAAGACCATCAAAGAAAGGGAACCTATGACTTCAAGGGGCAGCCCCATCTACTTTTTAAAAGTTCTAATTGCTGGGAATTTTTTCCTGAAATTCAACCTAAATTCTCCTCTTTACAATTTCCAGCTAACACCCCTAGTTCTGCCCTTGGAGATGAAGCAGAATGGATCCTATCCCTCTGAGTTCTTTAGATATATGAGGACATCTATCTGTATGAGAACACACACTGCCAGTCTTTTCTTCTCCATCCTAAGCATCCCTTGCTCCTTTAACTAATCCTCATATCGCATGGCCCGGTAGCCCCTTACCACCCTGGTTGCTCTCCTCTGGGGACTCTTTTATTCTAATGATTACATGGTAAAAAGCCCTTGCCCAAATCATGACTATGTAATATCCCCAATGCATCAAAGTGAGCTTTGAACACTACTCTTGCTGGCTGCTGGTATAAATAATGTGGCCCTAGGAGATATTCAGAAAATAGTTATTTTTTAAAATGGGGTTTTGATTGCATGCCATGACTCTTCTCCACATCTTAGCTGAGAAGAGAGTTCAACCTGCTAATCTTCTGTGGTTTGGGATAGCCCTTGGGCCATATCTCCTTCAAGTTACCCCCGCTACACACACACACACACACACACACACACAGTGTTGGCCCAGTAGCAGGCACCAAAGCAGATGGGAGAGCATCTGGAACCCAGTTTGGGGCAAATACACAATGCAATATGAGTCCAAATTGGAAATTTGAACTGAACCTTGACCTAAGCCCTTTTTCTAGGGCCTGGAGTAGTAGGTTTTGTTCTCATTGTTGGAACCTTTCACAAATATAAAGTGACTCAGACCCTTGCCAAAATATAAACAAACCACAAAATTTCAGTCAGAAGGGATATCAGAGACATCTTCAAAGTGGGAGTTTGTCCCTCTAGGGGGGAGCTGTGACTGACCCTAAGGGATGCATGATCAATAAATTAGAAATTGGAAAGGTAGGCTGCATTTCTGTTCTCTCTGCCATGGGCAGTTGTGGATCTTGTTTCCAGCACATCTACACCTACACATATCTTCCAACCTCTTCTTTCTTTCAGTGTGCGAGCTACTATCTTCCCCTGTTCTGAGTATTTTTGGGCTCCTTAGGGCTATTAAAACCTAACTGCCACCTAGACACTCATGGCAGCAACTACACAGTTTTCATTGAGAAAATTCCATACCATCATTGTAACATACCCAAACACAGTCTCTCAGATCACCTCCTGTCTAGGCCAGAAGCCCCTTGAAAAACAGTTTTGTATTTTGGGCCACTGACTGCTGAGTAAAATCTCCTCACTTGCCTTTTCCTTTTGGGTGAAATAGAGTGAGTCATACAGAATGAGCATGAGTGAAGGGGCTGTGAGAGACCAAAGATCAAATTATATTATCTTTCCTCCAAAACCAACCCCCTTCCCTGAATTTCCCTACTATTTTCAAGGGCAGCTCCATCATTCCAGCGACCCATGTTCACAGCATTGGCATCATCTTCTGCCCCTATTCTCCTTTACCCCACATAGCCAGTGACTTGACAAACCTTGTCATTTCTTCCTCCACAGATTTTCCCCTCTGTTCCTACCTCTCAACTCATTTAGCCCTCCCCCGTCTCAGACCCTACCCTTTCATCTGGACTATGGCAATAGTTTCTTAATTGATCTTTTTCAAGTCGTCCTCTATTCCTATCCATCCTTCACACAGCTGTCAAAATTATTTTTCTAAACCACAGGTCTGATTATGCGACTCCTGTCCTCACTAAACCTCAGTGACTGCCTGTACACTCAAAGATCAAATGATATTTAATCTTTAGCTCGTCCTTTTTGAACTTCCATTTTTGTATAAATTAGATAATGCATATAATTATTCCAGTCATACATGTACATAATTTATAAATATAAATACATATGTGTATGGATGCCTGCTAAAAACTTTTTCCTAAAAAGGATGCAAGATTTTAAAAGTTTGGAAACCAGTCATCTAGAACCAGTCTGTACTTGAACAAGGATTCTCTTTAATCATATATAACAAGTGGTCAGCCACCCGTTGCTTGAAGACTTCAAGTAAGGGGAATCTACTATACTTCAGGACAGCCCATTCCACTTTTGGATAGCTCTGGTTATTATTAAGTTACTATTATATATTATATTAATATATAATTATAATTAATGTGTTAATTTAATATATTATTGAGTTATATATTATATATATATTATTAATGTATAATAATTAATGCATTGATTTAATACATTATCATTAAGTGTGATATCAAGTCTAAATTTGCCCTTTGTAACTGGTTCTTGCTTCTGAGGCCCAGCAGAAAAACATCCAATTAATCCTTCTTCCTTGGGAGAGCCCATAAATATTTGCAGACACCAGAAATGGCCATGGACCTGTCTTTGAATAAAGTTCTGTCTTACCTCACTTAAATAACAATGAATGGATATGAGATCTCATCAAAGTGGATAGGAACTTATTTATGCACAGAGTCACACAATCATTTTAACTTCTGTCTGCCCCAGTTTTCTGAACTGTAAAATGGAGATGATAACAGCACCTACTTCAGAGGATTGTTGTTAGAATCAAATGAGATATTTAGAAAGCATTTAGCATCGTGTCTGGCACATAGTAGACATTAATAAATGCTTATTCCCTTCCTCCCTTCTTGCCTGCCTGTCCTGTATAATTCCTGTCCATATCCTCATAAAGAGAGTAGAGGAGGTGGAGTCAAGATGGTGGGGAAAACAGAGGTAATTGCCTTGACTCTTCCCAGTTTTCCCCAAACCAATTTTAAATCATGCTTAAGAATGAATTCTGGAGTCACAAAACTCACAGAAGGATGGAGTGGAGCAATTTTCCAGCCCAAAATAACTTAGAAGAACTGCAGGAAAGGTCTGTCTCACTTGGGTAAAAGGGAAGAACAGCTCAGAAGAAGCAGTGTCTGCGCAAGCCAGCAGAAGACCCCGAGCCCCTGGTAATCAGCAAACAGATCAGCAACCAAGGCTCAAGGTCCCAGCTGAGCAGGCTATGGGTAAGGCTTCCAGTCCTGACACAGCAGACTAGTGATGAGGACTGGCAGGCCTGGAGGCCCTGGCATAACAGGCTAGACTAGGCAGGTGACCCTGGCTCAACTGCAAACTGCCAGCCCCAGAGGCTCTAGTGCAGACCCCTTCCACCTTCCCAAGCTTGGAACAGTGGCCCTGGTACCTCAAGAACAGAGTTCAACTTTGAAAATCACAATATAAGCTAGAAAATGAACAAAAACCAACTGAACAAAAAGGCATGACCATAGAAAACAATTTTGGTGACAGGGAAGATCAAAACACAAACTCAGAAAAGGACAATAGTGTCAAAAATAGCACTTGCAAAACCTCAAAGAGAAATATGAATTGGTTTCAGGCCCTAAAAGTTGTCCTGGAAAAGCTCAAAAAGGATTTTAAAAATCAAATAAGATAGGTAGAAGAAAAATTGGGAAAAAAAATGAGGGTTATGCTAGAGAATCATGAAAAAAGATTCAACAGCTTGGAAAAAGAAAACAACTCTTAAAAAGTAAAATTGACCAAATGGAAAAGGAGGTACAGAAGTTCAATGAAGAAAATAATTCCTTAAAAATTAGAATTGGACAAGTGGAAGCAAATGGCTCACTGAGACACCATGAATCAATCAAACAAAATCAAAAGAATGAAAAAAAAAGAAGAAAATGTAAAATACTTCATTGGAAAAACAACTGATCTAGAAAATAGAGCCAAGAGAGATAATTTAATAACTATCAGACTACCTGAAAGCCATGATCAAAAAAAAAAAAAAGACTGAACAGCATCTTTCAAGAAATCACCAAGGGAAACTGCCCTTATATCCTAGAACCAGAGGGTAAAATTATAAGTGAAAGAATCCATTGATCACCTCCTGAAAGAGATGCCAAAATGAAAACTCCCAGGAACATTGTCACCAAATTCCAGAACTCTTAGATCAAAGAGAAAATACTGCAAGTAGCCAGAAAGAAACAATTCAAATGTTGAGGAGTCACAGTCAGGATTACACAGGGTTTAGCAGCTTCTACATGAAAGCATCAGAGGGCTTGGAATATGATATTCTGGAAGGCAAAGGAGCTTGGATTACAATGAAGAATCCTCTACCCAGCAAAACTGAGCATATTCTTTTGGGGAGAAAAATGGATATTCAGTGAATAATCAGGAACTTCCAAACATTCCTGATGATAAGACCAGAACTAAACAGAAAATTCAATTTTCAAATAAAAGACTCAAGAGAAGCATAAAAAAGTAAACAGAAGAGAAAAACGATAAGTTATTCAATAAGGTTAAACTGTTTACATCTCTACATGGAAAGATGACACTTGTAACTCTTAAGAACTATATCTTTATTAGGGCAGTTAGAAGACAAGTGTACATAGATAGGGGATGTGGGTATAAGTTGACTATGAAGGGATGACATAAAAAAAATCTAATTAAAATGGCCTTTCCTCATCTATAAATCTAGTAATCCTGTCAAAAAAAGAAATAAGATTAGTCTGGAATTATTTGTTCTAGATGGAGCCATGCTGGCATTTTAAAATATACTTTTTCTAGAAGTTCAGTTACCTCTTCTAGAATAGGGTTCCATATCTATATCTATATCTATATATCTATATATATATATACACACACACACACACACACACATACACACACACATAAACATGCGTACACATTTTTTATTCATGAAATATTTTCCAACTACTTATAAAAAAATTTAACATTCATTTTTGTAAAAATTTCAGTTCCAAATACTCTCCCTCCCTTCTTCCCCTCCCCTACCCATTGAGAAAGCTAGCAGTGTGGTATCAATTATACATGTGAAGTCATGCAAAGCATATTCCTGTATTAGCCACACTGCAAAAGAAAACATACATGCATACACGCGCGCACACACACACACACACACACACACACACACACCAAGAAAAATAAAGTTAAAAATGTGTGCTTCAATCTGCACTCAGAGTTTATCACTTCTCTCTCAGGAGGTGGATAGCATTTTTCCTTCTGAGTCTTTTAGAATTGTCTTGAGCAGAATTGCTAAGTCTTTCACATTTGACAATTCTTACAATATTGCTGTTACTGCGTACAATGTTCTCCTGGTTCTGCTCGTTTTCCTTTGCCTCAGCTCATTTAAGGCTTCAGGTTTTTCTGAAGTCATCTAGTTCATCATTTCTTATAGCATAATAGTATTCCATCACAGTGAAACCACAATTTGTAGAATAGGGTTCTTAACCTGCGCTCCATGGAGTAATTTCAGGAGTTTTATAAACTGAGATGGCCAAAGGTTCCCCTCACTGGCTAACTATCCTCATTTTGTAGATAAGGAAATTGAACTACAAAGAAAAACTTACCCAAGTTGGGCCAGAATTACAACCTGAGTTTCCTAATTTCATGTCACTGAAGTGCGTGTGTGTGTATGCATGTATACACAAACACATGCAGTACATATAAGGAACTCATAGAGGCCTCTCCCATCATCTGTCAGTTTCTTGTCTTATGATAAATATTTTTTCCCACCCACTTACCCACTATTTCTCCAAACTCTTCTGGATTTTTCCAAGTCCTTGCCACCTCTTTTGGCATTGAACCAATAAAAAAGAGTAGCACTGGAACCAGCCTCTTTCGAATGGGGGAAAAAAGTGATGAGACATTTGCCTGAGGACGACAGAGGCTGTGACAAGGGAAGACACTCCCAATGACCTAGGAAACTAGTCAAGTAAGGATCCAGATTAAGGGAAACTACCTGAAACTAGAGGCTTTGAACTGAGTAACCTAGTCCCATTTATCTTTGTATCACCCCCAGGCCTTTAAGTGCCCTGAACATAATAGGTGCTTAATAAATGCTTGTTGAATTGAATTTGAAAACCAGATTTTAAGAACCAAACAGAGGAAATTCTATTAAAAAAAAAATTCTATTCTGAATCTGATTCTTACCCACAAAGGAAAACTAGTTGCTGGGGTAAATGTGATGAAAAGAAGAAGTGAAAACTTCATCTTATAATTTGTAATAGAGAGGAAAACTGAAAATAGACTGACATACACCCTAGATGTACTGACACTAACAAGAGGAAGATAAAGAAGGATCTATATAAAAGCCTGGCCTGGTCCTGTAAGAAAGTATCAGCAGACCTAAAGCTTAGCATTAAACTAGGGACAACAAACCAAGCTAAAAGATCTTTCTCCAATTACAGAGTATGGGGCTGTTCCCCACCCCAGGTACCTGTTGGGAAGAAGTCTGAGAGTAGAAAAGTTTCTCCTATGCTCACAGACCATATTTTTTTCAACCATCCTCTTTTTATGCTCGTGAAACTAACTGCAGACATCCATTTAATATTCTCACAAGTGAATTTTCCAGAAATCTGAAGCGTTTTTTTCTACTCCAAAATGTTTCCTTTCTTTTTCCTCATTAACTCATTCATTTGACAAGATCTCATTAAGTACCTACTGTGTAGCAGGTACTGAGCTACACCCTGGAAATGCAAAGACAAAAAAATGAAATAATTTCTGACCGCAAGAGTATATTAAATGTACTACAAGTTATAGTATATGATTGTCTCGTTATTCAGTAATTACAACTCTTCATGACCCCATATGGGGTTTTCTTGGCAAACATATTGGAGAGGTTTGCTATTTCATTCTCCATATCATTTTACAGATGAGGAAAATAAGTCAAACAGAGTTAAGTGACTTGCCCAGGGTCACTAGTAAGTGTCTGAGGCCAGATTTGAATTCTTCCTGACTCCAGGATGGACACTCTACCCATTGTACTCATATGATTGTGAAGGAATACTATTGTGCTATAAGAAGTGATGAGCAGGATGGTTTCAGAAAAACCTGGGAAGACTTATATGAACTGATATAAAGTGAAGTGAGCATGTTCAAATACATATACATTCACTCACACACACGTATAGAAAGAAGAGTAAAAATCTGGGTGACAACTGGACTTTCTGGTCCCATCCATTCTCTCTCATGTATGTTCACTCCCATTTAAACAGTATTAAGGATAGAGCCTCATCCAATAATGATAAAGAGGTGAGGGCAAATTCAATTCAATTCAAACATTTATTGAAGACTTACTTACTCAAGGAGGACATTCTGGTGGGAGGATTCAACATGTACCCATATTAGCTCATACAGAGCAATACAAAACAATGTATGTCCTGGCCACCTCTGAGGGGAAAGACATGCTCACCTCTAGGTCATCCAGTGTGGCCCTCTGACTGAAACCAAATTTTACAGAACAAATCCCATGTGACCTTGAGGTCTCAAGTTCTCCACCCCTGGACTAGATGATCTCTATGTCCCTTTCAACTCTAAAATTCTATGATTCAGAGTCAATTAAAATATAGCAATATGTGATAAGCACCATCAGAAAGGTAACGACAGCATGTCATAAAGGTTCTGAGGTGGTTGAGATCTTTTCTTCCAAGAGTAATCAGGGAAAACTTCATGGAAGAGAGAGACCTTGAAGGATGTATAGGATTTTGTTTGGGGTGTGGAGGTTGAGCAAAAACAAAGTCATATTTTAGAAAGAGCACTTCGATTAGAATCAAGATTACTTGAAGGTGAATAGAGAAAAATGAGGCTGTAAAGGTAGCTTGAGTTCAGCTTGTGGTGGCTAGAGTTGGAATTCAGATTTTATCTGTGTACTACACCAGTGCATATTAATAGGATAGTTCAAACAAGCCGAGGCAATAATATAACTACCGTTATAATCTCCTTGGAGAATGATACTTAAACATCTAAAAATGAAGCATTTTGCAGGACTGCTGAATTTTATATTTCACCTCATCTTTGCACTGTCAATACAATTCCCCGCCAAGCACACATCTTCTCAAAAGCCAGACCAGGGTTTGGACTTATGCTGTGGCTGGTGACAGATAAAGAAAGACATACTCCTGTATTATGTGAGGACCAAGACTCTCCAGACCTCTTGAACTCTCAAAATGACCTCCAGGGCTAGTAAGGTTCATTTCTGGGTCCTTGCTTGATCACCTCCAATCAGGCAGAAACAAAAATCAGAAGAGGCAGAGATACTGTCTTAATCCCACTCAGGCAGGACATGAATTGTGTGTGTGTGTGTGTGTGTGTGTGTGTGTGTGTGTGTGTGTGTGTGCGCGTGTGTGTTTTGCCATATGCTTGAAGCCTGTTTGAAGCTGAGGGGAGAAGGGCAACCCTGTCTCCCAACTACTCCTGGGAGAGTTAATTGCCACACATCTTAGAGAGTTGAAGACAAGGTGGAGTCACTCCATGTTTAAAGTTTCTTGAGGTCATGTTAATGGCCATTTTTATTTGATGCAGTCACCCTACTTCCACCCTCTTCAGCTGTAACAGAAGAGGAACCAAGGGTTTAAAGGACAAGTCCTTTCAAGTTGAGCATATCTTTCCCCCCAGAGGTGGCCAAGACATCTTGGCACATGTTTCATGGGATATAACCCCTCTTATACTCTTTCCCCAGTTAAATATTTGTTGTCCTCCTCAAATAAAGTGGGGTTCATTCAGCATGTTTGTCCATATTCCCAATTCAGAAAAGTTTTCTATGATCCTAGACAGGTCCAAATATTGTCCTTTTGAGGATTTACCCCAGTACTTTGTTCTAAAGAATCTCATAGTCTCTTTGGCACCATTCTTACTGGTCATGGTAAAGTGTCCTAAACAGTCTATTCATCACTGTTGTTATAAAGTCCCCAAATTAATAGTCATTTTAAAAAATTATTACAGCTTACTTTTGAAAAATACCTATTACATTTGACATGTTAGTACCAGCAGTATTCTTCTTCTTGCCCCCTTCTGAAATTCTCTGTTCTCTTATGTATGTTTTTAAATTTGTTGATACTTTTTTTTGCTCTACTATCACTCTTAACTTCCTTTCCTCCTCCAACGATATTTTTATAAAATATGTGAAAAATGACAGAATAATTCACACATTCCTTTTATGATAACTAGATAGTATTCTATGTCTATATATGTAAAGTAAATTATTTTGTCTTTTAATTTACCATTCCATCTACATACATTACTACAGGAGAGATGGAAATGTGCAATAGAAAGGTCACCTGCCCAAGAATCAGATGCAAGTTGAACCCTGACAATGTCAGTGACTCTCTGTGTGCCCTCAGAGAACTAGTTCAAAGTTTCTTATCCTTTTTTGTGTCATGGACTCCTTTGATAGTTTGGTGAAGCCTTTGGACCTCTTCTTAGAAATAGTGTTTTTAAATAATTGAAGGACTTGCTAAATTTTAGTTCAAGATTGATGAAAATTTTAAAAAAATCATTTTTCCCTATTTAGTCTCCCAGACACATTGATATCTATCCACACACCCCTTGGAGCACCCCACCTTACGAATGTCTAGATTAGATATTTCCTAGGTAATCTTCACCTTGAACAATTTGTATTTTGAAAAGGAGTTGCATGATGTAAATAGCTTAGCTTTGAACATTAAATAGGTTCTTTTTGGGGGGGGGCGGGGTAAAGGTTTGTTCTTTTTTTAAAAAAATTTATTTAGTATTTTATTTTTACCCGTGGGGAAACATTCATTTTTAAAACTTTGAGTTCCACATTCTCTCCCTTCCTCCCTCCCTACCCCCCTCATCGAGAAGGCAAGCAATTTGATATAGGTTATACATGTGTAGTCATGCAAAAAATATTTCCATATTAGTCATGTTGTGAAAGAAAGCATAGATTAAAAAAAACCCTGAAGAAAAATAAAAAAACCCCAAAAAAGTAAGCTTCAATCTGTATTCAGACACTATCAGTTCTTTTTCTGGAGGATGGCATTTTTCATCAGAAGTCCTTCAGAGTTGTCTTGGATCCTTGTATTGCTGAAAATAGCTAACTCATTCACAGCTGATCATCTTACAGTATTGCTGTTACTTTGTACACAGTACAATTCACTTTGCATCACCCTGTGCAAGTCCTTCCAGGTTTTTCAGAGAGGATCCTACTCATTATACAATAATATTTCATCATAGGCACATACCACAAGTTGTTCAGTCATTCCCCACTTGATGGGCATTTCCTCAATTTCCAATTCTTTGCCACCAGAAAAAAAGCTACTCTAAATATTTTTGTTTTTTATTTCCTTTGGGATCTAGACCTAGTAATGGTATTACTAAGTCAAAAAGTATGCATGGTTTTATATCCCTTTGGACATAGTTCCAAATTGCTCTACGGAATGGTTAAATCAGTTCACAACTCCACCAACAATGCATTGATATCTCATTTTTCCCACGTTCCCTCCAACATTTGTCATTTACCTTTTCTGTCCTATAAGTCAATCTAATAGGTGTGAGGTAGTACCTCAGAATTGTTTTAATTTGCATTTTTCCAATCAATAGTGAGTTAGAACATTTTTTTTTCTTATGGCTATAGATAGCTTTGATTACTTCTTTTGAAAATTGTACATGTCTTTCTGTCATTTATCAATTGAGGAATAACTCTTATTTTTAAAAATTTAACTCAGTTCTCTACATGTTTGAGAAATAAGTCCTTTATCAGAGAAACTTGCTTCAATTTTTTCCTGGAGTTACTATTGCTAACTGTATTTCCCTTTATCCTATTCCCCTCTCCCATTTATTCTGTTCTCTCTCCTTTCCCTCTGTCCCTCCTCAAAAATGTTTTGATTCTGACTACTCCCTCTCCCAATCTGCCCTTTCTTTTGTCACCCTCCTTTTCTTATCCCCTTTACCTCCTACTTTCCTGTAGGGTAAGATAAATTTCTATACTCAATTGAGTATGTATGTTATTCCATCTTTGAGTTAATTCTGATGAGAGCAAGATTAACTCACCCCCCACCTCCTCATCTTCCCTTTCACTGTAAAAGCTTTTTCTTGTCTTTTTAATGTAAGATCATTTACCCTAGTCTACCTCTCCCTTTCCTTTTCTCTCAGTACGTTCCTCTCTCACCCCTTAATTTAATTTTTTTTAGATATCACCCCTTCATATTCAACTCACATCTGTGTCCTCTGTCTATATATACTCCTTCTAATTGCCCTAGTAATGAGAAAGTTCTGATGAATTACAAGTATCATCTTCCCATGAAGGAATGTAAACAGTTTAACCTTATTAAGTCCCTTGTGGTTTTCCTTTCTTGTTTACCTTTTTATGTTTCTCTTGAGTCTTGTATTTGAAAGTCACATTTTCTAAGCTCTGGTCTTTTCATCAAGAATGTTTGAAAGTTCTCTATTTCAAACTGCATCAAACTTATAAGAATACAAGTCATTTCCCAAATGTCAAATAGTCAAAGAATATGAATAGGCAGTTTTCAGATAAAGAAATTAAAGCTATCTATAGTCAGATGAAAAAAATGCCCTAAATCACTATTGATTAGAGAAATGTAAATTAAACAGCTCTGAAGTACCACCTCACATCTATCAGATTGGCTAATATGACAAAAAAGGAAATGACAAATGTTGTAGAAGATGAGGGAAAAATTGAAACACTAATGAATTCTTGGTGGAGTTGTGAACTGATCCAACCATTCTGGAGAGCAATTTGGAACTATGCGCAACAGGCTATATAAGTGTGCATACCATTTTATCCACCAATACCACTATTAGGCCTATATCTCAAAGAGATCATAAAAATGGGAAAAAGGCCTCACACATACAAAAATATTTATAGCAGCTCTTTTTTGGTGACCAAGAATTGGAAATTGAAGGGATACCCATCAACTGGGGAATGGCTGAATAAGTTGTGGTATATGAATGTAATGGAATACTATTGTGCCATAAGAAATGAGGAGCATATGGATTTTAAAAAACCTGGAAAGACTTACATGAACTGATGCTGAGTGAAGTGAGTAGAATCAGGAGAATATCGTACACAGTAACAGCAACATTGTGCGATGACCGATAGATTTAGCTCTTCTCAGTGATACAACGATCTAAGACAATTCCAAAAGACTCATTATGGAAAATGCTGTCCACATCCAGAGAAAAAAACTTTGTCGTCTGAATGCAGATCATAGCATACTATTTTCTCTTTTATTTCTTTCTCATGGTTTTCTCTTTTGTTCTGATTCTTCCTTCACAACATGACTAATGTGGAAATATATTTAATATGATTGTACATGTATAGCATATAGCAAATTGTTTACTGTCTTGGTGTGAGTGAGGGAAGGAGAAAAAAGTTGAAGCTCAGAGTCTTATAAAAGTGAATTTTAAAACTATCTTTGCAGGTAATTGGAAAAAATAAAATATTAGAAAATTAAAAATTGGAGAAAAAGAAGAAAATCCACTATTTCAATGAATGTTCATTCTGCCCCTGAAGGATTATATTGTTTTGCTGGGTAGGTGATACTTGCTTGTAATCCTAGCTTCTTTGCCCTCTGGATTCCAAGCCCTCTGATACTTTAATGTAGAAACTGCTAAATCTTATGTTATACTACTATGGCTCCACAATATTTGAATGGTTTCTTTCTGGCTACTTGCATTATTTTCTCCTTGACTTGGGAGCTCTAGAATTTGGTTATAATATTCTTGGGAGTTTCCATTTTGGGGATCTCTTTCAGGAGTTGATCAATGGATTCTTTCAATTTCTATTTTACCTTCTAGTTCTAGAATATCAGAGCAAGTTTCCTTGATAATTTCTTGAAAGATCCTGTTTAGGCTCTTTTTTTTTTTATCATGGCTTTCAGGTAGTCTGATAGTTCTTAAATTATCTCTCCTGGATCTCTTTTCCAGGTCAGTTGTTTTTCCAATGAGATATTTCACATTTTCTTCTATTTTTTCATTCTTTTGGTTTTGTGTTATTGTTTCCTAATTCCTTATAAAATCAGTAGCTTTCATTTACTCAATTCTAATTTTTAAGGAATTATTTTCTTCATTGAGCTTTTGTATCTCCTTTTCAATTTAACCAATTCTACTTTATAAAGAGTTTTTTTCCCAGTGAATTGTTGTGCCTCTTTTTCCATCTGGCCAATTCTGCTTTTTAAGGCATTTTTTTCCTCATTGATTTTTTTGTACCTCTTTTACCATTTGGCCCAGTCTGTTTTTTAAAGTGTTATTTTCTTCACTACTTTTTGTGTGTCTCCTTTGCCAAGCTGTTGACTCATTTTTCATTATTTTCTTGCATCACTCTCATTCTCTTCCCAATTTTTACTCTACCTCTCTTACTTCATTTTCAAAATCCTTTTTGAGATCTTCTGTGGACTGAGACCATTTCATATTTTTCTTGGAGGCTTTGGATGCTTTGACTTTGTCATCATCTTCTGAGCATGTGTTTTGATCTTCCTTGTCACCATAGCAACTTTCTACGGTCAGAATTTTTTCTGTTGTTTGTTGCTTCTGTTATTTTCCCAGACTATTTCTTGACTTTTAACTCTTTGCTAAAGTAAGGCTTTGCTTCCAGGCAGTAGGTGCACTCTCCCAAACTTCAGGGATTTTGTGCAGTTGTCTTCAGATATACTCCTAGGAACTGTTAAGTTTTCAGTTGTTCCAAGGTGGTATAATCTAACGAGAGGTGTGTTTTCTATTCTCCTGACCTGTGCTCTGGTCTCTGAGTGAGCACAAGAACTCTTTTCTGTCCTGGAGTTGTGATGAGAATTCCTGTTCCACTATGACCACAAGCTCTGGTGCACTAGTGATCCTTCTCACCCTGGGATTGCCACTGAGATTGAGACCTGGATTGAAGTACAGACAAAGCAAGAGTCCTGTCTCATTACTAGCAGAGACCCTGTAATCTCCTTCCAGCTAGCTGTTTGACCTTCTCACTGTTTGTGAGCTGAGAGTCTCAGAGGCAGCTGCTGCTGCTGCTGATTCAGTGATTCCCTAAACCTGCTCCTGATTTGCTGAGGCTGGGTCTGTGTTGCTCTGACTTACACTGGACTGTGCAACAAAACTTTCCTTCTGACTTTCTAAGTTGTGTTTGGCTGGAAAGTTATTTCATCCCATCATTTTGTGGGTTCTGTTGCTCCAGAATTGTCTTATGGCATTATTTAAAGGTGTTCATAGAGGATTGGAGGAGAGATAGGTGAGTCATTTTCTTTTCTCCACCATCTTCCCAAACTGACAGTCTTTAGAGAAGGCCCAAGTCTACTCTAACAGGACCTGGAATTTATAATCACCTCCCAATACAAAGTTACACAAATTTGACACGCAGGTAACATTTTATAAAGTTTTATAAGGAAAGGAAATAAGCATATATTAAGCATCTATTTTGTGCCAGGCACTGCACTAAGCTCTTTACTAGTATTAACTAATATATTAGTTCTATTAGTATAATAATTTTGCTAATATTAGAGGCTCTCATTGGAGCCTTATAAAGGCTTGTTCCAATACAAGCACATAATAAAAACGTATAGGGGGATAGAAAACTAGAATAAAATGAAACCTGGAAAAAAATGAAAGAAAATGGAAAACTGAACTTTTTTCTTCAGAAGGAAACTTGTCTCAAATGATTTCCCAGAATGTGTGATATTCTCCTAATAGAGATTAGAGATCCAAGGTCAATTGGAAGTTACTGACTCACCTCAAGTGAAAAACCAGTTGGGTCCTGTCCTGGGTTCAAATTCTTATCCTTGAAACATATTGGGTACCCCTCCTTTCTCCAACGGTATTCCTCCATTAAAATAATACAAAAGGAGGTCCAAACTCACTTGATGATTGGGTAAGGAAGCTTAGATAAAAAAAGAAAGCAAACAAATTGAGAAGTTCCTCAAACATGAGTGGGGTTCCCAAAAAGGGATTAAGTACTTAGGGTTAATTGAAATCAATCCCTTAGATCCTGGATGAGGTCCCCAACTACAGTAACTATCTGCTGCTGAGCCATAGGACCATGGCACTGTGTCCTCTCCCTCTCCATCCAGGGGTCAATAAGGGGATTTCTTTGTCCTCTCAAAGGTCTTCCAGGGCCGTGTCATGTGTTCTTCTGGTCTCTACAAGCTCCTTATGGGTTATTCCCATATGCATTCCATGGGGTGTTGTAATGTCTGCTGCACTTGGATCTGTCTTCCTCCAAGTAAATTAAGAGAGCTGGGAACTTGCATGGTGAATGCCAAAATCAGGGTATTATGGTATTACCTGGGGGAAATTTGGTTTGGGAGTTAGTGGGGAAGATGAGCCTGGAAGAATGAATAAAATCCATCCTGCAGACTTAAGCAGGTTGTAATTTTATTAAAAAATTTTTTTCTCTTGAGAACTACCATTTGGAATCTATCCTCTAAAGCTCTAGCCAGTCAAACTTCTAGCATTGATCAAGAAAGTGAACAGTACTAGCCACAGTGGGGAGGTTAAAGGGATTCTAGGAGGGTGGGGCTGGGGAGAGTGGCAGATTTTGAGTGAATGGTGATGAAGGTTTCCAGTGTGATGGAGAAAATAGAACAGAGATGAGCCAGGGATGGAGAAAAGGGAAAGTATATCAGGGAAGAGGTATGAAAACTGCTCCTGCTATACCAGTACCCAGAAGAAGTGAGAATCACCACCCCACTCCATGATGCCAAATGCTACCTGAGTATATAGAGTGTCCTTTCCTCATGTCATTATTGTTTTGCAAGGTTAATTGTTTTGGTGTTTGACACAGAAAAAGAGATTCTAGTTAGATTTGGTGAAGGACCTCCTGACAGTTGACTACAGAGTCTGTCAGCCCAGCAGTTTGGATAGATAGAGCTTTCATGAGACTAAGGTCACAGATTCAAATCTTGAGTCACTTCGTTAACTTTGCTTCATTTGTAGAATGTGTTCCGTCTAATTTTGCCCTGAATTATAAGAAACCAGTGAAGCATATACAGCTCGGAGCACTTTTGTAGGTGATGTATTAGGAAGCAGCATCTGTCTGTAGGCTGAATAGTTCTCAAGATTGTAAGACTTCAAGCTGGATGGAATAATAGAGGTCATTTTGTCTGATTGACTGGATTTAGAGATGATTAAAAGAGGAACCGTACAGTAAAGTCATTTGACCAAATTCACACAGCTAGCAAGCATCTGAGGCAAAATTCAAACCAACATTTTCTGCTCCAAAATTCAATGATTGTTCCTTTGTTTCTAAATGATATCACTAGAATAGACTTTCAAAAGCCATGGAGTCTATCCCTGGAAAACTTTTAAGAATTGAATAGACTTTCATCTGTCTTGCTTGAGAGTAGGGGGCAAAGCAAGGTGACTTCTTGAGACAGCTACATGGTTCAATGTACAGAATGTTGAACTTTGGAGTCAGGAAGACCACTAGTCACTTAATTTCCCTCCAATTTTTCTTCTGTAAAATGGAGATGATAAAAGCCCTTTCCTTGCAGGGATGTTGCAAGGACCAAATAAGGTAGCGTATGTAATTGCTTTGCAAAATACTGGCATAGAAATATGGGCAGCTAGCTGGCACCAGGAATAGAGTGCCTAACCTGGAGTTAGGAAGACCGAAGTTCAAATCTGACCTTAGACGCTAGCTGTGTGACCCTGGGCAAGACACTTAACGCTGTTTGCCTCAGTTTCCTTACCTGTAAAATGAGCTGGAGAAGGAAATGGCAAATCACTCCAATATCTTTGCCAAGAAAACTCCAAATAGGGTCACAGAATCAGACACAACTGAAAATGACTAAATAACAGCAACCACAAATGCAATTATTGTTTATTATTATTTATTTTCTTGTTATTATGCTTTCACATAGCCGCCTAGTTCTGTGCAACAAGAACAGCATGAGAGAGAAGGTCCTGCCATACACCTGGGCTAGTTCCCCACTTAGCAAATGCTTTGGTTAATCTTGTCTTAAGAGAAGCAGTCAAGTGTAATGGAGAGACCACAAGGATAGGAGCCAGAAAGTTTTGGGTCTTATTTGTGGCGCCGTCATTTGTTTGCAGCCGGCAGGAGGGAAGAGAAAGACGCAAGAGGAATGGGAGCTGGCTGACCCCAGACGTCCTCAGAGATCTCTCCGTGCGGCTGTGGATTTGTCTGTGGGTGTGCATATGTGTGGTAGAGTGTGAGTGTGTGTGTTCATGCAAAGATCTGGCTCTTGCTCACGTTCCTGCCTGCTCCCCAGGCACTCCTCTGCTTTCTTTTGCTCTGTTGTCTGAGGTCTACGCTGGACTCAGACAGCATTGGAGCAGATCAAACAAACCAACATGTTCACCTCTGTGCTGTTCCAGGCTGTGCTGTGCCTGGCAACATCTACGCAGGGTGGTAGCCAGTGAAGGTGTGGCAAGGCTCAATGCTGCAAATAGGTTGTGGGTGCAAAGGCTCAGCAGAGGCTGTTCTTTAGCTAGCCAGAACTTGTCAGTACTTCTAGCACCATAGTAGTACCAATGTCAGTTGCATGATTCCTACCCTTGTAGTGACCATTTTGTCCTGTACCTGCCATGTTTTGGGGTCCGTATTGATGAGTATGGATGTGGTGGCATGGAATAAGAGGAAGATGTCCCCTCCATGATGTATCCACTTGTCTTGCCTCCTCAGCTGGACAGCTGGCTCTTCTCTAACAGGAGCTATGGCCCTGTCTGGTCTCTCCAGTATGGAAATGATTCTTTGTGGAAGCCAATTTCAGTGGCATCCAAGTTTGTAGAGTTTAGAAATCTTGATACTTTGGGGTACCCGGGCAAAAAGTTTTTCTCTGGTGTTGGGCTAAGGTAAAAAAAGTTATTTTTTGAGGGGAGTACATGGTACAGTGGATAGAGTGCCTGACCTAGAGTCAGAAAGACTTATTTTCCTGAGTTCAAATCGGCCTCAGACTCTAGCTCTGGGCAAGTCACTTAACCCTATTTACCTCAGTTTCTTCATCTGTAAAATGAACTAGAGAAGGAAATGGCATACTACTGTGGTATCTCTGCCAAGAAAACTCCAAAGGGGGTCACAAAGAGTTGGACACTACTGAAATGGCTGAACAACAAAATAGGTTAGAATCAGGTACAAGTCCCAGTTCCTAACTTTTAAGCCCTCTCTACTGGCACCTCTGCCAGATCTGCATTTCTATGTGGCAACTTCAGGCTGGGAAAATTACCTTTTGGTTGGCCCTTCCTGTGACCTTCTCATTGTCATTGTGTTTTGCTGGCTTGAGCTACAGAGCCTAGGGCTGGGAGCCACGCCCTTGGTTCTCCTATCACTCAGTAGTCTTTAGGACATCCTGCCACTTGGTTTCCTATGCTCACATTCAATGACTACTGTACAGACTAGAGGAACTTATGGAATCAGGTAGTAGCATAGGAGTCCTTAGTTAGGTACCATCTTGGATCAAGGGCCCATTCTTCTGCCAATCAGTTGATCAACAGGTATGCACAAGTGTGAAGAATTTACTCTATGCCAAGCACTGTGGTAGGTGTTGTGGGACACAGAGAAGTACATGCCAGAGAATCCCTCTCTAGAGAAAAATAGTAACAAAGACACAGGACCCTTAAAACAATGAAAGTCTTTTCTGATCCCCCTCAGCTAGGAGCTAAACCCTTATAACATGTGCTGCTACCACTCATTTGGCACTTGTCACAGACTGTCTTGTACTGGTAATTATCTTGTATATATAACTTGTCTCCTAGGCTAGAGTAAAAGCTAATTGAGGGCAAGGATAATGTCTTATTAATCTTGCCACTTCCCATAACATCTTGCACAGGGACTTGAAAAAGTAGGTACTCAATATTTGTTTGTTTGTTTTTTTTAAAGCAAAGAACAATAGAAAAAAATAGGTAATTAAGAACTAAATTGTATTTTATGGACTAAGACACAGGCTTTTTGGTCTATGGCTTCATTTGAACAATTACAGAAATTCTCCTGTCTGATAAGAATTGATCTTTACTGCCTAAGAAAGAGCAAATGAACAGCTTGAATAACAAATTTGATAACAAACTCCCTCTCATCCTCACTTTTTCTTATATATCTAGGGCTCATCTTATAATTCTAATAACTTTTCTTACATACTTATAGTTTACAAATCACAGTGCAAATGTTATCATTCCCATTTTACAGATGCAAAGTCAGATGCTTTAAGGATATGACATCTATTTGAAAAGACCTCTTTCCATTATGCCATATTGTTTCACAGTCTTGGAAACAGAGCTCTCCCCTTGGCTGTCCATATCTTTCACCTTACCTAGAAACACTTCCCCTTGACTGGTATCCAGGGAATGACATTCCTATTGAAGATGGTGGGTTGATGACTGTATCTTGCAATGTCACTTAAAGGACAGATGGAAGGAAAGGAGAAACGCATTCTTTGGTACTCAATGTAGGTATTTCTTTATTTGTTTTTCTCCCTAGACCCTCTGTGAGAGAGCTGGGAACTTAACCCTGTTGCATTACTTGGGGGTGGGGGGAAGAAAGGTGCCAGGTAAAATATGTACAGTATTCCCCGTGGCAAAAATGTGAGGCCATGGGAAGGGAGAGAATGGATTGTAGCCTGTGCCAAACCCTGTCTGCTCAGGAAAGCCTTGCTGAAAGATTCTTTCTGGAAGAGAGAGATTACTTTATCCTCCCCAAAGAAAAGAAGTAGAAAAGAGAAGATAGAAATATTTCCTTTTAAAAAAAAAAGAGCAAGAGCAGATGGAAAGAGAGTTTATATTCATGAAATCTCCGGATATTAAGGGTGAAATGGATGCCAGGGATGGTCATTATCATTTCATTAGGACAAAAAAGGAGAAACAAACACGTTGTTATGTTAAACTAAGAAGTTATGAACAAGGGGATCCAGCGGGGAAGTTATTAGCTGGGTTAATTAAAACAGAACAAGTCAGTTGAGTAATTTTGTCTGTAGAACACAATAAGGAAGGCATAATTCATCGCCCTTCAGAAAAATACTTGGGTTTTTTTCTTCCTTTTGCTTGTTTACTAGAAATTCTTCGCTTTTGAATTTTGTCTCACAACCAGAGAGATTTATTCTTGTCAGAGTCTGATTAATTTAGCACCAGTAACTAATGAGCTACAGGAGAGTTCATTTCTGGGCTAAAGAGAGGAGATGGGGAAATGTTATTAGTGACACTGAGGCCAGGAAGAGCTTAAAAGATTCCTTTACTGTTCCAGTATAGTGTCTGTTAGATACTAATTGGTGGAATATGTAAACTGGGGAGGGTAAAGGAACTTAACCAGAGCCAGGACCCCATCCTTCCCTCTCCACCACGTGGAAGAGTTCCAATGCAGTTATTCCTCTTTTTTATCCCACTAGATCTTGAGATCCTGCAGGGATATAGGACATTCATGTCTCTTGGAGTTGTCAGGGCCCATCTCTCTAGGTGTGTTGGCAGCCAGGATGAGTAGGAGACATGAAGGGGATTTGGGTTTTCACCATGGGATAGTAGCACATCTGAGGTGCTTCCTGATCCCCACATTTGATAATGAGTATCATGTTTTTGCTGGCTTTGGCAGGATAGGAGGATTAATATCACCAAGGAGGCATGGTAGATAGAGCCAGGAGGGAACTTTTTAGCACTTTGAATGGATCCCATCATTCACAGGAACTAGTTTCTGCTCTTAGGCCCTCAACAAGGTACTCTGCCATACGCTTGGGTGATAAGGTAAAAGCATTATCACTAACGTTCATACAGCTCAGCTTTGGCCAGTCAATAAATAAGCATTTATTAAGTTCCTGCTCTGTGCTAGACACTATGCTAAGTACCAGGGATACAAAAAGATGCAAAAGACAGTCCCTGTTCTCAAGGAGTTCAGTCTAACGGGGTAGACAACAAGCAAACAGATATGTACAGACAAGCTATATGCAAGATGAAAAAGAGAGAAAATAAAAAAGGGAAGGTACGAGAATGAAGAGGTTGGGAAGTTCTTTCTGTGGTCTTTCTTCGTTTTTCCTCATTGTCACCTCTTTTGTAGAACAAAAGAATGTTAGAGCTAGAAGGGAACTTGGAGGTGGTGCAGCTTTCTCATCTCACAAAGGGGAAACTGAAAAGCCAGAGAAGGGAACTGACTCCACCATGTTGAATTAATAGCAAACCTAAGATTAGAATCCATGCTCTCTCTGTGCTCAGTGCTGGTGTTCTTTCCTCTATGATATTATACTGCATGCTCTGTCTCTGTCCTTCTTGCCCCTCCCCTCCCCTCTTCTTCTCTCTCCTCTCCCCTCCCCCTCTTTCCTCTTTCCTCCCCTCCCCTCTCTCCTCCTCTTCCTTCTCCTTCTTCTTCCTCTCTCTCTCTGTCTGTCTCTGTCTCTGTCTCTCTCTTTCCTTCCCTTCCTCTCGCTCTCTCTGTCTCTGTCTCTCTATCTCTTTCCTTCCCTTCCTCCCTCTTTCTATGTCTCTTTCCTCTTCCCTCCTTCCTTCCATTCAGTCCTTGACCCATTCAGTCTTTTGCAATATTAAACATAAATGACTTGCCTTGGACCAGAACATTTTCATTGTAGAGTTCATTTTCATGTGTTGTATAAGTAACAACTTTTTGTCCCACAGACCTGTTCATAATTAATAAGTCTGTATTGACTTTGGATCCTATCTCTTTAGCATCTAACAAAATGCTTTGAACATAGAATTCAATCAAATAATTTGAATCAAATTAGAGAGGGGAATGTGCATACATTAAGCACTTACCCAGCTCAGTGCTAAGGGAGATTAAAAAAACTCTAACATATGGTATCTGCTCTGAGTAGCTTATAGGCTTGTTGGGAAGGCAAAATGCACACACACACACACACACACACACACACACACACACACAAAATTGAAAAATAATACAAGGCAGCAGATAATTGTCAGACTGTGTGGTATTGACTATGAATGCCTTGGCTTGTTGTTGGCTTTGAAAACAAAAACTACTACCCTAATACTTCCCACATCATACACAGTCCTACTGGTAAGGACCTCCCTTCCTGTCCCATAACTCACAGTCCCCTTAAAGTTTCATGAGGGAGGCAAAAGACATGGACATGTGTAAAGCATTTGGGATCTGCTGTCATCATGTCCCTCTCCTGCACAGAACCTTTCAGCAGCTCCCCATTGTCTGCCAAATGAAGACCAAATTTTTTAGCTTGGTATTCAAGGGCTCTGAATTTGGGCTCTGACTCCAAACTCAAACCCTTCTGTTCTGTTCATTGTTCACTTCATATCCCTCATTCTTAGCATGGTGCCTGGAATATTATAGGCACTTAATAAATGCTTATTGATTGATGGATTCTAAAGCATAGACTCCCTACTCCAGCTAAAATGCTTAACAAATACTTGCTGAACTGAACAATTTTAAAGCCATGGGTTATCCTCATGTAAATGGGACCTAGAGTCAGGAAGACTCATCTTCATGAGTTCAAATGTGGCCTCATTTACTATGTGACCCTGGACAAGTCACTTAACCCTTTTTGCCTTAGTTTCCTCATCAGTCATATGAGCTGGAGAATTAAATGGCAAGCTATACCAGTATCTTTGCCAAGAAAACCCCAACTGGGGTCACAAAGAGTAGATAACAACTAAAATGATTGAACAAATAAATACTTCCAAAGGTACAATGGGAGGACCAAGACCTTGCAGGGTAAAAAACAGGAGTCGGCACAGCCTCCTTTTCCAACTCTCTCCATTGTTTGGAGTCTGCTTTGAGGGTCTGTTCAGTTTCTATTAATAAGCCTTGTTTGCTCACCAGGTAGTGGAAAGCATGCTGGATTTGGAGTCAAAAGACTTGAGTTTAAATTCCTGTTCTTATATGCCCTACCTGTGAAAGTTATTCAGTCCCTCTGAACCTCAGTTTCCTCATCTATAAAATTAGCTTGTTGGATTAGATCCATTCATTCAATAAGCATTTGTTTGGTGCTTATTATGTGCAAGGTACTGTACTATGTAATGGGGATACAAAGACAAAATGAAACCAGGCCTGCCCTCAGGGAGCTTATATTCTATTGGGGAGACAACCTGCATAAAAGTAAATATATGCAGAATAAATAAAAAGTAAACTGCGGAGGGACACACTTTTAATTGGACAAAGGTCTAGAAAATCTTCAGGGAGAATGAGCTAAGCTTTGGAGGAACCAAGAGATTCTAAGAGGAAGGAGTGCATTTCTGGCATTTAGGGGTGGGGTGGGGACAAGCAGGGAAAAGACTTGGAGATCTGTGGTATCATGGTTAAGGAACAGCAAGGACAGCTTGGCTGGACCAGAGAAATCAGAAAGAGGAGTCATGTATAAAAACATTAAAAAGGTAAGATTCATGAAGGGCTTGAAATATCTAACAGTTTATATCTGATTTCTGAAGGAATAGGGAGTCACTGGAGTTTGCACAGGACAATGGAATAGTTAGATCTGACCTTTAAGAAAGTCATTTTGGCAGCTTTGTGACAGATGGATTGCAGTGGGGAGAGACTGGGTTTGGGGAAACCAATTAGGAGGCTATTGCAATAATCCTGATGAGAAGAGATAAGGGCCTGGAGGTGGTAGCTGTGGGAGTAGAGAGAAGGGCAGTAATGGGGAGGTAAAAATAACAAGATTTGGCAACTGTTGGATATGTGAGAAATAAGAAAGTTCCAAATAGGGGGGCAGGTTGGTGGAGAAAGACAATGAATTCTGTTTGGGACATATTAAATTTGAGAGATCTATGGAATGTTTGTTCAGTTGTAAATGTTAAGTTGGCCAATTGTCTCCAAACTTTTTTGATGGCACATTGCTATCTGTGAAAACATTTTGAGTCTATGTCACTTACATGTGCATATTTACTTCATTATAGAGCACATGCATGTACCACTGTACTAATAATCATGTGCATTATAAAAATAGAAATAAAATAAATAATTTAAATTTAAAAATAAATAGTAAATAAATAAAATAGAAACAAAAATAGAAATTAAAAAATGATGAGCTACAGATTAAATGTTTGATCCTTGAATCAGTAGGAAGCCCCTACAATTTATTGAATAGGGGTCAGACATGGTCGGATTTGAGCTCTAGGAAAATAACTGGCAGCTGAATAGAGGATGAATTAAATTGAGGCAAAGGTTAAGGCAGAGACACCAATTAGAGGCTATTGCAGTAGTCTAGAGAAGAAATGATGAGGGCCTGAACTAGAATGGTGCTCATGTAGGTAGACAGCAGGGGAAACATGGAAGAGATATGAAGGTAGAAATGACAAGGCTTGGGAAATGATTGGCTAGATGGGGAAAGAGAGTGAAGTGTTGAGGAAGACATTAAAATTGCAACCTTGGGAACTGGAAAGACAGAAGTTCCCTTCACAGAAATAGGAAAGTTTGGGGTGTGTTTGTTCTGGGGAAAATAATGTAATAAAATCTGCATTCTAATTGGTCTATCCATGCTTGCTCATCCTGGGGGGACTATTTACCCAAAATGTAAAGGGATATTAGTTACCAGTAATTGTCTTGAAGCACAGAACTGAGGTTCAGCTACCCTAGTCATAAAGTAGTCTGGTAGAAAAAGGAATAGGTATATTGGGATGGGAGTACACAATTTCTCCCTGGTATCTCTGCAGCTGCTACCATGGTACCCAACTAGTATTTAGGTTCTCTTTGCCCTGAGGGGCCAAAACCTGGCCTAGAATGGGAGAGATTGATAGCTTATGCTATGGAAAGAGGGGGTGGAGTGGAGTCCTGTTGTGACATAAAGGTAGGTGTGGTTGCCTTGAAAACAAGCCCTACAGTTGGCCATAATGGGGAGGGGGACATGCAACCCATTTTCCCACCCTCAAATTGGTTGACCTGTTGGTTGTGTACCCCCTTGAGGTCAGGTCATGACCTCCACTTTGGAAACCAGTTAGCAGTTAGTTGTGCAGGTCTAGGGTGAAGCTTATACATAGATCTGGGAGTCATCAGTATAGATATCATTAGATCAGTGGAAGCTGAGAAGATCCTCAAATGAGGAAATAGAGACTGAAGTGAACCCAGGAAAGAGTTTTGGAAAATACTTAGAGTTGGGGGTATGGCATGAATGATGATCTAGAAAAAAGTGAGCATGAGAAGTTAGAAAGATGAAAGGAAAACCAAGAGAGAGCACGGTCCTGAAAACCCAGAGAAAAGCAGGCATCCAGGAGAAAAGCATGGTCAATTCTCAGTGCTTCTGAGAGGCTGATAAGGATGAGGATGTTTGAGAAAAGTCAATCAGATTTGGGAATTCAGAAGAGACTTTGGAGTGAGAACTTTCAGTTGAATGAGGAAGAAACCAGTTTGTAAAGAGTTAAGAAGCGACAGGAAAGGAAGTAGGGAAACTGAGTACAGACAGCTTTTTCTAGGAGATGACTGAGAAAGAGAGGAAACGTATAGGAGGATAGGCTGAAGGTATGGTAGGATTTAGTAAAGGTCTTTACAGAAATGGGCAAGATTTGGGCATGTTTGTAAGTAGCTGAAGATTGGAGAAGGAATCAGGTAGGACAGGCAGGGAGGGGACGGGGGTACAAGGGCTGACCTTGGTGAGAAAAAGGGTTAGCTCTTCATCAGAGATTGGAGTACAGGAGGAAGGAATGGGGAATGTTAAGGGATTTTAAAATATAGAGAAGAGGAGGGATAGCACAGCAAGTGGGCTCCATTTTCTCAATAAAGTGTGAAATGAAGTTCTCAGCTGGGAGGCTTGGGACAAGGGGGTTGTGGTGAGTTCTGGAGTCTCTGTGGAAAGTGTGTTAGAGAATCAATTAGGGAGGAGTACAAGGGCCCAGTTGAGATTAGATAACATAAATTTGTACTAGGCTCTGTGGACTCAGTTGCATAATTTCCTCCAACTCTGTTGAGTTTGTGTAAAGGAGCGGGGGAGTTAGATAGTGGAAGCAATCCAGGGTTGGAATTTGGCAAGGCATGAACATCAATGGGACAAAGGTGCCAAGATGATCCCGGAGGCTCTTTTTAGTGTTGCTTGGTGATATCTGAATCTTCGTGACCCCATTTGGGGTTCTCTTAGCAAAGATACTGGAATGTTTTGTTATTTCCTTTTCCAAGTCATTTTACAGATGAGGAACTGAGGCAAACAGGGTTAAGTGACTTTCCCAGGGTCACACAGTTAATAAGTATCTAGGACAGATTTGAACTCAGAAAGATGAGTCTTCCTGACTCCAGGCCTGGCACTCCATCCACTGTGCCACCTAACTGCCACTTTTAAATATGTGATTCTATGAGTCCCTTCTGCTACAAAACATGCAATTACTCAGAAGGAGGAGAGAATCAGAGACCTCCAAAATCCTGCCCCCTCATATTCCCCAACTCCATTACCTTATGGACTATCCACAGGCTGGTTCATCAAGCAACGCACACTGGATCACGGGTTTGTAGTGACTGATTCTTCTTCTCTACTTATGTCTTCAGGATGTACAATGACCATGCTTCAGAAAATACTGCCTTTAAATGAGCTAGTCAGTGCAGAGGATAGAGTACTAGGTCTAGAGTCAGGAACACTCTTCTTTGTGAGTTTAAAATCCAGCCTTAGACATATACTAGCTCAGTGACCTTGGGTGAGTCGAGTAGGCTTGTTTACCTCAGTTTCCTTATCTGTAAAATGAAGGAAATGGCAAACCACTCAGATATCTCTGCCAAGAAAACCCAAATTGGATCATGAAGATTTGGAAATGGCTGAAAAATAGTTAAATGACAACAGGTCAGAGAGGATTATACTTCTCTGATCTCAGGTGGGCATTCATGTTGGAGGCATGTTATAATTCATCTCCAGGCACAATCAGATTCAAACAAATTTCATGTATAAAAATTTACATTTATGCAAAAATACATGACTATTGAAAGGAATGCCCATATCCATGGGATCAGATCTATTTAAGATCATAGTCAGTGCTGGCAACACCTCAAACTCAGCCTTGGCAATGCTTACAGTAACAGGTAGCGCCACTAGAGTTATATCTAGTGTTTAGGGTTTACAAAATGATTTGCATCCATTATCTCACTTAATCTAGGCAACTGCTCAGTGAGGTAGGTGCTATTATTTTACAAATGAGGGAACTGAGGCTTAGGGAGGCTAAGTGATTTACCTAGGTTCCTCAAACAAGTATCCTGTTGTAACTTAAAAGTAGGTGTGGTTGTCTAAGACAGAATTCAAGCCCAAATTTCCCGAACTCTGAGTTTACTCTCTTTCCCTCCCAAGCTCCTTCTTCTAACTTCCTAACAGTTATCCAGGCTTAAAATCTTGAACCATTTTTTACACTCCTCTTGTCCTAAATATCCATTCTTTCATTCAGTAAATATTATTAAGCACCAACTATGTGCCAGGCACTGTGTTAAGTGCTTGGGATACAAAAAAGATGTAAGATAGTCCTTGTCCTCAAGGAGCTTACAACCTAATGGAGGAGACAACATGAAAGCAAATGTATACACAGCAAGCTATATGTAGATAAATAGGAAATAATTAACAGAGGGAAAGCACTAGAATTAAGAAGGGTTAGGGAAGACTTCCTATAGAAGGTAAGATTTTGGGACTTAAAGAAATCCAAGGAGGCCAGTAGTTAGAGCAGAGGAGAGAGAGTATTTCAGGCATGGGAGACAGCCAGAGTCAATTCCTGGAGCTGAGAGATGGAATGTCTTGTTCATGGAGCAGTCAGGAGACCAATGTCCCTAGACAGAAGAATAAATATTGGGGGCTAAGGTGTAAGAAGACCAGAAAAGTAGGAGGGAACTAGGTTATTAAGGGCTTTGAATGCCCAACAGAGCACTTTGTCTTTGCTCTTGGAGGCAAGAGGGAGCCACTAGAGTTGACTGGGTGATAGAATCAGACCTGCATTTTAGGAAAATCACTTTAATGTCTCAGTGGAGAATGGATTGGAGTAGGGAAGGACTTGAAGCAGGCCAACCCACCAAGCAGGCTATATAGTTTGGTAATAGTATGGTCAATAGCCAACCAGTTATTGAATTCTGTTGTTTCTTGCTTTGCCCCATATCTTGTATCATAGAGAATCTCTGAGAAAGAAGGGGCCTTAGCAGCTGTCTGGTCCAACCAGTAGCTAAACAAGAATCAATTCTACAACATCTCCCAAAGTGGACATGTAGCTTTTACTTGGAGGCCTCTATGGAAGCACATCTTTCGTTATTCAGAAGCTTGTCCTTACATCAGACTAAATCTACCTTCCTGCACTTTCCACCCTCTGGGACCAAGCAAACAAATACAGTAATCTTTACCCAAAGACTTTGAGTAATTTGAGACAGCATAAATCTTCTCTTCTCCAAGCTGAATATCACATGTTCCTTCATCTAGTCCTTGTGTGGCACAATCTCAAGACTTTTTACCATCTAGATCACCTTCCTCTAGATGCTATTTAATTATCCATTCTCTTCCTAAAATGGGATGCCTGGACTGAATACAACACCCCAGATATGGTCTGACTAAGGCAAAATTTTCTGACTAAGACAAGATTTTCACCTCTGGGGTCTGGACTACATACCTTTCTTATTATGGCCTTTCTCAGCTGCCATATTGACCAGTTGAATCAGACTGAGCTTGGAGACCAGTAAAGTCGCCAGAGGTTTTTCACATGAACTGTTGTATAGCCATGCTTCCTCCATCATGTATTTGTAAAGTTATTTTTTTTTCCAAATTTAAGGCTTTATATTTATCTCCATTAAATTTTATATGTCTAGATTCAACTCATTGTTCTAAACTGTTGAGATATTTTTGGATTTTCAATTTAATCCCCTTTCCATTTTGTGTTATCTTCAAATTTGATAAGCATATCATTTATGCCTTCTATCAAGTCGTGGATAAAAAAGTCAACTAGTTCAAGTGCAAGGACAAATCTCTGTAGTGTTCCATCTGAGTCATAGACTCATCAACTTTAAGGTTTGAAAAGCCCTCTGGGGTCATGTAGACCAACTCATGCCTAAAAGGAACTCCCATTACAACGTACTTGACAAGTAGTCCCCCAGTCTTTTCTTGAAGAACCCCAAGGAAAGAAAACCTACCACATCTCAAGCTAACCCATTTCACTTTTGGACTTCTAAGTGTTAACAAGTTTTTCCCAATATTAAACCTATGCCATTTTTGTAACTTCCACCCATTGCTTCCGTTTCTGCCCTCTCAAGCCAAACAGAACAAACCAAATCCCTCTTCTATGGAATTGTTCTACAAATGCTGGAAAATAGCTATTATGTCCTCCCTCAGTCTTCTCAATCCCAACCAAGAAACATTTATTAAATTGTACCCCACCCTGTGGTCCAGATCAGATAGCCCCAGTTCCTTCAACCAGTCCTCAGATGATAAGAACTTTTCTGAACTTGTGATGTTGTTAGTCCTCTTTGAGAATGAAGGATAAACAGCAAAAACAAAATAACAAGAAATAAAGGCCCTTCCCCATCTTGGTTGACTTCCTTCAGATGTCCTCCATCTTATCAATGGCCTTCTTAAATTGTGGCACCCAGGACTGAATATGGTACTCCAGTTTTACTACTGTATTCCAGATATTGTCTGATCAGGACAGCTGGGTGGCGCAGTGGACAGAATTTCTGGCTTGGAATCAGGAAGACTCATCTTCCTGGCTTCAATTCTAGCCTCAAACACTTTCCTAGCTGTGTGACCTTGTGCAAGTCAATTAATGCTATCTACCTCGTTGTCCACATATGTAAAACTACTCCAGTATCTTTGCCAAAAAAACTCCAAATGGAGTCACAAAGAGTAGGGCACAACTGAAATAACTGAAAAACAATGAAATCACCTGGACGCGCTGCCTCTCAACACGCTCCAAGATGGCATTAGCTTTCCTGGCTTCCACATCACACTGCTGACTTTTTGAGATTTCAGTGCACTAAAACCCTTAGATCTTTTTCAGACAAACTTCAATCTAACCATGCCTCCCAATCCAGCACTTACAAAGTTGATTTTTTTAAAACTCAAGAACTTTTAATCAGTTAAATTGTATGTCTTTCCATGCTTTTTTATATTCATCATGTTTGTTGTTTGTTGCAGCACAGTAATATTCTATTAAATTCATGTATGGATTTTTTTTGTCCACTCTTTAATCAGTGGATATTTACTTTGTTTTCCAGTTCTTTGCTTCCTCAAAAGTGTTACCATCAATATTGTGGTGTAAATGGAGTCTTTCTTTTTGTTAGTCGCTTCCTTGGATTTATGCTTAATGGTAATTGTCTTTGTCAAAGAGTATGGACATTTTAGTCACTTTATCTGAATAATCCCAAACTATTTTCCAGAATGGAAATTCACAGGACCACCAACAATGCATTAATGCCTCCGTATTCCTCCATATTCTTGTCTTTTGACATCTTTGCCAGTTTTCTGAGAGTGAGGCAAAACCTCAAAGTTCTTTTGACTTATATTTCTCTTATTAGTGATGATTTGGATCATTCTTTCAATATGATTGTTAATAGTTTGCATTTATTCTTTTTAGAACAGTTAATTCATGTTTTTGGATGGTTTGTATATTGTAGAATGGTTTTTGCTCTTAGGAATTTTCTAATTTCCCCATGATTGTTGAGGGTATCACCATGGTCCCAGTGACCCAGGCTTACAACCTGAATGTCATTCCTGACTCCTTACTCTCTCTCACCCCTCATCTCTAACCTGTTGCCATGGCCTGTCAATTTTACCCTTGTGATTCTTTGTAATCTCTCTCCTACACCCCCTTTTTCCTTCTGATACTGCCATCATCTTGATGCAGTTCCTTATCACTTCATCACCTAGACCGATATATAAGAGTTTGCTGGTTCATCACCTCAGCCCAAATGTCTCCCCATCCAGGCTATCCTCCACTCAGCTGCAAAGTGATCTTTCTAAAACATAGATCTGACCATTTTCCACACACTCTCACTACCAGCCATTAGAGTCCAGTAGCTCCTTATTTTCTCCAGAATAAAATATACAATCTTCTGTTTTCCATTCAAAACCTTTCATAACTCGGCACACCCTCTGCTCTTTTCCAAAGTTCTTATACCTTATACACACATCTCACCATATATTTTGAAATCCAGTGATATTGACTTCTTTATTATTTTTCAATACACTCAATTCCAAACACTCCATTTTCTGACTAAGACATTTTCTCTGTTTATCCTCCGTGCCTGGAATACTCTCCCTCCTCATTTGAATTCCCTGGCTTCCTTCAAATCCCAGCTAAAATCTCATTTTCTACAGGAAGCCTTTCTCAATCACTCTTAGCACCTTTCCTCTGTTAATTATTTCTGTTTTATACTATATATATATATTTTATATATATGTATACCTTTTTGTGTATAGTTGTTTATATGTTTCCTCCTTTAGACCCTGAGTTCCTTGAGAGCAGGGACTCACCTTTGTCTTTCTTTGTACTCCCAGCACTTAGTACTTTGTACCTAGCACATTGTCGTCACTTAATAAATATTTATTGACTAACTGAGGTGTCTATTTATCCTTGATATCAAACCTTTATATTTTATCCAAGGATTTTTTTCACATTTGTCCTTCTTATTGCTAGATGCATTCATTTTGCTTATACAAAAGCTTTTCAATTTAATGTAATCAAAATGATCTATTTAAATCCTTTATAATTACTGCTATCCTTTGAAAGTTAATAATTTACTTATCTTCTCATTTTTTTATGGTATAATCTTTGATATTCAGATCACATCCATTTTGAGTTTTGGGGGAATATGGTGTAAAATGTTTGTCAACACCTAATTTTTGCCAGGCTGCTTTCCAGTTTTCCCAATAATTTTCATAAAACAGAAAATTCTTTTCTAGGTAAGTTATATTTTGGGATTTATCAAACAGTAGGTTATTGAGGGTTTTTTTAATTCTGTTTTATTTTTCTTTGTTTAGTTTGTTCCATTAATCTAGATTTTTTGTTTTTTAGCCAGTACCTACTAGGTCTGATGACTACAACTTTATGATATGACTATTTCCCTTTCATTTCTACCTTTTCTTATTATTTCTAGATAATATCAATATGTTGATATTTTGATAATTTAAATAGATTGAATTATAATCTTGTCTAGCTCTGTTGCCTATCTCCTTGCTCTGTGAAGTTTGGATTCACTTGAGGACCTAGAGAACCCCAAGCCTGGTCTAGGTTTTCGCTTTATCTAGCAGGCATGAATGTTTTTCACTGACTGCCTCAGGTCTCAAGAAATTGTCTGCTTCCCAGCAGGGCTGTTACATCTGCTACAGAAATGCTCAGCTTGGGACACTGCTACATCTCACCTGGTGTAAGTAGATATCCCTTTCATCTGGGAACACTTCCCAGAACATATCCCAGAACATGGTATTTCCCTTCCACCTGCAGATCTAGATAGACACAGGATCCACATCTTTCTGCTCAGATCTTGGTATAGTTACTGGTTGTAATTTGTTCTTTTTTTTTTCTTTTTAGACTCATTCCCTCTGTACTATGCTCTTGTGGATTATAGAAGCCTAGATTTAGAGCCAGAAAGACCTTAGAGGACATTGGGTCCAACCTGCCCATTTTACAGATGAGGAAGCACAGAGCAGTTAACTTACTTTCCCAGTCATATAACTAGTGTCTGATGCAGGATTTGAACTGTCTTCTGAACCCAAGTCCAACACTCTACTACACCACCTAGATCCCTAGATCAGTCTTCCTGACCAAACCAGTGTTCCTTGTGTACACATTCTGCAGATGCACAGTATTCTCACTCAATCTTGAGTCACAGAACCTTCTTCTCTCCAAATTAAAAGCCTGGAGAATTCTTTCTCAGGACCACCTGGGACTGATTGTCTCTTTGTCTCCTATTAATATTTTCTCCTAGTACTTCTCTTAACCCTTTACCTATTCCCTTTCTGAAAGCCGATTATGACTTGGAGGTGGCTGTAGGTTCTTGAGGTCTATGACAACAGAGCACAAACTTTGGGAAGTTCTTCCATAATGAAAACACGTCAAGTACGGTCCTAATGACTGACAGCTAGCTTGCCAAGGACCAGCCAGCACAGATACTTAACAATGGGCTGACCAAGAATCCTGGGCAGATTTGTATGAACTTATGCAGAATGAAGTAAAGAGGACCAGGAAAACAATTTATACAATGACAACAATGTGGAAAGGCAAAAAACTTTGAAACACTTAAACTCTAATCAGCATCATGACCAATCATGATTCTAGATGAAACATGCTGCCCACCTCCTGACAGAGACGCAGGGGACTCCAAGTAAAGAGTGAGACATATTTATGGGTATGGTCAATGTGAAGTTATGCTCTGATTGATTATACATGGTTGTAATAGACTTTGTTTTTCTTTAGTCCTCAATTGGCAGAGTTGAGGTGGGAGATACAGTTTTTTACTACGTGAAAAATATGTAATTTTTTAAAAAGAGAAAAATAGATTGACCACTAGATGATTATTCCTCAGCCCATGAAATTTATGAACCAGATGTTATCTGTGGCCCTAGGGTTACCCCCTTCCCATCAAAGGCTCCAGCTACACACGTGACATTGTCTGCTGTGGGCTCGCGTTACCCATATTTGGTCCTTGGGAGCGGATCTCTAAAAGAAGGGGATTCAGACTTTTTTTGTACTCTCTAGCTCATTCATAATGCCCCTTTCCCTGGTCTAGAAACTTAGGGAAAATCTTTTAAGCTTATGTATGACTCATAGTGTAGTTTTCATGTATGGGACAGCTATTTATTTCCTATAGCACAGAGAACTGCTTAAAACACAAAATACTAACAATTGTACATTGATAAATACTTTAAACAGGAAACAGTAATGCATTGCTTATATTATATGCTCCTGGGTTATAGGAAATACTCCTGGGAGATTTGTTGGACTGCTCAGCAGGTTTCACTTTGACTTCTGTTTGACTATGTAAGCAATAGCTCAAGGTCCAGTTCTTCTGGCCAGCCAGACTTGATTGGCTCATCCTCTTTATATGAAAAAATTATCATTGAAAGGAGCATTTCTTGCTGGACAAACAGCACAAAATTTTAGAACTCCTTGACCCCTGAGCTCAGAAGGTAGATGCTAAGGCTTCTATTAATGCATCTCAGAATTACTGTGTTCATGTAAAGAAAAACAAAACAGAAAGGACAGTTTGGGTCCCAAGACCCAGTCTTAGGCTCACATGGCAAACACCTACAGTCATGTATGTTTAGCTACTGTAGCTACTGCTGGGGAGGAAAGGGAGAGAAATCCCCTTCCTCCTTTTCTAGAAGTTCAAAGGAGAGTTTACCTTGGCTATATCTAAGAAAGAGGCTTCCTTGGATGAGAGAGAATCCCCTTGCTTTTCTATGTAGTCTACTATAAGAGTAGCTCTTTCTGTCTCCCATTTGTCATGGGGATCAAGGATCTATCCAGTGGGCCACAGTGTGACCAGCAGCTCCTGGATGGTGCCTTGGTCCCCATGACAAAGAGGAGGGGGCTCTGTCAAAGATGACTGGTGACTGAGTTCTCAGTCCTCTGCAGCCTTCTGCTTTTCCAGTAACAATGTCATAATGGAAGAAAAGGGAATAGGGAAAGCAAGCTAAGAATTATAGTTTGAAAACCATCTATAACCCCTAATTGGTACTCTGAGTGTAAGATCTTTGTTCAGTGACCAAGAAGTAGTCATACTACAGGAGAACTAATAAATCATATCAACCATAAAAGTTAATTAATCATATTAACCTTGACTTTCTTTCTATAAAGGAAACTAGAAGACAAAAGGGAATCACAGCCAAGTAGCAATGTGGTCTAGTGAAAAGAGTATTAGATTTGGGGTCAGGTGACCAAGATTCAAATCTTCTCTCCTTGCCAGTTCTGCTTCTGTGATCCCATATTCATTAGCATGTGCAAAGTATTGAACTCAATGATCTATAAGGTTCCTTCCAACTCTAAATTCTGCTGATCTTATGATTACCCTGATGTTTACAAATCTCTCCCCTCTCCTCCAATCCCCTAAGTGTATTCCTATTACTCTTCTCTCAGCAGTTGATTCACTTCCTACTTTACTGAGAAAACTGAGGCCCTCCCGTATGATTCCTTCATCTCCATTATTCTACGCCTCAAAAATCTCCACCGAATCAAAGGATTCATGAGTCCTTTGCTCCATTCTTCTAGTCTTGGATAATGAGGTTGAGGTTTTTTGGGTTTTTTTTTTTAATAAATATTGGGTCTCCCTATCTTGTCTAGGTTGGAATTGCAGTTTGAGGGCCACTAATTATCATGAGAGCTTTTGTTCTGACCTAGGACAAAGTGCCTCTTTCTAGGCAACATGGTACTCCCTCCCTTCCTCCCAAGGATTCATAATAATTGATGTTGATCTTAGAATGGGCACCTGATGAACTTAATTCACTACATCTCCGAACTTCCAAACTCAAGAGATCTAACAGCTTCAGCTTCCCTGAGAGCTGAGATAACAGGCATGTGCCCACACTCTGCCATGATTTAACTTTCTTGCCAAAGAGTTTAACGCCTTGTGTCATTGGATCTCTCCAGTCTTTTTCAGAAGTTTTCCTTCTCAATCATTTCCTTACTTTCATCTTCACCCTGTAACTTTTCATGTGATCTCTCATCATCTAGACCAACTGAAAGCTAAATTCGACCTTCAAAGTTAACTCTTGGGAAAGTTTTACCCTTTGCCATTGTGGTATTTGTAAAGCTTGAATTCAATCTGACTGTTTGTGTGGTCCAGTTCTTAGTAATTTGCTAATTCCTTTCCCCCCATACTCCCCAAAAATATTGGGATGAGAGGCTTCATCACCACAAGGCCCTCTGGACCAAAAAAACTATCTGTGAAGACACAAGCCCTGCCTTCTGTTACCACACAACCCATAAGAAGAAGAGAAATACCTCATAGCCTTCACTGACACTTTCCAATCCTCCCTCTGGCACCATCATTCTCCTAATTGGAGGTTACCCTGTCCATTTTCATTATGCTTCCATATCCCATCCCTGTCATCTGCAGAATGTCTGGTCATTTGCCCTTCTCAAGGAGCTGTACTTGACTCACATTCCCTCTGTATCCTAACTCCTCCCCTCAGCCTTGGAGACTTCAACATTACCTTTCTCTCTATTCTTTCCCAGCTACCCATGGAGACCTCCCCACCATCATTCTACACTTTTCTGCCTCTGATTTTGAACAATGAAATTACTCATTCTGATCATAATCATCCGTCCTGTTTTCCCTTCTCTCACTTTTCCTAAATTTATTATTCATTCCCCTCACACCTTCACCCACTCCCTGTTCCCCCAGTCTATCACCCCTGCTCTGTCCTTACTTTCTTCTGTTCCCAGCGTTAACACTCCATAGTGACCGTCTTCCACCCTTGAATCCCTCGCCCTCCCGGCTATCATACCATGACAAGCCCCCAATTACCTGCCAGATTTTCTGAATTGTTGAGTAGTGCTGGAGGAAATTATGCAAGCACGCTGACTGGGTCCACAAAAAATTCATGTTATCTCACCTTCAGAACTGACTCCAACTTACAGACTGGTTTCACTTGACTCCTTCTCAAATACTCTTTGTTTCAGCCAACCAGAGTGGCCTTCTTACTGTTTACTGTGCCTGACATCCCATCTCTTGCCTCCAAGCCTTTGCAACAGCTGTCCCCTGTCCCTGGAGTAACCTCTATCCCCTATGTCCACATCATTAACTCCTGATCTTCCTTCAGGACTCAGGTCACATCCCACCTTCTAGTTTGTGTGTGTGTATCTATGTGTGTATTATATATATATATGTGTGTGTGTGTGTGTGTGTGTGCGTACATGTGTGTATGAATATACATATGTGTATATACTGTGTATTTATGTATTATGTGTATGTGAATGTTATATCCTGCCAGAAGAATTTAAACTCTTTGAGGACACAGATTTTTTATTTTATTTTTTGTCTTTGTATGATTCTGTGCTTAGTACCTTACCTTATACTTGATAAATGCATGTTGAGTTAAATTGCTTTGAATTGGGCCTTCACCACTACATCCTTGGGTTCACACTGTTTCCTATTTTCCCCAGATAGACACTATCATAATTACTGAAGTAACTACTCCCAACGTTTTCCTCTCTCAACACCCCAGCCCCCTTTCCATCTCAGCAGACAAGCTGCTCTCCAACTTTCCTGAGAAAATTGAGGCCTTCTATTTTGAGTTCCCTGGCCTTCCCAGATTTACTTCTATGCCCTATTCGGACCAGTTGGGATTAAATTGCATTTTCATGGCCATACTTTAGGGAAAGACCTTGATAAGCTACAGAACATTCAGAAGAAGCCTGCCTATGGTGGAGCCCTTTTTGGTCATAGCATATAAAAAGAGATCAAAGTAAGTGGGTGTTGTTCTCATGGATGAGGGATTTAGAGGGGACATGCTAGCCAGCTTCAGATGTTTAAAGAGCTGCTATAGAGAAGAGGGATTAATTTGTTTTACTTGGCCTTACAGGACAAAATTGGTAGCAATAGATGTGGAAATTACTACAGTGTCCAATTCAGGTTTGACATAAGGAAGATCTTTCTATGCTGGAGCTGTCCCTAAGTCAAATGGGCCACCTGGAAGATGGCATATTCCTCTTTATGGGCTGATTTAACTTGTAACTGAGTAGGAGTATGGTATAGTAGATAGAGAGCTGCCTTGAAACCTAGAAGACCTGGGTTCAAGGCTTGAATCTGATATAAACTGGCTAGATGACCATGGATCAGTCACTTGACCTCTCAGTGTTCCAGGAAACTAAGACTGAGTAATTTTTTTTTAAGTACTGACCTAGTATTAGGAGGAGGAGTTTCCTCACCTGGAAAATTCCTAAATGAACTCATGGTCTAAGAGGAATAGGATCTAATCTCTATTTCTAACTTAAATTGTAATAACAGTTACAATTTTCTAGGTTTTATAATTAAACTTCATCAGGACATTAGTGAATTAATAAGTATTTATTAAGCACCTACTAGTTTCAGGAATTGTAACTAGGTGGTGGAGATACAAATAAATGAATGAAACAATGTTTTCTTGCTATGAATTTATATTCTAATGGAGAAGAGAAATACATATAAAAGTAGACATACAACATAAATATAAACAAATGCAAATATGTGGGGTGTGGGGGAGCACTCACGCACATGTATATAGTGGATAGATTGCTGGGCCTGGAGTCAGGGAGACTCAGATACTTTCTAACTGTTTGGCCCTGGGCCTCTTAACCCTATTTGCCTCAGTTTCCTCATCTGTCAAATGAGCTGGAGAAGGAAATGGCGAACCATTCCAGTATCTTTGCCAAGAAAACCTCAATTGGGGTCAGAGAGAGTTGGATACAACTGAAATGACTGAACGATAAAACATAAAATAGTTTTCAGGGGTGCTAATTAGGCATTTTACATTTTACATTTTACCTTGTCCAAACTACTCCTAGCACATGTCTGCTGCTGAAACAGCTAGGCTTAGACCACAGTCTTATGGGTTGTCATCTTATCTGACAGAAATTTTCCCTTCTTATGCCAATGTTATAGCCACCTGCTCTTCTAATTGGACATATAATGTTCAGACAAGTTGTCTTTCATCCTCAACATGCCTACCTTTAGAACTATGTTTAGTCATCAACCCAGAAAATAATATATCATGTAGAAAAGGCCAGCATGGACTTAGGTAGGAGTTCATCCACTTTAATCCACATTCCCATAGGGAAGTCACATTCCAACCTTCTCTCCTGCGCCACTGTTCTCCTACTTGGAGGTTTACCCTGTCCATTTATAGCTCACTTCCAGATCCTGTCTCTACCATCTGCAGAATGTCAAGTCATTTCCCTTTCTCAGGGAGCTCATTACATGGCTCATATTCTCTCTATGCGAACCCCTCCCCTCAACCTTGGACACCTCAACATTACCTACATATCCATTCTTTCCCAGTTGGCTACAGAGACAAACCTCACCACCGTCATTCTAATCTTTTCTACCTCTGATTCTGTGGTTCAGTAGAGGGAAAATAGCAATTACAACACTAGCATTTTTACAGTCCTTTAAGGTTTAGAAGGTACTTTATCACATGTAATCCTCACTACTGTTCTATGAGGTAGGTATTGTTACTATCCTTATTTTACACATGAGGAAGATAGAAGTTAAGTGACTTCCTCAGGATCAAACACAATTAGTATGTGTCTGTTTGAAGCAGGATGTCAACAAAGATCTTCCTGACTCCAAGTCTAGTGCTCTGTCCACTGTGTCACCAAACTCCCTACTCCTCTGCCCAGGAGAGTCAAAGCAGGAAAGCACAGTACTCACCACAAAGAGAAATCAAAGTAAAGAAGCCCTACTGTTTTTATGAATAGTTCTTATGCCCAAAGGGTTATAAAACCATGCAAACTCTTTGGTCAAGCAATACTACTACTAGGTTTGTATCGCAAAGAGAGAAAAAAGAAAAGGGCCTATATGTACAAAAATATTTATAGCAGCTCTTTTAACGGTGGTAAAGAATGGGAAATTGAGGGCCATCCATCAGTTGGGGAATGGTTGAACAAGTTGTTGTATATGATTGAGATGGAATACTATTGTGCTGTGAGAAAAGACAAGCAGGATGCTCTCAGAAAAACCTAGAAAGACTTACATGAACTGATGCAAAATGAAATGAGCAGAACCAGGAGATCACTGTATGCAGCAACACAGATATTGTATTATAATCAACTGTGAACAACTCACCTGTTCTCAGCAAAATAATGGTCCAGGACAATTGTTATGATACTGTCCATCTCAGAGAAAGAACTGGTGGAGTCTGAATGCAGACTGAAAATGTTTTTTTTTTACTTTCTTGGGGCTTTTTTTGTTTGTATTTTCTTTCACAGCATGACTTACATAGAAATGTGTTTTGCATGACTATACATGTATAACCTATGTTAAATTGCTTGCATTTCTTTATAAGAGGAGAGAGAAGGGAGGGAGATAATTTGGAACTCAATCTTTGGGGGAAAATGTTAAAGATTGTTTTTGCGTGTAATTGGAAAAAATTAAATATTAAATAAAATGCATAGTTCTTTCATCCTTGGTCTACCACGAGTCTGGAAGCAAGCAACAAAGTACCCATGTAGGACCTGACCTGGAATGTCAACTCTGACCATGCTAGGGATGGGAGAAATAGGGACAAGTAGCATGACAGTTGTCCAGAATTGAACTTGTTCGCCTCCAGAGATAGTGAGTTCACTGATATTCCAAGCAGTGGAGACCTTCAGACAGAAGCTGGATCACTTAGCAGGGATATTAGAGAGAGTATTCATACTTCAGGTACAGGTTGGACCAGGTGAGCTCTGAGGACCCTTCCAACCCTAAGATTTTAAAATTCTATAAATCTTAGCCCTTCATCTCCTTCACTTCCATCTCAGCAGAATAGGTAGCTTTTTTTTTCTGGTCAAACAGTCCCTTGTGCCTTTCATCCCATTCCTTTCCATCTCCAGGAGTTGCTTCCATCTCTGTATATAAGCATGCCCATCCTAAAAAAAACAAAACTCCCCAAAAAACAAAAGAAAGAAAAAGCCCAACCAGCTAATCAACAACAGTGACAAAAAAAAAACCCTCAAAACTTTATTTTGACCCTATCATGTCCTATATAAACATATCCAGAGAAAGAACTATGGAATTGGAATGCAGAATGAAGCAGACTATTTTCTCTTGTGTTAGGTTTTGTTTTGTTTTGTTTTTCTCTCATGGTTTTCCCCATTCATTTTAATTCCTCTATACAACATGACTAACGTGAAAATCTGCTCAGTAAGAATGTATATATAAAAACCATAAAAGATTGCATACCATCTCTGTAGGGAGGGGGAAGGAAAGGGGAGAAAAATCCAGGACTTATGGAAGTGATTGTAGAAAACTGAAAACAAATAAATTAATTTTAAAAAACAAAAATAAATTGTCCCAAAAATCTAAGTGACATTTTTAAGTGAAATTTTTTTATTTTATTTTTTTCCATTATATATATAAACAATTTTAACACTCTTTAAAAAAAAAAAACAACTTTGAGTCTCTTCCTAACTCCCTCCCCTTCCTCTGCCTTGAAAAAGCAAGTAACTTGATATAGATCATACATGTGCAATCATGCAAAATATATTTCCGTATTGGCCATGTTGTGAAAGAAAACAGACAAATGAGAAAAAAAAGCAAGAAAAATAAAGTTTTAAAAAGTATGCTTTGATCTACATTCAGACTCCATCAGTTCTTTCTTTGGAGATAGATAACATTTTCATCATAAGTCTTTCAGGATTGTATTGCTGAGAATAGCTGAGTCATTCACAGTTGGTCATTGTACAATATTGTTGTTACTATGTACAATGTTCTCCTGATTCTGTCACTTCATTTTGTGTCAATTCATATAAGTCTTCCCAAATTTTTCTGAAATCCTCCTGCTCTTAATTTAACCATTCCCCAATAGAGAGTATACATAATTTTATAACTCTTTGGGAATAGTTCCAAAATGTTCTCCAGAATGTTTGGATCAGTTCACAATTCTACCAACAATGAACTAATGTCCCAATTTTTCTACATTCTCTCCAACATTTATCATTTTTCTTTAATGTCATATTAGCCAATCTGATGGTATGAGGTGGTACCTCAGAATTATTTTAATTTGCATTTCTTTAGTCAATAGTGATTTAGAGCATTTTTTCACATGACTATAGATAACTTGGGTTTCTTCTTCTGAAAACTTCCTGTTCATATCCCTTGATATGAACCTGGGAAGTGACTTGTGTTCTTAGAAATTTGACTCAATTCTCTATATATTTAGCAGAGAAACTTGCTGTAAAAAATTTTCCCCAGTTTTCTGCTTTCCTTTTAATCTTGACTTTATTGGTTTGTCTGTGCAAAACCTTTGTAAATTAATGTAATCAAATGTATCCATTTTACATCCTGTTATACTCTATCTCTTGATTGGTCATAAATTTTTACTTTATCCATAGATCTGATGGGTAAAATATTCCATGCTCCCCCAATTTGCTTATGATATCCCTCTTTATGTCTAAATCATGTACCTATTTTAACTTTATCTTTATATACAGTGTGAGATGTTGGTTTATATGCAATTTCTTCCAAACTGCTTTCCAGTTTTTCCAGCAATTTTTGTCTAATATAGTCATCTCTCATCATTTGTGGGGGTTAGAGGCACAGGACCCCCCACTAATACAAATAACTCTAGACCCTACCACAAGCCTTTATTTTTAATAACTCTGTTCATATTTATTTAACATCAAAAACAAGTAAAACAACACACTGTACTCATTAGAACATTGTAGTTTCTATCAAGAGAGATTAGTATCTTGCATACTATGCAGTCTTTGCAGCCACCAGTTTAGCTGCAGTAACTGCTCCATGTATTTCCTTCTCTTAGGAAAAGCACAAGATAAAACAATCAGTGTGAGAGAAAATCACATGAGTGAGTCTGAATGGTAGAGGGACAAAGAGGAGGCATTCCCAAAGACAGTGCAGAGTCTGTAGTTCTCTTATTTATGTATTGTTTATGATATAGATGATAAAATAGATTAATAACATACAGTATTTATGCATTCATATTAGGCATTTATGACTTGCTAATTTTTTTTTAGTTTTCTTGACATACATGTGTTGTCTATGATTTTCCACAGCTGACCACAAATCTCCCAAAATTCCTATTTAATTTTTGATGACGGATTGATTTAATGATTACCACTTTGTAATACAATTTGAAGTCTGGTACTGCTAGGCCACCTTCTTTCACAATGTTTTTTGGTGATTCTCTTGATATGCTTGAACTTTTATTCTTCCAGATGAATTTTATTATTTTTTTTCTAGTTCTATAAAACAATTTTTGAGTAGTTTGATTGGTACGGCATTGACTATGCAAATTAATTTATGTAGAATTGTCATTTTTATTATATTAGTTTGGCCTACTCATGAGCAATTCCTATTTCTCCAAGTGTTTAAATCTGACTTTATTCATGTGAAATGTGTTTTCTAATTGTGTTCATATAGTTCCTGTGTTTCCCTTTGCAGGTAGACTCCTAAGTATTTTATATTGTTTACAATTATTCTACATGGAATTTCTCTTTCTATCTCTTCCTGCTGGACTTGGTTGGTAATACATAGAAATGCTGATGATTTATGTGGGTTTATTTTATATCCTACAACTCTGCTGAAGTTGTTAATTATTTCAGTTAACTTTTTCGTTGGTTCCCTAGAATTCTTTAAGTATACTATGTAATCTACAAAGAATGATAGTTTTGTTTCCTCATTGCCTATTCTATTTCTCTTGGTTTCTCTATCTTCTATTTCTAGAGCTAGCATTTGTAGTATGGTGCTTAATAATAGTGGTGATAATGGACATCTTTGCTTCACCCCTGGTCTTAATGGGAGGGTTTCTAGCTTATCTCCACTGTAAATAATGTTTGCTGACGGTTTTGGATAGATACCACTTATCATTTTAAAGAAAGCTGTTTGTTTCTATGCTTTCTAGTGTTGTTTTTTTTTAACTGAAATGAGTGTTGTATTTTATCAAAAGCCTTTTCTTCATCTATTTGCATGTGATTTTTGTTGGTTTTGTTATCAGTATGATCAATTATGCTGATAGTTTTCATGATATTGAACCAATCTTGCATTCTTGATACAAATCACACCTGGTCGTAGTGTGTGTGTGTGTGTGTGTGTGTGTGTGTGATCTTTGTGATATATTGTGTATCTCCTTGCTAGTATTTTATTTAAAATTTTTGCATTAATATTCATTAGGAAAATTGTTTTTCACTTTTCTTTCTCTGTCTTGTTCTTTCTGCTTTAGGTATCACCATCATATTTGTGTCATAAAAGGAATTTGGTACGGCTCCTTCGTTGTTTGTTTTACCAAATAGTTCATATAGTATTGGAATAAATTGTTCTTTAAATATTTGGTAGAATTCACTTGTGCATCCATTGGGTCCTGAGGATTTTTTTTTTTAGGGAACTCATTTATGGCTTGTTCATTTTATTTTTCTACAGTGAGATTACTTGAGAATTCTATTTCTTCTTCTGTTAACCTGGGAGATTATATTTTTTGTAAGTATTCATCCATTTCACTTAGGTGGTTATATTTATTGGCATATAATAGGACAAAATCTCCTAATTGCTTTAATTCCTTCTTCATTGGTGGTAAATTCACCCTTTTCATTTTTCATACTGGAAATTTGGTTTTCTTTTTTTACTTTAATCAAATTAATCAATGATGTATCTATTTCATTAGTATTTTCATAAAATCAGCTCCTACTTTTATTTATTAGTTCAATAGTTTTCTTTTAATTTTACTAATCTCTTCTTTGATTTTCAGAATTCTGAATTTGGTGTCTAATTAGGGATTTTTAATTTATTCTTTTTCTAGTTTTTTAGTTGCATGGCCAGCTAATTGATCTGCACATTTTAAAAATGTTATTGATGTCAGTGTTTAGGGATATATATTTTTCTCATCCCCATTATCCAACTGTTCACCATGTCCTCTGATTCCTACACCACAATATTTCTCCTATTATCCCCTTCCAACCATTTATGCTGCCACTGCCTACTTCAGGATCTCATCACCCGTTCTTTTCTGATACCTTAATTGTTTTTCCTGCCTCCACTTTCTCTCCTTTACTATGCATTCTTCAAAAAGCTACCTAATCATTTACCTAAAATATAGGCCTGTCCATGATGTTTCTCTGCTCAAAACCGTTCAGCAGCTACCTATTGCCTTTTGGATGACAGAGAAATTTCTTGCCTTGACATTTCATAAGACCACTGAATTAAGAGCTAAAGGGCCCTTCAGCCAACATTCAATCCAATCCCTATCTGACTGAGAATCACCTCTACAATATCCCCCAAGTGATCTTCCAGGCACTACTTACTGCAACAGGAAATTCATTACCTGCCCAGACAGCCCGTCATCAGAGAGCTCTAATTGTTAGGAACTGCTTCCTGAAATCAAGCCTAAAGCTGCCTCTTCGACTTTCACCCATTGTTCACAGTTCTGCCCCCTGGGGCCAATCAAAGCAAATCTAATCCTTCTTTTCCCTGACAACCCTTCAAACACTTGAACTTGAAGATGGCTTTGATGTCTCCTCAAAGTCTTCCCTTCTCCAGGCCAACCATCCCAATTCCTTCCCTTATTGCTCATAGGCCACAGATTCTAGTTTTCTCACCTCTCACTCACTCTCCTTGGTTGCCTTCTTCTGTACGTGCTGTCACTTGTCTCTATCTTTCCTAAAATGCAGTGCCCTCAACTGCACACAGTACTCCAGAAATAAAGTACTGTAGGACTGCTCCAGTGTCCTTTTCTAGATACTATCATCAAGTAGCCTAGGACAATGTCATCTTTTTTTAAGCTACATGTTCTAGCATGGATTGACATTGAATTGGCTCTAAAATCTCCCAATATTTTTTCACAAGAACTATTGTTTAGTTCCATCTCCGCTATCCTGTGAAATTGATTTTGTTGAATTTTTAAATTTCTCTCCATTAAAATCCGATGTATTTAACTCAGCCCCATCTTTCCATCCTGATGAGATAATTTTCATTCTGGAGGCTATAATCATGTAATCTACTTTTGGACAAGCATGCCATTCATGTCTTCATCCAAGTCACTGCATATGTGTGTGTGTGTGTGTGTGTGTGTGTGTGTGTGTGTGTGTGTGTAGAGAGAGAGAGAGAGAGAGGAGCACAGGACCAAGGATAGATATTTCCACGGCACTCTACTAGAAATTTTGCTAAAATTGACACGAACCTATTGACTACTTTCAGACTTATTCACTTGCTTCCAAATTTTCTTCTCTATGCTATCATTTAGATTATGTTTTTCCATCTTATGCACAAGTGGAGCATGAGGAAGTTTATAAGCTATTTTGCTGAAATCTAAGCATACTCTGCCTACATTTTGTCTATGGTATATTTAGATGTTAGCAAAGCATTAGGCAAACTCTTATACATTTACTTGCCTTCTCTATTTTCTAACTCTGTGACCTTGGGCAAATCACTTCCCCTCTTTGGGCCTCAGTTTCCTCATATGTAAAATGAGGAAGTTGGCTAGATGATTTCCAAGGTACCTTCTTGCTCTAAATATGTGTGATCCTGCAATCCTTCTTTAGTCATTTTGTCAAAAAAGGAAATGAGATCAATCTAGCATGACCTGTGCTTTATGAAACCTCACTGACTTTTTGTCACACCTTCCACAGGCTAGTCCAACCTTTTCCAGGCTTATTTCACACTGTTCCCCTTCATTCACTCTACATTCCCTTAATAGGGATGTTTTCTATTCCTCAAATTTGGCATTCCATCTATACAAGTCATCCTCCTGGCCTGGAATGGCTTCCCTCTTTACCTAGATCTTCCAGAATTCTTCTTTTCCTTCAAGGCTGAGCTCAGATGCTATCTTCTCCATGTAACCTTCTTTGCTCCCCATGGCTGGAAGTACTTATTTTTTCTTCTCAAATACTTTTAGAGCTTGTTGCTTGGGGCTTTTCCTTGCCTAACTCGAATGACTCACTGCATTGTATTATGCTTGTCTGTGTGCATATGATATAAACCCTCTCCCCATGCCTTTAAATTTTAAGCTCCTTGAGGGCAGGTAGTATGTTGGTTTTATCTTCAAGTCCTGTATATAGATATAGATATATAGATATGTGTGTATGTGTGTGTATATATATATATGTATATATATATACATATATATGTATATATATATATATATGTATATATATATTACATTACACGTAAGTAGGTTCTTAATCAGCTAGGTGACACAATGCATAGAGTGCAGGACTTGGAGTCAGGAAGACCTGAATTCAAATCCCGCCTTCAGATAGGAACTAGCTCTGTGACCCTGGACAAATCATTTAACCACTGGCTGCCTCAGTTTCCTCATCTGGCAATGAGGATATAATAGCACCACTCTCATAGGGTTTTTTGTGAGAATGAGATGAATTGACACATGTAAAGTGCTTTGCAAACCTTAAAGCTCTATATAAATGCAAGCTATTATTATTGTAGCTATTTAATTGAATTGGGTACTCTCTTCCATAGTACCAATAGCAACACTTTTCACCATCTATGATTCCTGTCTATGTCATCCCATAAATCCTCCACAGAGGAGCAGTCATCTTGGCAACCTGTCTCCAGATCTAATAATGTGTCATGGTTACCAGTGTTGCACTTGGGCTGTTCATCTGTTCTCCTTTACTCTCACTACATGATGGACCCCACTTCTTTTCCAATCATAAATTTCCTGCACATCCCTTACGACCACGTTTTTATCCCCAAGTCATTGTTGGTAATTTGCTGCAGCCTACTTATTATGCCCACCATATGTCTCTCCATTGCACTTTGAGCAATTCACAATTTTCATTCTTTGAAGGTTATATTGTTCCATGATTCCCAGACACACATCCCCAGGAGAATATTCATGTTTTAAAAATGGATTTTTTGTGTCAGGAAATAACTTGGAATTGTTGAAATGCTATGCAGTTTCCCAAATGCATTCAAGTCCTGTTCAATTCAATTCTGACCCCAATTTTAGTCTGTTTTCAGCATCTAAAGTATAGACACCAGAGGATTAACTCCATCAAATGTCCATCCAACTGTACCTCAGAGTCTAGGCAATAAACATTTCTCATCCCAAGTTCATAACCTAAGAATTCTTTGGCTCATTACTCTACCTTCTACCATCTAGTCAAACCTTGCTGATTCTGCTTTCTGGACATATTTTTGCATCCATCTTCTCTCCAATTACATTGCCTGTATTCTGATTCAGACCCTCACTACCTCAGTGACCTAGGCCATTGCCCAATCTGGTTCTCTTGCTTCCAGTTTCTACCCCCTCCAATCTACCCTTCACTTAACTACCAAATTAAATCTTCCTAAGATACAGGACCCAGGACACTTGTCTGCTCAAAAACTTTGCGTGACTCTCTAGTGTCTCTAATGTTAAATACAACTTCTTCAGCCTGGCATTCAAGACCCTAACAATCTGACTCCCATGGACTTTTCCAGATTTATTTTCTATTACTCTCCTCCCAAGTTACTTTCCAACCAAAACAGATGGCTGTTTCACAGACTTGAAAGCCCATGGGTGGCATGTGAGCTATCCTCTATGCCTGGAAGGTATTTCCTCCTCATCTCTTCCTCTCAAGATCCTCTTATCACTTCAAGGCTCATTTCAAGCACTATCTGCTCCATGAAGGTTTCCATGACCTCCCAGGTTGTTAGGGCTTTCTCTCTCTTCATATTACTATGTATGTATTTATCTATATACATCTTATATAACACCAATACAATGTGAGCTTCTTGAGGGTTGTGGTTGTACAGTCGTATCCAACTCTTTGTGACCCATGGACCCATGACAGCATTCCAGTACTGTCAGTGGTATTTTCTTGGCAAAGATACTGAAGTGGTTTGCCATTTTCTTCTCCAGGGAATTAAGGCAAAGAGAGGTTAAGTGACTTGCCCAGGGTCACATAATTAGTAAATCATATTTGAACTCAGGTCTTCCTGACTCCAGACCCAGTACTCTATTTACTGAGTCATCTAACTGCCTCTTCTTAAGGGTATGAGCTATCTTTGTATCCCCATTACCTAGAATATAGTCATTTCTTTTTTTAAAGATTATTTTATTTGTTTTCCATGTTCTACAATCACTTCCATATATCTTAGATTTTTTCCCATCCCTCCCCGAGATGACATGCAATCTTATACAGGTTCTACACATACATTCCTATTAAATACATTTTCACCTTAGTCATGTTGTATAGAAGAATTAAAATGAATAGGAGAAACCATAGAACAAAACATAATAAAAGAGAAAATGGTCTGCTTCATTCTGCAATCCAACCTCATAGTTATGTCTCTGGATGTGGAAGGCGTTTTGCCTCAAAAGTCCATTGGGAATTTTTTAGGTCCTTGCATTGCTGTGAAGGACTAAGTCTACCAGAAAAATTCCTCACACACTGTGGTTGTTGCTGGGTACAAAGTTCTCCTGGTTCTGCTCCTTTCACTCAGCATCAGTTCATATAAGTCCTTCCAGGCCTCTGTGAAGTCTTCCTATTCATTTCTTATAGCACAATAGTATTCCATTACATTCATATACCACACCTAGTTCAATAGAATATAGTCATTTCATAAAATATTTTTTAATTGAATTGAATGCATTTTTAAAGTATGGATTGTTAGCCAGATCTCTTTTCCATCAATCTGGATCTCATTGGGGAAACCCTATAGTATTATAGGGATTGAAACAATTAGTATAAAGTTGTCTACAAACAAGGAAGGTAGGCGGCACAGTGGATAGAATGCCAGTCCTAGAGTCAGAAAGATTCAGCTTCCTGAGTTTAAATCTAGCCTCAGTTACACATTGAACACTGTGAGAAATCTGGCCTCAGACACTTATGGCAACTGTGCAAGACAGTTGTAAAAGAGTTATCACAAGGAAGTCTATGGGTGACTAAATGACAAATGAATAGTGCAGATAATCAATGCTGTAAAAGGTCAGAAGGCAGAGAGATTGATGTAGACTTGTTTGTTAGGTCTGGAGAACCTATCAGAAATATTTTTAAACCCTCATTATTGTTGTTCAGTCATTTTCAGTCACATCCAATTTTTTGTGATGCTATTTGGGACTTTCAGAGCAAAGATACTGGAGTGGCTTGCCATTTCCTCCTCCAGCTCATTCGACAGATGAGGAAGCTAAGACTTGCCCACGGTCACACAACTAGTAAGTATCTGAGGTCAGATTTTAACTTGGATCTTCCTGACTCCAGGACTGGTACTGTATTCATTGAGCCACCTATCTCTTCCTTAAGCCTTATTTACTTCTGTTAAAAAGTTAAAACTTTTAATGAACTTTAAGTTTAATGGATTCATCAGTTACCTAGAATTGCTTGACCTTTTAAGTAGTTAACTAATTTATTTTATTCCATTGGAGTGGGTGGAAATGAATAAAGGATGGGTACGATTTGGTGGGTGAGGATGAAGGAGGGGAAGGCCTTCTAGACTGGGGAGAAGAGGATGATGAGCAAAAGCTCATCAAAGTAATAATGTAGATGGAAAACCAGCTCATCTTGGGGGAGCATGTGCACCAAAAGCAATTAGAGGGTGTCTGTTTAGAAGTCTGTGTAATGCAAAGGCAGGGGCCTCCTCCTCCTCCCCCCCCATCCCACCCCATCTTTAGACAGCTCTGTAACTGTCTGTTCTTTACAATTGGAAATTGCTGAGCTGAAATAAAGATTTGAACCAAAGACCCTGAGCTGAGAAACTTTATGTTCTATTAGCCTCGCTGGCTGCTAGTCTTCCCACCCAAAAAACCACCTTGTCTCAGGGGGCCAGGCTTTCTCTCTATGACAGGGGAGCTTGTAAGATGGCAATTTATGATCTTTTTGGTGATGAACACTTAAAAATATAGTGAAGATCCCCCTTGCAACTATTTCAGTAATTAAGTTAAGCTGTTTTATTTTTAAGATGCTAATGGGAAACAAACCATTAATTTGAATTCATTTTCTCCTGCCTCCCCACCAAATCCCCAACTTTGGTTTGGATGCTCTGCCAAGTCCAGCACTATAGTGGATGTCAGTGTGCAGACAGGGAGATGGTGAAGACTCAAGCCAAGTTCCCATAAGTGGAAAGGAGCAAGAGGGTAGAAGAGAAGAAAAGGTCCCAGCTTGTTGGCTCCAACATAGTTCAAGGTCCATAGGACTAGATTCTTTGGAAGTGTGCACACTACTTGGTTGGCTCTTGTGGGGTTCAGGAGGGACTAGGAGTTCAGGGGATAGACAGGAGTCGGGTTCAACTCGGGCACATTCCCAGAGGCCTCAGAGCCAGCGGGTGGGGCGGGCACCTGGGCAAACAGAGCAAGGAAATGGGCAGGAATGAATCAAGGGTGGTTTAAATATGCAGAAATGCAGTTCATACCTTTGGGCAAAAATAATATGAGTTATATAATGGGGGAGAGGAATGTGATAGGAGGAATTGGGCAGAGTTGGGGGGTGGCAGGGGAGGAGACGGTGGACCTGTCTTCTATTGTAGCTGGCTTATCAAGTGGCTATTTTCTTTAAGGTATGACCGGATGAGGGGTTTGTCATTCTGATTTGTGGAGTCGCGATAGCAAAACCTGGAGAGATAAAGATGTGGGAGAGGCCAGGTTTGTCAGCTAACAGAAGAGAGAGATTCTACAGATAGATAGGAAGGCGTTAAAGGCTGTGGTCCTTCTTTCTTTAAACAGTGTGGGTCCTAAGAGGGGATATTGATAATAATGGAAAGGTCAGTAGGACAGCCTTGTAGATATAATGGGCAAAATCATTTAATTAATCATTTAAGTTATTTAATCTATCCCCTCTGTCCCTGTCTCCAATCCCCCTCTCTGCTTATCCCCATTTATTGAGGTATGACTTAAGCTCCCTCATCGATACATTTCATGACCTGATGCCTCTTTGTATGTCTCACCAAGTTCAACGGATAGTAGTTACCACTCTATAATAAATGAAGATGTCCCTCACCTAACCAGGGCATATGGTTGAGGGGAGGAGCATTCTGTCTTATTTGTGAATGGGGAGGAGAACATGAAAGTGGAAGATGTCCTCCCACAGCTGGGTTGCTGTAGTTGCTGTCGGTCCCTTGAGGAGCTAGGGTGAGGTAAGGTAAGCAGAGGGAGGGCTTCAAGCTGATTTAAGGGGAAATGAAACTACGCAAAAGAAACTCTTGGCTGGACATCAGACAGATAGTGAACAATGATGGTAATTAGACTGAGAGCTGTGGTGAGGATTTAACCATGGATAGGTTCTGCCACTTTGGGAAGTAAGATGGGAGTAAAAGGCATGATCGGCATTTAGTGGGATTTGGTTTAATGCCTGGCACATAGTAGGTGCTTACTATACACTTGTTGATTGATTGGGGACCCAGAAGAAATGGGTTGCCCCGGAGAAGAATAGGGATCAGAGTAGGAGTTGTGCATGTACCAGATTAAGCAAGGGCGTGAGAATCTTCTCTGCTCTCTCTGAGGGGTTAAAGGTCAGCTGCAATCTCAGTTGTGAACATAGGACCACATTGAATAGATAGCTATGAGAGGAGTAAGAGGGTTCCAGGTGCTCTCCCATGTCCATATGTATGCAAGTGAATGACATTGTGTTCAGGTGTGTGTATGTCTCGATGTCCTGAGACTGGAAGACCAAAAGTCTTCAGGACGTGTTGGCGAGGATGGTTAAGGTCTGGACTGGGAGATCACTGGGCAGGAAAAGTACAGAAGCAAGATTGAGAGACAACAACTTTCATATGTTGAACACCAACAAATGTTATTTTCTGGAGGATCAGGAAACATTGGTAGATAAGTGCTGATAACATGATGCAGATTCGCTAAACCCCAAAACAAATATAGAGTCATACAACTTTTCGTAGACTACTATATCTGGAAGAGATCTGAGATATCATGTTGTCCAACTCTCTCATCTTATAGATAAGAAAATTGAGGCAGAGAAGAGATTAGATCAGAACCCCATAAAAGTTAGCCTCTGAATTGGATTTTTGAACCAAGGCTTTGCTCTTATTTCTGGATGTGCTAGTAAGTTTGGCAACACCAGTCCTCCCTCCTTCAACTTTGTTATTCTATCAGTTTGGGGCACATCAAATGAAAGCAGGGCTATGCCCAGAATCAGCATCCCTTCCTCTGATTTCAGTGGTCATCAGAAGTTTCCCTGGGCTCTGAGCTGGGAGATATGGGAAGGGGTTGCAGAAGTGAGTGAGAGTGAGCAACTGTGTGTGTGTGTGTGTGTGTGAGAGAGAGAGAGAGAGAAAGAGAGAATATTTATAGGTCCCTGGGTTTTTCCCTGGCCAGGGTCCTCATCAAAGCTCCCATGTTTATGTCTCTATGAAAACATACTATTCTGGGATTTCACATGGAGCAATGTCTTTAAGGTCCAGAGCCCAAAGCTAGGAAAGTAGGGATGTGGTCCTATGAAATGCCAAGTCCTAGGCAGTTGGGCTGGGTTGGGCTGGGCTGGGCTGGGCTTTACTCTACTTACTCTTTTCTCAGGCGAGAATCTTCCTGCCTCCGAGGCGGGTGGATGCCTTTATTGGGCAAGGCTTCTTGCTTCCCTGGGGCTGAGGCGGTGACCAGGGACCAAGAACATGCCTCTGTAGGCCTCTCCCAATCTGCAGGCTGGATTGAATTCTGGCTTGATTCCGTGGGGGCTGGACTCTCCCTGAAGGATCTCCACATCACCACCACCTTCCCCCAAACCTGGACTCTGAGTCCCTTCAGAGGTGAGAAAGTAAGACTTGAGATGAACATAGCTGAAAACTTCAGCTAAGAGCATCCACCATCAGCTGTGCTGGTCCAATAACAGGACAAACTGGGCGGCATCGGTGGAGATGGTCCTAAAAGAAACTCTGGGTTCCTAGGTGTAGCAGAGACAATAACAAGATGCCCCTGCCCAAAGTCCACATACCCCCAAGCCTGCAAACAAGTCATGTCATTATATAAATAAATTATGTACTTAATGTGTGTCAGTTACAATTATTGCAAGGTAATTATGCAGTTAGTATTGGAGAGAGGAAGGGAGGCCATAGGGCTGAATCAGTCCTGCAAAGTCGAGAAGACTCCCCATAGGGGAAGGTGATCATCTGCTGTGGATTGATTGCTCTGGGACACATTCTGTTAAGTCACATGACAACTGACTGGTTCCCCCAATCTGTCCAGGATGGGCTGTGTTCTGAAGGGCCATAGACTATCAGTGAAGAGATTTCTTTTCCTGCAGCAGAACAGCAGCACACATCCAGGGTCAGGTTTCCTAGCCAGTGAGACTCTTTCCCGCTCCACACACCTCCTCCAGGTGCTCCATGATCCAGACCTAGCACATGGCTGAGAGAGCCAAATGCCCCTGGAGGTCCAAGGAGAGGTGGGAGTAGGTAGGCCAGGGGAATTGTACAGAGGTCCATAATTGTTTCTTCCTTATTTAGAGGGCTAGGGTCCATACCTACATCTACCTCTCCCTTTACCATCAACTCCTAATTCCCTTCTTTTTTCCTAATGTCTCCTGCTCAGAACCATCTCCATTTCCCTGTCTCTTTCTGTCCCTGACCATGCTGGTTTCTCACTTCCTCCTCCTCCCCATCCTGTACACTTTGCTCTGCCCAGGCCTGCCTGTCACCTCACCTCTCCCCTCATTTCCTTCTCCCATTCTCCCTTTTTCTCTGCAGCCCCTGAGCCAGGAGAGGAATCTCCACTCTTTTCTCCAGCCTCTGTCTTCCAGGTTCCTCATGGCCTCTTGCTCCATCTGTTCCTGCTGCGATTGCCCAGTCTTGTTCTCTCCCTAAACGATAGTGGAGGAATGGCAACAAGGGGGTGCCTTTCATAGTAGAAGCTTTGCTCTGTAGGTCCAGATGGAAATAAGCTGAGCAGGAGCTAAGTTTCTCCTCGTGGCCACAGCAGCTAGGGGTGTGGTCTTTGGGGAGGGGCTCAGCTCTGCACCGTGGGGAGTGTCCACTATAGTTTAATCCAGACACAGACTTTTTACTCATTTTAATTGAGATCAGATAGAAACTCACTTTTCCTACAAGATCTCTGTGAGAAAGAGGGATAGGTCATTTTACAGAGGGAGAGATCGACTTATGCTCCAGAGCCCATAATCTGTAGAGAAATTTGAATTGGAAGCTAGGAATCCTAATCCTCAGTCTGACCTCCTGCCTATAAGTTTTAAATATTTAAATTTACTTATACTTAAGGAAATGGGAATGGGAAATGGGTAGAAGAGAAGGAAAACTTTTGTGTATAACTAACTGGCTTTTTATGGTACCCCTCTCCTGAGCTTTGGTACATATAAATATTGGAATATTTATTTATTGCCTGAGTGAACCAAATGCCTCTCTTCCATTCATCTCCCTACCTTCCAGATCCTTGCAAGAGCTCGACAGGTATGAGAGAAGAACTGCTATGATTATCCCCATGTTATAGAGAAACAAAACCAGAAAGTGACTCAGGGACCTACGTTTCTAAGGGCAAACTTAGGCACAGAACTCAAATGCCAATTCTCAGTTCAGTCCCTTTTCCCTTCACCTTGTAGTCTACAGGCCACAATCTCTGTTTCTTTTTCTGTCTGCCTCTCTCTCTCTCTCTCTCTCTCTCTCTCTCTCTCTCTCTCTCTCCCTCTCTCTCTCTCTCCCTCTCTGTCTCTGTCTCCCTCTCTGTCTCTCTCTGTTCCTCTCTCTCTTTCTCTCTCTCTCTCACTCTCTCTCTCCCTCTCTGTCTCTCTCTCTCTCTCTCTCACTCTCACTCTCTCTCTGTCTCTGTCTCTCTCTCTCTGTCTCTGTCTCTCTCTCTGTCTCTCTCTGTTCCTCTCTCTTTCTCTCTCTCTCACTCTCTCTCTCCCTCTCTGTCTCTCTCTCTCTCTCTCACTCTCACTCTCTCTCTCTCTCTCTCTCTGTCTCTGTCTCTCTCTCTGTCCCTCTCTGTCTCTTTCTCTAGAAAGTTTACTTTCAATTCAACAAGGATTTATTATTTATTAAGCTCTATTAGGTGACAGGCACTGGGGATACAAAGATTAGAAACTAAACAGTTCCTGCCTTCAAGGAGTTTGCCTTCTGCTGGGGAAATTATGTTTATACAAATAATCAACTCTTACAAAGCTCACACTCTGTGGCAGTGAAGAGGCAGAGACAATGTGGGCTTGGAACATGGGCCTCATTGTTTCAGCTCTGACGCTTGGAAGAAATAGAATTGAATAGAGCTTTGAACTTGGAGTTAAGGAAGATCTGGTTTCAAATCTGGTCTTAGATACTAACTGTTATGGTAGACAAGTTACTTAATCTTTTTTTTTTTTTTTTTGCTTCAGTTTCCTTATCTGCAAAATGAGGGAATTGGACTTAGCCTCTAAAGTTGCTTCCATCTTTAAATCTCTACAACCCAGCAACCCCTGGACCTCATGACTAAAAAGGCAACTAACGCCTCCCATGGACTGAGGGTGATGTTTCCTTTGCCCTAAGACCGGGACTAAGTGCCAGCCCATGGAAGAGAAACCCTGGGGTTTTGAAAGGAGTTTCTTTGGGTCAGCTCTGTTGCCCTTCAGCTAGGTGGAGCTCTGGGTTTGGAGTCAAGAAGATCTAAGTTTAAATCGGACCTTTGACACCTACTAGTTGTGTGACCCTGAGCAAGTCATTTAACCTCATTCTGCCTCAGTTACCTCAACTATAAAATGGAGGTAAAAACAGTACCTACCTACCACCCAGGGATGTTATGAGAAGCAAATGAATGTAAACCATTTAGCACAGTTCCTGGCGCATAGTAGGCACTGTACTTGTTTCCTGCCTTCCTTCAGGTTCAAGGGAATGGGGTTCTCATGGTCTGCATGAATTTCTTTGGTCCTGCAGCCAATGGAAATTTTCTCTATTTCGTTCTTTTGACAGGAGGATGAGGGGGATGGAGGAATTCCAAGGAAGAACTTTCTGACAAGAAGGAGTTGTCCAGGCACAGATTGGAGTAATTGGCTATGGCATGGCATCAGTTTCTCTAAAGGTCTTTACACAGAAGAAAATCCCCATGCCTCTGGAATAGCTTAGATGTTTCTACCCAGAGAGTAGATGGATGGAAGGATGGACTGGTTGTCCTCCTTCCTTCTAGTCCAGTAAGAATAAGGGCTCTCCTCTCTCTAGGACTCTCCCCAAAGGTTTCTGCTGAACTACAGGTCAGAGGGAGGGGGTGAATCTTGAGGTTAACCTTGATTTCCCTTTATGGGAGAGATTGAGGGATGTTTCTTTGTAAACTTTAATGATTGGGGGGGCATTGGGAGTGATTTTTTTCCCCTTTACACTCATAGGCATTTTGCACATGACTCAAACATGTCTAAACTTTCCTGACTTCAAAGTATCCCCATGGCACAGACTCAAAGTAGAAGGGTTGCCATATAAATCTAAAGAGAAAATGTTAAAAAGAGTAAAGAAAAAAAGAAAAGAAAAAGGTTGCAACCCAGCAAAACATTGTGTCTCTGTTCCTTAAACGAATTGAATTAACATGTTATTCTATGATTAGTGTCCCATTGTGTAACCTTAGCGGGGAGGGGAGAAGTTGCTTCTTTAGGCCATTTAGCTTTTTCTTTGTCCTTATGCTCCAAAGGACCCCCTCCCCCACGCCTATCCACAGGACTCTCCGGCTTAGGTTGCCGAGTGAATTGCACAACCTTTAGAAAGAAAAAAGTTCCCATAGTGATTGTCCACATACATTGTCCACAGGGGATATTTTTAGGACTCCCCTCCCCCTCAGCTGACCCCCCCACTCCCACCATGGCACAGTCCAATAAGCTGCCCAGACACCCCACACACACACACACACACACAGTGCTCTCCCTCTAAGGACCATAAGAACGTGGAGCAGAGAGAGCCCCAAAGAGGGAGTGGATACAATTGACATTGCCCAGGAATGCCACATAATCAGTCTATGCATGCCTTACGCCTGCCCACAAACTATGGACAGAACCACGGAGGAAGTGAATTTTAGCCATTCCACACTAGGAGGCGATGTGGTGTAGTAGAAAGCTCTGCCCCTAGTTTTCTACGTTCGAGTCAATTTATCTCCCTGAGCCTCCGTTTTCTCGTCTGTTAAATGGGTATGATAATGCAAGTCTTGTGTACGTCAGAGCCTTAGCATGAAGATCCAATGAGATAACGAATTTGTAAACTTTTTCTTCTTTTTTAAAACTTCTACAACTCTATTAACAGTTATCACCCTTCCACAGTCTGAGTGGGTCTGGGTCTGTTGGGATGAGGACTCCTTCTTATCCAGTTGTGCCTGATTGGATATTGACAACAATAAAGATCATACTATGTCATATTTATACAGCTTTAGGGAGTGCTTCCCTCACAACAGCCTTGTGTGATAGGCAGCATAAGCACTATTAGCCCCATTTTACAGATAAAGAAATTGAGGCTCAGGTTGTGATATTCTTGTGGTTACACACCTAAGTGGAATTGGAACCCAGATCTCTTGATTCCAAATCTAACCACACTCGCATCGGTGATGAAAGGGTGAGGAACTGGACCTCACTGTAGCCTGTATTTCTATGAGATGGTCATCTGATCCGCATCGAGTACTTGAGGAGTGGTAAAATGTTCTTTCTTCTCTGGGCACAGAATCGTTTGTTCACTTCCCTGATACCACTTCTCTTTACAGTCTAGCCTAGGCTTCTCCACTAGGTTCAGAGCTGATCCCAGCCTGAGATAGCTGAGCTGAGCCTGCTTGCTTGTCAGCACCCCCATAGGCAGAAAACCTTAGTCACTGATGTCAGAGTAGGTGTAATAAGGAGGGGGAGCCTCCAGCTTGCCACGAGACAGAGGTACAGTTGGGATGATCTTTGACTCTGATTCTTTGATTCCAGTGGGGATCTCTGTAAGTGGACACCTCTGGCAAACCAGAGGCAAACCACAGGTTAGGAGAGTGAGAGTAGAAAATGTTCCCTCTGTAACCCTTTCAGCACCATCCAGAATGTTAGGAGAGTCTCATTTTTGCTTTCCAAGCAGCTGGACCTGGATTGAGGGAGATGCCTTTCCTTTCTTCCTCAGAGTGGGGAAGGGAGAGGGCTAATCCCATCTTAAACTGGGGTATGATTCAAAAATATACCCCAGGGTTGGAAGCTACTTCTAGTTACCAGAGCAGGAGTATGGTCTCATTCAACAAATAAACATCTGTTTTTCTGCTGTCGTTTGTGGAAGCTAGGGCAAGAATGGCTTGGGGGAGGGTAATGATGGACAGATTCATAAGCTCCAACAGCAAATGGTGATTCTACAGAGGTAGAGATCCTAGGAGAATTAGAGTGAGGGAGAACGGAGCCTGGGCATTTAGGGTGGGGGTGTGACATTCCATTTACACTCTTTACTCTTGGTTGGGGGGCTGCTGGAGCAGAAATTGGCTCCGGGGTTCTGTATTGAGGCGGAAAGGGAATGTTTTTATGGGGTAGGGATGCCCCACTATCTCTTATCGCAATTGAATTGAAAATGACAATACCACCCCCTTCTTTCTCTCAGCTTTGGACTCACCTCCCCACCAATTTCTCTTGCAAAGTCCCTATAGGAGGGGAGCCCCTATAGGTTTTCTGCTGTCCCGCAAAGAAAGAAGCCAGAAACAAAGACCGAGGGGCTGCCTAAGTACCTTTCAGACAAGGGGTTCACGGGCTTAGGAATTTAAGTAAGATCTTGAAGGACTGTGATCCGGGGAGCAAAGAAACTCTGGGGGTGTCAGGTAAAAAAACAGCAACATCCAAGCTCTGGCCTCAAGTTCCCAGAGAGTTTAGCAAAGACCAAAGGTCCAGATGTGTGACTCTGGACAGCCCTCCCCCTGTCTATTAAATTGGAGAAGGGCTCTCTCTCCCGGGACTGGCCGGGAGCAAGCAGAGATAAAGGTGGAGGGCTTGCCTGGACCCCTTCGCACAGCCCCAAGGCCCCCAGGAGGGGGGCAGGGATTAGGATAGTGGCAGCGGGCGGGCCGGCCCAACCGCAGGCGAGGAAGAGTTAAAGGTTCCTTGCAGCTCCCCTCCCCGCGGTGGGTGTGACCCGCCTGCTGGGGCCTCTGCTATAAGAGGGCCAGCGGCGGCAGCGGGCGATCAGGCAGCTGCAGGCGACGGAGCTGTGGGTCTTGCCAGCCCGTGCCTCCCTCCGGGACCCATGGGCCTGGGACTGCCGACCCTAGCGCCAAGCAGTATGTCGGAGACCAAGAGGAGAGGGAGAGGCCGGGGTCAAAAGCACAGGGAGGGGAGAAAGAGGGAGCGAGACAGAGCTCCTGAACTCGGCGATGAAGGTACACGACTTCGGTTTTTTTCTTTAAAAAAATTAATCATAATAATACACCCTTGACCACGTGTGAAACCAGCCAGCCAGACCCCGCCCCTGGGGGAGCATGTGTCTCTCTGTGAGTATATCTGTGTAAGTCCCAGTGAGGGGAGGCTGAGGAGACCTGAGACAAGGATTCTGGGGGACGAGCGAGGGTCTCCTCCTGGCTCCCATTAGGCTGCCAGGGCTGGGGCTTTTCTGGAGGAAAGCCTGAGAAATGGGTACGGGTGGGCCCCCTGCACAGCTGAGATTAGAATCCCGCCCCCCCATCCTCGTGCCACCCCTCCCCCAGGCAAAGGAAGGCAACTTTCTGCAGAATTCTGAGCTGGGCAGGTGAGAAAACGGGGATCCTCCGCTGCACTGGTGACCTGAGGCTCTCTTGGCTCTCCTCTAGGGGATTGGTACTCTCTGCCCTGGTCCACCTTGTCTGACCCTGAGCCTACCCTCGCCCCCCCGACCCCCCCCCCCCCTCACTCCTCCCTTTGCTGTCTGGGCTCTCTCCACTGGAGAATGGTGTCAGGTTGCCAGGACAAGACACTGGGGATGGAGCAAACCGCTAACTACCTCTGATCAAGGCTGAGCTTGGGGGATGGGGGTGGAGTGAGGGGAGTGGCACACCTTGGACTCCACCGTGACAGACCCGTAGAGTTCCATCTGAAGTGTGTCCTTCGAAGCTAGGGAAATGCTTCCTTCCCTAAACCCATGCCTCAGGTGAGAAGTTGAGAAGGCAAGCTAGGCTAGGACTTCCCCTAGAGGTGAGGGAAGGTGGTGGAGTGAGCTACAGTGGGGCCGAGAAGAGGATCATGTAGCAACAGGTTGGCTTCTGAGCCCCCTTGTAGGGGAAGCTCAATGTAAGTGGATTCTGAGCATTTCATGGGTCCAGATCTCACTTCCCATCCATTTCTGATTTTTCTAGGCAGCTAAGAGATGCTATGGATAGAGTGCTGGGTCTGCAGTCAAGAAGACCTAATTAAGCACTTAGCAGAGTGCCTGACTTGTAGTAAGTGCTACCTAAATGCCAAATTCCTTTCCTAGCCCCCATTATTAGATGTGCTGCTTGAAATAACATCCCTTCATTGGAGAGGGTATAATTGATAGGCAACCCTAAGAAATCGATTTCTGATTTTATCTTTACCTCACTGTGCAAACATAGGCAAATGGCTCTCCCATTCTGTACTTCAGTGTCCCCAAGGGAAAAATGAGGAGTGTGCTTGAGTCAGTTCATACCTCTTTCTAGAACTGATTGTTAAATTTTTCACTGTATCTACACCTCAGAAACAGGTAAACACCACAAATCTGAACTTGAGTTATTGTTTTGTTGATTGGTCTTCAGAAAGTTGTGGAGAAAATGTTAGTAATACAGATTTTCTCTCTAGTGTGTTGTGTGGCTATACTTTTTTCTCCCTGGAGAGCTGGTTGTTAAACATGTAGCAGCACATCCTTGGTAACAATCACTTCCCATTTAGGAGACTATATCTGTGTTTGCATCCATGTATAGGTGCAGATTTCTTTAGAAAGAAGGTTCTGTGAGTACAAAGTTTTACCTGTTATCACTTTAAAAATATTCATCTTTTCATCACTGGGTGGGTATTTCTGGGAATTCCTCTGTCTCGGGCAAATTGCCACTGTTGGTCTTTCCCAAGATTACCGGTTTTGATGAACACCATACTGTGTGTGTATGTGTAAAACGGAAGTCATGAGCTGGGCATTGGAAACTGTTGACAGGGCCAACAGAATAACCATTGATCTTCGATTAACTGTTGCAACCTATCTAGCCCCAACACTGGATGTGGCAGGTTAGCCGGCATAGTCTATAGATAAGTATCCAAATACTTGCCTAGCTGAAGGCTTAATACATGTGTAAAAGTCCATTAGTTGGAGATCACTTGTGCCAGAGCAGGCAGGGCACTAGCCTAGGATTAGTAGATCTGGGTTCTAGTCCTTGTTCTGTCCCTAACTGGGTGACCTTGGGCAAATTGCTACCTCTGTCCGAGCTTTACTTTCCTCATCTGTAAAATGAGAGAGTTGCAACTAGTCGGAAGTTCTTTACCTTTTCGTGTCATGGACCTCTCTGGCAATCTGCTGAAGGCTATGAACTCCTTAGAATAACGGGGTTAGTGCATAAAATAACATAGGACTAAAAAGGAAATCAGTGTATTGAAATAGTTATCAAAATACCTGAAAAACAAATGAAAAGGAACTAAGTGGTCTCAAGTACCCTACTCAACTTCAAAAAACCCCCAGTTTAAAAAGTTTGGCCTAATCTGGGCAGAATTGGGATTCTGCCATGTTAAAGAAGGGGTCACTCGGAGAGGTGGCATGGGAATGGGTGACAGTGCTTTCCTGGGAAGTAGATATCATAGTTTATCTTGATCGTTGAGGTCAGCATCCTCTATTCATGATATGTTCGGCTTTGTTACTCTCACTCTGTCACCTGTAGGTATCATCATGATGTCCATAGTAACTTCTGGAAAGCAGGAAGTTGTGGATATCCATCCTTCCTTATGGGAAGAGACCATACTAGACTGCTATTGGGTCTGAGATATATGATTCTGGACTCTAATGTGATCAGGAATGTGGGTATCTTTATTGCTTCTAGCAATGAATTCAGTAAATTGTGAAAATGGGCATAAATCAAACAATAGGCCTGGAGAGTAAGATTTCTACCCAGGTGATATGGGTTAATAAATGCTAGCAATGATTCCTAGCTGTTGACACAACAATTCCCTGTCAGATCAGTTCTACTGAAAGGGACCTTGCACCACTAAAAAAAATTATTTTGATTGATAGCTTTTGTTTTTATATCATTTTTTCCCCAAATGTTGTTGAATCATTAAAGTTGTGTCCAATCCTCTGTGACCTTGTTTAGGGTTTTCTTGGCAAAAATGCTGGCGTGATTTGCCATTTCCTTCTCCAGTTCATTTTACAGATGTGGAACTAAGGCAAACATGATTAAGTGACTTGTCCAGGGTCACATAGCTAGTAGGTGTTTGAGGCCAGATTTGGGCTCATGTCTTCCTGATTCCAGATCCAGCACTTTATCCATTCTACCACCTAGCTGCCCTTTCTCTTGTAATATAAAATTTAAAAATGGGGGGACAGTCAAAATTAGTCACACGTAATCCCAAATCTAACAGCATATGCAGTAACACATCCATTGTTCTCCACTTTTACAAAGAAGAAAAAGAGGTACATTTTCTGCTCTCTTCTTTGGGACCAAGATCCTCATAATTAGATCCAATCAGTTTTATTTTTGTTTTCTTTTTTAAAAAACATTGTTGGGGTCATTGTATGTACTTTTCCTGGTTCTACTTGCTTCACTTTCTATCAGTTTGTGTAAGTCTTCCAGTGTTTCTCTATATCCTTCCCAATATTGTTGTATTACTATCCCGTGTCATTGTTACCCCTCAGTTTGGCTGTATGGGAGTAGGGGATGAGTTGAGAGGGAGAGAAGGAGGTTTGAGATCAGAAACCAAAGTCTGATTGCAAAGGTTCTATGCCTGGGGTCCATTAACCCTCAAGGGCCACATGGATAGATTTCAGGGGCTTGTGAACTTGGATGGGAAAACATTTACATCTTTAATTTTATTAACCTCTGGGATTTAACATTTTCTTCTATCGAGGTTTAAAAACAAAACAAAACAAATAAAAAATATTCTGAGAAAGGCTCCGTGGATTTCATTAAGAATGCCAAAAATGTCCATGACTCCAAAAGAAGTGAAGAACCCCTGTTTTGAAATCTTCTCTCTCCTCCTTCTAGGGTAAGAGTGGGTGTGGGTACTGCCCAGCTGTGCTAGCTATATCCAGCTGTGCTATGCAACATATAGAAGAGAGGGCGTAGCAAAACTGGAGGGAGGCAGGGGACTGAATCTTCTAAACCACAAGTCTGTGAGAGGGTCAGGTTCCAGGTGGAGGTGGGGGGAGTGTGTGAGAAATAAAGGTGTGGCCCCATACTGAATGAAAAGGGGATCTCAGAGGAGTTATTGGCTTATCCCAGCCCCTGGTCATAGAGCTTGTCATTCTTCAATTAGGTTCTTGATTGGCAAACAGGTTCCTCTGTTTCTCTGACAGCCCCCAGAGGCTGGCTTCCTTATCCCCATGTGGGGGAAAAGTTCTTTCCTACCTCACCAGCAGTGGGGGCATGGACGCCCCAGGCCTGGGTGGGGCAAGCTGCAGGTGTGGGCTCTGTGGAATGACTCACCAGGAGTTCATGGGGCTGACGCCTGGGATCCTACCCTGGATCCTTTAGGAATCTGGAGTGGGGGGAGTATTGGTATTATGGGAGCCTCAGCTCTTGCTCCCCTGAGATTTCCTATAAACATCTTATACAACCTGGGGGAGTAAAAAGAACTTTGCATCTGGGTCAGAAGATCTCATTCTAGACCATTTTCTCTGGCTGTGTCCTTGGGTGAGTCCTAGGATGGTGAATAGAGAGTTGGAAGGCACCTTAGAGGTCATCCAACCTGATCCCCCTCAGTTTACAGATGAGTATATTGAGGCCTAGAGAAATGAATTGGCCTCATATGACATAGGTAGTAAGTAACTGAGGCAGAATTTAAAATCAGATTTTCTGACTCCAGATCTGGCACTCTTTCCTCTAAACATGATCGTTTGCCCTTTCAGTGAATCCATTTCCTCATCTATAAAATGAGTATTACATGGACCCCTTGCAGCATTAATATCTTGTTGGGCCTTTATGCTGTATCTATGTGCTCCTTCTCTGACTATGGCTATAGATTCTTCAAGTTAGACTTTTCAAGGTCACTTTACCTATCTGCCTCTAGTCCTACACCAAGCATCACAGACATTTGCCCATAAATTGTCCCAGGGATCAAACAGATCAGTGGGTATGTGATTTCTCTGTGAAGTGGGGAAGACAATGTACAGGGTCACTCAGGACCTTCTTAGGAGGGAATAGCAATATTATTGATCTTAGGTCTCAGTTATTGCTCCTTTAGCAGCCCTTGTGACTTCCTAGGTTTGGGGCAAGTTCCCAACCTTCAGCTCCAGCTTGCTGGCACCTTGAACATCATTAGAAACAACAAGAAGAAGGTGACGACTTTGTACTTTCTGGGCGCCTTTCATCTGAGGAGCTCAAAGTATTTTACAGATGGAGACTCATCCATCCTCAGGATGCCTCCCCAGGGAAAGAGGGAGGCTATATATCTGCTCAGATCCTTGGCTCCATCAGACAGGTACATCAGCCTGGGAAATAGGGGAGGGGACAAAGTGAGTCAGGGCCAAGGAAACCAAACTCAGGGAATGCAGAGGGGTAGCCATGGGGCTAGAGGGAGAGGGAAGGAGAGGGGAGAAATTGAGTCTTGACTTTGGACAGAATGTGGTAGAGTGCACAGTTAAAAGACCGTGAGGTGCCACAATGTTTTCCTAGAAGGATGTGACACCTACTGTTTGCATGGAGGCCAATTATGAGCCCAGTGAAATCATAAATCTAGGATTGAGGTGACTTAGAAGTCACCTAATCCAACCCCCTCATGAGAAAATTGAGATGTAGAGAGGTAAGGTAATGTCTCATGATCCCACACAAGTAGTAAGTGGCAGAGCTTGGATTCTAACTCAGTTTGTGAGACTTCAAATCTGGAGGTCATATACCTTGCTTCCTTTATGTGTATGAATGTTGAGAAGGGGATGTAGGGGGTCCTCTTTGACCAGTCACTGGCTGACATTCCCTTTGACAGCCTTGACCTGTGACCCCAAATACATCCCTTTCAAAGACCTTCCAATCATCATCTCAGAACAACACTGAGGCCTGGGTATTCTCAAAGTGTGGGACATAACCGACTCCTAAAAGGCAGAGATAATGGTACTGAGACCTAGTCTCTTCTCTGATAATCTTCTGCCTTCACTGGGATCTGATCGGCTCTTTTGCAAACTAACTGGCTAAGGAAATGTGAGGCAGAATGAGGATGACTGGATTTTGAGTATCGAGACATGGGTTCAGATTCTGACTTTAACATTTATTACCTTATCTGACTTTGGACAAGTCTCACCACCTTTCTTGCATCTCACTTTCTCCTTTATAAAATGATCAATTTGTACTTGACAACTTGGCTCTTTGATTCGCTTCATTCTCCCTTATCTATTCAGTTTGCCAAGTCTTGTCAATTCCATTTTCTCAGCATCTCTCAAATCCATGCCCTCCCACTACAACCACCCTGGTCTAGGCCCTCAGTACCTCTTACTTGGACTTAGGTAAAAACATACCACTTGATCTTCCTTCTTCTAGTCTCATCCATCTTCCACACAGCTACCAAACTGATATTCCTAAAGCACAGGGATATCTGTCATTTCCCAGCTTAGACAATTCACTAGTTCCCTATTGGCATTTCAAATCCTTCACACTCTAGGGTCATGCCCATCTTTCCAGATTGAGCTGACTGTTCAATCTCATGTACTCCATGTACTCCGCACTCCAGCCAAACTGACCAGCTTGCTTTACCCTATATACAACATGCCACCTTCCACCTCTGTCCCTTTGGACAAGCTATCCCTCATGCCTGGCACACTCTTCCTCTTGACCTCAGCTTCTTAGAATCCCAGGCTCCCTCCTATGCTCAAATTAAGATAGCCTCCTTCAAGAGACTTTTTCTGATTCTCCCACTTATTGATACCACCCCGATCCACCCACCCAAGTCACTGTGCATTTATTTTATGTTTATTGTGCACCTATCTGTAAACCGGGTAAAGTGCCAGGCCTAGAGTCAGAAAGACTCATCTCCCTGAGTTTAAATCTGGCCTCAGACACTTACTAGCTGTGTGACATTGGGCAAGTCACTTAACCCTGTTTGCCTCAGTTTCCTCATATGTAAAATGAGCTAGAGAGGGAAATGACAAACCACTCCAGTATCTCTGCCAAGAAAATTCCAAATGGGGTCACAAAAAGTAGGATGGCGACTGAAAGAGGACACAACAATCTTATAGACCTATTGTATACCAGTAATCATACGTAAACCCCTTGAAGGCAGGGACTGTCTCACTTTTGTATTTGTAACCCTAGTACCTGACACATAGGAGGCATTTAATAGATGCTTATTCACCATTTGATTTTCCGATCCCTTTCAAGATAAATCTCTGACACTACCCAGGAAAATGGAGGATTTTCTCTAGGTAAAGCTCTCTGCTTTGTACATAGGGGTGAGTCTGTGACTTTGGCCTCCTTGAAACCATGTTTTGTCTAAATTCTTGATATTGACGAACTTGCTGGAATATGCATGAACGGAAATGGGATAAAGGAGCGGACTTTTGTTCTGTTGCCTTCTCCTCCTCCTGACCTCCAAGCAGCTGCTGATCTAACCATCCAGATTAGTAATCTCTTACACATGGATACAATTTGATAGCTTACAGTAGACTCTCCCATTATTTGCTCCTCACCCAGCAGAACTGTGGAAGAAACAGGGCAAGAATTCTTATATCTATTTTACAGATTAAGAAACTGAGGCTACTAGTAAGACTAAGTGACTTCCCAAAGGTCATATAGTTAATAAATAACAGAATCAGGACTAAAGAGAACTCAGGATTCCTGACTCCCAGACTAGTATTCTTTGCTAATGATCAGTAAGTGGATTGTCAACTGTACAGATCATCACATAAATATAGGATGGCACTGCCATGTGCAGAGCCCCAACAGAGAATGTGGCATAGTGGGTGGAGAGCCAACCTTGAAGGCAAGAAGAAGAAGATTGAAGTTCTGCCTTTGGAACAAGCTTTCTGAGTGGCCCTGGATAAGTCTTTGTTTTTCAGTGTTCTAGGCTACTCTTAATTATGCCCTTTGTTGGTAAAAGGATTTTCCCATATTCATGAAATCACAGCTCCAGTCCCTATCCTTATCCTTATAAAGTCCTGTGCTCTGGGTTTTAAATGGATGATGCTGCCAGGTTGATGAATATGTAATTTGGCATGGTTCATTCAGGACTAAGGGAATGAACCAGAGGAGTGAGTGGGTGGAGGGGAAAAAGAATAGGTAGTAAAAAGAAAAATGGGCCTCGAAGAGAATCTGGGGAGTTAGGAAGCAACTAAGGGCCCTAGCTAGGGATTTTCCCTCTTAATTTGGGACTTCTATAGAAGACACTTCAGATAGATAGGTTTGGACCAGTGCATCATATGCCGTGCCCCCTGGTGGCCAAAAGTTCAGGTGTGGCCCTCTCAGGAGAGAAGGAAGGGGGGTGGGGAGGGTGCGAGGAGGAGGGAACCTTTGGAGATAACAGAATTTGGAAAGAAAGATCCTAGGGATAACCTGGTCCAGGTCCCCTCTTTTTATAGATGAGTAACTGAGGCCTCCAAAAGGAGATGACTTGGATAAGGTCACATTGCCCATTAATGACTGAGCTGGTACTAGAACCCAGTACTTACTCTTAGTAAGTACTTATTCTACTGTACTGCCATTTTATAGGCATCCATACTATTCATTATGTACTGCCAGCAGAAGGGACTGGGTGACAAGCCAGTCAATCTAGGACTGGTGCCATTATTTTCCTATACTGTGTCCATCTCCTGAAGGTCTCAAGACCTCTGCCCTTCTCTAGTCATCCCAGGCTCTGGAAGGGGAAGGCTTTAGGCCTAGGAATGGGGGAGAGAGTTAGAGACATCAGTACAGGTTTCATTCTTGAGGGAGGTGAGGTAGTTAGGAAGGAGGACTGAAATTCAAGAGGATATTGCAAAAAGTTTTTGAGTTGATCCAGTCCTTGCCCATATTGATTTTCCTCAACCCGACCCCATTTTGGGGAAAAGGAAAACACAACCAAAGAGTGTGCCCAGCTTTCAGCAACAAGGGGAGGATATGGTACCCAGAACCTCTGGCTATACTGAAGACTCTGTCTCTGTCCATCCCATCCCACTCCCACTGTCAAAAAATAAAAAATAAATCCCTAGCTCTAACTACTAAGCTTCCTGGCATTGTAACTCAGTTGATGTTTGAGAGCAACCTTCTGTAGAGAATCAAGGGTCCCCAAGGAGAAGCCTAGTGTTTCAGCAAGTTGAGTATGTTTTAGATTTAAGGGATTCTAGTCACTCTTTCTACCACCCCTTCTGCACACACACCCATGTAATTTAGGGAGTCTTCACTCAGAGGTGGAGATACATCCCTACTCTCAAGACAAAGAGAGAATGATTTTTTTTTCTTTTTTATGTCTTCACTCTCTGTGTTAAACAAGCATTTCATTTCTGCCTTTGGGCAGGAATTTCCTCGTCCATCATTGGTTTTCTGGTATTGTTCATTTGTTCTGCCTTTCTCTGGATGAGACCCATACTGCTCTCCTTTCTTGCCCCAAGACACATAGTCCAAGTTCTCATTAGTCCCCGGGAGACATACCTCACCCTCTCAAGCACCTCATATCTCCCCAATTAACCTTTGCTGCCTTCTCTCTCTTTTTCTCTGCATGCAACCTCTCTCCAGAAGACTTCTAGACACAGTACGCACCTATCTTCTCGCTTGGCCCCCTCCCTGACCGTATATCTTTACTACCTTCTACATCCTACATATATGTCCTCCATAAATCCTTTCCTGATTGCTGCAGCTGAAGATGACTTCTCTCTTTGTATTTCTGTAAATCACTTTGCCTGCCTCATTTGTACAGCATCTATCCCATTCTGCCTTGTATTCTAGTTATTTATCAACAAATTTATCAGGGAAACCAATTAAACTCAAAGCTCCCTGAGGGGATTGATTTATCATCCCAGTCTATCACAACAACTTGTTGAATTGAATGAAAGGAAAGGCATTATGGAAAGACAATACTGGAGAGGCAGAGGGTTAATCTGGTACCGACTGACCCCCACAGCCTCTGTATTTGCTGGTTCTGGCTCTGCTAGGGTAGGTAAGAGGAAGTCAAGGAAGATGGGCCCTAGTCCCAGGTTATCTCTGTTCAGCTGACTTCCTTGAGATAGAGAAAAAACATTTGAGTGGGCAGAGTTAGAGGGTGCTTGTTAGCATCCAAGGAAAGGAGTCATCTCTGTCAAACGATGAAGAAGAAGGGATTCTTTCCCAAAGAGGAAAATCTCTTCCTTAACCCACCCCATCCCTAGGGCCTTGGTAAATTGTTTGTGTTTGTGGTTTTGGTTTTTGTCAAGTCACTGATTTTTATTTATTTAACCTTTTGTGGAGGGAGGTTGGCTGAGGCTGCGTTTAGGATTGTTTGAAGTGGCTAGTGAACATGTCCTTCCCTGGTATTTGGGACAGAGAAGTTCAAGATACTCATAAATGCAAAATGTCAGTCCCGTAGTCCCACTAATCCAGGATTCTACATCTGCTGGAGGCGGGTAGTTGTCTTGGAAGGATGGATTGGGGGAGGTTATGATTTTTTTCTCCCTGATAGGTTAGAGAACTTGGTTTCTGATTTGTAGTGTGTATTCCTAATATAATGACCAAATAACCACTATCACCAGCATTAATGAGTTTTTCATTATTAGTGTTCTGTGGATAAATTTCTCCCTCACCTTTTCAAACCTATTTCATGGTGTAGAAGAACGTATGGGGAAAGCCTGATTTTGGGGTCACCAGCTCTTCCCTTGACCTTGCACAAGCCGACTTCACTTAGAATGGAGATGATGATTCTTTCCCTGCCTTCTTCATAGAGCTTGTTCTGGGGAGAAAGGGAGCTCATTGATGTGAAAGTACTCAGAAAACCAAGATAAAATGGTACTCTCGGTTTTTTTCTAGCCTATATCAACTCTTAGGAAAATGAAATGAGTTCCCCACTAGGTCAAGTAGGGCTCCCTTTTATTTTTGTTAAAACTTACCCTCTAACCCTTCAAGGAGAGGGTGCCTTGTTCTAGTAGCTCAGGTTTGGAGATTTACTTTATGTCCTTCATACCAATATTCTTTGTCGTTCTAAGCAGATCCCTAAATCATGGTAAAAGTGTTGGAAATAACCCTTCTACAATGAGCTGAAGAGAAACTCCAGGAGGTATTCATCCCTGAGTCTATGGCAAGGCCCCTGAACTTTCATAAGGCATTAATTAAGGAAACTCATTAGGGTTCTGAGCCCCCAGGGAGTCATCATCCTGGGTACAGGAGGATATCAAGAATGACTCTGGACTTTCCTTTCTTTCTGAGATCCAGCATGTCCTCAGCTGCAGAAACCTTGGCCAAACTCTGGAGAAAGACAGGCAAGAAAAGAGTTGTCAGAGAATAGTCAAGCCTCTTGGGGCTTCGAATGGACAGGTAACTAAAATAAGTTAGACAACCTGATCTTCCTATCCTAGCCCTCCACCTCCTACCCCTTTAGCAGAGACAGGGCAGAGGAAAAGAAAAGACTTGTCCATCTGGAGGTAAAGTAGCACCAAGCATCTCCCCTCTCACACCCTCAATGAGGTAAAAACAAGCCCTCTGGAGTTAGGAGATCAGTGAAGACACAGACCTAGATTATTGGTGTAGGCTTCTAATCCCTGTTATTGAGGATGCTGAGACTGGTAGAGAGATTGATCTTGGCAGTTCTAAGCTGCAGTTGGGTGCAATCAATCAAGTGCCTACACAAAGTCAGACATCAATTTGGTGAGGCTCTGAGAGGGCAGAGTATAAAGTCTCTGTACCATTTGGCAGTGAGATCACCTGTAAGTGACGGTTGAAGGTAAAGATTGAGTATGTTTGCACCTTTGGGGCAGAAGGAAGCCAGACTAGTGAGCATGGTAAGAGTGGCCCATACCTCTCATAGATAGGGCATGGAGCCTTTGGTCTATGTCTGACCCATGTCACTGTGTTACCCCTGGATGATTGCAGTATATACCCATGTACTTCTGTGACAGCTGGGTGACTGTAAACTGGGTGATACTCCCCTCCCCCACCCCCAGGTGATTGTAGCTTTCTGCCCTATGTGCCTATATTATCTTTGTTTAATTTTATTCTCTGCCTATAAGATTCCCCAGATGCTAGAGTTTCTTCCTCTTCGCTAAATCTGAACCCATAAATGACTGTAGTCTGCCTTGCATGCCTACCTAACCCCTTTATGACTGAACCCAAGGGTTGGGTTCTGTATCCACTGTATGGAATGGAGGGTGGAGAGAAGAAATGCCTGATGAGTCAATAGGGGGAATGCTCTCCCAAAGGAAGTGGAAACACTAGCCTTGGCTCCGACAGGCTCTTCTCTCCCCTTTCCTTCCCCCCTTCAACTTATTCTCACTTCTTTCACCTTCTTCCAGTCTCAGCCCCAGTCTTACTTCTTCTCCTGCTCCCTGACCTCGGCCCCTTCTCTGCAAAAGAATATAGCAGCGGACATGTAATGAATGTTTGTTATCTAATGCTTGAACTGAGTTCAGTTCACTTAGTCAGTAAACATTTATATAGTGCTTCAAGGTTTTGGGAAGAGCTTTGCCCATGATATCTCACTGTGATCCCCACAACAAGCCTGTGAGGTCAATGCTGTCATTATCCCCATTTTAGAAATGAGACCCAAAGCAGTTAAATGATTTGCTCAGGGTCACACAGGTAGTCAGTGAGAACAAATTTGAACTCCCATCTTCCAGATTCCAGTGCACCATCTAGCTACCTAAACCAGGCAGGGGTAGACAAAAACACCTGGCTAAGTCCATGCCAGCTGCCATCAGAAACCTTGCCCCTGGGGATGCAAATCAGCTCAGCTGGGAGTTTCCATGCCAAGTCCCCTCTATGGTGCCTGCACCCATGCCTACCTGAGAGCGGAGCCGCTCCTTCTGCAGATCAATCTGAGGCAGGGCTGTGAGACCATCTGGCTGCCCATTTCACAGAGGAGGGGGAAGGGGCAGGCACCTGCCAAAGCAGCCTCTTAATGTCTGTTGCATTTTGTTTTAATTTCCATTTCTTTTCCTTTCCATTTGAACTCAGAGTCTATAATTACCAGCCTATGGGTTGTAGCAGGATTGGGGGTGGAAAGAGGGGAGTTGGAGACAACACCTCCATCTGGGCTGGGGTGCAGGTGGAAGCTACTTGGGAAGGTGGAGGGGGGCTGTTGAGATGCTGGGGCCTGGTTGACAGATGGGAAGTGGGAGACTTTGATGTTTCGGGGTGTTTCCCAGCAAAGGGGCTGGCTCAGCATTAGTCAGGAGGGTGAGGATCATTAGTCCTTTCAAGAACCCGCTGGCCCTGCCCACCTAGCCCCTTGTTATTGATGGGCGGAGCCTGGAAAGGAGGGTGCTGGGGGGGGGGTCTGTGCTTTCCCTGGGTGATGAAGCTGGGCCTCCTGTGTCAGATCTCTGAAGGCCCAGTGCCTGCCTCAGATTAACAAGGTTGGGCTGTCAGCATCAGAGGCGCCTCCCAGAATGCTAAAAATGAAAATAACTTGTTGATGATATTGTTTTTTATACTGGTACCAGGACACAGGAGTGACGCCTGGATGCAGGTGGGTGGTGTTGAACCCTAGATTAAGGCAGAGAGCTACCCTGCTCCCCACTCCTCCCATGGGACTTGAGGTCTTTGACCTTTGTAGTGTGCTCTGTTTGCCTTCAGCTTTGTAGAACCCAGCCCCAAGGAAAAGAGTTTCTGGTGACTTAAGATTTCTATAAGGCATTTTCTTTTTATTGCATGTACCACAGCTGCCCAAGGAGAACCTTTCTGCATCTAGACCTAAACAATCTGTGACAGTTTTAATGAGGTTCTTTTCAGAGGTAGAAAAATGAACTAGGTAACCTTTTGACATCCTCCCAAACTCAAGAAATCCATGAAAACTGAGGTTCTAGGGAAGAATTTCCAGAAAGAGAGAAGCTTCTCTGAATTTGGGGGACCCAGGAGAGAACTCCTCCAACCTCTGGATTTCCTACCATGCATTCTTTTTGAACTGAGATAGAAAAAAGACCCTTGATGGTAGTTAAGGAGGACCTTCCCTGAGATTCGATCCTTTCCTTCTTTTGCTATTTAACTCCAGGTTGGGGGTTGGTCACACCAGGATTTTCAGAATGAGACATCAGTATTGTTTCATGGGGAAGTTCTGTTCCCACTGCTACATATATAACTCTTCACTGTGTGCTATTGGCCTCTTCATAGCTGCCATATCATTTACTTACATTACATGACTTGGACACAGGCACACAATTAGCTTCTTTTGGGGCTGGAGCTGCCTTTAGCTTACTGTTTTAAAGCTTCCCCTCTTTGAAGGAGCCCTATCTCTGATCTAGAGGTGCACAATGAGAATAAAATCAGAGGTAAATCCTTCCCTTGGCTGAGGTTTCAGTGTCACTGTGTAGGCGCTAGATCCTTTATACCTTCTCATGGTACCCTCCAACCCAGACAAGCTCAAGAGTGAATCCCAAAAGGTAGGTTCCTCCAATTTGTTTGGACCCCAAAGACTGTCCCTGAGATAATTTCCTAAGCAGTGTATGGAAAGGACCCTAGCTCCTCCTTACCCTGACATCCTCCTGGGCTCCAACTTTTTCATTAAGCTCCTCCTTAAAGCCTAATCTGAAGCATCTGGAAGCAGTTGGTTCTCATGGGACAACATTGATGTTTTTCTGTCCTCTCCTCATCAGTAGCATTAAGATTTTGTCCCTAAAGGTCACTCAGCAGTCAGAGAAGGAAACAAAGTCCTATCTGGTACCACTCAGCTGTATTACAGACCATTAGTTATTGGGAAAGCTCTATGCATTCCCCCACCCCTCAGACCTTGAGTGTTGGCCCAGGTTCAGACTAGGACAAGAACACATATCCTTGGCTGCTGTCCCCTCTCTGTGTTTTTCCTTTAAATCAGCCAGGCTGGCCCCAGGACATCAGGCTTGTTCTGCTGAGTAACGCAGGACTCTATCCTCAGGACTCTGTTCCTGTTCTGGGTAGAGCCCACAGTGCTGACCAGGTTCTGAATAGGATACTTTCTACAGAATGGGATTTTGTGGGTACCAGAAAAGTCCCTCCTTAGCCTCCTCAACCTCAACTAATCTTTTGAATAGGGGTCAGCAGCTTTGAAGACGCAGTTCCCACATGGAACCTATGGCGTAGTTAGATTACTAAACTGCCAGTCAGAAGACTAGTTCCAGCCTTACCGTGTTGCACTGAACTTTGGGGAAGACCGCTGAATTTCACTTATATATCAAATCACTTAGCCTTCGGGCTCCAAGTTCATTGTTATTAAAACAAGAAATCAGTATATTAGCAAATATTTATTAGGTGCTTACTGCATGCTAGACTCTGTGCTAAGCATTAAAGACATAAAGAAAGGTAACAGCTTTTAAAATCCTTCCTCTAAAATACTATTAGTCATTTCATCTCCTTAGCCTCTGATTTCTCATCTGTCAAATGAGGACACAGACCACAATCCTCTAGATTGTGGTGAGGATCAAAGAAACAGATGTGAAAGGAATTCACAAAGTCCTATACACCTGAAATAGAATATTGAGATGTTAAATCCTCCTAAGAGAGGGAACAGAGGCAGAACGATATAAGAGAAAGAGTAGTGGGACTTTGAGTCAAGAATCTGAATACTCATTAGCTGTACAATCATGGGCAAATCACAACCTTAAAAAACTTTTTTAATTAAAAATCTATTTTCTCTCCTTCCCACTAAGAAAAAACAAAAACAAAAGGAAGTCCTTATAATGCATAGCAAAACAAATTCCCATGTTGGCCATATCCAAAAATATATATGTTAATCTGGACCTTCAGTCTCTCTGTCAGGAGGGCGTTAGCTTGCTTCGTCGGGAGTCTTCTGGAATGTTGCCTGGCCATTGCACTGATCCCAGAGATCTTCATGCTTTTAAAGTTGTTTGCCTATACAATGTTGTTATTGTATAAATCATTCTCTGGGTTCTGCTCGCTTCACTCTGTCACCATGCAGGTCTTCTCAGTTTCTCTGAAACTGTCCCTTTCATCATTTTTACAGTACGAGTATCTCATAATTTGTTCAGCTTTTCTCCAGTTGATGGACACCCTCTTAGTTTCCAGCTCTTTGACACCACAAAAAGAACTGCTATAAATATATTCATACATGTAGATCCTTTTTCTCTCTCTTTGATGTCATTGAGGTATATAGGTCTAGTAATGCTGTATAGCTAGGGCAAAAGGTATGCACAATTTAGTGACTTTGGGGACATAGTTCTAAATTGCTTTCCAGAATGGCTAGACCAATTCTCAGTTTCATCAACAGTGCATGCATGTGTCTCTTTTTCCACCACCCCTCTGACATTGATCATTTTCCCTTTTTGTCATCTTTGTCTCATGACATAATCATCAGATGATTATGAGGCAGAACCACAGAGCTGCTTTCATTTGCCTCACTTAATATCTTTTAGAACTTCAGTTTGCTTTACTGTAAAATAGGGTGAATAACACCAGTGGTATCTACCTCACAGGGCTGCTGTGAGAAGCAAATGAGAGGATGTATCTAAAGTGCTTTGTAAACCTTCAAGTGCTCATATAAATGTCAGCTGATATTATGACAATTGTTTATGCTCACACTCAGGTGTGAATGACTGATGGCTGATCTTTTCCTGAGAGCAGGTTTGGAAAAAAAAAGAAGAGAATAGGAAAGATTTGGGTCATTGAAAGATTTGTTAAGATGCTCCAAGAAAAAGGGAAAGGGCAAAGGAAAAGAAGCCTGGGGGCACCTGACATAAACTGCCAAAATAACAATTTGGCCGGCTATGGGCCAAGCTTCACCAGGCTTTGTGTACCCTGTTGCCTTCTGGGGAATCCCCATCTGCTACTTGCTACCCTCAGAGCTAGGACTGATGATTCCCTCTGTTTTGTGTTTTTTTCAGCTGTCCCACCCAAGTTGAAGAAAATGAAGAGCCAGACAGTCCAGGTGGGGGAAAAGCAGTCCCTAAAATGTGAGGCAGCTGCTGGCTACCCCCAGCCCGCCTTCCGTTGGTACAAGGATGGGAAGGAACTCAACAGGAGCAAGGATATCCGAATTAAGTATGGGAATGGCAAGTAAGTACCTGCTTTCGAAGACAATGGTGGCCTAGCCTGCACCCTCTGGGTGACCTCCAGGAAGCAGAGAGCTGGGAATCCTGCTTCTGAAATCCCAGCTGGCCTCAGAGGGACAGGAAACCTCTAGAAGCAAGAGGCAAAATTGACAACTGGGGGTTTCGCTAAACCCTAAGGTTAGCTAGTGTCCATATCACCCAACCTTAGAGAGCCCTTTCCTGCTACTCTTTACTAACCCCCTCTGCTTGCCTTGCCTCTGGGGCTTTGAATATAGCCCCAGCCTGAAGAGCCAGCATGATCCTGAGTACCTAGTAAATGCTCAGGAAGTTTTTGTGATTCTCTGAAGGCAACTTTAAGTCATAAGTGAAGGAGGCTAACTATATAATATGATTTCTAGGGGCTGTGAAAGAGACCACCCTTCCCATCTCCTCGGGATCTTAACCACTGGTGCCTGAAATCCTCACCATTAGTCATTGCTTTAGATTGGGGTGTTATCCTCATAATGCTTCTGTTAAAAAGAACCTGGTGTCTCTGAGAGGTACTATATGTACCCATTAGAGATGGTTAGCTTATATTAGATTTCTGACTGTCACTTTGCAGACAACAAAGCCCCAAGGGAAAGAGATGTGATTTGAAAGGATGCTAGGAGAAAGAGAGAAGTAGCAGATTTACCTTAGGAGAGGGGGAATCACATGATAAACCACCTATTTTACAATTCTGCCTTATTGACAGCAGTGCAGCCACCCTACCTTCCCTAGAAATGGCTGCATTTGGATGTTTGCAGGGATGGGGGGGTTAGGAAAAGAGGATCTGGGGGTGCTGTTCAGTGGTAATGGTGAGTCTCCCTATCTTCTCCAGTGGCAACAAGAGGCCCAGGGTTAAGATACAAGACTAATTTTTCCTTTCTACTTTCTACCAAGCCCCTGGGTTCCCATTCCATCCTTTTCCTGAAAGCTTGCCCTCTTGGCCATATCTATTTGAGTCTAGGCCTAAGGGAAGTCACTTAGAGGCTTTTTGAGATCTTGAACCAATGTCTTCACGGTTCCATCCTGGGCAAGTGTGTATATGAGAGAGACTGGGGAAAACCAGCTGCAGCATTGAGAAGATCCCATGAACAAGCCCCTTTCTGTCTTTGACTCCTACCAGAAAAGGTAACAACTCAGAATTTACCTGTATCCATAGCAGCCATTAAGTCAGTGAACCAAAGGGGCTGTCTAGGTTGGGGGGGAAGGGGAATGAGGATGCTATTAATGAAAACCTCCTTACTACCAGCAAAATAAAAGTCCTCCTGGATTCTTCCTGTATCCCAGACTCATTTTTTTATTCTGTTCAATTGACTAGTACATGTTGCCACTTGGATAACATTAACTCACCCAAGACCCCTTACAACTCCAGCCAATGTTCTCCCCCTATACCTTCTCTCCCCTCTGCCAGTGCCTTCCTTGTCCCCTGCCCTTTATATTCACATAAAGTTAATGGTGGGCAGTACCATATCACTCCTTCCCTCCCTTCCACCACTAGGGACCTTCACAAAGCCAGTTCCCTCAAATCCCTCCCCGCTTTCTATCCCTAAATCCATACCATCCCTTCAGAAAAAAACCTAGAGCCTAGGGAGACCATGGGGTTAATAATGCTGAGGGCACATTTCTGATGTTCCCGTGTTCTTCCCTTCCACCACCCTCCTGTGGTCAGTACCACTTGTAGCAACTAGGGGGTGACCAGACTGAATCATCTGCAAAAAATCCTGGACATGGGGGCCATGGATATAGGTCCTGATGAATGGGAAGCTAGTGGGTGGCATCATTAAAGTTAACTCCCACCTCCACCCCATTTTGGTAGGATCCCCAAAATGGAATTGAAGAAAGGAGAATTTCAGTTTGACCTTGTCTCTTTCCTTGACTGAGGTTTGAAGTGATGGTATTATTGCATGGTTGACAACCCTCTGGGCAAAGCAGCTCTTTTCTCCTAGGTCTGAGATGCTTGAATTGGGAATCAGGCTCCTTCCCATTCACATTTCTTCCTGAGACAGCTGCCATCTTGCTCTGGTCCTTGATTTCTTCCTCTGTCAAATTGTTCTCTAGAACTGAGGTGGGGGCTCCCCTGCACTTTCTTTCCTGTAGTGTTAAGTGACTCCCTTAAACCACACCATGATGTTTGTCACTCAATTATCCCATAGTGAAGCTCCTCCCTCCACCTCTCCCTGTCCCAGCCCTGTTTGAAGGAGGGGTGAGGGGCCAACATAGTGATCAGGAAAATGTCTGCGTGTGGCTTTTTCTCCCCATGGAGGGAACCCAACTGCATCCTTGGGCCTGTAACACTGGGGAGCTCAGATGGATCTGCCCCTATCTCCGAGTCTCTGGAGCCACCTTGGAGTCATGTTTTCATATATTTGTACATCCTACCCCTCCTTAACTTCCTAACTGACCTTATGGAGGAAGGGGCAAGTATCTATTCCCTTCCATTCCAAGAAAGAACAGTAGAGACTTTCTGCCTCGTTTGTCACATACTACATCTGTAGGGAATACTTTGTATGTTTCTGTCACTGTATCTCTCTCTACCAATGTCACTGTATCTCTCTCTCTTTCTCTCTCTCTGGTTATGCTGCTATCTCTCTATTTTCTCCATCTGCAAGCCTGTGCTGCTGCACTTTTCTTTCACAGTCTGTCTTTCAGTCTTCTCTATGGTCTCTCCTTCCTTCTTTCCCAGGCACAGTTTTTTTAATCTCCACCTCCTCTCCCCCCAGCTCAGGATCCAGGTCCCTCCCCTGGAGAACTACATGTTCCATCATTAATGAGAAGCAGGCTAGGACAGGCCCTGCAGGCGGGCGGGCAGCTCAGAGAGGAAGTATGGATTGGAGGGGGGTGGGTGGGGAAAGGTGGAGCATTTCTACCAGAGTCACTATATGGGAAGGGGGGGGCGGTGCCAGGTCACACAGGGAAATAAAATCTGAGACACAGGGAACACAGCATGTGAAGATATAGCTTGAGCCACTGAGAGGAGAGGATGTTAAATTGGGGAAGGAGGAGAGTGCAGAAAACAGGACTCCAGTGTGATAGTCTAGAGGAAGAGCAGTTAGAAAACTATGCTGCTGAGATGGTGGGAAGACAGGAGCCATACTCCAAAAACTTCCCTGAGGTCCTTGCTCTCTCCTCTGTATCCTGTTCTATGGAACTGAGACCAGACAGTGTGCCTCAGTTTTTCCCTCTGAGCCCTTCCCGTCTTGTGAAGAGCCAACTGGATGGGTCCTAATTATAAAATGCCGGATAATCTAAGACTGCTGAAGTAGAAGTTCTTTGTCCTTTGTCATTGCTGTTATAGATTCCTATCTGATGAAGCCTGTGAACCCCCTCTCTCTGAATAATGTTTTTAATAAAATACATAGAACTACAAAGGAAACCAAATATATTGAAATTCATTTGCAAAAAAACCCACTTTTTAAAAACAACTCATGGACCTCAGGATAAGAACCTCTGTCCTAGAGCTAACAGAAGTCTCCAAAAGGCATCCTACATGCCTTCCCTACCTCAGAGCAGAACAATTTTAAAGTACCTATACTGTTGTTCCTGAAGATTTCTATGGAAGGAGATTCCTTGACTGTATATTTGCCTCTTCCCCTTGTCACTAATAAGGTTATCTTTCTTTCTTCCTTTCTATTTTCTTTCTTTCTTTCTTTTTCTTTCTTTCTTTCTTTCTTTCTTTCTTTCTTCCTTCCTTCCTTCCTTCCTTCCTTCCTTCCTTCCTTCCTTTCTTCCTTTCTGTCTATCTATCTATCTACCATTCCTCTAGTTGAAGCTTAGACCTCTGCCCCTTTGCCCCACCCTTATAAAGAACCATGATGGAGCTTAAAGGAAATTTGCCAGTTTAGGTTATAGAGATGGACGGGAGGGAGCAAAAGCATTATTTTAGGCCCTGAAAGTTCAGGATTTTCATTGTCTGACTCTGTGACCCCCACGTGTCTCCCTTTTTCTGAGGTTAAGTTTCAGGGAGGAGGTGACAAGGGAAGATCCCTGACAAAGGGGAATATAGTTTCTTATTAATTTGGAGCCAAGTAGGAGATGGAAGGAAGGACCTTAAAACTATTTTTAATGAAGGAAATCAGCTGTAATTGACAAGGAGAATGAGCCCCAAGGCTGTGGGCAGAAGCTGGGCCAAGGAGTTGAAAATGTGCTTTAGGGAAGGAGTAATAGCTGTGGCATCACTGGGGATATCTCTATAGTAACAGAAAGTGTTGACAAGACAACTGGAGGGAGCTGTCCCCCCAGGGTCCCAGGAAGAGGCTGGTCCCCAGAGGCCCCTGGACTCACTGAAAAGGGAGAAATTTCTCTGGAAAAGAAAACAGTGCTTGTCAGTTTGATTTGTTTGATATATTCCTTTCATCCCCATGCCAGTACCCCTCTTCCTCCTAATCCACTGGGCTTCTGGCCCTACTTGTATCCTGTTATATGTCCCCCCAATCTACTTTTCTTCCCACCCCCATCCCTCACATACACTGCTCATGGCAATGGCTAGGGGCCCCTGGGCAAGGCATATTCTGGGAAGTTGGTAATTGGTTTTGCTGTTCAATAATGAAGCGAAGAAGTCATGTTGTGTAAGATTTTCCTGCTCTGTCCTGTTTCTCCCAGGGCACAGGCCACTGTTGTATGCTTTCATCCAGAAGATTGGCCAGGCTGGGGTCAGGGGGTGGGAATGTTCAACAGTTATTTTCTAGGTAGAGCCAAGGGGGTTCCCAGGGGTTGGGGATGTTAAAGGGATAAGGATATAAACATCCCAAAGGAAATGGAGATGAAAGGGATGGAGCAGAAAATATAGAAAAGGCAACTTAAAAGAAAAAAAAAGCAGATGTCTGCATCATCACTGTGGCCCACTTTGGTGCTGGGTAAGTAGAAGGATATTGGAGGCAAAGGATCAGAAACATAGGGGGATTTTCTTTATATTTTCATATCAATGAACAACATCTAATTAATAGAACAGCTGCACCCCCGCCCCCCCACACACACACCCGCACCACTTCCCCCACACCCACTCAGAATTTTGAGCTAGCCTTCTGGAGGCTATTTCCAGAGGCCAAACAAATTTCAAAGAGAGGGACAGGCTTCTAGGTTTCTGAGGTCGAGAGAGTGATTTGTCAGGGTAGGGTGACCTTGTGAAGCTGAAGTGTCCTTCCTCTGGTCAGACTTGGAGTCTCAAGCAGAGACCCCTGAGGGGGAGGAGGATTTCTTTACTTCCCACCAAGATACAGCATCTAGTACTCTCTGGCTTCCCTGGTTGATAGACCTCACAAGGGACATACACTCACTAGCTCACCAATATGGAAAGGAAAGGAAGTGCACAGTGTGCTAGGGAAAAACTTAGCCCAGGAGTCAGAAGACAGAGGTCTTAGGACCAGCTCTGCCATTAAGTTCCTGGGTGACTTTGGGCAAGATATTTATCCCCCTGGGCCTCAATTACTTCTTCATCTTTAAAATGGGGCTCATTATCCCTTATCTCTCCCTTCCTCAGAGGAATGAGGGAATATATGTAGGGGAAAAAATGTTCAAAGTGCTCATACAAATTCATAGTGGTGGTGGTGACAGTGGTGGTGGTGGTGATGATATTTGAATCCAAACCTACCTGATCAGAAAGGCTGGGAGCTGGATAAATGAGGAACAATACTCTAGGTGTTGTCAACTCAGCAGCTCTAAAAACTCATCAAAGTAGCTGCTCTCCGAGGTGCTGGGGAGCACCTGGTCCCATCTTAACCTCATGAACCCTCAAAGTTCATGAGAATCTATTTCACCACACTACTCTGCCTCTCAGAGTGCTACCTCCAACACTTGCAGAAAGTGCCCCTCTCCCCAAGCTAGGGTCTCAGTGGGGCTCACATTCATTTCTTCTGGAACAGGTCACAGCAACCGATAAGCAGTGCCCGGTGTTTTTTCTTCTAAGTGAACTTTTCTTCATTTTTCTGATAGAATTCTTTCTTCTCCATTCCCTCTTGAGTTGACCTTGCCCCTACTCCTCTGATGCTTATGAATAACAGACTCGGAGAGCAGAAGGGGAGGTGTTTGGTGTGGGGGTGGAGAGGGGATTTACTCTAAATCTGGGGCCCCAGCCTAGAAAGCTTTTGTAGGTTCCCTCACCAGGTTAGGTTCTCTCAAGTCAAGGGCCTCCACCCTCCAAAACAATAGCATCTCTCCATCCCTTACAGCCATATTCAACTCATAGGCTGCACACCTCCCTCCTCTTCCATTGCTGGAAGATAAGCTGTCTGGGGGCAGTCAGGGGAAGAACAATTCACCTTCAATCAAAACTTCTTTCCTTTCTCCCCACCCCTCCACCCTCTGCCTCCCCCAAACAGAAGAAACTCCAGGCTGCAGTTCAATAAGGTGAAGGTGGAAGACGCTGGGGAGTATGTCTGTGAGGCAGAAAACATTCTCGGAAAGGACACAGCCAAAGGCAAACTGAATGTGAACAGCGGTACGTCTCTGGGAGAGTCAGGGAGGTGGGGGCTGGGCTGGGAGGACTCGGGGGGCTTCCAGTCACTGTGCACTGCTGGGGAGCCTCCTGGCACATGATTCATCTTGCTCTCCAGTTCGCACTCCCTCTCCCTATCAAACACAACGATCTCGGCAGATTAAGAGAAATGCAGTTAAAGCATAAATGTTTAGCTTTGTTATCTAGAGCTGGCAAAGCTGCCGGCTCACATTTTAAAATACCCTGAAAACTAAATATTTTGAAATCTATAGGTGGGGGAGGGATATTTTTAGAAGGCAATTATGGGTGGCTCGACTGCCAGGAGCCGGAGCTGGGGGAATCAGGGCTGGGCCCCCTGAACTGGAGTGTGAGCTGATTTTTCTACCCCTGTGTTTGTTTTATCACTTATGAGGGGAGCAGTCTTCTGACAGCAGGCCTCCTACATTCTCCTCTCAGAGGACTGGAGGAGGCAAGCCAGAGTGGGAATAGTGGGATTGGGAGGACAGTCCCTTGGTACCCACATTTGTATGTTAACTCTGATCTGTTGGGCATTGAGGCGTTAATGGGTAGAAGGGTCCAAGAGTCTCTGTCTTCATTTGATGTCCCACTGCATATATCACTTCTTGTGTCTTCTTTGTAGAGGATCTCTCCACCCATTCACATCCTAGTACTTCTTCCAAGCACAACTCAAGCCCTGTGTCCTTCCTGAAGCCTTCTCTCTCCTCTTCACATCATCCTCTAGACAGAATACCCAGATCTTTCCCTCTTCTCTGAACACTTATGTTCTGAACCACATTAAGTAGCTCTCCTTTTCTGACCTCTTCCCCAAGTGCCCTGTTTCCAGCTTCCTGTTGGACATCTCCACTTGAATGTACTTATACTTCCAACTCAACATGTCCAAAACAGAATTTATCATCATCTTGCCCAAGTGAGCTCCATCTCCTGACTTCCCTTTCTTTTCTTATTCTCTCAGTCATCCAGGCTGGAAATCTTGACATCAGCTTTGACTCCACCTTGTCTCTTGTGAATTATTTATATGTCCCCAGATCCCATGAATTCTTTTTTTAAAACCTGCCTTTTCCCCTCCTTTCCATTCCTGTTGCAATCACCCTTATCCTCCTATACTTTGTGATAGCTTCTTGTTTCCCTACCACTAATGTTTCCTTTCTTTAATACTTCCTGCTCATCCCCATCATCAGTGGCTCCTCATTGCCTATAGGATAAAGGAAGAACTACTCAGCCTGGCATTCATGCCCTCTCAATTTTACACTAGCCTGTCCTTATCTCCACCTTCACCTCTACAGTGCATCTGTGTCACAAACCTATGAGGTAGGTGCAATTATTAGCTTAATTTTACAGTTGAGGAAACTGAATGTTTAATAAATGCTTGTTAAAATGAATTACTTGGTTCTAAGTTCTCTGGATCTTTGTACTTCTTTTACAGTTGAGGAAACTGAAACTGAGAGATGCTAAGTGACTTGCCCAGGATCAGTCAGCTCTTAAGTTTCTGAGGTCAGATTTGAACTCGGATCTCCTCAACTCCAAGCCCAGTACTCTATCCTCTTTGCCACCTAGCTGACTCTTGGTGGGGGGTGAAGTGGGTATTATTGGTCAGTAATAGTCCCAGGTTGGCCAGAGTAACTGTGGAAACCATAAGGATCTAATTCCCACTTGCTCTTGGTTGCTTTATAGGTCTGTACTCAGCAGCCTAGCCCTATGTATTACCTCTAGTCATAGTGAATTGACCTTCTGTCATAACGGGTTACCAGGGGCTTATGCCAGTCTGTATTTTGGACTCTCAGAATGAGGCAGGAGAAGATCCCTTGTCAGCTGATGAGGCTCCCCAGGCTTTCTCACCTTCCTATTTTTTTTCCATATCTACAGGGCTCCACCTCCAGTTAGCTCAAAAGGATCCAATGTGCTTGGGCCCCAAGTGACATAATTACTGAGGCCCATGTGGCAGAACCAAGACCAGGGCTAGGAACACAAGACTCATGTATTCCAAGGAGCCTTCCTTGGCCCTTGACAGCTGCCCAGCATGGTTAAGTGAAGAGACATGGGTTCTAGTTCTAGCTCAAGCCATGTGGCATTGAGCAAGTTTCATCTCAGTTCTGCCAGTGCCCTTTTCAACTCAGATGTGCAACAGTAAGAGGTAAACTCCTCAAAAATAAGAGTTCTTTAAGTCTTGGACTCTGGCCTGGCACATAGTAAGCATCTAATAAATGCTTGTTAAATTGAACTGCTAGCTTCTAAGTCCTCAGGCTCCTTGGCCCAGCCTCCCTTCCTAGCCCAATCAGGGATGGAAACTGTGCTCCCATCTGTTGGGGGGGGCCAAAGGAAGAGCCTCCTAGCTCAACCCTTTGCCTGGGCATAGATGCATCAGGAACCTTGTTTACCCATGGAACCTGGGAGACCTGCAGGAACAGGAGCTGAGAGGGAGAAGGGGGAGGGGGCAGGCTGGGCTTAGTGCCTTCTGACTCATCTCCAACCACTCAACTCCACCCTGAGTGGGATTTGGCCTGACCCCATCACACTGGGAAGGGAAGGGGGAGTTGTAGGGAGAATCATGGGGGCAATTCCTCCTCTGTCTTAGGGCTGGGGGCCAGGGAGTGGCCTGGCAGGGGCTACAGCAGGGCAGGCCCATTCACCAGGCCCCTGGCATTGCTGTTCAGTTTGTGACGTAATCTCTAGTTTTTGTTTATAAATTTGGAGGGCTTATTCTGCCCCCTTTGCACATCATTGCTAATGCACTTTGCCCCCCTGCCCCTCCCCCAACCGAAATCAGAGCATTCTCTCCCTTCAGACATGGTCTTTGTAGCCCTTACCAGAGTCTGAAGAAATCTGGAGGAAGGCTGTTCTCTTACAGCAAAGCAGTTGGTTTGGGGCGACTCTACCTAGTCTTAGGTTCTAGAAATCCGATGCTTTGATCCCAGGTGAAGGAGGATCTGAGAATGGCTCATACTAGAATCTCAGAATTAGACCAGGTTCCACCCTGGGGGACCAGCCATGCACTCATTCCCCATTTTCCCTCTACCGTTGAGGCTTTGTGCTATTGATCATTGCTTCTCCCTCTTTCATGTTTTATCTTTCGCAATCTACCCTTCTTTTTCTGTTACCTTCCAACATGTATTGATCTACCCTGTCCTTTACAAAAAAAGTCCTTTACTTGATAAGAAGTAACTATGATACGATAAGCAGAGAGCCAGCCTTGAAATTCAAATCCTGCCTTTGATAACATTCTGGTTGTATGACCCTGAGCAGGTCACTGAATATCTCAGCTCACTAAGACTTCAAGTTACAAAGCAGATGATCATCTGCATGAGTGGAAAGATTTTCCTCACCAGGAATTTCCTATATCATTGAAATCATATAGGTTCAAAATTCCAAAAGTAAAAGTAATTTAAAAAGCAAAAATAAGATAAATCCAAAAATAAGCAAAAAACCCCAAACCCTTTATTTGATTTTGCCTTCCTGGTAAGCTGTTTCCTATCTCCTTTCCTTTTCAACTCCTAGAAAGAGCTGTCTGTATTCATTATCAGAGAGGCAGATAGGTGGTGCAATAGATAGTACTCCAGGCCTAAAGTAAGTTTGACCTGAGTTCAAATGCAGCCTCTGGCACTTAGTACTTTTCTGTCCCTGGGCATAAGGGCACTTACCCTCCGTTTCTTCAGCTGTAAAATAGAGATTATAATCGCACCTACCTCTCAGGGTTATGGTGAGGATCAGATGAGATAATGTTTGTAAAGCACTTAATACAGTCCTGGCACACAATGGGCATGATATAAACGCTTATTTCCTTTTCTCTGACACTACTCACTTCAGTCCTCTATGATCCATCTTCTGACCCCCAACAATCTGCTGAAATTTCTCTCTCAAAGGTTACCTGTAGTTTCTTAATTGCTAAATCTACTGAACTTTTCCCAATTTTCACCCTCCTTGATCTTTCTGTAGTTGTTGACACTGCTAACCAACCACTCCCTGCTTTTGGATACTGGGCTTCCCCAGTAGTGTTCTACCTGTCTGATCACTCCTTCTCAAGCACCTTTGTTAGCTCATCATTCACTTCCCACCCGCAGAGCATGATAGGTCTGGACCAGGCTCTCTTCTCTGCTCTCTACACTCCCTTCCTAGGGATTCAACCCTGATCTGTATGCAAATAACTTTCAAATACACACACACACACACACACACACACACAGCCATAACATTTCCTAAACTCTAGTCCTACATCCCCAAATGCCTACAGAAAATTATCATTATACAATTATTAAGTGCTTAATATGTCCTAGGCAGCAATGCTAAGTGCTGGAGATACAAAGAAAGGTGAAAACAGCCCCTGATTTCAAGGAGCTCACAGTATAGTGAGGAAGTCAACATGTAAAAACTGTGTACAAAGAACTTATCTATTATAGGATAAATTGGAATGATATCAGAAGAAAGGTGCTAGCATCAAGGGGGGCTTCCTTGTAGAAGGTGGGATTTTATCTGATCCTTGAAGGAAATCATGTGGTGATGAGAAAGGAGACAGTGCCAGCCATAGGGGAAAGCTGATGAAAACACCCAGCGCAGGGAGATGATGTGGGGTGTTCAGCCAGAGCAGGGAGGCCACTGTCATTGGATTGCAATTGGATGGGGGTTAAATGTAAGAGAACTGGAAAGGTAGGAAGGGGCTAGGTTGTAAAGGGCTTTCAACACCAAGCAGAGGATTTTCTGTTTAATCCTGGAGGTATTAGGAAGCCGCTGGAGTTTGACATCTCCACCCGGAAGTTCTGTCAGCACCTCTGGCTCAATGTATATAAAACCCAGCTAATCTTCCCCACCAAACCTTCCCTTCCTCCAAGAGTTTCCTTCTCTTTATGGAATGCATCACTATCTTCAGTCCTCTGGTTTGTAACCTTGGAGGCAGCTAACATTCCTCTCTGTGCTTCATCATATCCAGTCAGTTGCCAAATCTTGTCTTTTCAACCTCCGTGATATCTCTTTTATCTCTCCCCTTTTCTCTATTCTTACTTCTGCTTCCCTTAGTCTCCCACACCATAATTGCCTTCTAACTTGTCTCCCTGCCACCATTCTATCCCTTCTTCAGTCCATCCTTTGCCCAGCTGACAAAATCCTATCTATCCTAGAGTCTCGGGTCTAAATCTCTCACTCCCCAGCTCAAAAACTTTAAGTGGCTCCCTATTACCAGGAGAATGAAATAAAAGCTCCTTAGATTGAAATTTAAGGGTCTCCTTTGTTTCTTCAACCTACTTTTCCTTAAATCCAATTCACTTGCATGTCATGGCATCACCTTCTTGATGGCATGGTCCTCTTGGAGAACAAAGGCCAACAGCAGCATATGATCTCCAAGCTTGCCTCAGTGGTTCACAGGAGCTGTCTGCCATGTCTAAAAGACCATCCCTCCTCTACCATGTCTCTCAGAATCCCCCTCTTCTTTCTATGAAGTCTTCTTTAATCCCTGACCTTCCATCCTCAGTTCTTAGTGTCATCTCCTTTCTCAAATATTTCTAGAAGTCTTTGTCTCCTTCAGTCTTGGCTGTATTCATGTTAGCTCTTGGAAGACAAAGACTGTTCATTTTATCCTCAATGCCTTAGTAGGTCCACAATATTCACTTAATATAATTGCACTGTAGCAAGCCTGTAATGTGGAGTGAGGGGCAGAAGAAAAACATACCTGAATCTCCGTGACCAAAGAGAATCTAGGGAACTCATCTAGCCTCCCTATGGGTGGAACAGATTTTTTTTTTGCAAATCCAGAGTCCATTTTAATGTGTCCCTAGTCACTCAGTAGAGCTAGAATAAAGAGTCATCTTGTTTTAATGTTTACTGCAGGCAGTGTCTGCCATGCCAAAAATATGGCCCTATTGTAGCAATCTGGGTTCCTTAGCCTAATGTCTAGTCAACAGCATCTATTTTCCCAAAGGAGATAACTTTTCGCTCTCTGCTTCCAAGGGAAATCAGGTCAGGTCAACATCCCTTTAATGGTGTCCACTGTTTCTTCATGCTGAGTTTATCTAACCCATGAGCATTTCCCCAGAGAAAGGAGACTGTTGTTGGTTCAAGGTCTGCAAGTATCTGGATCATCTGGATTCCAGATCATTTGTCATCCTTATTTTCCCCAAAGGCCCAGATTCCTTGAGTGGAGAGATTAGGCTTTTGGGCTTTAGTTTGCTAAGAACTAGTGTAGACATACCATTCAGGTGGATCTGGGTGCTAGAGAAGGTTGAGCAAAATCCTACTGAATTGGACTGTGGGGCTGGCCCAGAATTACATGTTCTATCTTTTCTGGGGGAAACCACCCTTTGAATAAAAGCCAAGACCCAGTGTGGGCCTGAATCACCTTCATGCTCATATTCTCTAGTCATGTCTGTGTTTGTAGCTGGGTCTTTCCCAAGGTCCTCTAATTCTCCGTGGTCTAAGACGTCTGTCTCTTACCTAGATACCTCTTTTCAGCTGAATCCCCACACCTTCCCTCCCTACTTCGACTGGTGAGGTCAGCAGTGACTTTGAAGCCTCCACTCAGATGATGTACCCCTATAGGGTGGCAAAAGGATAGATGTGCCTGGAAATAGTAAGCAGGCCTTGTTGTATGCTCAAGTTTCCAGGACTATGACGGTCCTACAATCCTAGATCAAAGCTAGAAGGGAACTCAGAGTTCATTGAATCTAATTCTCTCATTTAAAAAAAGATTATTTTCAATTCCAAATTCTCTCCCTCCCTCTAGCCCTCCCCCCACCCATTGACAAGCCAACCCCCCTCCTTTGATAGAAGAGGGCACTGAGCACTGAGGCCAATAGAGGTTAAGTGACTTGCCCAGGGTCACAATTAGTAAGTGTCTGAGGTTGGATTTGAACTCTAGCACTTAGCACAGTTGTCTGGCACATAACAGGTACTTAATAGATGTTTGTTGCCTATTGACTATATGTTGAACTCAGATCTTCATGACTGACTCTACCCAATCTGTTCTTGGGAAGTTTAACTTTCACCTCCTACAAGAGCAGACACCACCCTAGATGCTTTTGTGTTGTAGCAGACTCCCTTCTCTGGTTGCTTCTCTTGTAGACTTTTAGAGCAGAGCCCCAGGGCTAGCTGGGAACCATAACAGACCACTGGGATGCTGGGAGGGGAGAGCAGGTTCTGCAGTTGATCTGACTAACTAAAGAGGTGTGTCAAACATACTTCCCCAGATCTATTACTAGGAAATTGGGTGTGGGTATGGGTGGAAGAGGAGGGAAGGAGGTGGTATTGGTTTGTGGTTTGCATATCATTTGCATATATCACCTAGATTATGCCATTAAGATGTTTCAAGTGATATTTGGCTCACCGCTATAACATGGATAAAGATTTTGGGAAATCTGGGCTCAACTGCCCTATTTTTGACCTATGTTGTGCAAGTTGCTTTGACTCTGTAGAACTGAGTTTCTCCATCTGTAAGGTAAAGAAATTGGACTAGAAAATCTCTCGAGTCTCTTCCATTTCTAACATTCTATGAGCCTAGAAAAAAGCAGCATGAAAGAACATTGCATTTGGAGTCAAGCTTTTTTGTTGTTGGTTAGTCGTGTCCGACTCTCTATGAACCCATTTGGGGATTTCTTGGCAAAGATATTGGAGTGGTTTGTCATTTCCTTCTCCAGTTCATTTTACAGATGAGCAAACAGAGGTAAACAGGGACTTGCCCAGGGTCACACAGCTAGTATGTGTCTGAGGACAGATTTGAACTCATGTGGATGAGTCTTCCTGACTCCAGGCTTTATCCACTTCACCACCTAGCTGCTCCACTTAGAGTCAAATTCTGGGTTCAAATCTTGATCTTGCTGCTTACTTCCTATATGAAATCACCTAATTTCAGTTTCATCATCTATAAAATGAGAAGATTGAATGAGACAAAATTTTAGGTCCCTTCCCTCTCTAAGTTTATGATCCCTGATTCTTAGGTGGACGTTTCTAAATATTTATTTTTCTCTATGTTTTCATCACCACCCCCTGGCACTCACTAACTTAGATTCCCTTGACCAGAGCCTAGCAGGGTAAAGGGCTCCTTCAGATTGATGTGCCCAGGCAGGTTTCTGATGCATGAATTTGGCCTGAGAAGTATTGCAAGGTGCCAGGGATGGGGTGAAGAAATCCCTAGATTTCAGTTGGCAACTAGAAACATATTCAGGTTTGGGATCCTCTGTGGTGCAGAGGGAGAGGTTCAAAAGCTGGAGAGTGACATGCTGAGTTTTATCCATGAGATTGTTATACATATACAGACTGAAGGGTATGTATATACTCCCAGGCCCACTCGGTCCATCCATCTCCCCAAATGTCTAAACACTAAGGAACCAAGGACTGCATCTTGTGGGGAAATCTAGCACTTCCCCCTCCAAGTGATTGAAAGTGGCCAAGCCAAGGTAGAGTTGAGCTGTAGGGACCAGGGGCCATCAGACTATTGCTTTAAGCCCACAGAGCACTTGAGAGCTGGACAGGAAAGAAGCTGATTGTCCTCTCTGAGCTTACTCCTTGTCAAATCTTTTATTGTTGGCAATGATGAGAATGTGTGTATGGGGGGAAGGGGCAGACAGAGAAGGAAAAAGGAAAGCAAGAGAGAGATCTAGGGGAAGAAGAGACTGGAGAAGGAGGAGGAGAAAGGGGGAAAGGGAGGGAGAAAGAGAAAGGGAAGGAAGAAGGGAGAGAGAAAAAGAGGAGGGGGAGAGAGGGAAAGGGAAAGGGAAGGAAGGAGGGAGAGAGAAAGAGAAAGGGGATGAAAGGGAGAGAAAAAGAGAGAGGCAAAGAAAGAGAGAAGAGAGAGACTGAGATTCTTAGCTGCATGTTGTTAATTTTCTGGATGTCCCCGACCTCAATCTCAAGCATCTAGGGACATTGCTTTAGTTTGGAAGGCTATTCCTCTACATCCTTCTGTTAAAGTAAGATGTATATCCTGGACAAAGATGCATTAAAAACCAAATCTTCCCCTCAGCCTGTTTTCATATCACAGCTGGCTCCTTCTCCCTCCCCTTTGAGTTCCTGTCTCTGCTCTGGGCCTCCCTGGAGCCTCATGATTTATAGCCAAGGCTGGTGTAGGCCTATATCAAATAATGCTGGAGGGCCAAGGAAGATTGGACCAGGGGAGAGGGAGAATGTGCTGAGGATAAAAACCCCTTAGAAGAAGAGGTGCTGATAAGAAAGTAGTTTCTTTTATGGGTAAACCATCTCTGTTTGGGGAGAGGGGGGATGTTCCTAAGCACCTCCTCACACTTGTCTGAAGAAATTGGCTCTAGCAAGTAGACTGCTATTCTCAGGCTTTGGGCATATTGATGGAGTGAGTTGAGTTCCTGGACATCAGGCTTCTCCCAGAATCCCCACCCCTATCATCTACTAAGCTCCTCTTCCCCTGGTGACCCTGGCCCCCTTTGATTGGAATGAGACTTGTTTTTAGATGTCCATCTCTTGTGTTCTGAGATGACCTCATTTTACTCTGTGTAGCTCTACCTGTGATGCTCACCTGAGCACTCCCTGGAAAGCAGAGTCTTGAAGAGCTGGACCTTAGAGGGATCATTTTCATTCCAAAGGGTTGTTCCCCATGTGTTTCCTTAAAGCCCCCTTGGGGAAGCTTTTCATAGAATTGAGTGAGGGTCTGGGCAAGACAGCTGGAGAAAAAGTGGTCACATTTGCCCCAAGTGCCAGCAGCTTCCCCAGATGGGAACACAAAGCTCTATATATGGGAGGACCAGGTTGGAGGGAGAATGGGAGGAGGATGAGATACAAGATTCTCTTGCAGGTAATCTGAGAACCTCCTCCACTCCATCAAAATTGAAGCATATACAGTCTATATATGTATTTGGGCCCCTTGGGAGTGGTGAAGAGCAAAGGTGTTTTCAGTTGGGAAAGCTGGTCGGATATCAGAATTGCTGGTTTTGCCCAGTTAGCAGGAGGCAGAGGCACACTGGAGAGCACCCTGAGTTTGGAGTCAGAGGGCCTGAGGTTGACTTCTGATTCTGCCACTGACTTCTGGTGTGACCTTGGACAGGTCCTTTAACTTCTCTGGGATGCAGTTTTCTACTGTTTAAAATGAGCGGGTTGGACTAGATGAAGATGATAATTATAAAGTATCAATAATAAAGGGGCAGCAAAGTGGTCAGGTGGATAGAGCGCTGGGCCTGGAGTCAGGAAGACTCATCTTTGTGAATGCAAATCCAGCTCTAGGTACTTACTAACTATGTGACCCTGGGCAAGTCACTTAATCTTGTTTGCCTCAGTTTTTTCATTTGTAAAATGAGCTGCAGAAAAAAATGGCAAACTACTTCAATATCTCTGCCAAGAAAATCCCAGTTGGGGTCACAAATAGTCAGACATGACTGAAATGACTGAACAGAAGCAGTGATAAATATAATGCTGATAATAGCTAGAATTTATATAGCACTTTAAGGTTTGCAAAGGGCTTTATGTGGATTATCTTTGATCTTTATACCAACCCTGGAAGGTAGGTGCTATCATTATCTCTATTTTTACAGATGAAGAAAACTGAGGCAAACATTAAGGTATTATGTGACAAGCCCAGGATCACACAACTACTAAGCATATAAGGCAAGATTTGAACTCAGGTCTTCCTGACTCCAAAGCCAGTGCTGTATCTACTATGACACCCAGCTGCCTGGAGATGACCTCCAAGGCCCTTTCAAGCCCTAAATCTATGTTCCTGTAACAAAGGGAAGGTGTATCATCAAGTAAAGAGGTGATTGAGAATCAGTGGGCTATATAAAGCCTGGGTTTGAGTCCTTCCTTTAGCATATATTGGTTGTGTGAACCCCGGGTAAGTCACTTACCTCTGTCTGCCTCAGTTTCCTCAACTGTAACATGGGGTGGGGGGGAAGGAAGAATGGAAGGATCTTTTTATTTTCAGTTCCATCTTCTCTCCCTCCCTCTAGCTTCTCCACCTATAGAGAAGCCAACCCCCCTATTAGACGGATTACGAAACTGAGACAGACAGAGGTTAAGTGACCTGCCCAGAATGGCATGGCAGCACCACCCCTCCAGCTCAGGGTTGTTGTGAATATCTACTGAGATATTTGTAAAGCTCTTAGCACAGTGCCTAGTACATAGTAGGTGCATAAGTGTTTTTTTTCTCATTCTTTCCCTACCACTAGCTGATTCCTGAGTTGATGCATTCTGAGGGGGAGCTACAGTGACCATGTGTCATTCTCTATATTTCTCATCTTTCCAGTGGCCACCACCCTGTCATCATGGTCTGGGCATGCTCGAAAATGCAATGAGACCGCCAAGTCATACTGTGTCAATGGTGGCGTCTGCTACTACATTGAGGGCATCAATCAACTGTCCTGCAAGTAAGTGAGCAGTGGTGCTTGGGCACTGAGGGGGGAGTAGGGGGAGGGGAAGGGAGGCCAGGAGCTTGTATAGTGGGTATTGAAGGGAGGGTCTCCAAAAGTGGTGCTGGGCAAGCCCTGAAGGCTTTCTTACCCTCCCTGCTGAGGGTCAGCTCAAAGCAGTTGTTGGTACGTCCATGGTGGGGATTCAGAGGTAGGTTGGATTCATCCCTTGGTCCCTTTGCACCCAGCCAAAGATTCCTCCTGGAAGCTTGGGGAGATGTGTGTGTCACATGTGGGTCTCAGGGCTCCCGGAGTCCCTGTTTCCCTTTCCTTTCCTCTCTCCCCAAATCCCTCTTCCACTGGTTTCTATTCAGTAGAGAATCCCCATAGGGCTACCTGCAGTTCCCAATGTGGGCAGTATCTTTCTCTATATAGCTCTCTTTCTCTTTCCGTCTCTATCTCAGCATCTCTGTTGCCATTTGCTCTTGCTGAGTCTGATAAGCCCTAGGGTGTCTTCCTCCCTAGAGGTGAAGAGAGTGATTAGCAGAGAAGTAAAGGAGCAGGAAGCATTCTGGGAGCCAGAATCTGCATCTCCTGGTAGCTTCCATGCTTGACGATGGGTCCCTCACTCTGTATTCACTGCAAAGGGAAGGGAGGGAAGGGAGGGAGAGTGGCCTAATAATCATAGTGCCACTTGACCCTTATTGATACCCCGCTACCCCCCGACCCAGTCTGAATATTGTGGGATGGGACAAAAGGACCAAGGGTCAGTAGAGTCAACCTCCCACCAGTACATGAGTCATGTTGGAAACTGACCTGGATATTTCCTGAGAGAAGGGTCTACATTTTGCATGGGAAAATAGGGATGTTGAGAAAGAAGCAAAGGAAAAGGTCTTTAGTCCCTGATCTGAGCCTTTCCCCTCCCTAGCCTCATCCTCAACTGGCTTTTCCGGCTAGTGTCCTCTTTTCTGGACTGTCAACACTAGCCCCAGCACAGAGGGTGTCTCTCAAACACTGATCTCCAAGGAGCTCATAGCACACAAGTCAACCTAGAGTTGGATTGGGAAGTCACTGAGGCCCAGAAACAGGGAGGACTTTTACTTTTTGGTGGTAGTGTGTCAGTCAATACATCAAGGGAAGCTCTTGGCTGAGAAGCTAGTCTTCCAGCATTTTATTTAGTAGATTTGCCTGCTGATGTCTTGGTTAAGGCTCCAGGCTGTATACCTCAGAGAGTGAGAGAGGCCTGAGTTTTGGAGTAACAGAGAGCACATTTAGTCCTAGCCTTAGGTACCTAGTGAGGGTCCAGATTTGTCACTGGGGAAGTCTTACTACATTTGAAACATCTGGACAGGGTCATCAAGAGTGTGGTAAGAACAAGAGAATATGGGACATGATTTAAATTCATGCCACCAAGGCCTCTCACTGGAAGGTTAAGGTTGCATCTTTGCTTCCCCTATCCCAACCTTAGCTCCCACACTTAGATCTAAATTGATCTATACTCTCCAAGAACAAGTGGCCACCATTCAAGAAAAAAGATATTTTTCCTGGGGTGGGGCCTGTCAGGGCAAGTACACAAGAAGGTACATTATTAAGGTACCTCTTCTGTCTCCATGTGTTAAGTTTTGTCCCATCCTTACACCACATCCATACATCCTGGTAGAGAGGCAGCTAGCTGGCACAGCAGATAGAGGTCTGAGCCTGGAGTCAAGAATCCAGCCTCAGATACTTACTGTCTCTATGACCCTGGGCAAGTCACTTAATCTCTGTTGGCCTCAGTTTCCTCAGCTGCAAAATGGGGGTGATAATAGTGCACCTACCCCCCAGGGTTGTGTGAGGATCAAGTGAAATATTTGTAAAGTACTTAATACAATACCTAGCACGTAGTAGGCACTATAAATGCTAGCTATCATCAATGTTATTGTTATTACCCAGCTGCTAGAACATGAATGATCTGACAAGCAACTACTCAGGGAGGTCCTTGGCCTGCTGGAGATGTGCACTGTGGAGCAATCTCTCAGAGCAGAGGCCCTTGGGACCAGTGCCCTCCACTTGTTCTCTGGAGTGAATTTTGACCCTGATCTCCCAGGGTTTGGAATGTAAGGCCCGTTCTGATACCTCTTCCCTTTCCCATTTCATTTAACCCGTTTATGGTCAGAAGAAAACATAATGGGCTGAGCTTAGGAACCCATGGTCCCAGCCTGCCTCATTCTAGAACAGAAAATTCCCTGGTTACAGTATTCTCTGGAATATTCTTTTTCCACCAGAAACAGAAAAACAACTTACAGGGCAGGACCAAAACCTCCTGTCCCAAGATTATCAGGACATCATGGAAAGGAAAAATCCAGAAGAAGATGGAGAGCAGTGGAACCAATTCTGATCTCAGACTATGGCATAGAATAAGAGTAGGCGAGGGGCTGGATAGGGAAGTTGAACTCTGGAAGATGGCTTGGGGGAAAGAAGCTTGACTTCTTCACCTGAACCAGATTTGGGAGGCTCTCTGGAGTATTTGCCAACCCCGCTGAAGGTCATGACGCAACTGGCTGACTGAGACTTGCCTTGAAATATCAATGACCAAGAAATCTGTTACCTTCTGACTAGGCTTAGGTAGAGAGAACAGTTCCAAGTCCTGAACCTAGGCTCCACTCTTTTCCTCCCTCCAAGTCAGAGGATATAAGGTAATGGTTCTAGTAGTGACAGGATGCTTTGGAGGAACAGGAAGACTTCCTGGCTAAAAATATTCAAGTTTGTGCCATACTCTGAGCTCTTTGGAGTGAATGTGATAGAGACACCCACCAGGATGCTTAGTCTATGCTCTGGGGGCCAAGAAACTTAGCACTAGGACTCTATTGAAAGGATAAAACATCTGCATAAAGAGAGTGGGTAAAAAGCAATCCCATGCCTCTAATGCCTTGTCCTTGTGACATTTAAACTTATAAGCTAGAAGGGATCTGGAAAAGGCAGAGGAGTCAAACCCTTGCCCTTTAGACAGTGAAGCCACCTGGGGCAGGTGTCTAGTCTCTTTCTCACTTTCCTCAGGGGGAAGATGAGTCCCTTTGAATTTGTTTGTAGGTTGGAATGGCCAAAGAGTTGGTCCAAGGAGTGAAGGTCATGGAGTCAATAGGGATTCTAACACTAAGGTCACATTCCCTACCGTATTCAGGCTAAGACAGAGTGGGTTGGTGAGCAGACATCTTCTCCTTACCCTGGGTCAGCATTCCTCTCCCTACCCTCACTCCCAGGGCATGGGCAGTCATTCAGATACCAGACTTGGGGGAATTAAGGTTCACTCTATTGAATCTCAAGACCTCAGCTCCCTCTACCCCATGCCGCCTTATAGATAAAGGCTAGCTCATGTCCTCTTCACCTTACACTCAGCCCCACCAGGCTGCATGATTTGGAATAAGCAGATTTCTCAAATGCCTCCTAGCCTAGTCCAGCCCCATGGGCCATTCACCACATCCAGCCAGGCTGGCTCCCTCTCTGACTTAGCCCTGGCCTGCCCTAGCTGGGGATGGGGAGCATGGGCTGCTTACATGGATGGAAGGAATCCATCCTTAGGACTATGTTGTTCATAGAGTTAGTCCTCTGGGTGGAGGAATGAGGAGGCCACACTGCTCTACTTGGGGGTTGGGGTGGAGATGGCCACAGGGCAGAGCCCAGAGACCATTGTGGGGGTGGAAGTGGGAGGAGGGCTGTCTGGGAGGGAAGGATGAGCAGCCTCTGGGGTGACTGGTGGCACCTGGATGTAACTTAGATTTGAAGAATTCAGGAAACTGAACTCACGTCTTGCCGTTTGTGCTGTTTGTTTCCTTTTGTTTTTTGCATTTTGCTCAGCTTGGATAATGAAACTAGACAGGTCATTTTCATTTGTGTTGATATGGCAGTCAGGTTTCCATCCTGGTTCTCCTAACTGAGTTTTATATTGATTCTGAGCATGATGGGGAACTTTGGAGTGCACATAGGCTCCACCCCACCCGTTTTTATAGAATTTAGAACCTGCCCCACATTCCACCCCAAAAAAAGTCTGATGGAAAGAAACATTGTCATTGGCATTGAATTTTGCTTTAAAAATCCAGTTAGGGAAATTTGCAAATGTGGGTTCAGACAAGTTCCTTGTGTCCCTTTTGCATTAGATGAGGGTCTCTGCACTTGCTCTTGCTGCTTTCTCCTCTTCTCTCCGTGTTTTGTTTTTGTAGAGCACAGTTGGTGCATGCATCTCGGGGACTGGTTCAGGGGATGATGACAGAACAAGGCTCTTTTCTCAGCCCTGTGTACATACTAGCGGCATGTTCTCACCACTACCATTGGCTCATTCCTGCCTTTTCCCATAGCTTGTGTCTGTTCTTCCTACCCTCCTTCCCAACCCTAGTACTCCCCTACTGTGTTATCCTTATCTGCCTGCTCAGCTGCCATTGATCATCTCCCCCCAAAATACACCCTCCTGTTCACCCATCCTCTCATTACTGACTTCCCATTCATCATGCCTGTAGTGTGGGCCCTCATTAATCCATTCTTCCACTCTATCCCCCTCTCCCCAAGGGGAGAGCGGCACATGTGGCATTATCCCCAGGCTACCAAAAGGAGAAACTGAGGCACGGGGAGGTGGGGGGGAGGAAGGGTTTGGAGCCAGCTCATGGTGGGATCAGAACTCAGGTCCTCCATTTCCTCGCTCCACTAAACCCCAGTAAATAAAATAGCAATCTCTCTGTCACTACAGATTTGCAGCACCTGGGACCTCCCTAACAAATCCCCATCACACACACCCCATTCCCCAACCAGGTAGACCAGTTGACACCTCACTTCAGTGAACTGATCTTTATATCTTTAGAACTGATGCCCTTGGGAGGAAGGAGGTGGATGCTATGATCTACTGCTGTACTATGTGATACTCTATGGCCCCCACACTTGGAAGTTGAAATTCATGTTTGAATAGCAATTGCATAAGAATTGCCTCCCCCTCCCCAACCTAGAGCTTATTTATTCTTATTAACTAAATTATTATTATGGGACTGGCATGCCCTGGTCTTGGTGTAGGTGAAGGTTAGGCCACAGACATATGACCACCACTACTCCACTACTTCCTCCCCAGGGTGCTAATAAAATACCCCAGTTTTTCATTTGCGATCTGGTGAACATTTAGACGCTGTTGTTGGTATAGATTGTCCAAGGAAAACAACAGATGATAATGCCCCATGTCTGAAGCCAGATCAGAGCCAGTGTCCTAGAAGCTACTTTCTCTCTTCCGTTTTCATGTTAGGATCATTTGAGGTCACTGGGGATATTTAGTCTCAAGAAGAAAGATTTAGTTGAGGCATGATAGCTATCTTCAGCTATTTAAAAGGGCATTATGTAGAAGAGGAGGCTATTTGACTCCAGAGGGCAGAACTAGGTAAGATCAATTGTCAACATTTCCTTATAAAAAGGCTGATTTGAGTTCAATATATGGAAGGCTAGGACAGCCTCAGGAGGGGTTCAAGCAAGGGCCTGATTAGTGATTACTCTTCAGATGGTCATAGGAGTCATGATTCAGGTAGAAGTTGTACAAGAAAACCTCCAAAGCCTCTTGGCGACTTCCATATTCTGTGATATGACCGTGGATACCAGGTCAGATCTTCCTACCTCAAAATTCCTGTACCCTTCCCAGGACCATGAGAAATCCATGAATCTCATTCTAAGGTGGTAAGGGGAATATCCCCAATCACTAAATAGCTCCTCAGTCAATTCCTGGGGCAGAGGAGGGGATTGTGGAATTGGGGCCAATTCCAAAGGGTTTTGAGACCTCAGGTTTGGTAGAATTGAAGATTCAAATACATAGAGTAGTACTTGTCTGTTGCCCCTGTCCATAAGGGTAGGGCTAACAGCACGTGTTGGAACACCTGAGCAGTTGATATCCTAAAGGAACCCAAGCGGTCCCTTTTCCAGCCTTGTTGCCTCCACTGACTCTTCTTCACTGCCCTGTGGGGAGACCCCGTCTTTTTTAGCTAGGCTAGATTCAAGGTTTTCTATTCAATCTGTCATAGCCTAAAGGGCCAGGGTCTCCCATGGCATCCTGGGCTATCTCCAGCCATCCTGATGAATATCAGGCCACTGGACCCAGATGGATCAGGAGGAGAAAGTGAGGCTGGTGACCTTGAACAGCCATCCCTCACTCAAATCGAAGTCAACTGCAAGTCATGTCATCATCTTGATATCATGGTCCTCTTTGAGAATGAAGGACAAACACAAAGGACCAGATAATTACATAGTGATTAGAAAATATCAAAACATTAGAACATCCTCAGTGTAACTTACCCTGTCTGTCACAAAATCAAAGGTATACTCACCCCTCAAAAGCATTTTTGTTTGAAACTAGACATTTTCCAGGCCCTCTGGCTAATACTGGACTAATAGCCTGTTACTATTAACGTAAACACAAACTAAAACATGAAGACTGTAATCCTATGGGGCTCAGGTCTCAGGGCAAAGTTGGGTGGCTGATCCAAGATGAAAGGGTATAAAACCAACCTTAGATGAGGGAAAGTACAGCTAGAACTCACAGCATGCTCCCAGACTTTCTGGAGGGTCAAAGGATAGGAATCAGAGGACTGTGACCATCCCTTTAAAACCTGCAAGGATGGAGATTCCTGCCAGAGGGGTAGGAAGAAACAGCCAGACACAGAAAAGAATATTATGGAGACAGGCTGGTAATGGAGGAGTCAGAAGGGAGCCATTGGGGCACTACAAGAGAGAAAAGCGAGCTGGGACGGAGGAAGGCAAGGATATAGGTAAGTGAGGAAAGCAAAGGCAGGGTTTCCAAGGAGGTTTGCCCAACCCTTCCAGTGACCCTCTATCCTTGCAGGACTAAGATAAGCCCATTCCCATTCCCCGTTGGCCAACTAGCTCTCCAGTGTTAGTGACAGATTACAGAGAGAACAGCTCAAGGAAGCACAGGGTCTATATTTGGGCTGTCCAACTGAGACTAGTTTTTCATCAGCTCTCCCACTTCCCTTCTTCCAGAGTCAACTTTTCCTGTAGTAAGTGGCTCTGGAAATTTCTCCTAGAAGCTATTCTGGATATCCCCAATCTCAGAACAGTTTTATAAGGAGGGAGGTGAAACAGGAGGCAAAGGAATGCTGTCCCCACACTTTTGGCCTTTCCTGAGGTTCCTGCCCCTGCTACACCCACCTGTTCATGAATGTCACCAAGCCAGTCTCCCTACTCACCCCCTGCCCCTAGACCCCCCAGGAAAGTTTCAGGAAACTGAAAGTTTCAGTTATCTCCCTAGGAAAACACAGAGGCCTCTGTTAGCAGGATGGAAAATGAAATTTCAAACACCTACCAGATCTCCCTCCACCCAGCTCCCTTCCTCCCCCTTCCCCCGGCCCCCTTTGCTGCAGGTGTGACACCGAGTGCCTAACTTGGTTTTTCTCATTCATCACTATGCACTTTGATTTCTAACCTTAGCCTCGTGGATGATTGCGGTTTGTTCTGTGATTTGTCCCCTTTTCCTTCTCCAGATGTCCAAATGGATTCTTCGGACAGAGATGTTTGGAGAAACTGCCTTTGCGATTGTACATGCCAGATCCTAAGCAAAGTATGTTTGAAGACACAAACGAAAGTCCCCGCTCCCTTAGAAAGCTCCCGGGTGCAGCTCCACCCTCCCCCACCCCGCCTCCACTTAGGGCACTAGGGCCAGGGGTGTTGGTTGTTACGATCTTTGGCTGTTTTATTTTTTGTTGGTTTTTTAGTTTGTTTCTGTTTCTGTTTTTTGCCTTGTTTTTGTTTTTCATTTTTGGCCTAATTCTTGGGTTGAAAGTTCAGGGTTGCAGGTAAGGGGATAGAGTGGCAAGGCCAGGACAAGTGGTAACATTGGCAACGAGCCGCGCGGGGCTGCCGAGGTGCCCGTGTCTTGCTACCCTGGTTCTCTCTTTCTGGTTTTCTTTCTTTTGTTAGGTGTCCTGTGGGATACACCGGGGACAGGTGTCAGCAGTTCGCAATGGTCAACTTCTCCAGTATGTCTTTCTTCTATTCTTTTCTTCCCTGGTGACTGTCCCCCTTGGGGGAGGGAGGGGACCTTATTTAGGAAGTCAGAGGCAGACTTTTGGGGGGGAGGGAAGGGAGCAGGCAAGTGTCCTGGGCTCCTGTAAATGCTCAGAACCGCAGGAATTCTTTTAAAAACAGACCAAAATGTGCCCCTCACCATCACTCTTACTGATGTTCCTTCCTCCGAACAGTACTTCCTATCCCAGATGGGGATAACCTCATTCTCCTCACAGTCCCCACAGAGATCAACTCTCACCCATCCATTTCTGACCTCAACGCTTCACTGACATCAGATGGTTCTGCCCAAATAAGAGACAGACAAGCCTTGGGCAACTTTATCTAGATCCTAGGGAAGAACATCTCAGAGAGGACGAGGCCAGTGGACAGGGAGGGCCGAGTGTGGAAGGACTGTTTGGAAGCCCCCACTGGCCTGGAGAGAGAGTCAGGAGGGCCTGAAGATTATAACTGGGACCTAGAGCAGGCTTTTCCAATTTTCTGCAGACATTTTCACAGAAGGGACCTTAGTGGGCTCAAACTGAAAGTTGAGAGAGATATACATCTTATGGGCTACATCAGGGGTCCTGATAGGTTTCTGGGGACCTAGGGAATTTATTTACACTTACCTCTAACTGAGATTTAGCGTTTTCTTCAATTATTTAAAATGTTATTCTGAGAAGGGGTTCAAAGGTTTCCCCAGATTGTCAAAGGGGCCCATCGCTCTCGCGTGCATGCGCATACACACACACACACACACACAAACACATACATATGTACACACATACACACACAATTAAGAGCTCCCAGGCTAGATGATGAATTTCTAGTGTGTATCTGGGAAGAAACTCATCAGGACATTCTTCCATCTCCTTTCTCTATCAAATGAAAAAATTTATTCTTTCCATGATTTGCAGAAAACTCTAAGCCCAAGAGCCAACGTTGTTTAGGAGTATTTGATTTTTCATTGTGGGTCAATTCTCTCTTCTGCCACCAGGTGGAGATGGCCTAAAAGCAAAAAAACTGACTTCTTAATAAACAGGAGAGGGAAGGAGATTTGCCTTGTTACAAAATCAGGGAGATTTATTTTCAGTACCTTCTCCTCTCATAGTGCTCCTTCCCACCTATTTTCTTTCTTTCACCCTCCATCCCTCACCCCAAACCCAGTGTGCCTTGGTCTCTCCTATCATGGAAGGAAAGCTAATAGATTCATTTATCAAGGGGAATAAGTGGACCTAATATTGTTACTTCTCGACGGTCTGCATGTTAAGAAAGAAATCAGTCCAGAGAGGATAATGATAGAATTTCAGACTCTATAAGGCACTGTGGGAGAGACTGAGGTACAAGGTGACCTTGGCACCAGGGCATAAGAGCAGCCCTGGTCATTGCCCTGAGTAATTTGTCTTCCTAGCCCATCTAAGGTGGTAGGGCCGAAGGCAAAGGATAGAACTGATAAGTAGATGCTGAGCCACCCTCTGAAGGCACCCTCTGTGTTGATTTAGAGGGAGACCTGGCAGCGACTGAACAGGACCAGCTGGTAGAAAAGAATGTCCTAGAATCTCAAACTTCTCTGAGGATAGAGTGCCAGGAAGACGAAGGGATTTAGAGAAAGGAGGACTGGGAAATATATTCTCCCCTGACTTAGATGATCTAGGGTATGAGACAAGGAGAAGGAAGTCATATTTCTTTTTTATCCCTCAGAACCCAGAGCCTCTCTAGCTTGGGAACTTTTTGGAACAACCATGTCTCCGACTAATCAGGGTCATTAGGCAGCAGCTCTTAGGGTCAGGATTAGGGTGTAGGAGTTAAAGTCTCTTTGTTACAGGACATCTCTGTGTGGATTGACCCAAAGAGTGACTATTAATGATAGGATATCAGCTTGAAGGAGGTCTCCAATGGAATGCCTTAGGGATTTGTCCTTAGCTTAGTGTTATTTAATATTTCCATCAATGACATGACTAGGACCCAAAATGATTTATTAGATTTGGAGATGTCCATCTGGGAGAGATAGAGTAGGGTCAGGGTCCAAAAATATCTCAGTAGGCTTGCTTGATGATGGGGCAACTCTAATAATAATGAAACTTAATAATTAAATTTATTAATTTAATGAACAATGGTATTATTAAATATTATATATGTATATAATATTACATTTAATAGAGACAAATAATGTAATTTCATAGAGATAAAGTCCTCCACTTGAAAGCTGATTTTTTTTAACTTAAGTACAAAAAAGGAAGACATGGGTAGACTGGCCATGCTATATGAAAATGATCTTGGAGTTTTAGGAACCTGACAATTCAGACTGAGTCAACAGTAGATCATGGTAACCAAAAAAAATAAAAAATAAAAGATAATGCAACATTTGACTGCCCTTAGACATCACATCCAGAACCGTAGGCTCTAGAGCCACAGATGGTTTGTCCCGCCCTGATCATGTGCAGGGTCTTGTGTTCAGTTCTGGGTAGCACACTAACAAGATGGAGCTTTCAGAGGAAAGTAGTCAATATGGTAAAGGCCTTCAAGATCTTGCTATTTGAAGTTAAGGAAAGGAGAATGTTTAACCAAGAAAAGACTCAGAGAGGGTATCAGCTTTTCTGAGGATTTGATGGATATGGATTAGACCTGGGGCTCAAGACCAAGAACAAGGAACCTCTAGGGAGTGGGTAGGAAAAAAAAAGAAAGAAAATTGGGCTTGATGTTAGGAAAATCTTTTCGGTGATCAAAGTTGACTTCCCCTTCTCTAATACTGTTTAAATAAAGGCCAGGTGATCTTCCACAAGGATGTCCAAAAAGAGATTTTTCTGTCCAAGCTGGGCTGCTCTCCATTGGGCCAGTCATCATTAGAAGGCATTTTTTTTTAGGGAGCTAGTGTCAACTGAAACTGAGTGAGGTTCTTCAGCAAGATCCCAAGCATTTTTTAAGTAAGCCTCAGCTCCTTCTTTCAGTAAATACTTACTTCCAGAATAAAAACAAGATCACTTAGGAACTGGAGATTATCATCTATGTTGCTTGTAGGAAGTAAACAATTAATTAGTAATAGATAATTCTGTTTTACCTTTGGTGCTTTGATTTACACCTTCCAAAATGCTGTCAGTAACTCATTTGATTATCAATTGCGTTATTGAATTATTGTGACTTTGCAAATGGCCCCTTGGCAACTGACTTTGGGCAAACAGTTAATTAAGGTACCCAATGCCAATATCCTTTCTTTTATAGCATGGTACAGTGACTAGGAAAAACTGAGTTCAAATTCTGATGGACACTAGCTATGTGACCTTGGGCAAGTTATTTGACTTCTCTAAGCTTCAGTTTCCTCAATGAAGGGGTTGGATTGTTGATTTCTAGGTCCCTATGAGCTCTAAAATCTGTGTTTTATGATCATATGACTTTCTGAGCCTTCATTTTCTCATCTGTGAAACGGAGGGGTTAGACTGGATGATTTTGGTCCTATGCCCTTCAAAATAGCTTCCAGCTCTAAATTTGAGAGCTTATGACCCTGGAAGGCCAGGATGAAAAGTGATGTGATCTGCAGCCCTTCCCCACAAAACTGAGAATCTATCAGCCTATCTGAAATCTTCCCTCATGGCCACTGGGTCAGGCTTTGCATTCTTTCATGCCAGCTGCAGTCCAAAGAAAAGTTTCCTCCCTAGATTGACTTTGTCTCTCAAAAGGCTTATCCAGAAGCCTGAAAGGAAAAACAAATAGGAGCTGATGCTTCCAAGCTCCGCAGGTGCAGTGAACTCGTTACTCCTCAAACCCCTCATTCCTTCTGGAGGAACCAACAGGAACCATTCCGTCTACATCCTAATCAACTTCCTGTGCAGAGAGACCCATGTTCCCCAGCGGGTGTCCATCACACAGTTCTCTCCCAGCTTCCTAGCTCTCATGCCTTTCTCCCCGAGGGCAGGAGCAAAGTGGCTTATTTGCACGTTATTTGACTTCTGTGCCATAGCATTCTGGGTTGCTTTGGCAAATATGGAAATTCCCTGCTCAAAACAATTTGCTTTTAACTTGCATGCCATGGTCCTGTATGATAGTTACCAGCCAGGCAAAAGCCAAGCAGTGACCCTAGATACCATGTAGATTGCAGTGTGTGATCTGAAGGTATGGGGGTTGGGATTTTTTTTATTTTGGGGGGTTTTATTGTTGTTTTTACCATTAAAAGCAAACATGGCTACTCTGTACAAACCAGCCTCCCCTGGATACATGAAGTGATGTCACCTGTATGACAGTTGGCTAAGTCCACTGTGACATCACACTCACATGCATTCAGATCTCTGCTCTAGGCTACCTCTCCATCTCAGAAGATATATATTGTGGGGCTTGGATATCTGGCATGGCCTTGTCAGATCTTAAAGGCATATCTAGGTATATTGTAGTGTAAGAGATAGCTCAGCCTTGGGTTATGAGTATGAATTAACCCTTTTTTGCCATGGACAACAGCCTTGTCCAGATCTCAGAGTTTCCTGGGTCCTGGGCCTGTTCTCAGGATGGAGGGTTCAGGCCTCTTCCCCTTATGCTCATGCTCCAGTTTGCTTTCCCAAGGGGTTACCTGCTATAATTGGGAGAGGACCAGCAAAGAAACAGGAGACCTAAGCTCTAGTTACTCTTCTTTCACTTATTAGCTGATTCATCTTGCCAAATTACCTAGCTTTTCTGGAACTCAGTTACCTCCATCTGTAAAATGGGAATTGATAATTCCATACCTGTTTGAAAACAAAGAATTGTGCCAAAGAAGTTCTTAAGATCCCCCAGCTCTAAAATCCCATGACTTTACTGATTTCCTGTGCTTCCTCCAGTCCTGTGCATTGTCTACCAGTGTTTCAGAGTTCGTTATTTTCTCTAAAGGGAACTCTCCCATTCCCTTTGATATTCAAGAGAATGAGAACTCTGTGGCTACTTGGAACACCGCAATTTCCCCATTGGATAAGGCTCTGGAACGAGGCAGGAACAAATTTCCAGTGTCTTACACGTACTCTCCAGGGGTATGAGGGTCCTTCCTACCTCTCCCCTTCTAGCATGCATTTAAGGGTTATGGTTAGCAATGAAATAGGAATCATCTGGTCAACCCAAATTGTGAGGGTACCTGAGTTTCCTGCCTGCGCTTAGCAGCAGAAAGCTCAAGATAATGGAGTTTAGGGCAGGGGAAGGAAAGGGCGTGAGGAAGCCCCTGAGGTGCTGGACATGGGAAGGCAGTGCTAGCAAAAGAAGAAATGTCCTGAATTCCAAAGAACCATGCACACAAAAATTCCAATCTTCCCAGTTCATATGAAATACAACCTTGCCCAGATTCCTGAAAGGAGTCTTAGAAGAGCTCAATTTTCTTGCTATACATCTCTGGTCAGATTGTGAGCCCACAGTTTCCCAGGGTAGTGATGCTTTGGGGGTAATTCCTTATTGTTCCTCATTGGAACCCAGGTCCCAACCAGTCAGTGTTTCTTATGACCTCATGACCCATTCTTGAGCAGCAGGTCTAGGAGAAGCAGGAAGATCAAAAAAGACAGGTTAAGAAACTAGATCTTGGGTTAGATGTTTAATCCAGCCTTCAATTAGGCTAATGGCATTCACCCTCCTGCCTCATGCCATTAGAACTTCAGTGTCTAAGATAACCAAGTCCTATCATTCATATCATTGTCAAGAGTTTACCCAGTTGTGGAAGTTGTCCTTGACCTATGTGATACCTTCAGTTGCTTGTATAGTATACCCAGGGCTTGATTTGGAGGGATGATGATGTGAAATATCTCTCATCCCTTTCCATTGTACCCACCCTGCAGTCTCCTTGGTGGAGCTGATCTAGAAAGGAAAGAAGAGGGACCACAAAAACATTCTTGACTGGCCTTTACCCATTCAGAAATGGATGGGTTGGAAATGAGAGCCTTCTAAGAAAGCAAGAATTGCTGTACTCCAAAAATCTGAATTAGCCTTCTTTTCCCCATATCCCTTTCTCATGGTTCTGAGTCCCCAAACCCTAGCATTCTATTCTAGAGGGCAAGTCTAGAAAGATCACTACAGCAAAACTTGGCTGTGACCCTGCCCCTGCCTCTCACAAGCAACTGAAGGTATCACACTTTCAGAGACCCATTGGCATTAGAGACTAGCATCTTCCTTTGGAGCTGAAGGGATGGGTTGCAGGGACCAGATGCTTCCACCATTGCAGTAAGAAGCTGTTCTCAGCTCAACGTAGCTTAGTGTATGATCTAGATAATCTTAGCATTTGGATCGAGCTTCCTCTCTTGATCTCAGCTGCAGCCACAGAAATCTCGATCAACTTGTAGTTCCAACTGGGTCCTTCAGTAGATTTTATCCCTAGCCAGAGGCAGACCCTGAGAACAAAGTGGAGGACCTATCATTTACACCCCTACCTGACTAAAAAGACAACTTGCCTTGTTCCTCTGCAGGCTGGCTCTTTGTACCAGTTGCCAAAGATGCCAAATTCCCTCTCCTTTGTGGAGAAAGTATCGTGTAGGCAGCTCAGCTTCTGTGGGGAAAAATTGTAACCGGGCTTGGGGCAGGAGCCCACACTGGAGTTAGAACCATAGATTCTCAGAACAGGAAAAGAGCCATATAGGCTGGCCTTGTGCAGTGACTTGGGGAGGGTGGGGCAGAAAGGAAGAGAATAGGCATTTCTGAAGTCCCTGCTGTGTGCCAGGCCCTGTGTTAAACACTTTACAAATATTCTCTCATTTGATCCTCACAGCAACTCTATGAGATAAATAGTATTACTATCCATGTTTTTACGTTTGAGGAAAATGAGGCAACAGTGGTTAAATGACTTGCCTAGGGTCACACAGCTAGAAAATGTCTTAAATTCAGGTCCTGCTGACTCTGGGCTCAGTGCTCTATCTACTGAGCCACCTGGCTGCTTCCACTTTGGCATGTTTAATCAATAGTGTGATGAAACTGACCGGAAAGATAATGCAGTCTTAGGCAACACTGAAAGGAACATAAGGTCCAGGACTAGGGAGGGTCTTTGTGGAGAAAAAATAGATTTCTTCTGCTTTGCCACAAAAAATAAATAGATGGGCCTAGCTTCAGAGACAAATTTGAGTTAAGGCAAAGAAAAACTCCTGATGACTGTAATAATCCTACAGGGCAATGGGCTGCTAAGGGAGGTGTAGCAGGAGGCCTCTCATGGGAGGTCTCCAAGCAAAATCTGGATGAGTGCTTTGTCACATATGTTGAAGAAGGGATTCCTGTCCAGGCTCAGGTAGAAGCAAGTGGCTAGGTCTCCCCCACACTTTGAAATTCTATGATTCTAGCCCATGAAGGATTCTTCTCTATAATCTCCCTAATAGGGCTCCTCTGCGGGCTTGGAAAACCTAAGTGATGGGGAAATGTCCTGGCTGTCAAAAACCCAACTGCTGCTGATTCGCTGCTGCATCAAGTTGGAGCTTGTAGAGAACAGAATGCCGCCCACCCCCCCCCCCAAAAAAAAAGTCTGAACATGATTAGAGAGAGAGAGGATAGTTCTGTGAATGAAAGAGCTGGTTTCAGAGCTTGGAAGACCTGCCTCAGGCACGTCCTGGTTATGGGACCATAGGCAGGCTTTTTTCTTAACCTTTCAGCGTTCTAGTCAAATGCTGACCTCTGTTGGTTGAGGGAGCCGCTGAAGTCACCGGCATAATCCTTTTCCCTGTGATTGGGGAATGAGTCATCTTTCTTGCCACTAGTAGCTGATTCTGGATGTAGGAACAGGACAACTAGCTGAAGAATTCCAGGCCCCCTAGGGAGTTTTTTATACTGTGTCCTGCTTTTTTTTCCCCCTGAGGTTCAGCTCTAGTTTGGTCCTCATCTGAAATATGGGAATAATAATCCCTTGCTTACCTCATTGAGTCGTAAGGAAAGTGCTTTTGTCAACCTTAAGAGTGACTATACATGGACAGATTAGTCAGATCTGACCGTGTCAGGAATATAATCAAGCCTTATCGATGGGGATACATTCAAGATATTTCTGTGCCCTGATTCCTTTATTTAAAATAGGAAAAGTGCTTTTTCTGGTTTAAAAAAAATTGGACTCATCCCTTTGAAGATGAGTCTTATCTGCCAGTTAATTGGAGGACATAGAGATAGGGGGAGAGGACAACCCTTGCACACATACACGTATGAGGGAATGCACATGAGAGTGGGGCAGGGACAGATGGCAGGTGCTCTTTACATACTTGTCTCTGAAGATGAGGGAACATGGGCTTCAGGCTCAGGGAGAAGGTAAAGGAAGAAAATGGAATCCATGTACCTGTCCATCTCCAGGGGCCTGCTACTGCTGAGGCATGACTCCCCTCTCCTCCCAGCTTCCCTTCCTGAGGCAGGCATCCTCTCTGAGTCCCTTCCTGTCCCCAAGAAACACCCCTCCCAACATTCACCAACTGACTTTGCCTCCTCTGCCTCCCCACCAGGTACTAACCAACATGGCTCATCTATAAAGAACCTGGCCTGCCTGCTGACTCTAACCTCTCCTCTCTCCAGCCCCCTCAGGGGCTCTTGGGGGCCAGGGGGTTCCAGGGGAGGGAGCTAAGGGGGCAGGGAGGGGATGCTACTAACTTGCTTCAACCTCACAGGCTGGCTGCCCAGTATGTATGAAGAACCCTGACCAATGTCTGTCTCTTTCTCTTTCTCTCTCTCTCTCTCTCTTTCCCCCGCCTTCTGCCTCCCCCCACATTTCCTGGCCCTTCTCTCTTCTGAACTGTCAGAGCACCTTGGATTTGAATTAAAGGGTACGAAAACTCCATTATTGCTCAGACCCCATTCCCACTTACCCACAGTTTCTAACATCATATGTGCTGAATTGATTTTTTTTCTTTCCAAAAGAAAAAAAAGGGGGGATGATTCCAAAAATCAGCTACCCTACCTCTTAACCATGGGTTTGGGTGGGTGGGTAGGTTAGAAGGCGTAGGAAGTCCAACATCCTTATCCTGATTAATTTTATGGAAAAGAAAAGTCCTTACCTAGGGCATGTGTGTGCATGCATGTGTATGGTATGTGTGTATGTGTATACATGTACACACTCCCAAGCAATCTAGGATCCCCTATGGGGTGCTGAGGGAGAACATCCTCTCCTTGGCCTTTTCCTCCTAGCATCTCTAAGGCCCTTATAGTGAGGAAAAGAAAAATATAAGGTACTTTCTCTTGCTCAGCTTAGACATCCCACCTCAGTGCCTGAGTTGTGACGCATCAGAGGCATATAAGGGAGGGAGAGAGGCAATGCATTAGACCATTCCTAAGAGGAGGGCCACTCTCCTTCTTCCACCCACCCTCTCCCTGGAGGGGGAAGCCCTGGCATGGCTGTCTGCAGCTAGGAGTGGTCTCATAGTTCAGAGAAAGCTGTACAAACACAGACACTTTGGGAAGGAAGTGCTATTTGGAATCCACAGAAGGTGGACATCCCCTTAAACTGGACTTTAATCTCCCCCTTTGTTTCATTCTCTCTCACTTTCCCATGGCTTCTCATCCTGTGTCAGGTCACCAGCTGAATCATTCTGTCTTATTTTAACTCTGCCCTGATTCTGTGAGATTCATCTCACTCCAACATGGCTTTTTGGCCTTTGCGTTCTGTGTGCTAGTGACTAGCAGTCATGTGGCCTGGGTTTGGGATGCTGACTGACATCTGTCTAGTAATGATCCAGGAGGGTCTGGCTCAGCCCAGCACTTAACCCCCTTCTCACCATTCACCCCTCCCTCCCTGCTGAGGTTAGGCCTGAATTTCAATACCCTGATTGAAACCTTGGGTTGGACAGGACTTTGAAAAGTCATCTCCTCTGACCGAAAAGCCTCTCTCCTCCAAAGAGAATGTAGCCTTTTGTCTAAGACTCACTTCACCCTACGTGTCCAAGAACTCAAGCCATTGAAAAAGATGCAGATTTGGGATGGTTGAGGTTTTTTTTATTAGAATGGATTTATCAGAAGTAGTCATTTTGATCCAAGAAGAGGTTCCTGTGAGCATGAATAGGATATCTTGGTAGCAGATTTGGGGAGATAGTCTTCCCTTGTTATCATCCTCAAACACACATGTGTATGGAGGTATATGTACTTTCATATGTCTCTGTGTCAGTGTATGTAGACATATCTCCACTATAACCTTAGCTTTGCATACATTTGTATGTTGTATGTATATATATATATATGTATGTATGTATGTATGTATGTCTGACCTTGTATTTAGGAGCATTTCAGTGAGGATCTGCCATTGTAGGTTTATTTCTGCATGTATCTGTGTACATGAGACATTCTGTGTGTTGGAATATCTCAGTATATCTGTGTGCCTAGAGGTAGGTTTGAATACATATGTGTGGGAGTGTGTACAAATATACCACATGATATGCCACATGGTCTCCTGTGAATGTCATGAGAGTTTGAAGGCTGAGCTTTGCTGTATTTTGGATCCATCATCTCTCCCAGAACTGGTTTTTTAGCCTGGAGCTAGTAGAGAAACATGGTGGACCAAATCTTCCCTTCTTTTCCCTTAGACAAAGATGGGATATTTGATCCTAAAATTCCAGGTCCGGAATCTTCCACCCCACACAGCTGGTAGCCCTGTCTTCTTTTCCTTTTCTTTCTTCCATCTGGGAATGTGTACATAGTTCACCTTGTGTGAAAGAACTTGAGAGAGTCAGATCTGAGTTCAGGTTTGAGCAGTGGTAGAATCCAGAAAATGTATGATGTCGTCTCTATCAGGGCAGGAGTCATTGGGACCTCCACCTCATCAGGGCCCTGAATTAGGCAAGAAGGCTTGGTATTCTGATCCCCAGCAGGCATGTCCTAGTAGTTCTCAGGGATGGATGACAGACTTCATGTCCACAATAGCCACTGTACTGAGGGAACTCAAGCTTCCGTAGCCATGGACCAGGTGGGTCTATCAGGAGCCCTTCTTAGGTCCTTGGGGCTAAAGAACTTCCAGGCAGAACCATTCCAGTCTAGCCATCCTTTAGGGGTTGATGGCTTCTCCTCTAGCCCCTAAGTTTCTCCTCCTTTCCTGACCTCTTAGGGACCCTTTGCCCAGCACTTGTACTCCACCCCTGTTGTGTGACCTGAACAAAATGCAGTTGTTGTTTATTCCCCGGGGGAGGAAGAATTGACTAGTGGATGAACCAGACCCCTCTTCCAGAGCTATCACCAAAAGGGAGAAACAGAATAGTCATGCTCCCTGCTGGGAACAATTCCTAGAGGCAAGGGTGGGTTGTGGAAGGTCAAGGACCCAGAGGGCTTTGGTTGGTCTGGGCTGTGCTGCCACTTGGTCTGTGATGGGGGTCCAGATTGTGGATGTGGAAGCTTCCTGGTTAGTCTATGGCTTCTTCTGAGTCCATCTCTGGTCATTGTGTCCATCCCCCCTCCATCTCCTCAGCTTCCTGGCTGTATCATTGCCTTTATTCTCTGGACTGTTCTTCTTCCCCTTCCCCCTCCTCATAAGTCAGGGTACTGGGGTCAACAGAGGAGGTGCTGGAATGGCTGAGCTTGAGGCTTGAGGGAGAGGGGCTGTCAGGTTGGGAGTGGGCTATAGGAGTAGTGGTGCGAGGGGACTCTTCCAGAGAGGAGGGAGGAGTATTGACAGGAGACTAGAAGGGATCCAAGAAAGAGCAGAATTTGATAGATAGCCCTGAGTTTGGGAGGTTTCTCTGGACCTTGTCCATGGCTTCTCCCCAAGGCTGACCAGGGGCTCAGAGTGTCAGCTTCCCCTCGACTCCAGAAGTCAGTAGCTAGGGTTCAGTTCTGCTCATCCCATCCCTCCCCCCACTCCTAGTAATTGGCCTCCCTCCTGCCCCCTTGCAGAAGCTGAGGAGCTCTACCAGAAAAGAGTCCTGACTATCACAGGAATCTGCGTGGCACTGCTTGTTGTCGGAATCGTCTGCGTGGTAGCCTATTGCAAAACCAAGTAAGTGAGAGCCGAGCAGACAGATGGACAGATAGAGGTCTGAGGACTGACTGCCTTGGTGTGATCCTCCCAGCAGAGCTACCTGCTGAGCAGAAGGAAATGGTCCCCCCAAAACTGAAGAAATACACACACATCCATGTGGTTTCTGCTTCAGGCAACCAGTGCCCCCTGGGCAGGAGAATACTCTTTTAACAGCCCTGAATCTAGCCATGAGGAACTTCACTTCCATCTACAGAACCCACCAGCACCAAAGCCATAGGCCCATATGAAGATTCTCTCCATATCATCCACTTGGATGGTCCCTGTCCTTTCTGCATCATCCAGCCTTGGTAGCTAGGGATGGAGGTAGATGTCTAAGGCCATGAGTTCCCACATGGTATTGCTGGCCCAGTCTACAGCTCTGTTTCTTTGAGAAAAGTCTCTTCTTTCTCTTTTAGTTCTCCTGGGCCCCGTCTGTCCTGAAAGAACAGAAGAGAGTGAAGTAAGGCACAGAATGGGGAAGGAGAGGGAGGAGGAAGGTTTTACAAGGAAAGACTCAGGGAAAGATTAGGGTTTGGACAGCTCCTGGTATACCCTGTTAGTAAAGAGTCCCAGCATTGTGATAGCAAGAGGAGAGAAAGATGATTAAGATGTAGTCCTTACCATTAAGGACCTCATAATATAGTTAAAGAAGCAAAGCCCAAGCACATAGAAAGATAACCAACAACTAAAAGCATTATAGACAGAAAAGGAGGAGGACAGATGACTGTGGACCCTAGAGTAGTCTGCGAAGTCTCCATGAAGGAGGTTGGAATTGAGATGGGCCATGAAGGATAAGAAGATTCAGAGAGAGGATGGTTCAGTGGCAATAGAGGTTTTGGAGTGAGAAAGTTCTTGCCACATTTGAGGAATGGTAAAAAGCTCAATTTGGGGTGCAGGGCCAAATTGTACAGGGTCTTGGATGTCACTGGTTTGGAAACTCTATACAACTGAATGTTTGAAATAGAAGAATGATATGGGCAAAGTAGAGTTTTAGGGTACTTTGTCCATCATATCATTTTGCATTTTGATGGGGGCACAGAGGATCTGATGGTGTAACAGCCTTTTGGGAAACTACTGCCCTGGGCAGGAGAACATTCCTACAAGAACCTTGAATCCAGCTGTTGCTCCCACACCTTTCTGCAGGAGTAGGGTAGGAGAGGATTCCTGGAAGGGAAGGATAATAGAAATAAATCATGGAAAAGTAGCAATAGATTGTTAAAGCTAGAAGAGAGTAAGGAAATTATCTAGTCCGCCCTCTTTGTTTTCTAATGAGGAAACTGAGACCCTGAAAAAGGAGTTATTGTCCAAGGTCATATAGCTGACTAGTGGCAGGTGGGACTAGATTTCCTCTCCCCCTTCCCCAGTTCTCAAAACTGGACTTTTCCATCTACACCACACTTCATGGAGAGGGAAGGAAGGACATGCTAGGGTTCTATGTGAAATAACTCGTCCTTCCTTCCTCCTTCCAGAAAACAGAGGAAACAGATGCACAACCACCTTCGGCAGAACATGTGCCCAGCTCATCAGAATCGGAGCTTGGCCAATGGACCTAGCCACCCCCGACTAGATCCTGAGGAGATTCAGATGGCAGATGTGAGTGGCATGTGGGCTTCTCCTGTCTGTGGCCAGGAAGGCACCATTCACAAAGGCAACAACCTTGTGTGGGATTGACTCACTGGCTTCCCCATAGCCATAAACAAGAAATGAGACTGGAAGATGTCAGTGACTTAGTGATGGGAGATTCAGAATACTCAGCTCCTCAGAGTGTTTATTGACCTGATCCTTTGTTGGCACGTGAAGTTGGCTGTCTTTTTCCACAGCTGCTAAATCCATTATTCTTCCAGAGGAGCAGTACTTTCCCTATTTAAATCACTGTTTAATATTTTCATTAATGTAGTTATTAAATTACTATTTAAATTAATTTCCTCCTTCCCAGTAAAAATATACACATACCCACTCAAACACCCTGGCACATAGTAGGCACTTTTAAAATGCTTATTGACTGACTGACTTTAGTGCATCAAAGCAGTCCCTCTTACACTACCAGGTCCAGATAGGTTCAGAGCAGCCAAATCAGGGTACTGCTGTTCCTGGTTTCCTCAGTTCTCATGTTACTCTGTTCATGTATCACCCATATGCCTTTGTCTCTCTGTTCCAGTACATCTCCAAAAATGTCCCTGCCACTGACCACGTCATCCGGAGGGAAACTGAGACCACATTCTCTGGGAGTCACTCCTGTTCGCCGTCCCATCACTGCTCCACAGCCACACCCACCTCCAGCCACAGGTGGGGTACCTGCTTCTAAGGACTCCCAACTTCTCCCCAGTAATTCATGCTGGATTTGCCCAAGCCCTTCCTTAAAGAGGTTTCTCTTTCTAACCCTGACTATAGGAATAAGGGAAGCGCTTCCATAGGTTTTTTCCTTGGTTGCATGTGTGTCTCATCTATCCCAAAATATTATCCCTAAAGCATCAATACTCTCCTCTTTGTCCTGGGCTCTGTGGCTTGGTGAGCAAGACTGTTTCCCCTTCCTCTCCCTTTTGTGAAATTATGGACTAGAATTATATATCATCTCAGACTTTTCATACACCCAAACCTATACCTATACACATATCCACAAATGCATTCTCATTCTATCTGTATCTATTGATCTGTTAGTCTGTCTATCTCTCCCTTTCTCTCTCTCTCTCATATATGTATACACAACACTTATACTTTGAAAAGTGAAAGAAATTTAACAGATAATAGTATTCTTCCTTGAGTAACTCAGTATTAAGGATTCTTAGTCATTGGCATTGTGATCAGAAAGAAGCAGCAGGCCTAGAGAGGAGGGTGAAATAAGGGCGTAACCAGACATTGATGTCATGGAGCAGAGAAGGCAACAAGAAGGGAACCAGCCATAACAGCATTGGTCAGTGCACATACCCTGGGAGGATGCAAGGGAGGAGATCTGCACACTCTGTTCCCATTGGCTCAGAGGTCATATATTGGTAGAGAAGGGTGATAGCTTTTGCTCAGTGTGTTCGTTGGATGTTGATGACATAATAATTTGCATGCTGAAAACCTGTTGGTTAAATTGACAACAGTCATATTCAAAGGTTTGAAGATTGTCTTATGTCCTTCAAGAGGGATTATTCTCCTTGGGCCCCAGAGCACAGACCAAGAACCAGGTAACTATAAATTTAATATAAAAAAGAACTCCCTGACAATTAGTGCCAGGTATGTACTTGTCAGGGGTCCTAGAGAGAAAATTCCTATTCATGAATATGAACTAGATTATCTATGAGGCCTTGTTTGATTCTGATATTCTAAGATTCATGGAGAACAGTGATTGTCAGACCAATTTGACTGGATTGGTGACTACGTGGGAGATAAGGTAAAAAAGACAGGTGTATGTCATCTTGTCATGGATCTTGAATGTCATGTAGACCAGTGGTGTCAAACTCAAATAGAAATGGGGACCACTACCCCATACAGAAGTAACCCTACAGGCTGGTGCATTGTTGACTTAGGAAACTGCATATCAACATGATCTATGTTCTATTACATTTTTATTTCATTTGGTAAATAGCTCCCGATTTCATTTTAATCTGGTTGGAGCCACATTTGAGAGTGTTAGTGCTATGGGCCACATGTGGCTGGCAGACCACATTTGTAACACCTTTGTTGTAGGTGATAAGAAGCCTCTGAAGTTTGATTGTTGCTTTTCAATTGGTTAACCAAAATATGGAATGAGATGGGGGAATTTAGCCACGGTCCTGTAGAGCTGAGACAGAATAATAAGCCTAGATTCTAGAAGTAGAGAATCCTTATTGAGTTGTTGATGGGTAAGGGAAACAGTACAACATTGCCTAATTCAATTCAACAAATGTTTATTAAGCGCTTACTTTAAAATTATGCTCAAGGCCTTCTGCTAGGGGCTGGGGTTACAATGACAGACCCAAAGCAGTAACTGCTAACAAAGATCATATGTTCCGCTCAGGGGAGGATACAGTGTGTATGTAGATAAATAAATGGAAGACAATTGGCATTGGCAGGGTGGTGGGGAGAGAAGAAATTCACAAAAGTCTTCATTTCACGTAGGATGAAGGAAGTGAGAGAGTGAGAAGTGAAGATAGAAAAAGAGTGTTGAGTTTGGGGAACAACTAATAGGCTGGTTCGATTGGACATAGAGTGTGTGAGGGGAAATAACATGACATGAGTCTGGAGAGGTCAGCAACAAAATTGGTGTAGAAAGATTTAAATGCCAGGTGGGGGTGGGAAAAGTTAATAAGCATTTATGTAGTGCCTACTGTGTGCCAGGCACTCTGCTAAATTCTTTTGTAGAAAATAATATTTCATTTGTTCATCATAACAACCTTGTAAAGTAGAAGCTCTTATTATCCTTATTTACAGCTGAGGCAAACTGAGATTAAGTGAGTTTTGCTAGGTTGAAGATTTTGCATTTTTTCTAAGGAAGTGAGAAGCCACTGAAGTTTTTTAAGTAGAAGAGGAGCATGGAAAAGCCTGGGTTTTAGAAAGATTAGTTTGCCAGCTGTGTGGAAAATGGATTGCAGAGAGAAGAGAATTGGATGAGGGAGACCTACTGGAAGAGAGAAGAAGTCCAGGGGAGAAGTGAACAAAGGCCTAAACTGGGCAAGTAGCCATATGAAGAGAGAGAAAATAGGGGAGATCCAAAAGGTGCGAAGAAGAGGGACTCAACAAAGTCTTGACAACTGACTAGATGTAGGGAGTGAAGTAGAGTGAGGTTATGAACTTGAGTAACTTGGAAGGAGCAATGGAAATGGAGAAGGGTGGAGCAGGGTTCAGGTGGGGGGGGGGGGAAAGGTCATGAATTCCCTTTTAGACCTGCTAAATTTGAGTTGCTGATGAAGGTTTGTTCTCAGAGAGGACCATGGCATCAGGGAGATGATGACATGACTTACAATTGACACTTATTTGGGTGAGGGACAGCTGTGCAAGGTCAGCAGCCTCACTTGTCCTTTAGAGACCACTGGGTCCAGTGGCTTGATATCCATCAGGATGACTGGAGATGGCTCAGGAAGGTGCCCTATTGACAACAGCTGGAAGACTGGAGTTCAGGAAAGAGATTAGGGCTACTATCTAGATATTTAGATCATAGGGTCATCTACAGAGAGATGTTAATTAAAAGAAATTCTATAGAGCCTTGTGATATACCTGCTAAACAGACAAGAAATTGTTAGTGGTGAGGAGAAGAATTAGGAAGAAACAGAAGTCAAGGGAGCCAAGAATAGACAGGAGAAGGCTATTGAGAATCTAAAAAACTCTTCTTAAGTTCTCTCTCCATCTTCATATTAATGTCAAATTACCTTAGGCACATAGATTTAGAACTGAAAAGGGTCAACTCCCTCACTGTACATATAAGAAAACTTCGGCCCAGAGAATCTAAGTGACTTGCCTAAGGTCACATCCACAGTGTCAGAGGTGAGATGAAACTCGACTCCTCAGACTTCAAAGCCATTGTGCTTTTCAACTGCCAACCTACCTTGCATTGACTTGCCTATATATTGTGTATATTTTCTATCTGTCCAATAGAACAGAAGTTCTTTAAAGGAAAGGATGTCTTGGTTTTTTGGTTTTTTATTTTTTATTTTTTTTGTCTTTGTATTCTCAGTATCTTGTTTGCTTCATCATTTAATAAATGCTGAATTTTAGTTGGGTTTTCCCCATCCATACCTTAAATGTCCTCTATTGCTTTGCCTCCCCAGACATGAAAGCCACACGTGGAGCTTGGAGCAGACAGAGAGCTTGACATCAGATTCCCAGTCAGGTATCATGATGTCATCTGTGGGCACCAGCAAGTGTAACAGCCCAGCCTGCATTGAGGCTCGTGCCCGACGCGAGGCAGCCTGCAACATGGAGGACGAAAGGCGGCCAGCCATGCCATACCATGACTCGGTGGACTCCCTCCGGGACTCACCACACAGTGAGAGGTCAGCCCTGCCTCCGACTATCCTCTCACCTTTTATCCCATCTATAGCTATCTGACCAAGGGTGACAACTGTCTAAATAATCATAACAGCGAACCCTTATTTGTATCTGGTGTTTTAACAAACAAGCTCTCAATCTCAAGTTTCACAACACCTTGAGGGGTAAGTACCCCTGTGAGATAGGCAAATTGTCATCCCCATTTCACAACTGGGTATGATGAGTCCCAAAGAGGTTAAGTAATTTGCCTAAGGAATAAGTTAGGCATCATGCTTCAACTCTGAGATTTTCTAGTCAGAGCATACAGAACAGTAAGAAGCAAGGTAAAAAGGGAGGTACATGGAACATGGTTGGGGGGGCCTGTGGTTGCTGAGACAGAATAGAGCAGAAAATGATCAGGGGATCCTGCAGGTCCAAATTTAATAGCTAAGGCCTTTCCAGTTCTATAATTATGTGATTAAGAAATGGTGCTTTGGCTCCATTACTTTAAAAATGCTCTCAAGTCCCTGTGTACCATAGGGGAACAAGGAAACCATCCTTCCTTTTCCCTACTTGGCTCTTAGAAATTTGTATTTGAGACTTGCCGTGGGCTTAATTAGCTTCCTCTCCTACCAGATGGGTCCAGTAACAGGTTCCCACCTGTCTAGGGGAAGGGTGTGCAAGGTGAGGCACTGGGAAAAGAAATATATTTCCACTTTTGTGGGGTATGCATAAAGGTGAAACTCTGGGCATTGTGCTCTAAATGTGATTTTGACAACCTGGGGTAGATCCAGGCTCTGTGTCATGACACGGACTCATATCATACTCCACCTCCCAGGGAGGACATGATACTTGGCTTCTAATATTTCAATGAGGTAATTAGAATTTTGAGTGGCTCCATAAGTTAGAACAAGGACCAATGGGAGGAAGTGGGAAAAGGAGGCAGGTTTGGGCTCAGTGGGACCAAGAACTTTCTGATAACTGCAGTTGTCCAGTAGAATACACTGACCTTGTGTGGTAGTGAGTTCTCCAGCAGTAGCTCTTGGGGATCTTAGAGGGCATTGGGTGGGGACTCCAAATAAATTACTTCTCAAAGTTCTTCCAGCTTTGAGGTGCTACTTTAGAGCAGGGAAGTTTTCCGCAGGAGCCTCTCCTCTGGTGTACTCAGCTCGTACCCAAGTTCATTTCTGCCTCTGTTCAGGGGCCTCAGTATTAATCTAGGGAAGGGTTAGATTGGCTGCTGAGGACCCCAGCTGCCTCTTGCCTCTCTTCTCAGGTATGTGTCAGCCCTCACCACACCTGCCCGCCTCTCGCCTGTCGACTTCCACTATTCCCTGGCCACGCAGGTGCCTACCTTCGAGATCACCTCACCCAACTCAGCCCATGCTGTCTCACTCCCCCCAGCTGCACCCATCAGCTTCCGCCTCGCTGAGCAGCAACCCCTCCTTCGGCACTCACCCACCACCGGGGCCTCTGCCTCTGACATGCAGCGTAGTTACGACAGCTACTACCCACCCCGCCGGGGCTGCTCCCACGACAGCATGGGAAGTCTGCCTGCCAGCCCTTTCCGAATCACCGAGGACGATGAGTATGAGACTACACAGGAGTGTGCACCTACCCTTGAACCACCCAAGAGAACATCTACAGGTCATCGGCGGTGGAGGAAATCCAGACTGAATGGGCACATGGCCCAGCGGGCGCGGGCCGTCCGGGACTCCTTCTCACTCAGCAGTGCCTCCTACAGTGAATCAGATGAGGAGCTGGTGGCCGAGTGTACCCCTTTTCTCAGCATCCACACTTCAGACATGCTGGGCACGGACTCCCCCCCGCTGTACCAGCCAGTGGACAGCAGGACTTATTACTCCTTAGACAGACACAGCACCCAAGAGAGCAGACACAGCCGTATCACACACCCACGAGGGAAACAAGACTCTGCTCCCCTCTAGGACCCATTCTTCCTTGCCTTCCCCACCTTCTCCTCCTTCCTCCCTCCCCTCACTCCTTTCTCATTTCCCTCCTTCTGCTCCCTGTATCTTTAAGGAGAACAAAAACCACACACTTGGAAAGAAAAAAAGAAATAAAAATATTTTTATTTTATATAAAAGGAAAAATATAACAAAATGTTTTATTTTCATTTTAGCAAAAGTTGTCTTATAATAGCTAATAGCAAAGACTTTTTTATAGGAAACTCTATTTATATGTAACATCTTGATTTACAGCTTCGGAAAAAAAAAGAAACAAAAAAAAAAAAGGAGAGATGGGCCAATTTTTTGACTATTTAATAGAAACCTATATGTGGTGCCTTTTTGCTGTACGCTAATATGGAGCTCCTGGAGAGAAGGCTGTGGCCACCTCCGCTGTCCAACAGGTTAGTGATTGGCTCTGGCCACCCCAAACCCATCATCTTGCCTCCTCTTTCCTTCCCCCTTCCACCCAGAGATGATGCCCACCCCACTTCCCAGATTGGAAAAAAAAAGGAGCAGGAACTAGCCACAGTGAAAAGAGTCAGATTTAGGGTTCCCAGGGGCATCCTTCTCTGGAGACTAATTTTGGCATGTGGAGAAGGGAAACTTTGGGTGGGAGGAAGCAATTGAACCATCCCCCTCAGATAATGAGTGGGAAATTCTGTGTCCCCTTGGATCCCTTTCCAGAAAATAAGACCTTGGGTCCCAGAGACTAGAAGAATAAAAGCTACGATGTCCATTTTTGAGACATTGAGAGGCTGGGTGTGGCAGGATTAGGAGGCTAGAGTTAGACTGGCCAAAGTGGAGGGCTTCCCCCCTTCCCTCTCCATCCCTGGCAAGGGTGGGCTTGGAAAGAGGCTGCCCCTCCCCACCCATTGTATCCAGGGCCCAGGGGTTAGCCCAGCAATGCATCCGAGGTCAGGGAGAGCCAGAGCTGCGGTGGGATGAGGGGTCCACCCACCTCCCCCCTGCCCCAGGGAGGTCTCTCCAGGGCTCCCCTCAGTTCTCTGCAGCACCTCGTTTACATGGTTCGCCATTTCTCTTTTATGCCTGCATGTCCTGCATTTCAGATACTGTAGATTGGATGCATGGTGAGGCTGTGATTGAGAAGACACAATTGACAGTGTATTTGATTTTACCTTTTAGCAATAAAGTAACCAACCAGCCCCCCTTTTCCTCCTCCTCCCAATCCCTTCTCCCAGTTCCCAACCCACCCTTCCAACCTCTTCTCCCCTACAAAAAAATAATTGGGTCTGACCAAAAATAAAGGATCAGCTAATTCCTCATAAAGTGTAAAAAAACAAACTAGCATAAACCAAGGAGAAATCTGCCCCAGATTGTCTGAATGTCTGAACTCTTGACTGTTGAACACTTGAACTTTTTTATATTATAAATAAAAATCAAAATAACTCACCGGCCCAGTGTGTTTATCCAGGCTCCAGGTTTTCAGGCGGTGTTGAGGGAGGTTGGAGGGGAGGGATGCCTAGGATGGAGTGGAGTGGGTGCTAGGGTTAAGGAAGCACCCCAGTAGAGAAGCCACATGTGCAAGCCAACACACACACTCCAGAGGGTCAGAGAACACTCTCTGCTTTTCCCCACACACGTCCCAATCCCTGCTTCTAGTGCCTGCTTTTGGCAACAGTCTCAGTGAGAAGGTATTTACAAGATGTCCCTTGCGGTGCAGAGGAACAGGGGCCAATGTGCTGACGCAGATCCCTTCTCTTGCAAGTTGGGCCTGGAGAGCGTGGAATGGTTCCCAGGATAGATTGTAGGGGCAAGGATGAAGGGAGAATTCCTGGCATTGGGGGAAGGGATGGGAGTGGGAGTAATAGGATTGACACTATGACATCCAAAGTCTCCCCGGGTTACTGTCACAGTCTGGACATGCAAAGTGGCCTTTGCCAGCTTTCTCTTCCTGCCAGGACCACCTCTGCTCTGACAACCAATGGTGACCCTACAATTTGTGGGTTGCCTCTGCTCCATCCCCAGCACTCTCCATCCTCCCTCCCCTTGCCCCCACTCCCAAGCATCTACAAGGACCAGTTCCAATCTGCTGCAGCTTTTCTTGGTCTGTGATTACAGACACAGAGGAAGCAGATTTCTGCCTCAGATTCAACTCTCACTTTCCTCCAATGCACAGACTTTAAGGTGACAAGATATAACGCCTAATACAGCACTGAGCTGGAAGCCAGGAGACCCTGACCTATGTTAAATGACATCCTGACTCCTACCCAGTTCTAACATTCTAAGAGCTCAAGAAACACTCTAGGTTTTGCATAGTCCTATACGTACAAGGGCGTATGCCTGTGATTGACGGATACATCAACTTTCTTCATTTATAAAGGCCAGTTTGCATATGAACCATGTGTAGCCTGGGTTCCCTCAATACAGGAAAGAAGGCAAGGGGAACAGCACTAGGTTTAATAGTTGGGACAGCTGGGGAAAATGCTCCAATAACCACTATAATGACAGTGAAATGGAGACTCCATCTCCATCCTTATATGACCATTACCCTTTTATGAAAATATCTGGGCACTAGTAGCTAAAGGTCAAGAAATCCCTACATGCCTTGGTTTAGACTTAAAGAAAACTCTCTGACCTCTGGGTCAATCAACTCAATAAGCTCTTTGGTCATTCTGTGATCATGTTTGTTGTCTCCACCTGACATTTTTACCTGCTTGAAACAAGTTCTATTAGAAGCCACAATTTAACCTCAAATGACCAACTCCAAAATGACCCCAACTGACTCTGAGAAATCTTTTAATGAACCCACTGATGTCCTAACCTCATCTTGGTTCTCCGTGACCTTTTTGCTTTCTAGAAATTTGAAGGCAGGAAGCAAAAACAAGGGAATGTACCAGTTTGAACTGAAATATTCTGAATGAACCCACTTGGCCTCTCCATATTTGTATTTTCATTTAGCTTTATGTTTTCTAGTATTGCAGTGTATAGTGAAGGAAAAATTAAGAAATGACAGGTTTGACTTTTAAATATACCATGTAACCCACAGATGACCTACCTCCATTAAGTGACACCTCATCTTTTCAATTACCACTACAGTGGAAAGAACACAGGCTTTGGAGTCAGCCAATTTGGGGATTCAAAAATCACACCTCAGATTCATTCCCTGTATGACCTTGGGCAAGTTAATAACCTCCGTGAACTTCAGTTTCTTCATCTGCAAAATGAGGAGGTTAAACCAGAAGGCTTTGGGGGTTCTTTCCCACTCGACATCTGATATCCTACCATCCCTTTATTACATGCATGTGTTTAAATGCCTTCATTGCTTGCTAACAAGTTCTGGTTTATGTTGGATGACATACCCTTCATAGCAAAGATCTGACATCCAAGATATATAGGGAAATGGTACAGATATATAAGAACAAGAGACATCCATCATAGAGTTACATCTGAAAGTGACCATCTTGTCCAACAACCTCATTTTAGGAAGAAACCATAACCCAGAGAGATTGTGACTTGCCCAATGTTCCATAAGCATCAGAGGTGGGGTTTAAACCCAGGGCCCTGTGGCTTCAAGATCAATGTTCCTCCCCTGTACCACTGACTCTGAAAGAACTCAGCCATTCGTTGGGATGGGACATGCAGAGAATTTGGTCAATAATGGCACTTGTCTTGTGCAGAGATCTCTCCGCCCTTTCTTGGTCATTGCTGATACTGTCACCACCACCATACTTACTCTTCACTTTTGTCTCAGTAAGGGAAACCAGTCTTTTCATTAATGAGGAGGCCTTGTTTTCTTCTGTTAGCATTGATAGAAAAGTTATGAGAATAATATATCCTTTCTATAGTGCTGCCCAAAGTGATTTAGCCAGGCTAACTCAATCTTCACAGCAACCCTGTGAAGAAGTGCTATTATCTCTGTTTGACAGATGAGGAAAACCGAAGCACAAAGAAGTCAAATGATGTGTCCAGGGCCACACAACTAGGAACTGTGGGAAGCTGGGGGAGCTGTGGGCAGCGATTGAGGGACTCCCAGGTCCTCTAGAGTACTATCTCTGTCCGACTGCCTCCCCAATTCCATGTGTTTCTCCCTGAATCGCTTAACATTCCTCCCACTGCTTATTTTTAGACTCTCGCCAGCCTGATGCATGACTCTGGGGCATCCTTGAAAATTTAAAATTGTCTCAAGGGTCAGTCTTCCAACATACCCCCTTCCTAAGAAGGAGGTGAATATCTCACCAATGGAGGCCTCTTCCTCCCCCCCCCCTCATAATTCCCTCCCTACAATCTCAAGAGCTACCACTGGGTAGTATCTCTGCTTTGTCCAGGTGTCTGCTGGATATCTGTTGTTGTCCCAAGATTTTCCTTACACTGGACAATTTTAAAAACTGTCCCTAACCCCAAGGCTCCCTAGGGCAGCCTCCTGGCAAAGGTCACTGCTGTCCATGCTGATTTGTATGAGGAAACACATCTATCCAGTTCATTCTCTTAACCCTCAGTGGCTGTGTGTGTTAGCACAGCATATCCCAACTGCATAGTATATTGAGGCAGTGAGGTGGTACGGTACCTATAATACAGGATTTTATAATCAGGAAGACCAGAATTCAAATCCTGTCTCAAGATACTTTGTAGCTGTGAGGTCCTGGACAGGTCACTTAACTTCTCTGTGCCTCAGGTTCCTTCTCTGTCAAATGGGCATGATAATAGCACCTCCCTCAGTGTTTCTATGAAGATCATTGAATTAACATGGGAAGCACTTGTTGTACTATGTAAATGCTGGCTATTATTATATTATCCACATAACTCTACTATCAATACTTGATACCTTTCAGGTTCAAGTGTGTTTCTAACCACACTTTTGTTCAGTCACTTTTCATTTGTGTCTGACTCTTTGTGAAGACCCCATTTGGGGTTTTCTTGGCAGAGATACTAAGATTATAAGTGGTTTGCCATTTCCTTCTCCAGCTCATTTGACAGATAAAGAAACTGAGGCAAACAGAGTTAAGTAACTTGCCAGGGTCACACAGCCAGTAAGTATCTGAAGCCAGATTTGAACTCAGGAAGATGAGTCTACCTAACTTTAGGCCTGGCACTCTAAGTCAGGTTATCATTTCTCTGATGTCATGGTGCTCTTGGAAAATGAAGGACAAACACAACCTGTCAATGGACCGAGCTGCCCAAATGGGGACCCAGCTATCTGGGTAACTCAGAGCCCTTTCCCTTTCCTTCTCCTCTTCAAAAGAAGGTAAAGAAGTTGCCCAGTTAATTTCTGTTGCATTGGCTAGATTCCTTTTCTTTCCTTCCTTTCCCTTCCCATTCATTCCTTCCCTTCTTGTCTCCCCTTCCTCAACCTCCACTCAGTGGCTTTTTTGGACCATCCTGGCTTAAAGTGAATGCCAACAGTAACAGTTTCTCTTCCAAACAACAATCCTGAGGCTCCTGCCTCTCCCAGATTGATTTATCTATTTTTTTCTTTTCTATTAAAAGGGCCATCCCCATGACTACTTTTTAAAGATGTCCATTCACTGAATGAGCATTACCTCACTTTAAGTGAGTACCTAAAAGGCCAAGGTCTCCCATGGCAACCTGGGCCATCTCCAGTCATCTTGATGAATAGCTAGTCACAGGACCCAGATGGCTCAGGAGGAGAAGTGAGGCTGGTGACCTGCACAGCCCTCCCTCACTCAAAACCAAGTCAAGTGCAAGTCATGTCATCATTTCTCTGATGGCACGGTTTTCTTCGGCAACAAAGGATGAACATAAGACCTGGCACTCCATGCACCGTGCCTCCTAGCTGCCCTGCTATCAACACTAACAGAAGGGAACAGAGAAGTCTGTGTCATACAAAAAAATACAACATTCCAAATGCACTTTAACTGACTTTGGAGATACTATTTTGTTTTCCAAATTTATCTTCTCGATTATGTTTGGTTCAGGAGAACATGGCCAATTCCTAGGCACAGATTATTCACCAAAAGGAGTGGACCAGAAGTGTCAAGCGTCTGGTATTAACAAGCGGCTGTGGATGATTTCAAAGTGGAAAACCAAAAGCTGACACTTTCTACACATACACCAACATGTGCGTCAATACATAAAATGTTGATGGGCTGGTAAAGTATCAGGACATATTTGTAGTTGCAAGATTGGCTCATTCTCTTTCTTTCTTTCTCCAGTTAATGCATATGTTACAGCTGAATGGAGTCCAATCTCTGCCTTATTTTTTAACATGAGCCAGATTATATTATTAGTCTGTTACCAAAAAGAAAAGGAAAAAACCAGAGAAAGGGCTTGCTCGTTAACTGAACTTAGAGAGCAGCTATCACCCACCCACTTGAAGTGCTAATAATTGCAGGTCTTGAAGAGTGCTAATTTAGTGATCACATATGTTGCAAATTTCTTTTTTGTTTTTTTTTTCTGAGACTGAATGTTAGCCAGGCCTCCCTTGTTCAAATTTGGACTCTAGCCATAACATTTGAATAGGATACCTAGGACTGCTATTTTCTTGCTACTTGACCTTGGAAAAACCCCTCATTTTTACCCTCTCTGGGCCTCAGCTTTGCTCATTCGTAAAATGAGACAGGTGAACCCAACAATTTCTAAATCCTATGAAAGAACTAGTCTTGCAGCCAAGTATGTACCATGGCACCCCACTTTCTCCCAAGAACACTGTATCAGAGACTTATTCCTTCCCCCTGCTTCAGCTAATGGAACCAAGTGACTGAGTTTGTTTTATTTCCTGACCTGCTCTGATAACCTCCACACCAAGAGGCTCAGAGATCTGGGTAGAGTAAGAACAGTACAGACCAGCGATAAACATCCCTTCTCCTCCCTTCACGATTCCCTCACCCACCCTCAGACTCTCACGGCCTCCCCATCCTTCGTGGGGCAGCAGCCTCAGCCACACAGACACACACACACGGGCTTTGTCTATTTATTTCCAGAGCATGGACAGTAAAGTAGTATGTGTCACAGCTAAAGCCAGAGTGGCCCCATCAACAAATGAGGGACAGTCCCAGCAGCCCCAAGGACCACCCCTCTCTCTCCCCCGAGGTGCCAGACCGCTGAGGAGATGCCGAGCCCTAGGCCTGTGGACACATTCAGGGAACACTATAACAGGTAGATCCTTGTAGAAAGGATTTCCATCTAGTGTTTTTGTTTCTTTTTCCTCTCTTTCTCCTACATCATTAGAAAGTCATTTGTGTGTGTGTGTGTGTGTGTGTGTGTAAGGCCATAGTGTTTCCTATCTAAATGGACAGAATAGTCACAGGTGTGAAGCAGGGACAGCTTGACACTGAGAGGAATGTCACTTGGCCTGGATTATTGCGATAGGAGTGGGATGACTGGCTTGGGTGGGTGAGTTGTATGGAGTGGGGGGGGGGTTGCTGTGTGGCCCACAGACCTGCATCTGCTTGTCTTTGAGAAGGGAAGGTCGGGCAGGGATTTTTGATTTGATAGGGTCCTCCCACAGTGAGAGGGGCTGGGCATAGGACAATGGTGGGGAGAAGAAGAAATCCAATGAGAAGAGTTGGGAGTGGGGACACCTGGAAAGAGCCAAGGTCCCTCCGCTGTGAGTTTTATGGCAGGGATGCAAATTCCCATTGTCATAAGAAACCTCTTTGTGGGGATAAAAGGTCCCAAACAGGGAGTTCTCTGAGGGCTAGGAGAGAGTTGAGGACCTGGAGATGTCAGAGTAGGGAAGAGGATCGACACGTTGACAGTGACAACTTCTCGGCCTCCTGGGCCCCGACCCCGACCAGAGCCCTTTGGCTTGCCCACTGGGGTTCAGTCCATGGGGGCTTTAGGGCAGAACCATGCCCCCTGACCTCCATGGGGCAGTCCAACAGGGGCCTTGCTTCTGTGGCCTGTCCATATATCCCAGTTAAGTGCTGGGCTCTGTGACGTCCCTTTGCACCAAACCACCTGCTGTGGGCCCATGACCCTGGCTGAGGGAGGGACTGGAGTGTGTCTTCCTCAATGAGAGGTCCTCGGCCTCCACTGTGGCCAGCCTGGCCTCAATCTGCTCCAAGTCATCTGAGCCCACTTCAGTCTTCACACATAGGAGATGGATGTATGTCTCATAGCGACTTTTCTGGAAGGAAGAGAGAGGGAGGTCAGACAAAGAGGAAAGTGAGTCACAGGGCAGCTGGGGAAGTAGGAATCAGCTGTGACAAATGAAGTTATGCCAACTGTGTCACTAAGAGTCCTGCACTAAATAAGACCTGGGAGAAGCTGCTTCCCCTCTCTGAGCATTTCTTCATCTGTAAAATGGGATAATAAACCCTGCCATGCATGGGGCTGGGCCTGGGGCCAAGATCTGTTGCTATGGGTTTATACGATCTAAGGGGCTCCTCAAAGAATCCGTCTTGGGCTTAGGTGCCCACCTAGGATTTCCTCTGGAATGCCAGGGGGATTTTTCCCCTACCCACTCTCACAAGTTACTATAAAGAACGGATGAAACAATGGGTATGGAAATAGCATCCACAAAATAGATGGTCATTACAGTGAGCCATATTACTCTGACCCAGCTGGACAATCTGTCTGTACAGATATCTGAACAGAGCCTCATCCCCACCTTGCCTGTCTCTCCCTGCTCTGAAGGATCTCTGAGCCAAGTCCCAGCCTCCAGCAATCTCTGTCACATGGTCCATTTTGCACATATGATGTTTTGCTTGTTTTCTCCCATTAGAAGGTGAGTTCCTTGAGGGCAGTTAGTCTGACACGTAGTAGGTGCTTAATACAGGCTTGTTGTCTGACTTACTGGATTTCTTTCTAAGCTGCCTTTCCCAAATATTGTCTCCACAATTCCATTAGTGTCAAGAAGGGCACAGACTTATTTCTTTTGTCAGTCAGTCAATATGCCTTTATTAAGCCCCTACTGTGTGCCATGAACTATATACTAAGAGCTGGGGGTATGAAGAAAGGCAAAAGACAAGGGAGGCAATATGCAAACAACCATATGCAAATAAGTTTTAGAACAGAGCCCATCAGCAAGGAAGGCCCAGTGACTTGCCCAAAGTTGTCCAGCACCAAGAATAAACCAGGTGACCAGGGTGCCTAAGAAAGCTAGTGAAAGGGAAAATCAACCCCTCTGCTCCCAGCTCTCCCCCTGTGGTCTGTAGTGAACTCAGGAATGATCCCAAATGCCCAAATATTCCCCTGTGGTCCACACCTCGAATGTTAGATAATGCTCCTTCAAACGGTACTCTTCTGCCTCCTTTGATTTGACATTTTTCTCAGCCGGGTGCATCCTGTGCTCTGTGAGCTCAGCCATGATCTGCCTCATCTTGTTTTCATGGGACCTCAGTTGTTCTTCCTGCAGATGGAACCACCCCGCCCCCCCCCCAACAACAAAGAATTGTTGCCTGGCAGCATAGGAAGAGGGATGGTTGTTCCCATTTCACGGATAGGGAGACTAAGGCCCAGAGAGGGGTACAGACTTGCCCATGATTCCCAGTGGCAGAACTGGACCTGAAACCCAGGTTTCCTGATACTCTAGCAAAGGGCCTTTCACATGAGGTGATGCTACCATTCCCAATTCACTTCATCTCCTCTGAGTTTTAGTGCAGGTGGTGCTAACAACCACATCTCTCTGGCCTAAGGGGAAGGAGTGAGGGCTAACAGCTGCTAGGTCAGGCTGTCAGACCAGGTACCCACTTCAAGAATGTGAAGAATAGAATCTAAGTCACCCTCGCAATCCCCCCCATCTTTCCCAATGACACCTTGGGACCTTAAAGGACCTCAGCTGACACACACATGCAAACTATACAGGCATGTAAGCATACAATATAATGTATACATGCACACACAACATAGACCCATACACACACACACAATCTCTCCCTGACACAGCCAGGCTCTGATGTTACATATGCATCAATGGGCAATGTGTGTCAAGGAAGACCCAATTTGATCACTTGGAATGATAAGTTTGCAAAAACCCATCCCCACAAAAGGCAGGTCACATTGGAAAAAAAGGGGCAGATAGAATCAAAGTCATGAGGCTCAAAGATTTCCCAAACCCTAACCAGTCTGGATGGCTGCCCAAGGAGATTACATTGTCTTCTTTATAAATCCTGTGCCCTAGAACAGTCAGAAGGACCCAGAATACAGGATGTCACAAAGAACGGTCCTTAACCTCTCTCCCTGGTGTAGACTACAGAAAGAGATGTTTTCTTTGGGAATGTCCCCACATATCCCAACCTACCTTTAGGAACTGCCAAGATTCTGTCCAGGGAATTGGCCTGGTAACATCTCAAATACTGCTTGCTACTGGATTGTACTGTCATTTAGCTACTCAGGAATTTTATAGTCTCAACTAACTCAGTCCTTGGATACTCAAGGACAAGACCCGCCTTGCCCAAAGGGACTAGCAAAGGCTAGTACTCATAGCAGTTGCTCAGTATACATATTTTATTACAGCAGCACTGAGTTTGCAGTCAGGCGGTCTGACTCTCGGTCCCACTTCTGCCACTGATTCAATGTGTGCTTTTGGGCAAGACATGGCTATGTACCCTCAGTTCTCCCATCTGGAAAATACAGAGATCTTATCAAGGTGACCTTCAGTGTTCCTTTTCAGTCCTTGCATTCTTTGCCTCTTGGATTCTGTAGGGAATGGAAGGAGAGTCCCTGAGGTGAGGCAGGCTTTGGTCCTTACCTGGCACAGGCGTGTGGTAGAAGAAGGCAGAAGGGGCCTACAAAATTTCTTCATTGAACAGATAGCAGCTGGGAAGGCAGGGGCAGAGAAAATGGCAGCCACCAGGTTGATTCGAAGGATCCAGGAAAACATCTCCTCCTTGCTCCTGGCAGGGAGAGGAGAGGAAAGGTACCACCTGCTCACAGCTCTCTGGTATCCCCAGCTAAATTCTGGGCTCCCTAGCAACTTAGTTCTCTCTCTGTCTCTCTCTTTCTCTCTCTCTCTCTCCATAGATAGATAGATAGATAGGTGGATAGATAGATAGATGGATATATTATATATATGTATATATATATATATATATATGGAGAGAGAGAGAATATATACGCAGGCATTGTGTATATTGTGTGTCTGTGTTCCTAATTCCTAACAAATTCCTGCTAGGGAAATCCAGATTTGATCCTTATAAGAAAAGAGAGCATGCTTTATTTCAAAAAAGGGATTCACCGGCTACTCTACATTTAAAAGTATGATACAATTTATAAAGAACTGAGGTGACCAAAAGTAAAATACCCTGGAGCAGGAGGGGAGAGAATTGAGTTCATCTACTCCTTCTGTCACTAAGTCACCCATGACCTTGGCCAAGCTATTACTTCCCCCTCTGGGTCTGTTTCCTCCCTTGTAAAGCAAAGGAATTAGACTATGTCCATACAACTCCAATATCTACACATCGGTGGTTTATAAGTAACTTTACAGTTGCTTGAACCATAGCAAGGTAAACCCATATGCACTAGCAAACACCAGGAGCCAATAACCCTCCTTTCCCTACCTGGGGGTTTCTGTTGGATTTCACCTTCTACATCCCTGAAAGGAAATTGCTGTAAACCAATTCTCATGTTGTTGGGAAGGGGTGGGGGAGGGAGTGAATTTTTTTCACTTTTAGCTGAGGTGAGGGAAGTGGGGGACATGGAGAAAAGAGAATGAAATCTGGAGCAGACTGGGCTCAAAAATGCCACCCCTTCTACCCTAGCTGGAGGCGGGGGGGTCAGAAAGAGAAGTGTGGGCTGGGTCCTGCTACACAGGGATCAGATGAAGGGATGTGTCGGAGCTGACTGTTAAATTTTCAGTGTGAGCATTAGCACTTCAGAAATCAGCTAACGCTATAAATCAGGGCTTGATTTACTTTTGCTGATTGTTTAGACTTAAAAAAGGAAAGGAAAAAAATGTTAAGAATGGAGATTGAACTTAAAGTGTGTGTGCTGTACTTTTCAGAGAGCCATTTATTAAACATTTATCAGCACACCCCTAAAAGACATCTATTAATCTGTGAGAGGAGGTAGGGGGTTCTGCGACCTCCTGAGGGCACCAAATTCTGCTCCATTCTGAGATTACTTATAGGAAGCAAAACCTCTCTGAGGAGTCTGGTTCATGGAGGACATTATCTGGGTGCCAGGGGTCTCCTTGTCTCTGAGGTGTGTTGTGTGGGTGTGTGGGGCAAAAAAAAATAACTAGAAACAAAGCTGGTACTGAGACCAATTGAAAAGATTGAATAGACTGTAATTGACTAGGAACTGAACCTATAGTTTCTTTGAAACAGGGAGTTCCTGGTAGAGAAGACTTAACAATGCACATCTCCGAAACTTATACAAACTGTCTGGGGCACAAGTGACTTGTTCAGGATTACACAGCTTGTAGTATCAGAGATGGGTATTCCCAGTTATTCTGGGCAGCAGGGCCAACTCTCTTTCCACTATCCCACACTACCTTCCTCCTTTGTAATAAATTAATGGTATATTAAGCATATTAAGAAACCAAGAGAAATCAGAAAAATATGGGAAGGTCAACATAGCCCGATACAGAATAAAGACAAAGAAGAGAACAATGTACACAATGACCACAATCACACAGAAGAAAATAAACACAAAATAACACAAATACTGGGATCCCTGCAGTGACCAGGCTGGACCCCAGGGTACTGGCCATGACACACACCTCCCATTTCTCAGAAGACAACCAGTGTATTAACTAGGGTTGCAGGTGGGAACAGACATCATCAGACATGGCCAATGTCTTGGTTTGTTTTGCTTAAACTTTGTCATATGGGAGGGTTCTTTCGTTGGGGAGGTCAATGGAGTGACATCCATATTAAAAAAAATTAATAAAGGTTTGGTTTTGTTTGTGCACTGTGTTGTGCTGTCTGAAATATTAAGGAATGGAAAGTAACTAAGAATTATAGGATATTGACCTTGTCCCAAGGTCAGTAATACACACATCCATGACTACTTCCTCCTAGCTCTTTCCTACTCTCTCCTTGGCACACCTGAGTCAAAGGAGGTAGGATTCTGACACCAAATAAGGATACTCACGGTGCTTGGAAGAGAAATACCCTCCAGTCAGCTGTCTTTAGCTTCAACACGTTGGACTTCTTGCTATAGTCCAAGGCCCTGGTGGCCAGAGCATGATGAACACGGATGGCATTCTTCAGGTCCACCTCTGAGAGGTCTTTATCTGGCTTGTATTCATCCTGGGATGCAGTGAGTAAAAGGAGGAATTTGTGGGAGGGGACAGTATTCGATTCTCCTTTTACCCTTCCCATTAACTCTCTCCCTAACACCGGGTTCCCAACAGAATTTAGCCTCCCCCCGCATCTACCCTAGAGACACCTTAAATTTAATTTTCAGCTGAGTCAGTGAGGGTTTTAAATAAATCCTCACCACTGCAAGAGCTCCATGAGTCTTAAAAGAGCAGAGTTTTCCCCTTCCTCTCTGACAAATCCAAACTCCATCTTTTAAGGTCCTGCTCAGTTCCCACCTCCCTCTTAAGACTTCCCCCAATCGCTGAGTTTCTGAAAAATTGGTTGTAGGGACATTCAACAATAGGTTAGGAAGAGAGGGCAGAGACAATGTTAGGTGCTTCCTTATTTCCCTCACTGAAGAAATATAGTACTAGACAAACTAGTAGATGTTGAACAGTATATACCAACTAAATAAACAAAACCAACAGGACAGTGTAAAGATGTCACCTACCCACCATTGACTCAACTGCAGCCCAAGGGACATTATTCTTTCAGTCAAAGGATCAGATACGAACACATGATTTCTCTTTGACATTTAGATTACTCATAGCATGGCTTCAGCCTATCTTTTCAGTTGGATTTATCCACTGCTAGTCTAGGTTTTGGCCAAGTTAGTCTACTTGCTGCTGCATTCATGTGACATTTCACTTTGAATCACCAGCAAGCATACCTGGAATTCATTCCTTGACTCTTGCCTTTTCGACTCCCTGGTTTTCTTAAGAACTGAGCTTGAATGCCTGTCCTTTTTGGTCTGTCTAGTTGCTAATATTCTGACCCCTGAAATTATTTTGTATTTACTTTCTGTATTTTAAATTGACTTATACATGTACATGTTGTGAAAGAGCTGAAATCAAAAGCAAGGACCATTATTAAGTTTTTGTGTCTGAATCCTCAGTTGCTAGCACAGTGCTATACACAGTAGGTGGTGCTGAATGAATAATAACTAGGCCCCTGAGGGACTCTCCAAACTTTTCCTCCCCTCCCCAAACCCTGAGGTGATCACAGTGACTCTACTCCTTCCTATGGCCCACAGCCCAGACTACCGCCTCTCCTCCTCTTCAAGAATTGACAGCCCAATGGGATGTTGCGGCTTCAGCCCTAACATGATAACCATCCCAGTGATGACCATGTGTACCTTCTGTAGGTAAAGGATGGTTCCTTTGAGAACCGCATAGAACTTCTTCCACCCTCGCCGACCTCGAGGGGCTAGAAAAAAAAACAAGGGATGTCTACGACCTACATTTATTCATCCCCCTCCACTATACAACTTCCTCCTGAATTATGAGTCAAATAAAGTCCATGTCACTGGTCACACACAGACCCCACACTCCCTTCCCCTTCCCATCCCCTGCCATTAACTCGTAATTAGGCCCACACACAGGCTAGACATATAGAGAAAGGATGTGTTTAGAAATGAAGTCCACAGGGACCTAACCCCAGAACCCCCCACTTGAGGAAGTCCAGGGCAGTAGTTTCATGCTACAAAAAGGGAGTCAAGACAAAACCAATACCAAAGACTTCTTTAACTTTTCCAGGGACTGAATCACCCAGGCTAGATGTGCCCCATCCCTCTCCCTCTTTGGAATGACCACTGGCCAGGTTGGGCTCTCAGGAAAAGTCCTAACAGTGAGTAAAACCATGAAAAATGGGATAACAATGAAGCAACAACTCCTCAGTCCTTGCCCCGCCTCCTGCCCCCAGCACACAGCCTGGGTCAGCTCGGACCCAAGGGGATGGCAGCTCTCATGCTTCCAAACTAGGGATCTCTAGAAGCTTCTATTCCTCCTGCTCTCTGACCCCAGAGTATGTCACCAGAAATAGTGGTGGCCCCATTCCAAGAAAAATCTACCAGGGACTAGAGGAGGACCCAACAAGGACCCCTTCATTGGGCAAAGGGGCTTAGGATGGCTAAGTCAACACAAACTGACAATATAAGACTCTCTTCAATTTGGAGAAACATAAATTAAGAAGGGTGATGGATAGAGTTGAGATGCAGAGGGAACCAAAGAGTCCCCAAATCTGATAAATGGGATGAGCTTGGGATTGAGTAAAAACTTTGGGATAAAGCAAAGGAAGTCAAGGGGGAGGGGGAGGTTTGAACAGGGAACTCATTACTCCTCAGAAATGGTACAGCCTAGAGACAATATTGAATAAGGATTAAAAAAAATAGATGGGCTAGTTAGGGAGGTCATATGCATTCTAGTAGAAAAGACATTGAACTAGGACTCAGGGGATCTGAGTTCAAGTCCTGGTTCTGTTACAACTCACTCTGTAGCCTTGAACAAGTCACTTCAACTCTTTGGGCCTCAGTTTTTCCTCTGGAAAATGGGGAGAATAATCCCTTTTCCTTACCTACCTCTCAGTGTTGCTGTGAGGATCAAAGATGACGGATGTGAGCATGCATTTCCACAGTTCCAGTCACTGTACACATACATCTCAGCATTTTGGTGTTAACAAGGTATGGAGGTGGTAGGGAAGTGAGGGCTTTTGGGGACCACCCACCCTCACCCATGAAACACTATAAATTCCCCCAGAACCTCCCCCAATATTCCGTCAGGGAGTTGGCCCTGGGGAAGGTATAACCCCTCTCCTCTTCCCCCCTCCTCCTCCAAAATGCCCCTGGGGAGTGGAACCCACTTCTCTTGCCATCCATGTCAGCATGGGTCTTGCGGGTGAGCACACCATGTTTGTAGGTGGCAGCGTTGAGCGCCTGAGGGATATCCAGGAAGGGGTTGCTGCCATCTATGATTCTGGTCACTTTCTTGGCTCCAGGACCGAACTTGTCGTCCACCAGCTCAGACAATGATTTCCTCAGCTCCTCCTCATCACTGGGGAAGCATAGGGATTGGGACCACAGGATGGTCCCTGCCTCCCCCACACACCCTGGGGGGGAGGAGGGGAATCTGTAGCCCCCACCCCATACCCTTCATCATCAGTCCATTCCCTGGGCCCTGGGAGGGCAGGGAGAGTCAAAATCATTCCCTACCCCTCACCTTAGTTTTACCCTGGGAGACAGGACAGTTTCTCTAAGAGATGAAGAGGCTCTGGCTCCTAATTCTGATTACTCCCCCCGCCATGACAATAGATCCTTGATGATTTCTGATCTCCTGATACTGATTGCCATCCTTGACCAGAGAACCACAGAATTTTATATTCTCCCTTTTACACTCTAAGGATCTTAGTTTGTGGATCAATGGATCCAGGCCAGATTATAATCCCTCTCTCTGTCCAAGGTGAAGGATGTAGAAGAGTAGGTAAATAATTAAATGCAAGCTGTGGCCCAGAAGCCCCATGGAGGAGCTGAGATAGGACAGTTGAGAGATAGAGTAGTGAAATGTTCTGTTGATGTAACAGAAAGTGAGAATCCTAGGAACTCTCATTATTAGTATCATCTCCAACTGTAGTGAACTCTATCTAACTAAAACCAAACTGCAATGGGGACCAAGGAGAGACCTCCAGGGACCTTCTATTTGAGATGGATAGTGATCACTTGGATCACCATCCATTTGGGCAGATTCTGGAGTACTGGAACTCCTTTGGTACCATCTCAGCAAAAATGGGGGTGGGTTGGTCAGGATGACTGGTGGTGATGATTACAATGAGAAACCAGTCCACTGGGCTACCAAACTGGTTTCTTCTCATTGGATCTCATTAGTGTGCCCCATATAATATATACACACACAGATCGAGAAGGGGACTCAGCAATCTAGTACAACTTTTGCCCTAATGGGAAACCTCCCCACAATATACTCATGAATAAGCTGTCTTCTCCACTGCTTAAAGATTTCCAGTGAGGTGTTCATCAGCTACCATCTGAGGGCAGTTCCATTTTTGGACAGCACTAATTGTTAGGAAGATATTCCTAAAATCTACTTTTCTGAAACTCCTGCCCTAGTTCCTAGTTCTTCCCTGGGTGGCCAAACAAATCTAATGCCTCTTCCTGTGGCTTCCCTTCAAATATTCAGATGCCTGAATTTTCTCTTTTCTAGAATTAATGGTCCTGATCCCTTCACTTCTTCCCTGATCCCAATTTTCCAAAGACCTAGGAGACTGGGAAGGAAGAGGATGACATTCAGGACTTAAACACTATTGTTCTTCCCCAAATGAAAATGAGCCCCAAGGGACTTACTTATTCCCATGTCAGTCAGGCACAATTCCACCCACCCCAAGGCCACAAACACTACTCACATGGCCCACTCCAGCTTTTCATTCTTAATGGAATTGTAGAGTGTCTGGAAGGAGAAGAAAAAGGAGCACTAGTGAAGAATCCAGAAGAGCTGAAGTCATTCTCCACCCTCCCGCTGAGTCCAAGGAGAGTCTCTGTGTGAAGAAGGCCTTGGCCGAGTCAGGCAGACTCTGTAAATGGTTCCTTTTATGGTCATTTCCTTCACATTCCCTTGGATTCACCATTGATTTGCTTTTGACTCAAAATGCCTCAAGGGCAAGTTCTGGGATATTGGATCTCCTTTGGTACCACATCATATATATATGAGGAAGCACAGGAATTGGGACCACAGGATGGTCCTATATGTGTATATATCTTTATATATCTATATCTATCTATCTATCTCTCTCTATATATATACACATACATATCTATCTATATATATATATACATCTATATATATATATATATATATATATATACATCTATATATATATATACACATACATATATACACATATATAAGTTTCTTGAAGGTGGCCGCCTTGGGGTGATTATGACAATGATTGTAGAGATGGGAGTACTCTCCATAATGGCAATGACAATAACTGGGGATGATGGAAATGGGGAGAATGGTGAGAGTGATGGTGACAGTGGGTTTCAGTGATGGTGATTCAAGTCAATTAAGTACCTACTATGTGCCAGTCACTGTGCTAGGTCCTGGGAATACAAACGCAAAAATTAAAATGTCACTACTCTCAAGGGTTTCATATTGTACTAGGGGAAAACAATAGCCACACAGGTAAGTAAATAGAAAAGCTATACAAACTACATATCATGTTATTTCAGCGGGGCTCAGAGCTCTAGCAATGGATCAGGAAAGATGTGCTAGAGGCGGTATTTAAGTGGAGCCTTAAAGGAAAGTAGGTTTTCTAAGACTGTCAAATTCACAACCCACCAGTCACTGGGAGTACAGATGAACCAGATTAAAATGCAGTTGGAAAAAAATGTTTCACAAAATAAATACAAGTACAACATAAATAATGTTGATTTGTGGTTTTCTAAGTCAGCATGGGGCCAAGAAGGGATCCTTTTCTGTTTGAGTTTGAAACCACTGTTTGAAGACATGGGGAGATGGTGTGGAGTGTGTACCTCAGGCTTGGGCAACAATCTGGGCAGTGGGATATTGGAATCTAGAAATGGTAAACTGATGGGCATACAGGGAAACAGCAAGGGAACCCATTTGGCTGGAGATCCTGAGGATAGGGGGAGAAATGTGAAATGAGTCTCAAAATACAGGTTTTGAAGCCAGGTTGTGGAATAACACATAGGAGTTAAATAACAAATAGGAGTCTGTATTTTATCCTAGAGGCAAAAAAGGGGGAACAATTGAAGCTTCTTAAGAGGGAATAGCACTTCAGGAATATCTGTTAGGTGACACAGGATAAAATGGAGAATAAAGAGGCAGGATGACTGGGGCAGGGGGGTGGGGGTGGCAGTGTGCAGGGCTATTCAGGTGAGAGATGACCAAGAGGTGGAACTATGGTGCAGTTTAGTGAGTGAAAAAGAGATAAATTCAACAGATGTTATAGAGAATCCATCAGACTTAGAATCCATGAGATTAGGAAACTGTATGAGGTAGTAATGGAGAGGGAAGAGTTGAGGAAGATCCTAGTGTTGAAAACCTGGGTGACAAGGATGGTAGGACCCTCACCAAAGGGAGATGGGAAAGATGATGAGTTCTATTTCAAACAAGTTGGGTTTAAGATACCTACATCCAAAGGAAGATGTCCAATGGTCACATGAAACTTGAAACTCAGGAAAGAGACTAGCACTGGATATCTAGATCTGGTGGTTGGTGATGATGTGATAATGGTGATAGTGATGGTGATCACGGTAACAATGGTGGGGATGGTAATGATGATGGTTGATGATGTGACAATGGTGGTGAGGATGGTAATTATGGCAGTGGTGGAAGTGGTGCTGATAGCAATGGTGGTGGTGGTGGCGGTGATGATGGTGATTGGGGTTGATGGCGAAAGCGAAGAGGGTGAGGATGGTGAAGATGATGACGACGAAGAGAACTATGAGGATGACAGCGATGACAGTGACTCTCACCAGGTAGATCAGGGTGATTGTAAATTGGCTGGTGATTGTAAAAATTGCTATGATGATGGCAAATCTGATGACGATAATGATGATACCGATGTCAATGAAGATGTTGCTGATACTCATAGTGATGAAGATGATGAAGATGATGAAGATGATGATGATGATGATGATGATGATGATGATGAAGCATGACGGCGATCCAAAGGATTAAAATAAAGAAGAAAAAGAAGAACCCGTGGTCTAGACCAGAGCAGTTTCCCTGACTAGGGGAAACCAATATATTCATGACTTGAATGGGAATTTGCCCAATAAATAAAACCTCCAACCTCTCTTTAATATCACTTCCTTCTTGCTAGACTCGTCACATGCTTCCAGATAATGTCTAAAATGCTGTCCATTAGAATGGTCAGAGCAGATCTCAACTCTGGCTATGGGGAGATAGTGGAGGATGGGGAAAGAGGAATCCCATTCAGGAGATAGTGGGATTTCTGGTGTACTAAGATCAGGATCTTTAAAGAAGTACCTTCAGCAGATCCTTAGCAAAGTCCTGTCCATCATTCAGCCGGTCCAGGTTGGCAATGAACTGCTGGCAGGACATCTTCTTGCCGATGTTCTGTAACACAGAGAGCAGGTGATTCAGACTAGGTAAGGGGTAGTTCCCTCAGGGTGGTGAAAAGAAAGGGTGAAAAGGCCTCCTCTCCAACTTCCTAAGCCCATTCCTCTCATTTTCCTGCCCTTGTCATCTCCCAGGGAGGGTGGTCAGAGGGGAGCTAAGGGAGAGCTTAGCTGGACAGAGCGTAAACTCTGCAGAATTGCCCTCTATGAGTTGTCTCCCCAGGCTGTGAGAGGGAGGATGGTTACTTGACAATAATTTCCATCAAGGAGGTGTAGGATTAACTGGAAAACATGGAGTCATTGCACCTGCAGGCTCTGAAGCAACTCTGGTGAGAGCTCAGGGGCTCTAGGTCCCCACCTAGAATTGGTTTTTGTCCCAACGCCAGGGAGAAGATGAAGTGCTTGAGTGTCCCAACCTGAGACCTGCCCTGCCTATAGACACATAGACTTGGTTCTCTGTATGTAGCTTCCCACTGGGGGAACACCTAGGGTTGCTGCCCTATGGGAAGGAAGGCATTTGGAGGAGAGAGGCTGTATCTGAAAGGTAAGGAGACTTGGATTTCAGTTCTTTATGTGTCTGTCCATTACTATCTGTGGCTACCTTTGACTCTCCCAAAAGATGAGCTAGGGGAGGTGAAGATCATAGACCTACAGCTAGAAAAGACCTTAAAGGTCACCTAGTTCAATCCCCTCATTTTACAGGCAAGGAAACTGAGCCTTTGAAAGGTGAAGTGATTTGCTCATGGAACTTCTACTCAGGAACAAAAGGAATGACAAGAAGTAGGGCAGAACTTTGACAAAGACTGAGGGTCAAAAAGAAAGGCCACAGAACCACATAGACTTAGGACTGAACCAGAATTCCCAAGTTGTTGGGTTCAAGCCCCTCATTCTAAAAATGAGGAAACTGAAAACCAGGGAAATTAAGTGAATTGTTCAAGGTCTCACATGTAATAAATAGAAGTGGGATTTTAATCTAAATCCTCTGACTCTGGTCCATTTTATTAGTAGGAGACCTAGCCCCATTTGAATATTAGTCAAATTTTTTTAAAAAAAGATTAAGGATAGATGAATTGGTTGAGAAATTAGAAAGGGGAAAAATAAATAATGCATTTCCAAGGCTGAGAGAAGTCATTTGGGGATTTTCTGGTGTGTGGGGGTATCCCTCCTGCTGTTTCCCCTCTAGGGAAGTGAATAATCAATAATTGACTGACTTCTAATTACCTCCTGGTCTCCACACCAGACTCCCATTTTGGAGCTCAGGAGGGGAGGTTGAGGCTTCCTCATTACAGTTCAGCCTCTGAGGCTTTGCCATAAGGGAAAGAAAGCTCCAAGCAGAGACCCAGCCTCCCAAGAAGGGTGAAAGCCCCAGGATTCTCCCTAAAGCCCCATCTGCTTTCCAGGGTGGAGTGGAGGGAGGATCGAAGGAGGCAGGGCCTGGTATCAAGGTTGGGGACTGTCAAATGAACTTTTCCCACTGTTTTGTTTCTGCTCCCCTTCTTAGAATAAAAATAATTGACATTTATTTTGCCCTTTGAGATTTACAAAGCATTGCACATGCCTTACTTCATCTGATCTTTACAATAATCCTGTGAGGCAGGCACTGCAAATATTATTATTCCTGTTCCCAGGTGAGGAAACCGAGGCTGGGGAATGCTTAGTGACTTGCCATAGGTCACATAGCTAGTAAAAAGGTTGGAACCCAGGGCTTCCTGATGCCTGAGTCCAAGTTCTACCCACTATGCCAGACTGCTCCTCACTCACATCATAGTACATAGCATGGTACTTTACACATGATAGGAAATCAACAAATGTTTGTTGAATGCATGAAATGAATGAATCAGTGAATGCATTGTGGGTGACTGAAAGTTGATTATATCCCCTCCCAGCCCAGGTACTTTCTAACCCAGGACCTTCAGGGTTTCCAAGGGGTTAGAGTTTCACGGACCTGTTAGGAGGAAGCTGTCTCAGTCCCATTCACATCACTCAGGTTGAGGTGTTCTCGCCCAAATGAAGTGGCAAGAGAAGCTCTCCGGCTCCAATCTGACAGCAGAACACCAGACTCATTCTCTTTCTCATAAATACTATGCCCAGAAAAACTCTCCAGCCCTAGCTGGGACACTGTATGTTTATCAATTGGCTAACGTCCACGAAGATCGATTAATTAGTAGTTCAGTACCTGTGACAACATTCTATTCCCAATCTAATAACTTACCCATGAGGTTAATGGGCTCTTAGCACATCAGAAGGGTGTTTACTAAGCCCGGTAAACAACTACACTTTAGATTTATTCTTTTTCCCAAACTCAAGGCTATGGCGTTTTAACACCTCTTTGATATACTATCAGCTCCTAATGAGGACAGATGCAATATGTAACCAAAATGAATGAAGAAGCAAACAGATTACACTGATGGTAGACTTAACGTATGTGCACTTATAATAATAACTCAAAATTTGTATAGACATTAAGGCTTGCAAAGGCCTGCGCCAAAATGTATGAGATAAGCGGTGCAAGAATTATCATCCCCATTTAACAGATGAAAACTCTGAAAAGGGAAAGGATTTATTTCCACAGTCATATAGCTAGAAAGTCCCTTTTGCTGATCAATCTTTCCTGATTCTTTGTGACCCCATTTTGTATTTGCTTGACAAAAATACTAGAGTGGCTTGCCACTTCCTTCTCCAGCTCATTTTACTGCTAGAGGAAACTGAGCCAAACAGGGTTAAGTGACTTACCCAGGGTGTTCGAGCCCCTGCACTATCTCGCTGCCCCAGTAAGTCTCTCAGGCACATTGAAACCCAGGTCTTCTGATTCCAGATTCCAAAGCCAGAGTTCTTTCTACAAGTCCAAGCATTCATTCTACACACATATACATCTATATCCATGTCTATATCTATGTCTATTATCTCTACCTCTATATTTCTTATCTTTATCTATATTTTAATCAGAGCTTAGTTTAACCCAACTCATTCTAAATTTCCTTTTCAGAGACATTAAAGACATACCTCAGCACTGATGGAGGACTGAGACAGCATGCATAAATTAGATGCAGAGGGACCCCCAAATTTCCCCTTGCACCATATATCTCTACCTTTCACATCACATCTTACACCAAAAATGCTCATGAGGAATCCAAAAAAGCTGAGGAGACAGGGGAGAATCCATGATGGATGGGGACAAAGGAAAAGAGTGATTTGACCCAAAGCATAGCTGAAGAGACAGGCAGGAAGGGAATGATGAGAAACACAAAGAGACATGCACTCCCCCCACCTACACTTACCACCTGGTAAAGAGCAAGATAACGGAAAGAGGGGATCCCGGAGCAGACAGAGAGAAGAGGAAGAAGTCAATGAGGAGACTTGTCTCTGCCAAGGGAGCCAGGCCAGTGGCAGCTCTGCCCACCCAGGGCACCCACTGTCCAGACAAGTCATGGGGTATACAGGCAGTATGGAGCCCAGAGGGCGCAGGCACATCTTTAACTCATGAGCCCCATAGCAGGAAAATGAGAAAAGACAGGTGGTTAGACGTGAGAAAGAGACCAGAGCTGCAGAGCTAAGGCATCTCAGTTTCAGCTGAGGCCCCTGGAAATTCTCTGCTATAGACTGCCAAGAGTGGTAAGTCAACCCTGGGCTTCTTAGCCTCAAGAGGGTTCAGCCAGTTCTGAAGTGACCTCACAACTGGAACCAGCTGCATTTTCATTAAAATGCTTTCATGAGGTTTGTCTCATCAATCCTCAGGAACTCAGCCTCAACACAGACAAGAGTCAGGGACTATTAGGGACACGCCTGCCCATTTCAAAGGCAGGTAAAATAGTCTCAGAGAAGGGTAACTGAAGCCACATAGAATGTCAAGAGCCCAGACCTCCCAATCTCAGCTTTATCTACCAGGAACACTGAATTAAAACATGGCATCTGATGAGTTGGAAGAAAAGAATGAAAAGGAGAACAAGGGAAAAGAATAATAACAGCTAATATTTATGTAGCACTTTATAGTGCTTCATACACATTTTTAAATTTGATCCTCATAACGATCCTGTGAGATAAGAGCTATAGTTACTCCCATTTTACAGATTAAGAACTAAAATGTAGAGAGGGTAGCTGAGCTAACCAGGGGTAGAAATCAGATTCTACTCCAGGCCTTCCTGGCCCCACACTCGTTCTAGATAAGAAATAGAAGTGCCAACTTGCTTGAGATTCAGTGGCGTTTTTCAATGTCTTAGACAAGGCCACCAGCGGCTGCCATCTTTCTGCCCTGCCCCAGAGGTTGAGCAAGAGCCTTAGAATCACTAAGAAGCAGGGCACTGGGCCCTGAGAATAGCCCATCCTGCCCTCAGTCCTGTTTCCTGGAATCTGTCTCAACACCACCAGGAGAAAGCCGGCCAATGCCCATCACCCCAAGGGAATCCACCAACCACTTTGTGTCTTAGCCAAGGCTCACCTGCCCTCCCTGGAAGTTAGGCCAGGGGGACAGGCAGAGGAGCTCCACACAGGTTCCCTGGGCCAGTCCAGACCTGCATCTTCGTTCTGCATGCCGGCCTTTGCCTTTATCCACCAACCTCCCTTGACCCCCTTTTCCTCTTCCCCATCTGCACTTACATGTCCATGCAAGTCCGTGTTGAGCAGCATCAGGGCACAGGTAAGAGTGTGAATCCCATCTGAAACACAGCAGAGGCAGGTGGCCCTCAGCTTTGGCTCCCTTCCCTTTTCTGTTACCCAGGACATTTGGTTACCAACCCAGCCCAGGCCTTAAACTGGGTTAGTTCTGCCTGTTGGGAAGGGATGTTGGTCAAAGAAGGCCCAGGACAGATAAAGAGGTCAGATGGAGCAAAGAAACAGCATGGTATAGTGGAAATCAACTTGAAACAATGTATACTCTGATTAAAACAATGTTTTTTAAAACTACCCCCCCCCGCCAAAGGCCACTAAATTTAGAATAAATTCAACAAGCAATATTGAATCCAGGGGGCAGATGATTAAGTATGATGCCAAATATGGAAGACATTGATACAAACAGCTTGAGTTGGCTTTGCTTGGCAGCGTTTCTCTGCGTAACAAGGGTGATCAGGGAACCCCTAACTTGCTGAAATGGGGGTCCCTCCCATGGGGGCTGGACAGGTGCTCTGGCCTCCTGCTGGGGGGTCATGTGCTTTTCCAGCATGACACAGCAACTTCTAGTGGATCCCCATGACTGGGGGGAGGGGTGAAAGATGATTGGACCCTGGGCTTCAGGAGGATGGACTCGTGAGTCAGAATGATGGACCCAATCAGGCTCTAAGAGCTGTGGAAACAACTACATCATTCTTTCTTTTTGAGCCCTCTTTTTTCTGGTACTTTTGTTCCCTTGGACTTGCAGCGGGGGGTAGGGGGGATGGAGAAGACTCTTCTCCCTCCCCACCCTAGGCAATGACCAATGACAACTTGCAGTTTAAGTACACAGCATTGGGAGAGCACTGTCGAGGCTGGACCCTGGCTGCCTTTCTGCCTTTCTGTCCCTGCCCTGGAGCACTACTGGCAACCAGCAATCGGGAGAAAGGGCACTCCCTGCCTAGGCAGTGACAGCCAGCCAGGGTCAAGCTTCCTTGAGCCTGGGATTCGTGCATGAGCTAACTAGAGGGAGGAGCTTTCCACAGTAGCACCAGGCTCTTTTCAGAGGAGAACAGCACCACCCACAGGAGACTAAAGCAAGCCAAAACCCCCCGGGCATGGAGTCTGGGATCTGCCAGGCTGCTCCAACCCTGCAGATGACTGCGAATGGGAAACATCTGTCCGGCCATCCTACCGAGGGCCTTTGCCTCCCATAGGGAGCACTATCTTTCAGTATTGATTCATGCATTTGTACCTTGTGCAATGTCTGTGACTGAACAAAATAATAAACTGTTGGTCTATGCTTGCCATCCATATTCTATGAGAACCTTATTATACATATTGCATAACAAGTATCTTTTCTAGAAGGAACCCTGTTCTCTAGATTTGGGGGGAGATTCTAAATAGAAATTATGCCTAAGTTTTGTTTTAGATATTTCCCTGGAATTGCTCCCAGGTAGGGCAGAACCAGAGAAAGAAAAGCCTTTTTCCAACACATGTGCGCACACACACACACACACACACACACACAGAGGCATGGGGAGTCACACACTCACTTTGGAGTCAGACCCAATTCCAGGATGAATCCAGGTCCGTGTGAGCCCCAAAATCTCCTTGTCAAACCCCGTGAGGCAGGGGGTACATCTGTTATAAGGAAGGATTGGGCAGAAATGTTTTGGGGGTGATAGTTGTGATATTTTTCACAAGCACAAATACATTAATAAAAATTGAGGAGAAAGGAATGCTGGACTGGGTTCAACCTCAGGCTTGTTTATTTATTAGCTGTGTGTTCTTTAAACACTCTGGGCCTTGTTCTCTTCCTCTGGAAGAAAAGGATAATGCCTACCACCCACCTCCCAAGTCACTTGGCCTCTCTGTGTTCTAGGCAACGCTCTGCTACTACAAATTGAAGAGAAAATGGGTAAAAGGTGCTTCCTCATCCCAGTGAAGTCAAGGATCCAGCCCCTAACACCTGTCCAACTTTTCTTGGAAGCCTATTGGGAATATCCAATGAAAGGCCATAGGTGTGAATAGCTCTCTGTAACTGGGCAATTATGGTGCAAGCGTGTGAAGTTACTATTATTTTTGTTGTTAAGTCATTTTAGTCATCCCATTCTCTATGACCCCATTTGGGGTTTTCTTGGCAAAGATACTAGAGTGGTTTGCCATTTCCTTCTCCAGCTCATTTCACAGATGAGGAAACTGAGGCAAACAGGGTTAAGTGACTTGCCCAGGGTCACACAGCTAGGAAGTATTTGAAGCCAGATTTGAATTCCAGCTTCCAGGCTCAGCACTCTATCCACTGCACCACTTCACCACCACTATTATTACGGTATGACTTTTGATTGTAATCTCTTTGCTCTGGGACTCCACTTCTGTTCCTGAGGATCAGACTTATAACCAGTAACCCCAACTGAGATGTAGGGATCCCAGGGGCCCTGAGGCATGATCCTTTCCTGCCTTTTCTCATACTACTCTATGCTCCAGCCAAGCTACTCTGTTCTCCTTCCCCTGACCTTGCTCTGAGACCCCTGTCCCCTTGGCTTTGTTCATCAGGCTCCCCATGCCTGGAATGTCCTCCCTTCCAGAATTCCTGTCTGCTTTCTAATACCCAACACAAATGCCATCGTCTCCTCCATGAAGCCTTCCCTGCATCCCCAGGTGGAAACAACTTTTTCCCTCAGCTTTCAAACAGCACTTTATTTCTAGCTCTACAATGCTATTATGATTGTATCTTACAGTTTTCTATGTGCATGTCAGATCCCCCATGAGAATATAGTAAGCACAACCCATTTAAATTTTACATTTCCTTCAGAACCTAGCTCTGAATAAACATCAGGAATAGGAAATGGACTTGGGATTTTATTGGAATAGGGAACTCTCACATGAGGAAATGCCTTCCACAAATGCGAGTTGCCACCTTCTCTGCAGCTGATAGTCTTAGGGAGTTGTCTGGGGCATTGAGAAGTAAGTGACTTTCCCAGGGTCTTTAAGCTACTATCTATCAGAGGAAGGACTACAACTCAAATTTTCCTGGTGCTGGAGCAGACTCTCATGAGCAAAGCCTCCCACACCCACGGTAAATGCTTAAAAATATTTGTTGAATGAATGAATGCTCTCCCCATGGAAGCTCAACTCATGAAAGGAGAAGCTTCCCCTTTGGGCATTCACTTACCAGGTGTTCACATTCACAGCTACCTCGTTCCTCTTGTTAGTAGGGGCTCTGTGCACTGGTCCAGGGTCATTCCCTAGGAACCAGTCAGAGAACCTCTGCCTCCTTGGGGGCAGGGGAGCACAATCCTCTCCTTTCTGCCCCTCCTCCTAGATATTTTTGGTTTTGTTTGGAGGCAATTATTATTAGGTGACTTGCCCAAGGTCACTCAGTATCTGAAGTCATATTTGAACTCATGTCCTCCTGACTTCAGGGCTGGTGCTCTATTCCCTTTAGCTGCCCCCTCCTAGACAATTCTTCAGGCCACAGAGAATTTTTTTCATCACATTGCACTCCCTATGAGATATGAGCATTTTAATACAGAATTCTGGGAGACTAAAAAGTTTTCAAGGCTCATAATTCTGGGCACTGTGGCAGGCCAATTGGAAAGATACTTCAGGGAAAATCTTGGAGCTTCTTCAATGCTCCCCAAACCTTAGCCTATAGATAGCCAATCACTGCCCCAATCAAATCATAATCATACCACTCAGCAATAATTTCTCACATTTACAAATTTACCTAGTGTCTTTTTGAAATGACTCTATGAAGTACAGTACAAGCATCCCATTTCACAGATGAAGAAACTGAGGTTCAGAGAAATTAAATCCATAGTCCTAGAGTTAGTAAAAGTCAGAGCCAAGATTTGAAGTCAGATATCTCCTGGTTCCATGCTTTATACTCTTTCTGCCATGCAGGTGCACAAAAATGGGAGTAGACCTGCTTTCTAACAGTCAAGCAATATGCCAGAGACCAGGAGCAACTCTTCCTGCCCGCGGAAGGAAGGAAGGAAGGAAATGAGAAAGGAAGAAGGAGAGGAAGGAAGGAAAGGAAGGAAGGAAAAGAGGAAGGAAGGAAGGAAAGGAGAGAGGAAAAGAGGAAAAGGAAAGAGGGAGGGAGAAAGAAAAAAGAAAAGGTGGAAGACATCTGGGCAGGCTGGCCATACCTTCTGAGGTGCTCTCTTCTTGGTTACACTGGCGGTATCTCCTGGAGAAGTGGGTAAGAACTCTCTCCCGCTCCTGAGTCTCCCCCATCAGAGGAAAGGCCTTTAGAAAAGTCCTGTAAGGAAGCACATATACCATAGACAAGGGACCTCAGAGCCTCATTAGCCACTGCCATGCCTGTGCCCTCCCCAGGCAAGTTACTCTGTAGTCCTACAATCAAGGAGCAAGGAGCTCCTTTCCCTCCCACCTCCCAACCTCCCAGGGTTCAGGGATTAAGGTTAAGGTCTCTAGAAACTCAGAACTGAAAGGAATCTTAGAAACCACCTAGTCTAACCAGTCACCCTATACATGAATCTTCTTTTATGGTGCCCATGATCAGAGATGCTGCTCAAACGCTTCTAGTGATAGGCAGTTCTTCACCACCTGAGACAGTCCGTTCCATTGTTGGAAAGCTCAAGTGATTATCTTTTGAATTCATCTTTATATTCAACTGAAATGGGCCTCCCTGTAACACCACCCACTGCTCCTAGTTCTTTGCACAGAGAATTTGTCCCTCTCTTTCCCAGAGGACAGCCCTTTAAAGACTGGGAGAAGGGCTTTTGTATACCACTCTACACACTGGGCTAAAGCTCTCCAGTTGCTTGAGAGTTTTTGGTAAGATAGTTTCCATCTCCCACTTCCACCCTTTGCAGAGGCTTTCCCTCAAGCCTCATCTCTACTTCTTGGAATCCTTATTTCCCTTCAAGACTCAGTTCAAGGGCCCCATGAGACCTTTTCTGATCCCCTCAATACTAGGGCTTTCTCCATCAGGATATTTACTTTCTCAGGATCACAGAATTACAGAATTTAAAGTTGGAAGGGACTTTGGTAGCCGTCCGTACCCAAGAAGAAAGCCCACTAAAGCATGCTTAACAAGTATATTTACTTTATCTACTACAGCTTGTCCCAAAACTATTAGGGCAGTTTTAATAGTTTTAATACACTAAGACTTTTGAAACATCCTGTATTTTATTTTTATTCGAATATTTCTTCTAGTAGGATGTGAACTCCTTGAGGGTGGGAATTGTTCCACCTTTGTATCCCCAGAGCCCAGAACAATACCTGTCACATAATATGTGCTAATTAAATGCCTGTTGAATTAAACTAAATTGAATTTCAAATTCCTTTGCCCAGTGGCGCTCCAGTTTATCAATGTCCCATTGAACACGTAACACCAAGAACGGGACACAGTACTCCCAGTTTGTTCTAGCCAATTCAGCGAGCACCATCTAACTACACTTTTGGTGACCAGGACACTAATGTAGCTCATATTTGCATAAAGGGAAAAATTGCAAACAGTCACTTTGGCATCAATAAGACCTAGGCAGAGAGTGAGACAACTTCTTTCTTTCTAAAACTGGCTCCCTTCTAGACTCTGAGCTGAGTGGACTAGACACCTGGGAATCTGCAAGGGGCCAGCTTCCAAGACCAAGCCGGGATTCAAGGGCCTATCACAGACACTAATATCTATGTGACCTTAGGCAAGGTACTCAAACCTCTCTAAGCTTACTTTTCTTCACCTGTAAAGTGAGGGGGTTGTCTGGGTAAGGCGAGAGATAACAATAACTATGGGTCTATTAAGGGCTCAGCCCAAATGCCATTTCCAGGTTAAGAACCCAGGTCCATAAAGTAGGGGGCTGTGGATAGGTTTCAGGAGGCATGAGAACTTGAGTAGGAAAAATGGTGTCAATTTTCACTAACCTTTGGTTTCCTTTAAATATCGTTTTGGGAAGGGGTGCGTAGGCTTCACCAGCCTGCCAAAGAGGGGGCATGACACAAAAATGGTTAAGCACCCCTGGGTTAGATGACCCTTTCAGTTTTCCTGCAGTCTAAGAGACCTATGAGGTCCACTAGTCTTCCCCTCCCCACCACTCTCATATATGTTGTGAACCTCTGTGGCCTCTGGGCCCACACATGATACGCTGATGATCCTCTAATCTGACCCTCACATTTGTGAGGAAATCAAACATATGTTTGATTCAATCCAATAAGCACTTTTTAAACACCAGCTCTGTGCTAGGTGAAGTGGATACAAAAGACGAAAATGAAACAATTCCTGTAATTCCTCAGGTGGCTTTTGTTCACTTGGGGGAAATAACAAATAAATACAAAATATACACAAAGTATATACAATGGGGGGGGATCACTAACAAATTTCCTTTTCTGGAGATGGCGCCATAGTTGTCATTATCTTCCCCCTCCACATTAACAGATGAGGAAACTGAGGCCCAGAGAGAGAGGTTTTCACTTGTCCAAAATCATCCAACTGGTCAGAGTCAGTGACAGTGCAGAGACTAGAAGCCAGACCCATCAAGGAATCGTGGTCCCCACTTACCCCAGCTGTTTGCTCACCTGAGTGCTCTATCCAGGCTCAGGCCTGAGAAATCAAAGAAGCTGAGGTACTCTTCAGCTACCAGCCAGCTGAACTCATTGCTATGAGGAGAGGAGAAAGGAGAACAGGTCAGGCAAGGCGAGAACTAGCACATCTCCATGACATCAAAACAGCTGGAGCTAACCGAGGCAGGGCACCCTCCCCAGGATGAGGTTCACTGAAAGTCCCTCCAGGAAAATGACTGTCATCTCAATTAGTGTTATTTTCTCCCATTTTGAGGGAGTGGGGATGGAAAGGACAAAAAAGGGATATCTGGCATTGGGCTACCTGGGCAGGCCCTGGCACCGCATCCCATGGCCAAGGATGTCCCTAATTTGCCATCCCAAGTGGAATGGTGGGAGCAGCAAGGCAGGAGGGCGGGGGGGGGGGGGAGGGGAGAAACAGAGAGACAAAGAGAGGAAGAAAGAGGAAGAAAAGTAAAAGAAGGAAAGAGGAGAGTAAACAGAGGGGGGAAGGGAGAAAATGAGGGGGAGAGGGAAAAGAGAAGGAGGGAGAAGAGAAAGAGAAATATAGAAGTAGAGATCAGGGAGGAAAAGAAAGAAAGAAAATGAATTCAAAAAGGTGTGAAGTATCCAACTTCATTTATCCTCCAAAACCCAGGGAGATGGTGGGAGGTAACTCTTGCTAACCTCCAACTACCAGCTTCCAAGAATTTTGGCTTTTCCAGTGCCCACAAACAGCCAGAGTAAGCACTTGTTTCATTATAGTCCTCTTCTGCTGTTTTTGCCCAAGAAACTTTTAAAAATATATTTTAAAAAATTATTTCTCCCCAGGAACTTTCTCTTGAGATGGGGCAGGGGGTGGGGGGGAGGGTATGAGGTCCTTGGGAGGGTCCATTGGACTCCCAACTCTAGCACATTACTTTGTGCCTTTGTAACCTGAGGCAGGATTAAGATGGGATCTATGGATTTAGGGAATGAAGCTTCAGGAGTCAGCTGGGTGGCTCAGTGTATAAAGCACTGGGCCTGGAGGCAGGAAGACCTGAATTCAATCCAGCCTCAAACCCTGCCTAGCTGTGTGGCTCTGGACAAGTCCCTTAATCTCTATTTATCTTCGTCCACTGTAGAAGGAAATGGCAAACCACCTTTGCCAGTATCTTTGCCAAGAAAATCCCATGGATAGACTAGTCCACGGGGTCACAAAGAGTTAAACACAACTTTACAGCAACAAAAACTTCAGAGCCAATAAAGAGTAAAATCAAGCCTTCCCCAAAAAGTTGACTGAGTGTCCAGGACCCTCATCAACTGAGAAAGGGATCCTGGGGCAGAACCCACATACCCCTGATCCCCAGTGAGGTTCCTTGCCCGGGAGTCTAAGGCACTTTATTGTTTGACTTGAAAATAGAGGCATTCTGCCCCCAAGTGTCAGATATCACTCCTAGAATGGTAAACCCAGAAAGGAACTGAGGCAAGGGCCAAGTAGAAGACTAGCCTCAGCCTTACATGTCAGAATGAACTCACAGGAAGGACCAGGGCTTCCTGAAGCAACCCAAGCATCCTAAGGACTAGAGGCTCAGGTATCGGGTGTGACACAGAGCCAAGCACACACTGCATGTGTAGGAAACCTTCTAGTTGTGCCTCATTTGGAGACAGAATCACTGAGCTGGTGCCTCATGTATAAAGGCTCTGGGGACCTAGATCATTGGCTTCAACTGCCTCCCATAATCACTCAGGTCCTCAGGGACTAGAAGGGAACCAGAACCCCAGGACTTCCCTGCATCATCATAGGAATGGAGAAGGTCCCCAAACAACTGATAACTCTGGTTAGCTAATTTGCATCTCCTTCTACCCTGGCCAGTGAAATGGGGGTAATAACAGCAGCTGCTTCCCAGCCCTTGTGAGAATTAAGGGAGATGTATGGATGGTGGTTTACAAACCCTGGAGTGACATAAAAATGAGGGCAATATTATTGGTATCGCTACTAGTATTACCAGAATCCTCTATTTCATTACTACTCACCTCCTTCTCAGCATCTGCCTCACCACTCCACTAAAGCTGCTCTCTCTCCCTCTCTCCCCCCTCCCTCTCTCTCTCCTTCCCTCTCTCTTTCCTTCTCTCCCTCTCTCTCTCTCCTTCTCTCCCTCTCTCCTTGTCTTTTTCTCTCTCCCTCTCTCTTTGTCTTTTTCTCTCTCCTCTTTCTCTCTCCCCGCCTCTCTCTCCCTCTCTCTCTCTCCCTCTCTCTCCTCTCCCTCTTTCTCTCCTTATCTTTCTCTCTCCCTCTCTCTCTCTCCCTCTCTTTCTCTCTCTCTCACACACACACAGTTTTTATTGCTGTTCAGTTGTTTTAATCGTGTCCGGCTCTTCACGATCTTATTTGGGGTTTTCTTGACTGGTTTACCATTTTCTTCTCCAGCTCATTTTACAGATAAGGAAACTGAGGCAAACAAGGTTAAATGACTTACCCAAGGTCACCCAGCTAGTAAATGACTGCGGCCGGATTTGATCTCAGGTTTTCCTGGTTCCAGGCCTGGTGCTGTATCCACTGCACTGCCCCTCCAAGGTAACCAATGACCCCTTACCCCCTATATCTGATGACTTTTTCTTAGTCTTCATCTTCTATCTCTCTGCAACTTTTAATACTGTTGGCCTTTCCTTCCGGACACTCTCTTCTGCCTCGATTCCCACGACTCTTGGTCTTTGGAGATCTTCTTCCACAATATCTCTTGAAAACATTCCTGTCTCTCCACTCCCACCACTGTCACCTCTTGCTTTTGACTACTAAAGTGCGAACTCCTAACTTACTGACTTACAGACTCTCCATCTCTCTAATTCATCTTTCACTTAATTACCAAAGTAATCTAAGATCCAGGTCTGACCACATCACTCCCCTCAGAAACCTTCCATGACTCCCCACTGTTAACTTCTTCACCTGGCCACAAAGACAGTTCTCACCATCAAGGTTCTTGGCATGGTCAAATGGTCCAACCTCAGAAATGGACATGATTTTTATCAATTGAAATGACATGAAGGAAAACGAGTTACCATCTGCTTTGCAGCAGCACATTAAGGACCACTGGGCCTTTCCATCTGACTTGTGGCTGAAAGCATCTTCCCCTACCCAAATGTGAGCTCCTTGAGACAGCTGGTGGCACAGTAGAGCCCTGGGTCTGGAGTTAGGAAGACCTGAGTTCAAATCCAGCCTCAGATGCTTCCTAGCTGTGTGACCCTGGGCAAGTCACTTAATCTCTCTTTGCCTCAGTTTCCTCAATTTTAAAATAGGGATAATAACAGTACCTACCTTAAAGGGTTTCCTTGAAGTCAAGGACTGATATGGCTTTGTCTTTGTGTGTCTAGCACCTGGCACACTGTAGATACTTAATGAATATTTATTGAGTTGAATAGAGATAGCAAAGATGGCAGGACTAACCTTCTCAGAATGGCATTTACCAAGAAGACTTGAAAACAGGAGTTGGAGTGGCTTCCCTACTAGCCTTTGGAATACCCTCCCACACACTCCAAAGCCAAGAAGTCACAAGATCAAACTCATTCCTAGGAACATGATTTGATCTGCTCACCTGAAAGAGTTCAGGAGGCCCTGAAGGCCACCAAGATAGCTGGATGTCCATACTGTTCTCCCTCCCACCATTTCCCTTTGGCTTGTACCCTTGTTCCACTCATCTGTACCCCGCTCACCCTTTGAAGCCCAGTCCAAGTGCCTCCTCTTCTAGCAAGCCTCCCTGGATTACTCCAGGCAGCGGTACTCTCCCCCCACAACCACAGTGAATACTCTCTTATTCCCCACACTCTTACATTTGGTAATATTTTGCCTTGTGTCACTCACTGTTTTGCGTAAGTAAATCTTGCCTCTCCAGCTGTATCTGACTATTTTATTCTTTCTTGGATTCAGCAGTGGATAAGTAAATGTTTAACAATTGGCTCTCCAAAAATTAAAACAAAAATCTTGTGCACCCATTACCCTTTTAAGTTTCCTTCATTTCTTTCTTAAGCCTAGACTCACAGGTGTGGGGAACCTGGGGCCTCAAGGCCACATATGGTCTTCTAGGTCCTTGGATGTGACTTTTTGACTGAGTCCAAGTTTTATAGAACAAATCCTTTTGGGGATTTGTTCCGTAAAGTTTGCATTCAGTCAAAGGGGGACCTAGAGGGACACATGTGGCTTTGAGGCCGCAGGTTACCAACAACAAATTACAGCCTGATTTGTAGCATATGATGATTGTTGAGCTGTAGATGTTCACACTGAAAGTTTAACGGTCATCTCTCTTGTACAAGCCGGCTACAGAACATCACTGCTTGGATCCCCAATGCCAGGCATAGTTCAGTCAAGGATCTTGAAAGAGCCCTGGAATTGGGAGCCATAAGATCTTAGTTCTAGCCAGCTCTGACATTGATTGGCTGTTCAGTATAAGTTAGATTAGTTTTCCTTCTTCTAGCCTCAGTTTCTTGTCTATAAAGTGAGGCAGTTAAGAGTCTATAATTCCCTTCCAGTTCTGTGGAAAGAAGTAATTCAATAGAAATCATGCTGTATTTGGAGGCTTCCACTGGAATCCTGCCTCTTCCCTCCTACTACCTGTAGGATGTGGGCAAAGTCATTAAAAAAAACCTACGTTGTGATATGATTTGATGAAATGACCACAACACACACACCATTTGATAAACTCCAGTGGCTTCCTGTTGCCTCCAGGAGCAAATACAAAATGCTCCATTTGGCATTCAAAGATCTTTACAACCTACGCCCCCTCCTACGTCTCCTGTCTTGTCCACGTCATATTTCCTGACAAGTACTGCTCAGCCCAGTGACACCGGGCTCCTGGCTGTTCTACAAACAAGACCCTCCTTCTCTCAGTCCAGGCACTTTCTCTGACCCTGCCACCCCTGCCTGGAATGCTCTCCCTCTCTGCCCCAACTTTTACTGACTTCCCTCCCAGGCTTCCTTTAAGCTCCAACTAAAATCTCACCTTCTATGGGAAGTCTTTCCTAAGCCGTCTTAAATCTAATGCTTTCCCTCCTTTAATTATTTCCTATTTATCCTGAATATAGCGTGTTTTCCATATTTGCATGTTTTCTCCCCAACTGAATTTTAAGCTCTTCCAGGGCAGGGTCTGTCTTTTACTTTTTTTTTTCCCTCAGCATCTAGTTCAGTGCTTGGAACATAGTAGGGGCTTAATAAATATTTATTGAATTGAATTGAAATTAATCAGTTTGATTTTATGAGGGGTAGCTAGGTGGACGGTAAATAGAGCCGGGGGACCTGATCTCAGACACTTGCTAGCTGCATGACTCTGGGCAAATCACTTTACCTCATTTGCCTCAGTTTCTCATCTGTAAAATGAGCTAGAGAAGAAAATGGAAAACCACTCTAGTAACTCTGTCAAGAAAACCCTAAATGGGATCACAGAGAGCCGGACACGACCTGAAACAACTCAACAACAAAATGAATTTATGAAATAAGGATTTCCCCCTATTGACCACCAGGGGGCACAATGGCCCTGATGTTTTTACATAAAGTCAGAAATAGGAAAGAACTGTCATTGATCCCCATGGTTTGGAGGTCAGGAGATTCAGAGAGCTGTTCAGGAGTCTGCATGTATATTTCCGCCGAGGACACACAAACAACACAAAAAAGGGGCTAGCCTAGAGATTCTCAGAGCCTATGATAATAAAGATATACAAATGCAGCTGTGTCGCCAGATAGGGCCAGACACGCATGTGGACACAGAGACACACATAGTCCTGCATACACAGGAAACCCAGTGGATGCACTGGCAGAAAAGCACATGCAGATTGGGACACACCACTCTCACAGGCTTCCCTTCCGTCTTTCTCCTGGGAGGGCTTTGCAGCTAATGCAGCCTCTGTAGCATCTTGTTTCAGCTTAATCTAAGCACCTGACAAATTGGATCTGACTTCAGTGTTGTCATCCCTGTCTCTCAGCGTCTTTAAATAAAGAAAGACTGTTATATCTCCTTCCTTTGTGTGACATCACACAGTGTCTAGATTGGAGCTCCATTTGCAGTAATCACTGACAATCTGTCAGTCCTAGTCAATGAGTATTTAATAAGCACCTACTATGTGCTAGGCACTCATAGGAATATGAAGGTAAAAGACAGTTCCTGCCATTACAGTCTCATGGGAGAGGACAACATGAAAACAGCTATGTACAAACAAGCTATATACAGGCTATATGGGAGAGGGATTGGGAAAGGCTTCTTGTAGAAGATGGAATTTTAGCTGGGACTTGAAGGAAACCAGAGAAAGCAGGAGGTGAAGACAGAGAAAGAGCATTCTAGGCACAGGGGACAGCCAGTAAAAATGACCTTAGGATCATAAATGTAAAACTGGTAAGGATCTTAAAGGCCATCATTTCCAGCTCTCTCATTTTATAGATGAAATTGAAACAGAGACTAAGTGACTTACCCAGCACCCCATAGCTAACAAGTATCTGAGGCAGGATTTCTGCCTGATCTTCCTGATCCCAAGCCAGCTCTCTAAAACAACGCCCTGCCTAACTGCTCAGTTCACTCAATCCATGGTGACTGGCTGACTGGACATACAAAATGAACTTTATCTTGAACCTTAAGAGAAACCCACAACATTCCAGCCTGATTGATCCACTCCTGTTCTACTTTTGCTGCACTTGGAAATCTCCAGCCTGGTTCAGGGCCACTGAGAGCAGTCTATCCCCACTGCCTTTACCCTCGTTCCTAAAGACTCCTGTCCCTGTGGGGCAGCAGCATTGGCCCTGTATAGCTCAGAAAGGAAACCTATTTAGGACACCAGCAGGAACAAGGACACCATCCAGGGAGGAGAGTGAGAAGAGAAGAAATAGAATTATTTGAGGTCAGTGGAATGTGCCCCGTTATCATTCTAAGCTCCCCACGTCAGGACCTGTGCCCAACCTAAACTTGCAAACTTGCAGTCCTACAAAGTGGGCTGGGCCCCAGCCACTCTGATAATGACAGTGTTGATGCCAGCTTTCATGAGAGAAGGCTTGAACCTTCCTCAAGTGTATTCTCACCCCTCAGCATGGATTGTCTATTCTTGACACACCCTTTGCTCTCTCGGTTTCCATGATGCTCTTGAATCTTGGTTCTCCCCTATCTGTCTGATGGCTCTTTCTCAGACTCCTTTACTAGATTTTCATCCATATCACACTTGCTAATGGTGGATATCCCCCCAGGACTCTGTCCTGGGCCCTCTTCTCTTCTTCTCCAAGAGTGGGGAACCCACAGCCTCAAGGCCACATGCGATCCTCTAGGTCCTCAAGTGTGACCTTTGACTGAATCCAAACATGTTTGGAGGCCATAGGTTCCCCACCCCTGCTCTATATTATTTCCCTTGGTGATCTCATCAACTCCCACAGATTCATTTATAATCTCTATGCTAACAATTCTCAGATCGACTTATCCAGCCCTAACCTCCAAACTCACATTTCCAGCCACCTATTAGATATCTCACACTGGATTTCTTGTAATCATCTTAAACACAGCATGTCTAAAACAGAACTCATTTTCTTTCCCCCAAAACCTTCCCCCTTCTGAACTTCCCTATTACTGTCCAGAGCACCATCATCCTTCTAGGCAATCAGGCTGGGAATAGAGGTGTCATTCTTGACATCTCATTTTCTCCCCATCCAATCTGTTACCAAACTCTGTCAATGACACCTTTAATAATATTCTTGTATATGTGCCCCTTTATCTCCTTTGACCCTACGTGGTACAAACCCTCATCCATTTACCTGGACTGTTGTAATGATCTGTGATTAGTCCACCTGCCTCCAATCCCTCCCCATACCAATCTGTCCTCTACTCAGTTGTCAAATTAATCACCCTAAAATACAGGTCTGACTTTGTCACTCTAGTATTCAATAAATTCCAGTGACTGCCTATTACCTCCAGGTAATTCAAAGTCCTTCCCAACCTGGTACCTCCTATCTATCCTAGTCTTTTTATACCTCCCTCCCCTCCAGGTGCTCTACCATCTAGTGACCCTGGCCTCCTTGCTGTTCTGAAGACAAGACTCTTCATCTCTAGACTCTGGGCATTTTTGTCATTTTTTTCCTCTTTGTCACTGTCTCCTGTCTTGCCTTCCTTCCTTCAAGTCCCAGGTAAAATCCTATCTTCTATGAGAAGCCTCTCTTAATCCTCCTCACTGCCTCCCTCTATTGATTATTTTCCATTTATCCTCTGTATTTCTTGTCTGTACATAATTGTTGGCATGTTCACTAGATTGTGAGCTCCTTTGAGGACAGTAAGTGTCTTTTGCATCCCCAGTGATTAGATTAGTGTCTGGCACAGAGTAGGAGCTTAGTAAAGGCTTATTGACTGACTTATTTCATCAGATTCCCAACCACTCCAATACTGAATACAAAAATGTCAGAAGCCCAGAATTAGGAGTCAGGAGTAACCTTGTACAAGTCACTTCCTCTACGGAAAATTCTTTTGGCTCTGATGGTCTATGATCCTGTGAGGTAGGTGGGGCAAACCTCCATTTGGCAGAGGAGTAAACTGTGATGGGAACTATAGAAGGGAAGTAACTTGCCCAAATTTTCCATGGCTACTTTGTAGCAGAGTCTGAACTAGAACCCAGGTAGTAGCTTACTCCCAAGTCAATTGGTCTTCTCAATAAACAATGACAACTAGGAGGAAAGGAATGTCTTCCCTAGCAGGCTAGAGGAAAGGGCATCATAGGCTTAGAAGACAACTAGTCCAACCCATATCCCATTTCACAGATAAGGAAACTGAGACCCAAGGAAGTTTAAGTGCCCAAGGTCATACATATGGTAAACATTAGAGGTGGGAAGGAGTACAGGAGGGTGCACTTACTTCTTACTGAGTTGGCGGGCAATGTCACAGCGCTTGAAACCCTCCAGGTGGTAGAGGCGCCGGGCTAACCTCTTAGCTGCCTCATTGACTGCCTGGCATCCATTGGCCAATGTGTCTGTACTCCCATGGTCCAGCTGCTCCATGCTGCCCAGGTCAGAATCAGAGTCTGACAATGCATCCTTCAAGCTTGGGTCACTGGGGTAGAAATACGAACAATATAAGTATAGCCGGGGGATGGAGTAGTCTGAAAAGGGATGAGAATGGTTGAAGCTTGGGAACAGACCTTTATAATAACATTTGTGGGACAGAACAAGGAAAATGAACTGAAAGAAATTTCAGGTAGAATTGTCAAGAGATAGTTCTCCCTTCTCCTATCATAGAAGCTCATGGGATCAGAGGCCTTTTCAGAATTGGAGAGGATCTTGGTCCAATCATTTAATCTTAAAGGTAAGAAAAAGAAAACCCAGAAAAAAATGAAGTGGCTTGTATAAGTTAGCAAGTAATGGAGGTGAAGTTCAAACCTAAACCCTCTGCCTCTAAATACAGGGCCCTTTCTCTGAAGATCTTTGAGAGTCTGATGGACCTTCAGCAGTTGGGACTTGGTTGGAGAGGGAAGGAGAGAAGTCACATCTAGAAGCAAGGGTGTGGACAAAATGACCTTTTTACCTGGAGCACTCTATAGATCTTTGCTAACCTACTAACATGTAATGAGTAAAGGACTGAGGATTTGACATTTTCACAGAACATGGCTTGAAAAGGGCCTGAGGGCCCTGTATACAGCGTTGGAGTTAGATGCAGTTAGTTTTTCTCTCCCTCAAAAATGGGGCCTTAATTTCATCCTGTCCTATTTTCCTTCCTCACATCTCTAAGGGTAGCAATGGACTCAGTTATCTGTGTTCCTGAAATTTCACATACCTCCTAGAAGCAATAGATTCAATCCACTGTTATTCCTAAACCTGCCTCATCCCCTCAGAAAGCCTGCCGTGGTGTGGCAAGATTCAGCCCCCTGCTGCTGGCTTTCTTTGCAACAGGTCCAGTCTGTGGCTGCCCACAGTCACAGAGCACATCAATGGATGTAACCAAGACCTTGTTCTCGGGCTTTAATTGCCTATGGCAAAATCACAAATACTGGGTACTGACTAGGGCCCAAAGGTGGTGAGGTGGTGTGTGAGCCCTTCTGTCTCACCTGACAGAATTAATAAGTTTGGTTGTATCCTCCTCCTCCTCCTCCTCTTCCTCCTCTTCTTCTGTGTCCTGGGTGGCGGGAGCATGGTAGCCATTGGGAACAACCTTCAGAGAGAGTCGGCTCAGGACGTTTTCTGATCGACTGCTGGTAATGGAGTGTCTCAGAGGACTCCCAAAGTCCCCATCTACCAACCCTGCCTCAGCCCCGTCTTGCCTGTCCCTGTCCTCTGGCCGGCCCTCAGTCGGCTCTGGGCTCTCCTTGACCCGCTGCTGGATGAGTGGGGTGAGGGGCACCTCCAGGCTGACACAGCTGTCAGTCTCATCAGTAAGGCTCAGCACGTCCAAGGAGTCCAGGCTGCTGTAGTAGGTCCCTTTCATCAATTCTGACTCCACAATCTTTTCAAAAGTAGAGCTAAAACCATCCCGGATGTCCTTAAAAGGGAATGACTCTGCATCCTCCTGGCACTCACTGGTCTCTGGCTCCTCAAACAGCCTGGAAGACACAAAGGACTGAGGTCAGACCCCTCCCAACCCTATCAAAGAAGGAGGACAACATGGAAGAGGACCCTGGACTTCATCACTCCTTCTTCCTGCCCCACACTTACGGCTGTTCTCTGATGTTCTTCTCTATACTCTCCATGATTTCTCTGCTGTATTTGATACCACAGATCGCTCCTTTCTCAAAATTCTCTCTTCATCTTTGCAAAAGTACAGTTCATTGCAGAGGAGGGGGACTATGGGTGTGGAATTCTGCAAGCACTGTCAGACTCAGTTGCTAGGCTGGTTAGTTTTGTTGAACGACTTTTTAAAATCTTTCCCTTTTTTGTTACTAGGCAAAGTTCACTGGGTGTAGGGGAAGAGAACTTACAGAAATGAAGGTAATATAAAAACAAAAGATACCAATAATTTTTAAATCTTCTACCTTGATTCCCTCTCCTCTAGCTCTGATGTCTATCAAAACCTTGGAGTCATCTCTGGACTTCCCTTTCCTTTATTTTTTATATACATATATATACAATATATATATATTTGCCTAGCAACCAATTTATCAAATTATCATTCCAAATGTGTCTTCAATCCATTCTTTTCCATGCCCACTGTCACTGCCTGTGTCCAGACTTCATCTCCTCATTCCTAGACTCTTACAACAGATTCTTCCCTACCTTTATCTCTTCCCCTCCCCTTATTCCCATCCTGTACACCAATGCCAGGATAAGTTTCTTTAATTTCTTTTTATATGACGTCACTCCTCTGCTCTAGAATCTACAATAGCTCCCTCTTGCTTCCTCCACTAAGTTTAAACCATCATTCAAGGTCTTCCATAATATAACACTTGCATGCTGATCCGACTTTATTTTCTACTATTCTCCTGCAAGTACCTTCTGTTAGTGGTAGAAAGGGTTGGGAACCAGGCCCGTAGTTTGGTTCAAATCCAGAATCACACACTTATTAACTATATGACCCTGGGCAAGTCACTTAGCCTCTGTCTTCCTCAGTTTCCTCAGCTGTAAAGTGCAAATAATAATAGCACCTACCTCCCAGAGTTGTTGAAAGGATTAAATGAAGTAGTCATTGTAAAGTGCTTGGCACATAGTAAGCACTACAGAAATGTTAGCTACTCGTAAGACAGTGCTGCTCTCCAACCCGCAGCATTCAGTCTCACTTCTGTACTTTTGGTTACCCCCAGCCTCCAGCTGACATGTGCTCCCTTCTCCTATATTCATCTAAATCCTACTCACCTTTCAAGAAACAAATCAAGTCTTATTTCCTTCTTTGATCACAGAAGTCTAGACTAATCTAACCCCTCAATGAACTCCTCCAGTACTTTCAGTCTATACCACAGTTAAGCATTTAACTATTCTTCATTTCATGTGTGGATAGATGTCATCTTCCCACCTGAACCATAAAATCCCTGAAAGCAGTAATTATGTCTTATCCGTGTCACCTGAGGCCCAGGGTCACAAAGACAAAGACATAGTCCCTGCTTTCATGGAAATCACAATCTTTTAAAGTGGTTACATTAAACACAAAGAACTATAGCCCACCCTCCAACAACCATGAGAGAAGATTGGGAGGGAGAAGCAATCTTGGGGAGTGGAAACAGAGGCAGGCAACCTTGGAGGAGGACAAGCTGGGGTCAAGTCATGTCTCAGACACAGACTAGCTATGTGGTCACAGCACATCACTGAATTTCTCAATTCCCAGGAAACTCTGAGATTAGACAAGTTGCTGATTTGTATTGGTGAAGAGAATTTCCCTGCACCAGGAATTCCCTGCACCAAATAAAATCACAAGGAAGAAACAAACAAAAAAAGATAACAGAACAGTGCTTTTTAAGGTGGAAAGGAGAAAAGATCTGCAATCATAAATAGTCAATGACACAGAGGCAATGGACACAGGGAGCAGGAGACATTTTTTGGGACGTAGTCAGGCATTTGCTCTGCTCAACTATATACAAATTTACAATAAGAATTTTATTTTTCCTTCTTTCTTTTCAATGAGAGGGGAGAGAAAAGGAAACAAGTTTTGTTTACTGAAAATAAAATGTTTGTAATCATCAATAGTCGGGTTTCAGTGGGCCCCCCACTGACCAAGAGACCAGTGCTGTGCAAAGAATAGCCTGGAACTCCTTCCACACCCAGATCTCTCTTTCAGAGACAAATCCAACCTATCCTGGTGCCCCATGCCCACTCCCAAGACTGCCCACGCCCTAGGAGAGATGAACAAGAAGCTCATTTCAGAGAATGGAAGACTCTGGAGCTTTTACATCCTCTTCTTCCTTATCCTACTCTTTACCCTTTGACAGGTTCAGTTAAGACCAATCAAAGACAGAGCCCAAAAGGGACTCAGAGTAGCAGAAATACAAGGGAAAAGGCAAAAAGACACAAAACAGAAGGGGGAAAAATGAAAAGAATCTGAGCCCAGGAAAGCTTGCCACAATGCTATTTGCAATTTTCAGATGGATAATGGACCATAGTATTTACAAACAAATTCATAGGCCTGGCTCAAAGCCCAGTTATATCCAGGGCCCAGCCCCAGCCCCACCCCTCTCCCTACTCCCCCACTGGAAAATACACTGCAGAATATGAATATATTCAAGTGAGATATAGGAAGATGTACTAAATGACAGAGTAAAGAAAGCAGAATCCAAGCAGTATACAGACGGACTTTAGAGTTACTAAGTATCTAGTTATATTAATATTCCTAATGATGATGATGATTTTTCTTTTGTTCCAGATCTGGTTTTTTTTTAGATGTAAGAATAGCTTGGTAAGGAATCTACACCCCCTCTGGTGCAGATGGCAACCTCTCTGTAACTTAATCCAGTTGCCAGGAGCTCTAAGACATTTGCCAAGGATCTCACAGCTACTATGGGTCAGAGGTATGACTTAAACCCAGTTTTTCCAGACACCAAGGCCAGCTCCCTATTCATTATATCACCACTATTACATTATATTATTACAGGTATTATATTACATCTCAATCAGCAGCAGCACCAAAATGTACAGAACTCTTAAGAGTTAAAAAGTAAACATCAATAAGGAAATTTGTCTTTCTTGATTGGGTATTTGCTACAATAAGTTTGTTTTTCTTTTCTCCTTATTTTTCCCCCAGTGGGGTGGGTTGTGGGAGGGAGAGAAAATAGATTTCTGAGATTTACATGAACTGATGCTGAGTGAAGTGAGAAGAACCAGGAAAACATTGTACACAGTAACAGCAATATTGTTCAATGATCAACTATGAGTGATTTAGCTCTTCTCAGCAATGCAATGATCTAAGACAATTCTAAATGATTCATGATAGAAAATGCTATCCACATCCAAAAAAAAGAACTATGGAATCTGAATGCAGATCGAAGCGTACTATTTTTACTTTGGGATTTTTTCCCTCGGTGATTTTTCCCTTTTGTTCTGTTTCTTCTTTCACAACATGACTAATGTGGAAATACGCTTAACCTGATTGTACATGTATAATTTATGTCAGATTGCTTGCTGTCTTGGGAAGGGTGGCAGGGAGGAAGGAAGAAAAATCTGGAACTCAAAATCGTACAAAAAATGAATGTTGAAAACTATCTTTACTTATAATTGGAAAAAATAAAATACTACTAAGTGGAAAAAAGAAAATAGATTCCTGTTCATTTTTTAAAATAGAGGTGAGAGTTACGACATGTTGCATGCACTTTCCAATAAGATCACTCCATTGTTAATTTTGAATAATTGTTTTATTTTGTTACAAGAGATTTCCCACAAAGAAGGGGTGGGGTGAATAATCAGTAAATGTAATATAAAAACAAAATATTAATAAAACTTAAAAAAATAAATGCCAAGAAGATTTTTTCGTTGCTGCCTTGTTTAAATTAACTAACATTTTTTTAAGGGATGGGGACTAGATCTATGATTTAATCAATATAGTGAAGGAACAGTCAGCATCCTAAATTAAATGACTTGCCTATGGTCACATAGTGAATATATATCAGAGGTAAGAGTTGATCCTAGTTCTTCCTGACTTCAAGACAACTTGTCTACTACAACACACTGCCACTCTTTTAAAAAAAACTGCTATAAATAACAAAATTTGTATTTTCATGTATGATTTTTTCCTGTTTTTATATTTGAATATTTGCTTTTATTGATGATTACTAAGCTTAGAATAAGTCATCTGTTTGTTTTAGTATGTACACAGAAGGTTTAATCTTGGCTATTCTGGAGAATTGCAGGGGACAGGTGTGGACCTAGCCTTTGATGGATCCATCATCCTATCCCAGGGCTATGATGCTCCCATAATGCCACCCTACCATCAGAGGAAAACAACAAAGCAATTCTGCACTTCACTTCTGAAAAGAATACTCCTGCTCTGCGACACTATGTCTCCCTCCTTCCCATCATCCACCAAGAAGGCAAGTGGAAAGAGTACCTCGCTCTGGAGTCAGAGATTCAAATCCTACCCTCCTATCTCTGGTGCTTATTACTTCTATAATCTTGAGCAAGTTACTTCATCTCTCTTCCCTCATCTGTAAAATGAGAAGGTTAGGCTAGAGGTCCTCTGAGGTCCTGTTCAGCTCTAGACCTACAATGTGTAATCCCTGGGAGGGCATGGGAGAGCAGGAGAATTAGAACTCAGGTTCAAGCCTGAGAACTCTATAGCATTTCCTGCCTTGCTCAGCTGTGACCTTACTCCCAGATCCCAGAGATGCAAGAAGAAAAACAGAGGACCTTAGTGGGAATCCCAGCTCTGCTTTGTACTACTTACTAGTGTGACTTTGGCCAAGTTGCTTGACCTTACCGGTCAATTTACTGATATCCTTTTCCTTTAATACCGACTTCAAAAATAGATCTAGATGAGTTTTAAGGTCTCTTCCAATTCTAAAGCTATAATCTTATGAATGGCAACCCCAGACCCCACAGGTAGTCAATTGCTGATAAGTTTCTGAGGCTGCTGGAGGACCACAAGATGTATGCATGAACACGTCTGGCTGTGAGATGCTTCCATATGAGCCCTGTATAGGAAATCCATGCCTTAGCATAGACCTTCTCCACAGGAGAAGGGGGTGGGGGTGGGAATAGATGTGTTGGAAGAGTCAGTAAGTAGTACATATTTATTAAGCTTCTACAATATATCAGACACTGTGTTAAACTTTCAGCTACAAAAAAAAGACAAAAATAGTACTGTCCTCAAGGACTTTATAATCTAGGAGGAGACAACATGAAAACAAGGCATACACAGGATAAATTGAAAATAATCTCAAAGGGAAGGCTCTGTCTAGCATGAAGAGGACCTAGGAAGGGCTTCTTTTAGGTGGTATTTTACTGGAATTTGAAAGAAGCCAGGAAAGCCAGGAGGCAGAGATGAAGAGGAAGAGCACTCCAGGCATGAGGGTGAAAATACTGGAGATGGAGATGGAGAGAGAGTGTCTTATTCAAGGACCATTGCTCAATGTCATTGGATTGCAGAGTGGATAAGATGTTAAACATCTAGAAAGGCAGTGAGGCTATGAATAGGGCTATGAAAGGTTTTCAATGCCAAATAGCAGGTTTTATATACATTATATTTTATTCTGAAGATTATAGGGAGATACTGGAGTTTACTGAATAGTCAGTTAACATGGTCAGATCTGTATTTTTAAGGTCAGTTTGACCACTGAGTGGAGGATGCACTGGAATAGGGAAACATTTAAGGTCAGAAGAGCAACAAAGTAGTTAATGCAATAGTCCAAATGTGAAGTTATAAGGTCCTGCATCAGGGTGGTACCAGTGTCAGAGGAAAGAAGTGGGGGATATATGTGAGATATTATGAAGATAGGGTAGATAGAACTTGGCAACAGATTGGATATTAGGGAGTGACAGGAAGTGGTCACAGATGAAACCTACGATGCATGCCCATCTGACTGGGAGGGTGATGGTATTCTCCTCAGTAAAAGGTGTAACTGGAAAGACTCAGATCACCTAAAATGTCCATGTGGGAGACACCAAGGACCTGCTGCTGGAACAAGACACTCTTTATATCCCTACTCCAGGGGTGGAAACACCTCTTTTCATTGGCTGCATAGCCAGGAATGGTTACATCTTGAAATCTCTCTGACAGAGGAACAAGCTCTCTCTTTCTAGTGATTTGCAAGGGTGAATGAAGGTCTAGTTCACCCACAACATGGACACCATTCCCTAAGCTAGGTGGGGAAAGGATAACCTTTTCCTTTCTCTTAAGCTTTCTAGCTTGAGATTTTGCTATATTTCATTTGGCTTGTTTCAGTTCTAGGTGCATGGAGAGGAGTACCCAGATCCAGGAGCTCAAGTCATGGTGATCTTGGAGCCAGGGTTCTAGGTCAAATGTTCCTGCCAGACCAGCAAAGATGCCCTAAGAAGCCAGACTTGCTAGAGACAGAGCGTGATCAGGACATAAGTCCATGTGAGTTTTGGACCCTGGAACTTGGTAAGACTATGATATACCAGAACCAAGCTAATCTGTGAATCTAATGCCTCCATCACATTTGTATATACCATAACTTGCCCAGCTATTCCTCAATTGATGAGCACCCCCATCAGATTCCCATTCTTTATCATATGAAAAAGACCAATGGATATTTTTGTATAACTTCAATTACTAGAGTTTGTTTTGTTTAGAATTAATCCCTGCCTCAGTCAAGTCATCCTTGCAAGCCCCACAGGATTTTATTTCCTATTACCTGAGGTTCCTTTGCCAGGGATGAAAGCAGGGGTGGGGAGCCTATAGTCTCCAGGCCACATGTGGTTCTCTAGGTCTTCAAGTGCAGCCCTTGATTATGAGGCCCTAGACCTAGATTATGAGGTTACTCACCCCTGGACAAAAACCTTGAGAGGTCAGGTTTCAGTTGTATAAGTTTCTAGGAAAGGAGAAAGTAGATTATACTACTAACCTCTTCCTGAGCACAGCTTTAAAAGGGAGAACTAACAGAGTCCTAGAAGGAAGGGGAGAAGGGTAGGTAAGGCACAGACTGGCAGGGCAAGAAACAGTAATGGCAACTTCACCAACTTCCCAACCCTGACAGCATTACCCACAGGCCCCCATCCCTGCTTCCAAGGGGACCCCAGATCCCGGACAAGAAGGAGAAAAAGGGCAGAAAATGGAAACATCCAGACATGACCACTATCTGGGCAGCAGGAGTATGATTTTCTCTTAAAAACTTGCTCTGGAAGGAAAGCTCACAGTTATGCTGCGTTGTGTAAGTGGAATGTAAATTATATGTAAATATGCCCTTTTGACCATTGCCTTCCACCTAGCTGTGGGACCCTGGGGAAGACAGCCTGGTGCAGACTCCTCCTGCCATCTCTGTGAGGCAGGAGCTTCCACACAGCCCACACAGCACCCAACACTCGCCCGCTTCAAACCTCCCCTCCCTCTTGACCTAAATTGTCCCTTACTGGAGCTCCTTGTACTGTCCTTGTTGGATAATAGGGATAACCAGGCCTCTTCCTCTGTGATTGGTCTGTCCCTACACGGTTAGTTACCACTGGTCTATTCTCTGTTGCCCTTCATCATCTGTTCCTCAAAACATAGATGTCATCTCCTGATCTTTTTCCACCCAAGGGCTTGTGGAGCCAATGGAGCAGGAAGGAGGATTCCCAGGGTCAGTGGTGGAGAACTGGTGACAACCTCCTCCTCTCCTTCCTTCCTTTTTTCTGAAGTAGTGATTTCAGTCCCTCCTCCCCCTCTCTCCTCAGTGCCAATCTCTTAAGTTTCCTGCCCTGAAATTTCCCTGCCACTCCCATCACTGTTTGAAAGGGGCAGAAACTAGGGAATTAATTACCTAGTCTATCATTTAAAGGCAGGGAATTAGAATTAGTCTCCAAATAACTATGGCTATTTTCAGAACCAAAGGGTCAGTGGAGGGGCCAATGTGTTCAAATGGTGATGCTCATGTCTTGAGTTCTTCTTCCAAACACTCAGTCTCTTAGTCATTCTTTACCCAGACTTATAAACATGTGATAATATTTTTCATTTACATGATACTTTTAAGTTTTGCAAAGCACTTAACAAGCATGATTTCTCATCTGAGTCTCACAAGTACAATAAGTGCTATTATTCCCATTTGACAGAGGAGGAAAGTTGAGGTTCAGAGAGGTTAAGTGACTTGTCTATGGTCATACAGCCAGTAAGCGTGGAAGGCAGGACTCAAACCCAGGTCTTCCTGATTCTGAGTACAGTACTGTGTTTACTAGAATACCTTGTCTCTTTGTATCCATACACATATAGTACCCAGGCATGTCCATTCACACGTATTCAAAACACATATGTAGCTGAAAAACATATATGTAGGTATATGAGCATGCCTGGACACACACATGCCATAGGGATGCATCATTCATTGACATACATGCCCTGCTGATACTCTCTACAAGCTCTCTGCTGTTTCCCCCATATGATCTGGTTTGTTTGAACCTTCCTTCATGCCTTGTCCTAGCCCTGCTCTTAAGGTCTGTATGTGGGAGGGAGACATCTATACAAGGACAACATTGGGCAGTCAGGAACAGGAGGAGGTCACTCCCACTGCCCAAGAAGTCCCGTTCATCACAGACCTGAGATCTTGCTTAGTAAAAATAAGGTAAGAAAAGGCAAAAGAAAATCATACCCATTGATAATGGTCAATCTGCCTCTGAGGTGTCGTTGTACAAGGAATTAGGACTGCCAGCTATCTCTCTATTTCCAATTTGAGGAAGAGGAAAGGGGTGGGAACTACATCAAGAAAATCACTCAAGTAGACCTTCCTGAGAGTGAAAACAGCATAGACCAACGAAACTTGAAAAGCATTCTTTCTGGGAGAACTTAAAGGACATGAGAGATTCCTATCTGACTAAAGACAGAGGGATGGATTAGTTGACCTCTGAAAATCTCACCTTTTATGAAAAATACCATGAGCTTTCCAACTGAATATTCTGGCTTCCCTAACCCAAAAGAGAAAAAAAGCAATTAGGTCACCTCCAACCACCCATCTGTCTCAGAAAGGAAATTTACTAAAATTTCTTAGGAACTTTGCCTGGATATGGCCCCCAAAAAAGGTAAGTTAAGGGGCTAGACTGGGAATAAGTAAGGAGGGGAGGAGGGAGAAGTCAGGGAGGGCAGTTGATTTTTACACACGAGTGGTCAAATATATGCCAGAAAGAACATTAGACAAAAGTCAGGAGATCTGAGTTCTAAACCAGACCCTGCCATTCACTGAGAGCTCCACCTTTCCAATCTGAAAAAAGTGGATAAAAGCCCTATCTTTCTATTTCAGGGGTTAGTGTGAAGCTCAAATGAAATACCTGTAATTCAGGTTTCCAGCCAAGCTTGGGGCATTTTGTGTGCTGCTGCTTATGTGACTTGACTCCTAATTGGTGGGGATAATGCAGACACAACACTGCAGACCTGCAAGGAGAGTGACGTTGGCTCAAAAGAGATTTGGAGACATGTTCTTCAAGAGAGATAACATGGTTACAGACTTTATTCCAGGAAGGAAGAGAGGGATGAACTTTAGAAGTCACATAGGAGAAACCAACTCTTCAGCATGCTCTTGATTTTGAGTTAGCCTCCCTAGAGACTTTGGAGAGAGACTTTCCCCTTGGATAACATCAGGATCTCGCTCTTCATGGTTCAACTTGATTTCCATCAAAAGAATTCATTATTCATTCATTCTCATGCATTTTCTGGTATATTTTAATCCGTAGAACTTTTCCCATTTCTGTTTGATGACTTGTTTGAACACATAGATTTACTTAATATTCATCATTTGTGAGTCTTTTGTGTAACCAGTATTTGGTGAGAAGGGATGAAACTGTCATGTATGAACTTGACAGGGGGAGGGGGTGCCTTCCACTCTCCCTTCAGGAGCTAGCAATGAGGGAAAGGAACGTAATGATGTAGTTAAAAATACGAGATACATACTAGTAATGAAACTGTCTAGCAGCTTCCACAAGTCCTTTTCTCAGCTCAGTGCCAGATATCTAGATTTTTATTATCTCTCCATTATAAGGACCTGTCTTAGGAAGTCTGGTTCTTCCCAGAACATGCACTTCAGCATCCTCAGCCACCCAGGAAATTCCAAGATTCCAACTCTTGCTACAAATGAAAAGTAAACCTGTCTGCACTTCCCCCAGAAATTCAGTTGAAGAAAATCAGATCTTTCCACCAAATTGAAAAAAATTACTATAGTATTGGCTGGCATTTTCAGTGGCGACAACCACCCTTTTCACCATCCTGATACCAGTACTTCCCTGTCCTATCTGCTTTCTATTTTCTTCCTCTGGAACCAAAGTCATTATCTTTCCCACTAAATCCTAGCCACCTCCTGCTTTCCTGTCATTGCAGAGGGCAACACCATCCTCCCAGTCTCTCTATTTAGCATTCAAAACCTTTCATAGCCTCTCCTACCCTCCTAACTTTCCAGTTTTATTATACTTTCTCCCTCACACTTACTCTTTGATCCAGAGACATTAGCTTCCTGGCCTATTCCCCAAACAAAACACTTCATCTCTCAGCTCTTTCTCTGACTGTCCCCCATGCCTGGAATGTTCCCCCTCTTCTGCCCCAACTACTGACCTCCCTGGCTTCCTTTAAGTCCCAACTAACATTTCACCTAAAGCCTTCCCTAACCCCTCTTAATTCTAGTGCTTTCCTTCTGTTAATTATTTCCTATTTATCCTGTATATAACTTGCTTTGCCTATATTTGTTCGCATATTATCTTCCCCACTAGATTGTAAACTCTTGCCTTTTTTTTTTAGCACAGTGCCTGGTACATAGTAAATGCTTAATAAATGTTTAATGATTGATTGGTTGAAATCTGCCACATCACACACATTTCAATATGATGCTAACCTGGAGAAAGTGAGGCTACATAATTCTTAGAAGATGGGGGGAAGGAGCAGAACCCAGTAAAACTAGAAGAAGAATAGACCTCTGAGGAAGGGATCTTATAATGATGGAAGCTACACAGGACCTTGGGAGCTATCTTAAGAATATCTAGTTCAACCCTATAATTTTACAAATGAAGCAACTGAGGTACAGCAATGTTAAGTAACTTGTCCAAGGTCACATAGAAAGTAAATAGAGGAGCCAGAATTGGAAACTAACTCCTCTGACTCCTAATCCATAGGTCATGCAAAGGTCCACTTGGGCTATCATCTTGTCATCCACTGCACCATTGCACCCTGTGGGTGCCAGACCTTTGGAGACCATGCCCTGAGGAACTTCATTCCCTCATCTTTGGAACACCTGCCCCTGAGCTAAGCTGTCCTGATTAGAGAATAATGTGACAAACTCTACTAGCCCACTCTATATATTCAGCCTCAGATCATGTTTCACATTCCATCAAGCCATTTATCTTAGCCATCTTCCTGCCATCCACCCTACTATTTACCTCTCCTTTCCCTTGCCTCCATGCCCAGTTTGCCTCCTTACACTAGGAATTCTAATCAATTCAATAGAGTCCTTGATTCTGGAAAGGGTTGTCAATCAACTCTGCTCTGGCTCCTCTCCCCTTCCCTGTATCTTCTCAAACCAAAATACACTTCCCTTGTCACTATTCCCCACTATGTGTTGTCTCCTCTTATCATAATGTAAGCTCTTTCAGGGCAGAGACTGTGTCACTTCTTGCATCTGTGTCCTCAGAACTTAGCACAGTATTTGGTGCTTAATGCCTACTTTTCACTCATTTGTTAGATTCATTCATTCACATCTTTCACTCTACTGCACCATGCTACCTCATGGCATTAAAAAGGCATCACACACCTGCAAACCAGGCCCTTTCACTCACCCTAGAATCATGGATAAAAATAAAGAAGGAGGAGGGTAACTTTATGTCATAGGATCACAGATTTGGAGCTGGAAAGAACATCAAGGTCACAGAAGCACAGAATCTGAGAGTCAGAAGGGGCCTCAGCAACCATCTAGCCCAAGCTCTAGTCAAAGGGAATGCCCACCATTACCTTCCCGATAAGTAGACTTCAAGGCTCTGCTTGAAGACCTCCATGGAGCAATAATCCAGCCCCTCTCTAGGCAGCCCACTCTCCTTTTGGACAGTTCTCATTGTTAGGATGGTTTTCCCAACATCAAGTCTAAATCTGACTTTTTGTAACTTCAGTCTGTAGCTCCTGGCTTTGCTCTCTGGGGCCAAAGAGAGTAAATCTGGCTCCTCCTCCACATGACAGCCACTCAAATACTTAAAAGGAACAATCAAGTCCCCTAGTTTTTTCTCCTCTAGGTTAAACATGAGGTTATCTATTCCAACCCTCTCATTTTACAGACCCATTTTACAGATGAAGACCTGAGACCCTGAGAAATTAAACACAAAGTCACATAGTAAGCGGCTGAGGTCTTCTTACTACAAGCCCAGCACTACTTCCAGTGTACCACACTGTTCCCTGAATTTATTTAATCCAGGGAGGTATGACTGAAAGGTACTCCTGCTGTGATACTGTCCACTAACCAATCAATCAACAAACATTTATTAAGTGTCTAATATGTACCAGGCACAGTGCTAAGCTAAGGGGATACAAAAAGAGTCAAAAGACAAATACTAGAAGACTATGAGATCCTTCTTCCCTTCTCTAAACTCCCATAAATACTTGCACATTAACTTTGTATGTATGTATATACCTTGTGTATTCTCTTGCAATACTTCTTTTTATCATAACTTGTATCAGTTACTGGTGCAAACGTCTTATTCCTCCATACTAGACTATGAGCTTCTCAGGGACAGCAACCACAGTCTACTCATCTTTGTATCCCCTAGAGTACCTAGCCCAGGCTCCTGAACAAAGAATATGCTCAGGAAATGAAAATTGAATTAATAAAATTGCTACCCTACCAACTCTAAGAGGGTGATAGAAATTCAGTCTATTCTTGGCCCCTAAATTTGTGGATGGAATCATAGGAGATGTTTCCCAGTGATTTAGGCCAATGTTGATCCATATCCCACAAGAAAAATATAAATTCTGTAGTCGCATAGGAACATGTCTCCTTGCCTCCCAGGTGGAGTCAGTTTCTAGATGAACAAGATCAGTCCTGGCAACAACATAAAGCCCTAAGCAAAGTCTGCTGGGGAATACAGCCAGTAGCATCATTGTAATCATCATCTTCCCTTATATTTGTATAACATTCTCTTTGTCCTCTTAAGCATTTATTTGGTATTTATCATTTGTATATATTGTGCCATCATTTGGTAGCATGTAGATTCCTTAAGAACAGGAACTGTGTTTACTTTTGGTTTTGTGTCTCTAACATAGAAAGCACCTAATAAATGTTCATTGAATTGAGTTGAATATATGCCATCCCTCCCTTTCTAGTCTGTGACTTCCTGGAAGAAAGAGATAGCAGCTTTCTGACCTTTTCATCTCCTTTGCCTAGCATGGTACACTCTACAGAGTAGATACTTGATAAATAGTTGCTGAACTTTAAAATTTAAGGCAATTGCTCATCTCTGCTTTCATTTGTTCCTTCCCTAAGAGGGCAGAGATGATTACCTCTACTTCATGGATGAGGAAACTGAGACCCAAAGAAATGATGGGACTAGCCCCAAATGATATGGATAAGTAGTGACAAGATGAAACTAGAAACCCCAGACCCTCTTGACTCCAAGGGCAGTGCTACATCTAGCCCACACTTGTAATAGGATGAGAAAAGAGACTCTCTTACCTGACTTCAGGACAAGGGCTCCCTGGAGCGCTGTCCAGTGACTGCTGATATCCCAGGCCAGACTTCTTGTAAGGGGCCTCGCCTTTCTCAAGTTCTCTTTCCCTCCAGCAGTCACCGTGACCACTCATGTTGGGAGCTTCAGCACCATCCAAGTCCATCACTTGACCTGGCCCAAACCCCAAGGACACATTGTTCATGAGTGACAAATCACAGAGGTCACCATCCTTGCCCTCAGCACTGTCCCTGTAGGCTAGGGTATCTGTCCTTTTCCTGCGCTCCCGAGGCTCAGTCAGGCAAGTGTCCTCACTGCTGTCTGCATTCTCTTTGCCTGAGCTCCTGTCCCCTTTGGCTCCATCTGAGGGGGCAAGATGAACTTTTGTAGGCTTTTCTCTCAATGACTGTTCTCTGCTGGACTGGGGTCCCAGGATCAGGGTGTGGGAGGCACTGCCTTCCACTGATGGTGATAGGGGGAGATTTTCGTCATCCATGGTGGTGACCAGCTCCACCAGCAACTCTGCCCCAGCAGAACCCGGGGCTCAATGCTACCTAGGTGGAAAAAGAAAGACAGGATCCATGTAAGAGAAGCTTGAAAAACTCCAAGTTCCCTTCCTCCATTAAGATTCTGATTCTACATTGCCAGTTCACACATCATGATTATCAAAGTCTTTATTCTGATCTGTGTTGTGCATTCAGAATAACACAGAGTGGGTCCTGCCCTGAGGAAGTACGCCATTAAAATCCAGTATATCTTTGCAATCCAGACAATGCCTCAAGAGTAGCATGGTTTGGAGTGTATCTGCCTGGAGACAAGAGGATGACAAAAAGGAGAACCTCTTAAGAACTCTTTTACACAAACACATAGAATTCTCATTCTGACTTCAAGGTCTTTGCCGTATTATCCTCTTTCTTCTTCTCACCACTGTTTACTAGACATCCTTCAAGGCCCACCTTTCCCATAATTGCTTTCTGATGACTTCATTCCTCATTGACCTCTCCCCCTCTGAATCTCATAGCTGTGCCATCCCTTCAGGGATTGCATTGTTCTCCATCATTGCTCTCAGTATAAAACTAGTCTTGGAGTCAGGAAGAGCTGATTTCAAGTCCTATTTCAGATACCTACTAGTGTCTGTGTAGCCCTAGCCAAATCATTTAACCTACGTATGTCATTTTCTTCATCTGTAAAATGAGAGAGTTGGACAAAAAGGCTTCTAAAGTTGCTTCCATTTCTAAATCTATTATCTTGTACTCTAATTGTTTTACATTTAAGTCTTATTTCTGTGAAATACTGAAGGCAGAAAGTTTATCATTTTCTTTGCGATGGTGAAAAGACAGTTGGTGCTCAGTAATGACTTATCAACTTAAATGGAATGTTGGGAAGTGACCAGATGAAGCTGAATAAGAGAAACAGTGGCACTCTAGCCCAATATTCATTCAATCTGGCATTGTTCTGGACCACCCTGACCACTATAAGTAGCCTGAATTCCAAGTAAGATAAACTGAAGGAGATTGGACCAGTTTTGACTCAGGCTCTCCTTGGCTAAATATTTAATTTTTTTTTAGTCTCCAATCACCAGCTTTTTTCATTTAATCAGCAAGTATTTATTAAGTACTTGCCGTGTGTTGGGAAATGGAGAGATATAAAGAAATTAAGACAAATCACTGTCATCAAAGAGTTCAAAGCCTCTTTGGGGAGACAAAACTCACATAGGAAACTAACAGTAATACCAAGAAGCATTCTAAGTGCTTAATGTATGGGACAGATGCTAAGCGCTGCATGGGTTCTAAAGCCAAAACTCACAGAATTCACAAAACTATGAGAGATCAGACCAAGGTCCACTCTATAATTTATATCCCAGAAAGCATTCAGGAGATTTAGGTAGCCTATAAGTGGTCTTTCCATAAGAGATCATAGAATGTGAGAATCAATCATGTAATAAACATTTATTAAGCACCTACTGTGTGACAGGCACTGAGCTTAAGTACAAAAGATACAAAGAAAGGCAAAAGACAGGCAAAGAGCTTTCAGTATAATGGGGGAGACAACATGAAAACAATTATTTATAAGCAAGATACATTTAAGATAAAATGAAAATAATCAATAGAGGAAAGGCACTAAAATAAGCGGGTCAGGAAAAGCTTCCTGTAGAAGGAAAAATTTTCACCAGGATTTGAAGGAAGCCAAGGAAGTCAGGAGGTGGAGAGAAGGAGAAAAAGCAGTTCTAAGCAGGAGGAAAACCAGTTGAGGATGCCTGTAGTCAGAAAAGGGAATGCCTTATTTGAAAAACAACAAGGAGGTCAGTGTCACTGGATGGCAGAGAATGCAGAGGGGGATAAAGTATAAGAAGGCAAAAAAGGTCTCACAACAATCTGGAGAGATTGTGCTATTATTATCAATATTTAATAGTTGAGGAAAGGGGGGAAGGGCAAGTTATGAAGGGTTTTGAAAATGAAACAGGATTTTATATTTGATTCTAAAGGTGATAAGGATCCACTTGAGTTTATTGAGTTGAGGGTGGGGGACGGTGAGATATGACATGGTCAGACCTGTGGTTTATTAAGATCATTTTGTCAGATGAGTGAAGAATGTACTGGAATGGAGAAAGCCTAGAGGCAGATAGACCAACCAGCAGGCAACTGCAGGAGTCCAGGTGTAAGGTGCTAAGGGCAACCAAAAGGAACCAAAATCATTTCTAGTGAATTAGGAAAGGCTTGCACTTTCATTACATTTAAATGTGTCCAAAGTTCTTGGAATTCACAATTATTCAGCTAAACCAAAGGTTCTTAAGCTTCTTTTTAAAAAATATTATAACAGCTATTTTGTAATCCTACATATTTTATTTTATGCATATTGGAGAAGTGGTCCATAGGCTTCACTGGAATGCCAATAAAGGAGTCTATGACACAAAAAAGATTCAGAATAACCAAACTAAATGATGAAACCCCCTAGAAAAGCTCCAACTTGGATTGCTAGAGTACAAGAAAGTTGTAATACAATGGAAAAAAACCACTAGATTTGAAGTCAGAAGAGCTGGTTTCAAATCTCGATTCTGCTACTCATGCTTTGTGTGACCTTGGGTAAGTAACTTCCCTTTTTCTGGGTTTCAGTTTCTTCATCCATAACATGAGGGTTTATGAACTCAATGAGTATTTATTAAGCACCTACTACATTCAAGGTATTGTACTGGATGCTGGAGATATGAAAATAAAACAAAATAAAATCTCTGTACTCAAGAAATAAAACATACTTTTAGGGAAAAGAAAGCATTTTTAAGTACCTATTACATGCTGGGCACTGTGCTAAGTGCTTTACAAATACTATTTCATTTGATCTTCACAAAACTCTTTGGGTTAGGTACTGTTATTATCCATATTTTATAACTGAAAGAAGTAGTGCAAAGAAAGTTTAAAGACACAGCTGGTATTGAACTCAGGGCTTCTTGGCTCCAGGATAGGCATTTGCACCACCTAGATGCCACTAACAACTTGAGGGATCAGAAAAGGTTCTCTAGAAAGTGGCATCTCATTTTGACCTTGAAGAAACTTAAGGATTCTAAAAGATTATGAGAAAAAAACACATTAGAGGCATGAGAGTGACAGCCTATGCAGAGACACCAAGGTGAGAAACACACTGTTGAGTTCAGGAAACAGTAAATAGGGCAGTTTGGAACAGAGAGCATGTGAAGGTCAGTCATATGATGTAAGTTTGGGAAAATATTTGAGTGGCACCAAATTTTGAAGGGCTTTAAATGCCAAAATGAGAATCTTGTGCTTAATTGTAGAGCCAATAAGGAGCAACTGAGGGTCCTTGAGCTAGAGACCAAGTGTAAGGGTATGATCAAATCTGTGTGTTAGGGTGATTATTTTGACAGTTGTATCCAGATGGATTGGAGAGAGAAGAGAGTAAGAGTACAAGTATGAATCTATAGCCCTAATCCAAATAAGAGGTGAGTAGAGAGAGTGGAAGAGTGAAAGATGTTGTGGATGCAGAAGTGACGACTTGGCAACTGATCAGATGCAGGAGAGGATGAGAGTGAAAGGTCAAGTATCTTAAAGATCTTTAAATACTAAGGATCTACCAAAGCTACCCAATTTACTCATCTCTTTCCCCCTTAACTCCACATTGTGGATGAACATTTTTTTCCTTAGATTGCTACCAAATACCAGACTGAATAAATATCAACTCTCTTTCATCTTACTCTCTTTACTACTCACTTTCCCCAAGAGTCAAAGAAGCAATTATTTGGTAACCTCAAACCTCCTTCCCTCCCCATTTCCAATGTACCGCTGGCTGTATTCTAGAGCAAAAGTTTAAGGAGATAGCAATTATGAAAACTGAGTCCTTATTTTATTGGAGGAAATGAATAATCACAAAAAAGAATAGTGATTACAGCATAAACTGCAATGGTAACAGTTCTGCATAAAGGAAAAGCAGAATTGACTGCCCTGGCCCCAGTGGGGAAACCCAGCTGTGCAGAGAGCTGTCCGAGGTCCTGAACAGACTCAGCAGAGACCAGCTTACTTATCTTACTCTAGAGAGTTGTGCCCGCCCTAGCAACTACATGAAAGACTCTGAACTCAAAAATAGTGGTGTCAAGCTCAAGTAGAAAGATGAGCCACCAAACCAGATATAAGCATCCCTGAAGGCTGACTTAGAAAGCCACATGGTAGAATTATCTATGTTCTACCATATTTTTATGTATTTTGTCAAATATTTCTTACATATTAATCTTGTTTGGGAGAGTATTACAGGCAAAATGGCTGCATGTTTGACACCTCTGCTCTAGCACAATCTTAGCCCCCTACAGTTCAGCCCTCAAAGAGCCTTTTAAATGAAAATTATGATAGAAGTGAAGACCATCAGCCACTCCCGTACCCATTCAAACCTCCCCAGTTAAAAAAATTAATTTCTTCCCCCACAAGTGCACTGGGACCCTCCTGACATCTACCAACCCATCTGAAGGAACTTTTTGATACCAGAATTCCAGAATGACATAGGAGGGAAAGATCTTAGTGGTAATCTACCCCAATACTCATTTTAAAGAGGGGACTAAGGGCCAGAGAAAGGAAGTGATTTGTTCAAAGTCATATGATTTCTGAATGAGCTCAATGGCTCTAACCACTCTAGAATGTGCATACAATTGAGGCTGTAAGATTAAATTTTATCTATCAATTTTAAATGCAATTTGATTCACAACAATTCAATTTACAAACAATGTGTCCCAGGCTGAAGCTAAGTGAAGCCACCTGAAGAGAGACTCAGAACATTCCCTACCCAGGGACACACATATATACTCATGAATTTTTAGACAATTGAGAATGACTTATATCGTGGGTCTTATGTATTTCTCTCGGGGGCCATTTGACTTCTCTTTCCCTCTGCCCCAACTCTAGTCCAACTCCAGCAGATGAAGTAGGGAGACTCAAGAGAGGGACTTTGCTTTGGTAGTAACAGCTCCTAGCTCAGTATTGTACTGGGCCAGGGCAGTGGGAGGAGCTAGTTATTTTGGGACCAGGTTTAAGCATGAGTATCCTTGAGGTACAAATTTGCAAACTTCTCCCAGCTGAGACACTGCATTTAAAAATAGTCTCCAAGTCTACCTGGGGAAACTTTTCAGGGGCACTGCCTGAAATTCAGCTAGAAAATATCTCTTCCCTCACTTGACACTGACTCACTTGGCTCCTCTTTCCCCACTAGAGACAAAGTGTGTGTGTGTGTGTGTGTGTGTGTGTGTGTGTGTGTGTGTGGTAGGAGGGGACATGGCCCACTTCCTAGATGATGAATCAGCAAAAGACAAGGGCACAGAAGAAATTATCTGGGCAGTCATGACCAAGGTAAGTTCAGAAGCATGTCTATAGATGGGAATGTAGCAAGAGGATGATTCCTATAACTGGATAAGATCTTACTTCCATTGAAATCTTGAGTCCTACCTTCTGAGGGATATTGTATTCAAGAGGAGGCTTAGTTTCAAATGGATTTTTGAAGATTTACCTGTTTCCTTCAAGGGAGGAAAAGAGAAGGCCAGGAAGCAAGTGAATCAATGCTAGAAAGCAAATGTTATAGCTTCTACCCTTTCCCCTCAAATTTCACAGTATGAGAATTGAGTTGGATAGTGACCTGGAGTGTAGACTGGAGGAGAGGAAGTAGTTCTGCTTTATAGTAGCTCCCATAATCCTATTAAAAATTTTGGAGACTGCTAAAAGGAGGAGTTTCAATTCAACACAGAAACATGTTTCTCTAAGCTATAGCTTATGCTCCGCATTTATGACCTACAAACAAGGGGCCATAGGGATCATGGGGGCAGCTGGAAACTGTGGGCCAGTGAGTACAACCCCCCTCACTTTACAGATGAAGGAATAATCTCAGGGAGGTTAAGTCAGTTGTCCAATGTCACAAAGCTAGTAAGTCTCCAAGACAGGATTTGAATCCAGCTCTTCCTAACTACAAGTTCAGTGCTTTATCCACTACATCACTCTGTAAGCCCAGATGCTCCCTACTCTATGACCTTTTAATATAAACCATGATCACGTAACAGCAGTTGATATTCCCACATATTCAACTCATCTACAGACAAGTAGAGCCTTTGATTCAAGCTAGGGAACCTGACTTCCCACCCTCACATTTCCATAAACTTGCTATATGATTTCAGGAAAATCACTGACAGTTGGTAACCTGATCTTTAAAATAGAAATTTTAATATATGGATCTCCTAATTCCACAAGGGATGCAGTGAGGATTAACAAGTGGGAGGGCACAGCTCCCAGAGTGGAAGAAATCATGGAATGATACCATAGCCTATTCATTCTTTCCTGTATATGACATTCCATATCTCATTTCTGTACCTTTGTACAGACTGTTCCCTCCCCACATTTATCCCACTCAAAATGTTCTGTTTCCTTTTCATCTCTGACTCTGGGAATTCTAGTCTCCCTTGGAGGTCAGCTAAAGAAGCACCTCTTACATGAAGTCTTCTCTGATGCCCCCCATTTGCTAGAGTCTTTACCTCAAAAAAGTGACACTTTTATATAAGTGTATATATATATATATATATATGTATATAGTGATTAATTATCTGTATATATGTTGCTCCCTTCACTAATATCCCCCCCAAGAAAAGAAGTTTTCTGAGGGTAGAAATTGTTTCATTTTTATTTTTGTAACCCAGAATAGTGTCTGGCACATAGTAGGCATGTCATAAATTCTTGCGGAATTAAATTGAATGTCAGAGTTGGAAGGACTTTAGAAAGCCCAACTATCTCACTTTACAGATGAGGAAATTGAGGCACAAAGAGAAAACAAGACTTCCCCACTATCACAAATAACAAATGGCAAGGCAGAGACTAGGACTTGGGTCTCTTGACTCTCTACCTGGTGTCCTTCATGTTTTCTTCTTAGGTTAAAGAATAGAAGTTACTCTTTTGAGACTCAGAAAAAGTTGCAAAGTTTGAGCAATGTCTGCAGCTGTGTCTCTAGTACTGCTCTGCCCCCTCTCCCAAGATCCCAAAGAGCACTGCAGCTGGCCAAGGCTAAATTCCAACCTTGGCTCCCCCAGAAACTTCCTCTCTGCCCACAGAGAGGAGGCCAAGGCAGCTGGCACCAGGAAGCTGAGCTTCTGCCAAAGCATAGGCTATAGAGGCTATGTCCCCAGTCTCCAGGCTCAAATGGAGAGGCAATTGAGTGGGTCAGGGGTAGAAGGGAGAAGTAGATGGAGAGGGGGGCAAGGGCAAATGGCTCGGGATAAGAGTTTTTAGAGTCTAGCCCAGTAGCCATTGGGAAACAGAGGACAAGAAGTAGCATGGAGTTTAACTCTGGATGACAGGGAGCAGGAGAGGGGGAGAAGAAACAAGGGAGTAAAGACACAACTCTCCACCAGAAGCCAACAAAATCAGTAACCCTCTCCTTAGAACCCTCCCTACCTCACTCATTCCTGCCCAGCAGGGAAACCCAGAGACAGATGGTATACTGCAAACCATCCAGAACAATGTCACCTTAGGCAAGTCACTTACTATTATACAGCTTTATCTGAAAAATGTAAAGATAATTCCAGGGGTGTCCTAATGATCTAATGAAATATATGTAAAAGTATATTGTAAACTGCATTTTTAAAGCTGTAGAAAATGTAATAGGGGTGGGGAGGGAGGAAGGGTCCCTAGAGAGTGGCTTCTCAGTGCCCCAGGGAGTTTCTAGCCTTGGCATCAGTAACCTCTGGCCAGGTCCCAAGAGGGAGGTTCAGTTTGTGAATCAGTGCATAATACTCCCTCTCCTTAGTCTCCTAACTCTTTCTTCCTTCCCCTCTCCTATCCAGGACAAGCCAAGAGCCTCAGGGAGCAGTCACAGCTGGCCTGCCCTTGTGCCATTTCTCTGCCCAGTGTTGGTAAATGAGGGTTGAGAAAGGAAAGCCACAACAGGCTCCGGAGCTGGGAGCTGTGCCATTCCCAGTTACCCTTACCCTCCTGCCTTTGCTAAGGGCTAAAAGCCCCTCCTGCCTCTCCCACCCCTAATGCCAACCCCTGCAAAAAAAAATAGCCTTTCCTTCCCCTGTACTTCTCTTTGTATCTCTCCATGGTGCTTTGCAAAAAATATCTTCTTTGTGTTTGGTGACTGACCTAAACCAAGGCTGTCAGCAAAGGAAGCTGGAGGCTGTCTCTCAGCTTACAGGAGCTTCACCATTCAGCACCCCCCCACACACACACACACACATGCACACACATTCTTGTATCTTTCTCTCATCCCTAAGCAGCAAGAATTTCCTTTCTCCTCTTAAATTCATAAGCTCTAGAAGACATTCTGGTACAGTGAAAATAACACTAGTAGAGTCAGATGACCTAGGTATAAATCCTGACTCGGAAGCTTACTGCTCAGAGCTTACCATAATGCCTGGCACGTAGGAAATGTTTAATAAATGCTTATTGATTAACTGATTGATAGTGTGACTTTGGGCACACTGATTCACCTTCCTAGGTCTCGGCATCATCTGTAAAGGCTGGACTAGCAGACTTCTGAGTTTCCTTCCAGCAAGGAATCTAGAATTTAGTAAAGAGAGGAAAAGGAAGAGGAAAGGGAGAAGGAGGAGGGGAAGGAGAGGGAAGAAAGATGAGACCTACCTCATTAACCTGCAACTTAGTCTATGATAGTGGAAAGAAGGTGGCATCAGAGAGGGAAGGCAAACAGGAGAGCAGGGTTGGTGGGGATGATGGGAGGGAGCTGGTATCAGGCAGGTAGAAGCTTTCCTTCATATTCCTGGGAGGTGGAGAAGGTACACAAGAACAGAACACTCCTATGTCCTCTCATAAGGGGAGAAGGAGCCAGACCGGTGCCCTGCCTTTCTGGCCTGCAACCTTCCCCTCAGAACAGACTCACTATTCCATCTGGGTTGGGAGGTAGACACTTAGGATGGGCAATGGCTCCTCTGATAAGAGGTTTTAACAGTATAATTTTTGGATGGTTAATCGTGGAACAAGATCCTGTTAGTCAGTGCTAATTATGGGTTATTAATGGAATGTGCTCTAATTGGTCCAACACTGATGCTTGATGAACGCATTGCTTCCCTCACCTCCATTGGCTACAGCTTTGGGCCAAGTTAACTTCCATTTCTCTCCCCCAGCTCCTGGTCACTGCTCACTGATACCCAATCCACCAAGACAATGAGAGGATTCTAAGGAAATATTCCTCTGCTTCTTTTCCCTCTTGGTTTTTTCCCCAAAGACCACATTCTAGGGGCTTTATGAATATTATCTCTGAATCAGTATAACTCTCCTTTCTCGGGCAATTTGCTGACTGAAATTCTCAAGGGGCTTCCTCAAAGGTTATCATTTCTTGCCATCTCCCACATCTCTCCTGTCATTGACACAGAGACAACTTTTTCCCCAGATAATTCAGGGTATTCTCAGTGCTTAGCTTTTGCATAAATTTGCTGACTTCAAGATTTCTTAACTCCAGATGCAGTTGTCTTTCAGTTATCCAAGTTAATCCAAACTACCAGATAATCCCCAAATCATTTTTATTAAGCTATCCAATATACCACATGCCTACTTCAGCAGCTGATTTACATACACAGTAAACCTTCTTATCTTGCAGAGTCAAGAACTGAGACCCACTATTCTGGGTACTATAGAAGTCTAATATATAACCTATATGGATTATAAATTTTCAGAGAATTAGAACAAGATAAAATAAAATACACTTAACATAAAACTCCACTAAATTCAACTCTGATACCTCACCATAGCATGGACATGACCCTGGATTCTCAAAGGCTATCCATCAACCAACAAACATTTATTAAGTATCTGCCATTAGCCAGGCAATGTGCTAGGTGCTGAGGATACATTAAAAATTCAAGTCTCTTCCCTCAAGGAGCTTATATTCTACTGAGGGAAGCAATGTGTACACAAATAAGTATATTCAAAGTAATATAAGGTAAATTTTTTGAGGGATAGAATATGGTAGATTCAGGAAAGGAGATGGCGTTTGAGTTGAGCTTTGAAGGAACTGAGAGATCTTATAGTTGGAAGTATGCCATTTCCACTGGGTGCTGAGCAAGGCCCCATGGAGAGATACAAAGAGAAATGAAGGGGAAAGGGAGACTACTTTCTTTTTGGTGGGGGTATATTAAAGGTACAAGAGGCAGCAGTCACTCTTGGTCCTGAGCAAAGGAAGCACATCCCAGGAACAAAGAACAGACTGGGAAAAGACCTGAACATGTCAAGTGAAATTTTTGTTGTTCCTTCAAGTCCAACTCTTCATGACTCCAAGGACCATGGCATGCCAGGCTTTCTATCCCTCCCTATCTCCCAAAGACTGTCCAAGCTCATGATGGTTGCTTTTATGACACAACCTATCCATCTCACCCTCTGCCATCTCCTTCTCCTTTTGTCTTCAGTCTTTCCCAACATCAGGAGCTTTTCCAACAAGTCCCATCTTCTCATTGTGAGGCCAAAGTATTTAAGATGACTGTGCAATGTAAGATGAAATACACATGAAGAGAAGCAAGAAGCCTGTTCATCTGAACAATAAAATATTTGAAGAAGAATAATGTAAACTATTGTGTATGTCTGCTATTCAAGGACAAATTCGAAGAAGCTCTTTAGGGGTTGGCCAGCTTCAAAGACTCTCAAAGAGCGTCTGTCTACTCAGTCAGAGTCTGACAGTTAATTTCCATTGGTGGAGGAAGTATCCTTGGACAAAAACAAAAAACCACGCATCCTTAAAGTGTAATGTAAATTTAACATAACTTAATTTTTCTTTGGTGATTCCAAAGACAAAACTTACAGAATCTCATAATGCTCCAGGGTCATCGCTGTGAACATCCACTGTGAGGGAGGTCAAAGTTCATCCAGCAGAACCTAAGTTCCTTGAGGGCAGAGACCATTTTGATTTTTCTGTCTTCATATCCTCGATTAAGTACAATCCCTTGCATATGCTTAATGTTTTCAGATTTAAAATAAATTCACTTGGCTTGTAAGCATTAGAAAATAAAGGAGGCAACTATTAGGAGTCGGCCTTGACTCACAAAGAAGTGTCAGCTAGAATTTGCTAAGTGTTTTACTACATGCAAAACACACCACTAAGTGATGAATATTCAAAGAAACACAAAGACACCATCCCTGACCTCAAGGAGTTCCCATTCTAATTCAGCCACACACAAGTAACTATGCATGTATGAAATATATACTGAGTTAGTGGGTAGTAATTTCAGAGTGCAGGAATGGGGCAGAGGGAGGGAGGAAAAGCAGAGAAGAGAGGAGGACAAGGAAAGAACTTGAGCCACACACAAGTAACTATGCATGTATGAAATATATACTGAGTTAGTGGGTAGTAATTTCAGAGTGCAGGAATGGGGCAGAGGGAGGGAGGAAAAGCAGAGAAGAGAGGAGGACAAGGAAAGAACTTGAGCAGGAGATGGGAGTAGAGCTGAGTCTTAGAGGAGGCCAGGGAAGTGGGGAGTTTGATTTTTTATAAATAGGTTACCAAGCATTTATTAAGTACTTACTAGGTTCCAGAGACTGTGCTAAGCACTAAGGATATAGTTTTTAAAAGGCTGAGGACGCAAAGCAAGGCAAAAAAGAAAATACCTGCCTCAAGGAGCTCATAGTCTAATGAGGGAAGCATGTATGTACAAACATATATATTCAGAGTACAGAAAGGAAGGCATGGAGGACAGCCAGGGCAAAGATACACCATGGCCAGAATTTTTTTGTGTTTGTCCTTCATTCTCGAAGAGGACCATGACATCAAAATGATGACATGACTTGCAATTGACTTTAATTTGAATGAGGGAGGGCTGTGCAAGGTTACCAACCTCATTTCTTTTCCTGAGCCATCTGGGTCCAGTGGCCAGATATTTATCAGGACGACCGGAGATGGCCCAGGATGCAATGTGAGACCATGGCCCTTTCAGGCTAAGGTCTTATCATGTTCTCACTTTGAGTGAGATACACCCAGTCAATCAATAGGTTTCTTTTAAGTCAAGCCCTATCAAGGGATAGCCCCTTAATCAAAAAAAAATTAAACTGGGAGGGGAAGACCCACAGGGTTCCTGGGTAAAAGAGAAACAATTATTATTTAGTGGTTAGTAGATTTTAGGTAATGGACAGAGAAGAATGCCCTAAATTGGTTCAATAGCTCAATCTCTTGTCAGAGAAGGTCATGGAGAAGGCAAAAATCTAAAATGACAAAGACTTCTTAGTTCAAAGTTTTGGTAATTCATTTGCCTAAAGAAGGTCTCAAGAAGGTAGATACCTCACCTCCAGAGTTTTATTAAAAAGGTTTAAAATGTTTTCCAAAGGGGGAACACAAATTGTTCTCTACATTAACAGAAATACTGTATCAACTGATCTAATTAGAAACACTACTAAAACACATTACTTCTAAAGCAATTGAAGTATGCTATATTTTAGTTTCATGTTGTGTGAGAATAGCAATAGTTGGTCAACTAGCATTTACTAAGAGTCTACTATGTACCTACTATGTACTGAGAATACAAAGAAAGGCACACACACACAAAAACCAGTCCCTGCTCTCAGTGGAGTCTAATAGAAGAGATAACATGTAAAAAGTTATGCACAGACTAGATAAATGCAGAACAAACTGGGGAAAATCCCAGAGAGAAGATTAAGGAGGGCTAGGAAAGGCTTCTTGAGGAAGGTGAAATTTTGAGAAAATATAAAGAAGCCCCCTAGGAAAGACAGAGGTGAGGAGAGGGAATGTACCCTACAAAGCAAGAAGACCAGAGCAACTGCATAGCAGAGTATGTGGAGGACAGTCAAACTGGAAAGGCAGGAAGAGACCAGGTAATGAAGGGCTTTAAACGTCGAACAGAAGATTTTATATTTGTCATCACCTCATTTCCTTTTTGATTGGCTAGATCAGTGGCATGCCTCAGATATAGAATATCTGGATGTCAACAAGGCGAGGGACAAAGTTTCTCGTGCTAACTTGATAGCACAGTTGAACGGCCTTATAACTAACTTCTTGAACAATCATCTCAGAAAGTGTTGACAGCCTGGAGGAATATCTTGGTCACAGGGATCTGTCCTCAGACCCAGCCTGGTAAACATTTGTATCAGTGACTCCAATGCAAAGCACGGTGCCTGGCATGTAGTATGCACTTAATAAATGTGAATTGATTGAGGGGAATGAAAATTTTCATAGCATGTATATCGAATCCATAGATTACATAAAGTTCAGAGAGATAAATAATACATTGCATGACAGAATCAAGTTTCAAATGGATATAGGAAGAGTAAGGGGGTAAAGCTAAGACAGTAAAATTTTTAAAAGGGTGAATGTGAAGTTTGCTATTTGGGTTAAAAAAATACATGAGGCTATGAAAAAGACATAGCTTAAACAATATGTGTATGCGTATAAAAATGTATATATGTATGTATATATGCACGGATGTATATGTGTATGTGTGTATGTATGCACATATACATAGAGATACATATATGTGCACAAATATACACATATATACATATTTATACCTATATATCTATCTATCTACATGTACATATATATAAAACCTATTGTGTCACCTTATTTTTTCCTGGAGTAAAAAGGAAAATGAGCCCAGAGTGTCATATGACTGCTAAAAACACAAAAACAATTCTAATGCCATTTTAGGATTTTGTTATTTTAGTCATTTTCAGTCATGACAAATGAGATCCTGTGACCCCATTTGGAGTTTTCTTGGCAAAGATACTGCAGTGGTTTGCCATTTCCTTCTCCAGTTTATTTTACAGATGAGGAAATGGAGGCAAACAGAGTTAAAATGATTTGTTCAGGGTCACACAACTAGTAAGTGTCTGAGACTGAACTCAGGTCTTCTTGACTCTAGACTCAGTGTTTATTAACCTCACAACCTAGTTGCCTCATTTTAGAATACACTAATAAAATATATATATGTATATATGTATATGTATATATATGGTATGTATATTATATATGTATACACACACACATACATACATACATATATATATATATATATATATATATACATAAACTATGTCATGTGAACAGGAGATAATTAGCCTAAAGAAAAAAGAGATTTGGAGAGAATTATGAACCATCTTCAAATATCTGAAGGGCTATCTTGTGGAAGGGGAATTAGGCTTCTTCTGTGTTAATCAAAAGGGTAAAAACTAGACCCAGTGGGTGGAAATTGCAGGGAAACTTCAGCTCAATATAAAGAACTCTGAGCCATCATGGAGAATGGGCTGTTTCCTGAGTTGTGATCTCTATGTCACAGAAAGTGTTCAAACAGAAGCCAAATGAACCTGTTAGAATTACTGACAAAGGCATTAGAAGAGGACAAGGTGACCTCTATGGTCCCTTCTAGCTCCAAAAGTCCATAATCCTAGGTACTGCCTCTGTTAAACTAAGGCCCATTAAAGACCTTAGCTTTTAAGTCCATGATCTCCCACTGCATCTGGGGCCATCTCCAGTCGTCCTGATTCATTTCTTACCACTGGACCCAGAGCACTCCAGAGGAGAAAGTGAGGCTGGTGACTTTGCACAGCCTTCCCTCACTTACATCTAATTCACTTGCAAGACAAGGCATCACCTTCCTGATGTGGTGGTCCTCTTCATGAATGAAGGACAAACAAACAAACAACAGTACAATGTTAAAAAGTAATTTGCATTTATCAAGATCACTATCTCAGAGCAATTAGGTGACACAGTGGATAGAGCACTGGCCCTGGAGTCAGGAAGATCTAAGTTCAAATCCAGCCTTAGATACTTACTAGATGTGTGACCCTAGCCTAGTTACTTATAAAATTGCCTCCTCCCCAAAAAAGACTATCACACTAAATTGTCCTCAGCTCTTTCCAAACCAATACTGTCTCCTCTCTAATGGAAATTCAAAGGAATGTCTAATGAAAGAATATAACCCTCTTCACTGACAACAGGCCCACAAGAAGCTGAGAACAAAGCCCATGAAGAATTAATGAATCCATCAATATCAGATTCATAGTAGAATATCTGAATCTCTGGACCTATTTTAATTTTAAGCCAATATCACTACTTAGGGTACTGGATTCCAAAAATTTACTTTCTGTTGGCAAAAGATTTTCTTCGATTTACCCTAAGGTTTCCATGCCCAGGTTTCAAGGGAGTCCTCCTGGCTTGGGGAACCAAGTGTGGTCCCATTGTTAGCCCACTTCCACCTACATCATGAATTTAAAAGCTCTTGCTAACCTCCCCTCTGGGTCTATAGCTTGGAACACTGAATGTTAGAGCTGGCAAGGGACCTTAAAGTTTATCTGGCCCAATTTCCTCATATTATATGAGGATATGGAGAAAACAGAAATCCAGAAAGGGAAAATCATTTTTCCAAGGTTATAATCTTCAGTCTTTTAGTTTCTACTCAAATGGATGCTCTGGGTTATTTTACTTGCCCAGGAAGGTCCTTCTTCTGAGTAGCTCAGTGAAACCCTGAGGAACAAGGTCAACCTTTGCCTAGCCAGAGTCAGCAGCTGCTCATGTGACAGACACAATTTTTAAACTACAAACAACTCCCCAACTGGTGCCTGAAATTCAACCATTAGAAACTTATTTCTTTGAGCTTCATTTCCTGTACATCCCCCACCATTATCCTCCTACCCCTATTCTGCTGTCATCTTTCTATTCAATTCAACAAGCATTTATTAGATACCTACTATTTGGCGGACCCTATGTGATACAAAAACCTAGAGATAGGAAGGCAAAAAAAAATTGTTCCTGCCCTCAAGGAGATTACATTCCATCCAGGGGTGGAGCATATACACAGATAAGTAAATGCAACATTGTAAAAAGGCAATTTCAAGGATAGGGTGTACTGATAATCGGAAGAAATAGGATAAGGCACCAGCTGAGCTTTGAAGAGGGCTAGGCAGGTGGAAATGAAGAAGGGCATCCCAGATACAGGGGCAACAAAGGCAAAGAGGAAGAAATGAATGGAATGTCACATACAGGTAACATCGAGGAAGCTGGTAAGGCTAGAATTATGGAGTGCATGAGGGACAGATTGATTGTAACCAATTTGGAAAGATGCTGGAGTCAAATTGTGAAGGACGTTAATTGTCAAACAGGAATTTATATTCTTTTTCCCAGAAGCATTTGGGAGCTACTGAAGTTTCTTGAACAAGGAAGCAGCATAACCAAACCTCTGCTTTAGAAATATTGATCGAGAAGCAATAGGGAGGATGGATAAGAGAAACAGAAATCAGACCAATTAGGAGGTTATGACACTAATGAGGGAGACTAGGGCCTGAACTAAGACGTGGTCACATAAGTGGAGAAGAGGGGATAGATGCAAGAGATGTTGTAAGGTAGAATCTTTGAAAATGAAAATACCTTCCCTGGAAAGACTAGTGTGCAGGTGGGGAAACTTGGGCCTCCTGGCCACATGTGGCCCTCAAGGTCTTCAAGTGCAGCCCTTTGACTGAATCCAAACTTCACAGAACAAATCTCCTTAATAAAAGGATCTGTTCTATAAAACTTGAACTCAGTCCAAGGGTCACACTTGAGGACCTAGAGGGCCACATGTGACCTCAAGGCCCAAGTGGTATATTTAGGAGCTGCATGAAGGCACCAATTATCTAGAAGCAAGGGGATGCTTAAGAGAAACAAATGCAAAGTCTGTAAGTTTTGCTGATGGCCAGCCTGGCATGGGAACCAAGAGAGAAAGGGAGGAAAGCCAGACCAAGGTGAGAGGCACTAAGAAGGCTGACAGGAACTCCATTAACCTTGCCTTTATGCTGGGGGATAAGGTCATTCTGAGGAACAAGCACTGGACCTTAAAAAACCAGGTTTCCCTGAGGGTCCAGCACAAGGGAAGGGCTCTTCCATGGGGCAGACACAGCTTCTGAAGACCTCAAGAAAGCAACAAATAAAAACTCCTTGGGAAGTGGGGAGAGAATGACAGAATGAGTGTCTGCACCACACGAAAAGCTGGGCTAAATATGGACTCCCCAAACATAAGACACCACTCACAACAGTTTCCTGGAAAAGGCCATCTGGAAAAGTGTCTCGAGCGTCGTCTGCCACTTGGAGGAAGAGTGTCTCAGAAAACCCCATTCTGGCAAGGAACTCCGAAGCAGATATTCTGGGAAGGGGAGTCAGAGGAAGACTGGAAACCCAAATACAGGGGCTCTAATCTGATAAAAACCACTGCCTGGCACATTAGAAATGCTTGTTGATTGACTAATTGACTAACTGAATTGCCTGGCAATCACTTGATCTCCCCTTCCTCAGTTGCCCTAGTATTCTCCAGGCAGAATTATGGACAATCCTCTTCTTAAATATTCCCAGAGAAGAAGAGGCCCTAGCTTCTCTTTCCTCATTACCTGTTCTTATTTTCCATTCCTTATAGGCAACAATAGCCAGAGAATCAGCTCCCAGGACACAGTTACACACAGAACCTTGAGGCCCCAACCCAGTCTGCCTCTGTGGACCAGCTACAGGGAACCTCCTGTCTAACCCTATTTTCCCATGCTACATAAAACCTACCTCTTTAGGTTTACATATAAGTCATGTAATATCCTCAGTTTCCTCATTTGTCAAATGATAGGGTTGAACTAGATGATCATTTGTTAACCCTATAGTTCTAAAGACTTTTTCCTATCAAGAGTAATGTCCACAGAAGCCAGGGTAAGGAAGATGGAGAGAGAGATAGAGACAGAGGCAAATACAGAGACACAGAGCGAGAGAGAGAGAAATACACACAGAGGCAGAGAGAGGAGTAAACGGGGAGGGGGAGAGAGAAAAGCAAAGGGACCATCTCCAAAGACTGACCAGACCCCCTATGCCATATGACCTGTGGGACTGTAAAACCACAAGGAAGAGGGTCTGGAGAATGAATAGGAGAAATCCAAGAACTGGAAGATCAAATGGCGGTCAGAATGACCTCATCTACTAGCCCGGAACAAGCAGACTCAAGCCAGGGATTAAGCTCCCTCCCTTAAGAGGGATTCATTTCCTCTACTAAATGAGTCAATTTAGAATTCCCTCTTTTCTTGTGTCCCAGAGAACTCTGGGAGAACATGGTCTGCATCCTGTTCCCTTGGCAGTAACAGTGGCCTGGCTCTCTCTCCCTCTCCTCCAGTGAGCAGCAAACCCATCCTGTTGCTATGATTTGGTTGGTGGTTAGACTTCATCACCACTACCACATTCTGACACTTGTGGGCCCACCCCAGAATCAAAACCTGAAATCAGCCCAAGATCCCACAGGATCTTTTAGATCCAGCTTGAGCCTTGGGTGGAGGGGTGGAGTACACATAGTTCAAGGCAGATGATGGGAAAAGGGTGATGGTCCAACTTAGAGATGGGAATGCTGAGGCCCCAGTCTCCCCAGGTGGCAGAATTCTTACATTCTTCTAAAAATCGGGAAGACTTGGTTACCAGAATACCAAATTACTCAGGACATCACATCCTCAAAGACAATCACCACAAAGGCAGAAACTCACAAGTTTTATGGTTTGTTTGGGAGGCGTGGACCAGTAGGGGCAGTGAGGAGAAGAGCAGTGAAGAGAGGAAAGAGACACATTCTCAGAGATTACACTTCTCATGGCAGTGGCCACAGTATCTCCCTCAGCCCTGTCCTAGACAGGTTGGACTCTGCTAGACAAAAGTCTCTACCCAGAGGAATCCCAATAATATTTGTTCGATTTCCAAGGTCCCAGGCCCACAGTGCAGCTCATTGACTACCATCACTACCCCCCAGTGACCCTGCCTTCCTCCCCAGTCCAGATTGCAATTTAAGAACCCAGGAATATCCAGTCAGTTTCCAGCTAATCTCAGACCTTCTCACTCCTACTTCTCAGAAACCTTACCAAATAGGCCCAATCCTGTTTTAGACCCAATCCCCCAAAGATCTCATGGAAACTCTTCCATACTGAGGGGTTTCTCTGCCAGGTCAATCCCCTACAATAAGGCCACATCCACAACAAAGGAATCTGGGCAGGGGTTGCCCAGGGGACATAGGATCGTTAAAAAGACAATGTAGTCTTCAAAATATATACACACATTTCTTTCCAGTCCTCATATTGACTGACATTTCCTTCATCAGCAGGGGGATAGGGATGGGGAGAGGAGTAAAGCAGATCTGATACTCTCTAGCCAGACCCAGGAGGCAGAGAACAAGGGGAAACTAGCTGTGGACTCAGCCAGAGAATCAGCTCCCAGGACACTGTTACACACAGAACACCAAGGCCCCAATACAGTCTGCCTCCGTGGACCAGCCACAGGGACCCTTCTCCCTCTGTCAGCCTACTTGGCCATTATATGTCTCCAGTCTTTCCCCTGCACCTGCCACACCCCCACTAGGGCTCTTCCTTGGTCAGCCAAAGCCTGAGAGCCTGTGGCCAGGCCAGGGCCATCAAAGTTATGGAAAACAAAACAGAAAAAAATGTAAAAAGCAGCTTCCAGGATGAAAATCATCCTGGTCAGAGATACACCCCTCCACTCCCACCCATGCACCCTAACAGCTTTCCCAACCAAACTGTCCCAGCCTCTCCACCCTCTTCCTCCTGAACCAATTTTTACAAAACCAAGAAAGCATACTGAACAGAAGCTTGGACCAATGCTGAAGGAACAATTCAGTTAAGCGCAAGGTAAAGAGAAATTCCCTAGACTAGGCTTTGTGGGGTTTTATTGTTTTATCGAGAGATGAACAAATATGTCACCTCACCCAGACAAAAAGACCTGGGGGGTGGGGTAGGTGGGGATGGGGGGCGGGTACAGAGCATCACTCCCTAAGCAAAGCCCATCTCCAGTCCAGATGCATTCCTATCACTCCAGCTTCCCCGTACCATCTCCATGACAACCACGTCATTGGGATGCTATAGCCACTGCCGGATTGATCTCTAAATGTAGCTTTGTTATCAGACAGTCCGGGGTAAAATGTCCTGATCTCAATAGCACCAACCCCAAGAGGACGGCTAGTCCCCTAAGTCCAACCAGGCTGGATGGTCTCTCATGGGTACTTCCTCCGTCCTTCGACCTCCAGTGAATCGTGGGTATCAAGAAGGATCTCAGCTTAGCCCAGCCCTGGTTCTGCGTGCCCCCTCCCCAGGTCAAGGGGGGCGGGGACCTCAGCTCTTGGGGCGCACAGGTTACTGTCCCGACCCGGGCAGGAGAAGACACATTAGACTCCCACCAACTCGGGCCCCTCCATCCACCAAACCACGAGAGTGCCTGGAGCCACCCACCAAGAACCCTGGGCAGGGGGAGAGCCCAGCGCTGCCTCTCACACTCACCAGTCCCAGACTCTCCTTCCAATGCTGCCGGAGCTCAGCTGGCCTCCTCATCGAGGAGCCATGCGGAAGCAGCAGCAGCCCCGCCCGTGCCTGGGGGGCTCAGCCCCTCCGCTCTGGCACCCAGCCCCTCCACTTCCCCCCTGTTCTTTCTTCTCCTTGGCTGCTCAGCTCTCCTCACCACTTCCCTCAGGTGTCAGAAGATTGCTCTAGATCGAGGATACAGAAGGAGAGAGAGGAGAAAGGGGTGGGGGGGTGGGGGTCTGGAAAGAGAGTGGGGGGAGGGGACCGAGGAGTCGAGCAGGAGAGGGAAGGGGAGAGGAAGGGAAGGAAGGGAGGGACGGAGGAAGAGAGGGAGGGAGGGAGGAAGACTGCAGTCGGTGGAAGGGTGGGAAGGCAGCGGTCGGCCGGTGGGTCCGTCTGTCGGTCTGTCGCCTGAGCCCTGCACAGTAGCGGGCAGGGAGCTGGGGTGCCAAATCCTGCTGCCAGGAGGCTCCAAGAAGTGTGTGCAAAGTGCTAAGAGCAATCGGCACCTTCTCTGGGTGCCCAGGTCAGAGCCAGGGGCCGCCCAGCCAATCCCAGCCCCAGAGCAAGGCTGGGAGAAAGGAGGAGGGAGAGCTGCCTAGCCCTTTTTAAGAAAATGAATGAGGGAGGAGGGAGAGGGGAGGCGAGAAGCAGCAGAAAACTCCCCACGTGGGAGAAGGCGGATTCGGGGCTCCCTCTAGAACCAGCCACGCTGCGGGAGCTGTGAGAAGGGCAATCGTGGCTACCTGGGTCCGGGGCAGTCTGACAAGCTATCGCCTCCTTTTCTCTCCCTTCCCGAAGGGGACGCTGGAGAGGAGGGCGTGGAGGGAGACAGAGACATAGGAGGAGACAGACCCAGAGAGACCTAAAGCAAGGAGAGAGACAGCTAGAGAGGAAGACAGAAGCAGAGAAGAGGAGACCAGGACAGACAGAAATCCAGGTGGAAGAGAGATAGACATAAGCATAGACAAAGACTCAGAGTGGGGGAAACTGAGGAAGACTATGTCAGGGAGGGAAGGGCAGTCAGAAGGGGAGAGAAGCAACCAGAGGGACAAGGGTGAAAATATATGGGAAGAGACCTTGAGCAAAGAGGCACCTAGAGGAATATAGATGGGAACATGACTACAAAAGATAATTTTTAAAAGAAATATGGACATAGAGAAATAAAGAAGTCAGGGAGGGGAGGGAAATTATTCCTAAACTGTGAAATCTGTTTCAGAAGCCTCTAATAATTTCTTAGGATCAGGCCTACCCAAATCCAAGTTCAAGTCTGACTCTCTAAATGAACTGTCTACCATCAACTTAGACCCTGGGGGTCCTCATGTGGATCCCCACACTCAAGCACTGAAGCCTGCTCCCACCTCTAACCCAGAGTCCCCATTCTTTGCATAATTCTATCTCCAGGACTTCTTAGCCCATCTGTCATGTCTTAAAGAAGAAGGGGTGGGGAGGGGCTAAAGACCTGCTAAGTAACTCAGAAGAGTCATGAGCTATGACCTTGAACTGCCCCATACAGGGCAAGTCTCTTTGGTGGAAGCAGGAAGTGACAGGTGAAGCATGTCACCTGGGACCTGGTCCTCCCAGTCACTAAGGGGTAAGAACCAGGTGTATACCTAGACCTGAAAGGCACAGGTTATTACCTAGACCCAACCCAGAAATAGTCAGAGCATGAGGAATCAAGTTTAGGCACTAAGTTAGTAGAGATAGTGTATGTATAATCCACCATATGCCAGATATCATTCATTATTGCTACTATTTTTCCTGCCCTTGAATGTCATAAGAAACTGTAAACTGTCTTTTAGAAGAGATACAAAATATTCTTCCCTAAGGATTTTTTTTTTAATGAGGACGATCTATATTCTAGAGGATACAGAATTAACTCTTGTAAATGAGGGAAGGGAGCAGAACGGCATAAATTTGTAATCTAGAAGACCTGGGTTCAAATCCCCGATCAGACATTAACTAGTTGTGTGACCCTGGACAAGTCACTTTACCACTTCAGGCCTCCATTTCCTCATTTATAAAATGGGGATGCCAATAACACCTACCTCAGACAGTGGCTGTAAGGAGAATTTGAGACAATTTATGTAGATCATTTTGCAAACCTTAAAGCACCACACTTAGAAGAGGAAATTGTTCTTATTCTTATCAAAAAGGCTTTGGAATGAAGGAGAATGCCAAAATGTAGGACAAGGTGAAGAGAAGATTTCCAGCTATGGTGAGGTCTCTGGGTTTGTTGTGAGGGTTAGAGTTAGGCAGGTACTTCTGGCAAGAAATGGCGGGGGAGCACTGAGGTTTTGGGTAGGGTTGGGGGAGACACTAGGACCAGTAGCTCCTCTAGGACTCTGGGTGCTCATCCAGCCTATCTGATGTCCAATGACACTGCCAGGCATGCTAGAAGGGAAACAAATAAGAATTATGCAATGGATAGAACACTGGACTCAAGGAAGGTCTAAGCTCAAATTCAGCCTCAGACACCTGCTAGAGTTGTGACTCTGAGCAAGTCTCTTAACCTCTACCTGCCTCAGTTTCCTCATTTGTAAAATGGAAAGTGATAATAGCAACTACCTCCCAGCATTATTGTGAGGCTAAAATTGTTGTGAAGATAAAAAATATAGGTAATAATATTGTAAAGCACTTTGTGAACTTCAAAGCACTATGTAAAGACTAGTGATTATTTCCACTGAATTCCATCTCGTACTTCTTCCTACCCACCCCTATGATGTCCCAGTTCATTTCCTGCCCCTGTATAGGTTGCCCTTCAATTGCTCTGACCATAAAGGCCTCAGAGAGCTTCTCTCACCCAAGAAATGATGCCTGTTTGACCCTCAACCCCACCTCCACCTCTTTTATACAATTGCTGTTACCTCCAACACATCTTCCCAATGTTGGTTATCTCCAATTACTAATTATGTTGGCGCCCTTCAGTCTGAGAATGCCTGCCTTAGCCAGCCTGAACCAGGTAGAGAGAAAGGGACATCAACTCATCTCTGCATAACTGGAGAGGATCCCAAGCCCAGAAAGAGCCAACTGAATGGCTGCTCTACCTACCCCAGGTGCTAATTTTCTGTCACTGTCGCATATTTCAGATGGACACTCAGTCCACCACTGGATGGACACTGGATCTGGAGGAATTGTGAAATGAATAAGAGCCCTGGTTTTCATGAGTGGGAATTTTTGAAGAACCTGAAATGAATCTTCCCTGTGTGGTGAAGATGGAAAGAAAGAGAGAGTAATAAAGGTGGTAGGAAATTCTTGGAGCCAAAGGAGAAGTCAGAGGTAACATAGGACACCAAAAGGCAGGTGAGTGGATTCGGAATTGGCAGGGCTAAACCAACACACACCAATTCAGTTCAAATTAGCCAACAATGACTTTTTACATACTATGTGGGAGGTACTGGTTGTTTGGTTGGTTGTTGTCCTTCGTCCTCGAAGAGGACCAAAATGACATCACCATGATAAAGTGAAATTTCATTATGTCCAACTGTGGCTGATCAGACTAATACAAGCTTGGAATGCTCTACCACAGGTTGGGCACAGATAGTTCATGTGAATATTTGGGGTGGATACTCCAAATTCGCACATCCTACGTTTACTTTGTGTGGTCTCAATTCTGCTTTGCTCATAGAGCACTGCACCCTTTCTGATGTGGGCACACTATGCTGAGCGGTCCTGTGCCAGTGTCTCCCATGTTGCACAGTCAACTAGAGACTTTGAAAGTGTCCTTGTATCGCTTGATCGCCTCCCCACCACCCCCACCTCCCAAAAGACTAAAAAAAAAAAGATTGGACATAAGTCAGGACAAAAAAAAAATGTCTCCATTTTCAAGGACTTTATTTTTAACTGGAGGGATAGAACATGTATACAAGTAAGCACAAAGTCATTTGGGATAATTTGAAGATGGTGAGAGTACCAATTACCAGCAATATCGGAAAAAACGTCATTCAGGAGATGTCACCTTAGCTGTGCTTTGAAAGGAGCCAAGAATTATAGGCAACAGAGTAAAGAGGAAGCACGTTCCAGTTATGGAGGACCACTGACCAAAGGCCCAGAGGTAAGAGACAGAAGAACAAGGACTGGCATCTCACTTTTGATTATACTTTCTACTTTATAGTACTTCATTACATATTGTCACCTCAAATTGGCCTATAAAATGTAGTCTTCTGTTAAGTCAGCTCTTCATGGCCTAAGTGTTGACATCCAATGAAGTTCAGATTAGGGAAGAGACATGAGCTCACACAAGATTTGTCTGTGTCTTGGAAGGCATCTAGCACAGAGGTCAAAAGAAAGAATTCCATATTAATTCCAAAGTTCTCCCTCTACTCCTATTCACAAATAGAATTTCATTAATTGCATCAAAGCCCAAAATACTATAAGGCCTCCTCAGTGGAATCTACAACAATGAGAAGGAAGTCAGTCTAACTATCTACAGTGGAAAAAACGAAGATGGACGAAAACACGTTACCCATACATGCAGCTGGCTATCAAGTTAATCTAGATAGATTAGAGAGATAAATAGATGGACACACAGAAGTCATAGAAAGATACAATAGATGGAAAAGTAACTGACCCAAAACTAAAGAGTATAGGGAAGTATTTTGGATCAAATTTGGAAAATAATGAAATACTTTAAATGACCCCAAATTGTGAACTGCTACAAAATCCCATCTCTTTAACACTAATATTCTCATCAAGAGGCAGCACAGTAAATATAGCATGGTGAATAAAGAGCTGGCCTTGAAGTCAGAAATATCTAAGTTCAGGTTCCTCCTTTGATGACCTCGAGAAACACCCAAACTCACAGGGCCCTGGCAAATCTAAGACTATAAATCTTAGAAAAGGTCTGGATCAAAGGGGTAGAGAAATTCCTTACTGAGAGCACTCTACACTGATGAAATCACAGGTTTTCCCTCCTAAGAGTTCTCCACAGATTCTCTCTGAGATACTGTGAGTTGTGAAATAACATGATAGAATCAAATTTACAAGTAAATCAAAGACTAATAGGTGAAATTGTACTGGAAAAGTCACTAAACTATACATATTATCTGATCCAGCCACCATGATTAGTAAGCATATATCCCAAGTAAGTCAAAGAGCAGAGGAAAGGTATGCCCAAAACCCATAAACTGATACTTTTTAAAGTGACAAAGATTTGGAAGCAAAATGTGTATATATCAATTGGAGAATGATGAAACAAATTGTGATATAAGAATGGAATAAGATACTACGGCATTGTAAGAAATTATAAATATAAAGAACTAAGAGAAACTTGGAAATATTTGTATGAATTGATGTGGGGCAAAAGAACATCAGCAAAAGATTTTTATATACATAAAATAAAAACCCAAAAGACATTCAAAGAGGCACAAATTTTGTTAAATTTATTATGTGTGGGGGTAATATTTTATTATTTATACTTCATTAATATTGTTTGAACCTAGCTAGAAATGTGGCTAGAAACTGTCTAATCCAAATGCTTATTGTAAAGGTCAGTCTGACCTCAGAGAGACTCTGAGGAAGCTGGATGCTTGCAGGAATGCTTAGATCTCACCCAGGTATTATTTCAGGTCCACCCAAAGCTTGTGTTTTGGGCTCCCCAAATATGAATGTTTATACTTAACTGCTGATACACATCTCAAACTGTCCTCTTAAAACTGCCTCCTGCCTATATGAGGCCAATCAATCAAATGTCCTTATTATTTTGTCTGAACTGAACATAGAAGGTAACATCACAAAGACTCAAGAAAGGAGCCATACCTAATAAAATTCTTTCTAAAACTATTTCAGATTTTGGAGTTTGTTCTCATGACAAACATATGCAACTAAAAATCGAATTGCTTTCCCCACTCTAATAAAAAAAGGGGGCAGCTAGGTAGTGGGGCAGCTAGGTAGCTAAGTGAGTGGAGCACCAGCCCTGGAGTCAGGAGGATCTGAGTTCAAATATCATCTCGGACACTTGATACACTTACTAACTGTGTAACCTTGGGAAAGTCACCTAATCCCAATTGCCTTCTCTTCCTCCCTTAAAAAAAATGAACTCTACAAAACAGAAGGTCACAGCTTCATATGCTATCCTCTTTTTTGTTTTTCTTTGTAGATTGAAATGTTTGTTGAAGCAGAACCAGGAGAAGAATCTACACTGACCCCACTAAAGTAAGGAATAGTGTTAATAGGAAGGCATCTCAAAGTGAAGTGAGCCCAACCAGGATAATATTGTGTACAGTAATGGTAATATTGAAATGATGGTCAAGTGTGAAAGATATAGCTTCTCTGATGAATCCAATGATCCAACACTTCAAAGGACCTGGGATGAAAAATGTTATCCACTTCCAGAGAGAGGATTGATGGACTCTGAGTTCATATTGCAGCATGCTTTTCTCATTTTCTTTATTTTTATTGCTTTAGGGTGAGGGAAGGGGAGCAAGATTTGTTATGTTTTTGCAACATGGCTAATATGGGCAAAAGGAGAGAAGAAGGCATCAGAACTCTGATTAGTAGCACATTGGGCAATCTTGACTCCACAGGACCGATGAGTATAACATCCTTCCCTGTTCTCCATGGAGAATTGGTGTACAATAGCTGCAAACGCATAGTTTATACCTATAATATGGGCAAACTTGACAAAAATGGAAAATGGAAAATATTGGAAGGGTTGTGGGAAAATAGGCACATTAATGCACCAGTGGTAGAATTGTGAATTGTTTAGCCGTTCTAGAAAGCAAATTGGAACAATGGTCAAAAGTCACCAAACTGAATACCCAGTACTACACTTATATCCCCAAAGAGATATATTTTTGTTTTATTATAATGAGTTTTTTATGTAATGGGGTGCTATATTGTGCCATAAGAAATGATGAAAGGAATAATTTTGTAGAAACTCAGGAAAACTTGTATGAACTGATGCAGATTGTAACAAGCAAAACCAGAACAATGTACACAATATCAGCAATGACTATAAAGAAAAATTGAAAGACTTCAGAACTGTTCAGTGCAATATCTAAGCATGCATGATTACAAAAGACTGATGAGAAAGCATGCTTCCCAACCTCCTGACAGAGAGGTGATGGATGAATTCAGGGTACAGAACGAGACATATTTTTGAACATGGTCAATGTGGGAATTTGTTTTGCTTGACTAAGCACATTTGTCACAAGGGTTTTGTTTTTCTTTTTTAATGGGGGAAGGTGTTCATTGAAAAAAAATTTAATTAAAAAAAAGAAATGAAGCATAGATTGTCAGATACAGACAACAAGTTGGTTTGTTTTGCCTAGTTGTATTTCAGTATTACTTAGGAAGGAAGGTTCTACTGAGGGGTGAGCATCATTAGGATGTGGTAGTTATGTAAAAAAGAAAAAAGAATAACGTATTCACGGTTTTTTTTTTAAAAAAGGATAATAAGTTCACTCCCCTTCTTTGTAGAAAATGGGGGGAGTGGCTATGAGCGAGGAACACTGCATATATAATCTGACTCAGCTGATGAATTGGTGACTTTTGTTGAATTTCTTTTTGCTTTTTTTTTTATTCTTTATTACCAAAGATGGTTTGCAGGGGGAAGAAAACCACATTTGGAAATTAAGGTGATGTCCAAACTATATATGTATAAATGTATATATGTACTTATATATTGTTTGGACATCACCTTAATTTCCAAATATGATATATTTCAAATATACTATGCTAAATATCCAAAAATACAATATATGTATATATGTACTTATATACATATATAGTTTTGACATCACTTTAATTTCTAAAAACACCCTAAATATATATATATATATTCTAAATATACAATATATGTATATTTATATCAAATATATTGTCTATATAAAATATACTATATATAGTCTAAAAACTTGGTGTGTATATGTACTTATAACATATATATAGTTTTGACATCATCTTAATTTTCAAATTTAATGTATATATTCTAAACATACTATATGTAGTCCAAATATACTATGTAAAACATACTACATGTATTCCAAATATGCCACATATAATCAAAAGACTTTGTGTATATATGCACTTACAAACATATGTATTTATATAGTTTTGACATCACCTTACTTTAGATATACATATATATGTATAGCTGCATGTGTATATATGAATATATGGCAATGGAAAGATAAATGGTGGGCTTTAAGCAGTCTGTAGCATATTATCAATTATAGTGAGTGCAAGAAGTAGAACAAAAGACATTACTAAGGCGGTACTCAACCAGAAAAGTCAGCCTGGTCATGTAGTGAGAATGAGAGACAGCAGATAGACAGCCTGAATGCTACCCTGATACCCGCCAAGATATTAAAAAGAACGAGCAGAAGGTGTCCATTGAGTTGGGAGGATTCTCTATAGAGGATTTATGAAAAGACATGAATGAGTAAGAGTCGCCTGGGGTGAGAAGATATGGAGAGGCTTTGATCTGCTCCCATGGAGGGAGGCCTCACACCTCGCTTGGCAGAGTTTCAGCCTCAGCTGTACTGACCCTGCCTGGGCCCTGGGCCCCATAGAAAAGAGCCCGTGTAGCACAGTCCGTCCTAGACTCCTAGACTCTCAGGCTCAGGGCAGACCTCCGAGACCGTGTAACGACTGTAAAGTGCCTTCTTTCCAGAGACCCTAGGAAGTAGAGAATGCAATAATTCTTCTTATTTGATAGATGACAAAACCAAGGGTCAAAGGGTCTGATAATGACTGATTTCCCCCAGTAGAATGTAAGCTCCTTGAGGTCAAGTATTGTCTCCTTTTATATTTCTATGCCCTAAGGTGCCTAACAGGATGCCTCACGTCTAGTAGGCAATTAATGCACTCTGATTTGATTGCATTGGCTCTAGAGTCAGAAAACCTGCCTCTGATGCTTACTGCCTTGGGCAAGTCACCTAAATTCTGTGTGCTTTAATTTCCTTATCTGCAAAATGAGAAGCTTATACTATTAGGTCTTTTACAGCTTTGGATCCAGGAACCATGAGAGACTACACAATGGGGACTCAGTCCCAAGTCAAGTACTTTTTCCATTTTTAACAATAGCCACAAAACCTTTTGTTTTACAAATGGAAAAACAGAGGCATTGAAGGGCAGCTACATGGCACAGTGGACAGAGCCCTGGAACAGGAGTCAGGAAGACCCGAGTTCAAATCTGCCCTCAGACACCTACTGGTGTCTGACTCTGGGCAAATAACTTAACTCTGCCTCAGTTTCTTCATTTGCAAAATGAGCTGGAGAAGGAATGGCAAAACATTCCAATATCTTTGCCAAGAAAACTCCATATGGGATCACAAAGAGTTGTACATAATTGAAACAACTGAGTGAGACACTGAAAGGTACGATTTATTCAGTCAATCAACAAATTTTATTGAGCATTTACTGTGCTTCATAAATATATTCGCAGCAGGATAGGTGATATATGATATGTGAGTGGCTTGTGTATGTGTGTCATCTCCCCACCCAGAGTAGCCCAAGAGCAAAGAACATTTCTTCATAGTCTTCCTTATCTCCTCCCCTTTCCCTGCCACCAGCACAGCAGAATCTTGGGCCCTACTTAGCAAATGTTCCATAAATTTAGAATAATAATTGCTACTAGCACTTATAAAGTACTCTAAATTCTGCAAAACACTTTTAAAATATTACTCATAACAAGCCCAAGGTTATTACCCCCATTTTATAAATGAGGAAATTGAGGCAGGTTAGGTGACTTGACTAGGGTCACACAGTAAGTGTCTGAGGCAGGCTTTGAACTCACCTTCTCAGCTCCAGGCCCAGCATTTTATCCGTTGTGCCACCAAACTTCCAGTAATATATGGCAATGAGCTTTTGGGACCACTTTCCTTGAGGGGTACAAGAGCCTAAGGGCATTAATTTTATGCCAGTATAAAGGCTCCTTGAACTTATCGATCAATTTTTTAAAATAAATTTTATTAATATCTTTTATATTTACATCACCTAAATTTCCTCTTGCAGTTCTCCCTTTCCCAGAGAGCCCACAAAGAATTTGACTTAAGAGTCTATTAGTAATTCAAAGAGTGAGCCAGAGCTGGAATCCCCACAGAATAAGGAGAACTTAGCCTGACTGCTTCTCCCCAAAGGCTTTTCTCCTCACCCTGTACACAGTCTGAACTTGGCACTCAGGGGTGGGGTACCTTGTCCTATGAAGTAACCAGAAGCTGGTTATTATGGGCAGTGGCTCTTTGCAATCAGCTCTGGAAGGAAGATACTCATGTTCCTAGCCAGGCTTCACAACCTAGCATGGGAAGCAGTCCCAAGGTAGGAGAGAGTTCAAGATTACAGCTCCTAGCCCCCAAGGGCCTGTTTCAGGAAGGGAGAAAGCTGTTGATGTCACCTTAACTTGGGCTGAGGGGAGGGGTCAGAGCCCCTTACCCCTCCAATACACAAGATGTGCTTGGGGGTAGGGGAGCTCCCTAAGGTGCTAGAGATGGAAAGAAAAGCCTGCTCTGTTAGTGCTTTCTGAGGGACCAACAAAGACCTGAGACCCTGGAGACACTACCCTGTGACCTGGAATTTGGGGGATCTGTAAGCCTTACAAGAGCAAAGAATCTCCGTCTCCTAGAGCAGAACAATTCTGAGTCCCAGAAACCTCATCTCCAGTCAAGTCATATCTCTACAGAACCCAAATGCTGTCCTAGTCACTGAGGAATTCAGAAATTGGGGGATTAGGCTCGATGGGGCTAACAACCAGACCATTAACATTTTCTTTCCGGGGATTTTATTTTGGGGGGAGGAGAAACAGGGTTTCTGTTTTCTTCAGTCCTCTGGCTGGTGGTTTCTCTGTCTCTTCCTGACACCACCCTCCTTTCCCTGAGGTCCCAGCCAGTCCTTGTTGCCATAGCAACTTCGCAGGAGAAGGTTGGGTCCCCTCAATTCCTGCTCACCCTGTAGCCTATGTAGGCTAGGAGGGAAGGGAACAATGAAGGAAGGAAGGAAAGAGCCCAGGGGATATAATCCCAGCATCAGAGGGGTCAGGAGATGGGAATTCTGTCCGTGGATCTGCTGCATATTAGCTCGGTGACCTCAGTCTCTTCATCTATAAAACGGGAATAATACGTGCCCTGCCTAGCTCTCAGAATTGTGAGCCTCAAATGAGAGAAGACATGTGCAATGAGGCTTTATAAGTATCATGGATTATTACTAAGGAACTTTTCATCCAGCTCAATAGCCTCAATGGAACCAGAGGGGGGATGTCAAGATCAAAGGTTAGAGGGTTACAGGCTCGGAGGTCATAGATTCAGAACTGGAAAGGACTTTCGAGGTCATTGAATCCTACCCCTCATTTTACTGATGGGGAAAGAGACCCAAAAGAGTTAACTGGTTTGCCCAGGGTCACACAGTCATTGTCTAAGGCAGGATTTGAATCCAAACCTTCCTGACTTGAAGTCCAGCACTGTCTAATTCTATACTATCGTCTGACTGTAGCAAAGGGTGCGTGCCTACTGAGGAGGTTGAAGGATGAAGCTGGGTGGGTAGGGGGGATAGTAGAGATAGTAGAGATAGACATAGAGATAGTAGAGATGGTTGAAAGTTTATACAAATATTCTTCTCCCCCCACCCCCATCCCCAGAAGAGGAACATGGAGTGTCCTGGGGCTAAAGGCTGCCTGCCAGGGGCTGGCCCAGACAAGCACCACGAGACATGCTCAGTAGCCAAGTCTTTTTTCACTGAGACAAAGACCCTTCACATGGCCCCTAGGACCCAAAGCCCACCCATCGCCAGAGGAGTTGAGGCAGCCGTCCTGGGCACGGCCCCCTTGGCAGGGACTTGGTCCCAATTCTGGGCACCAGAAACAGTCCCCAGGGAGAATCCATCCTGCACCACCTCCCACCTCAGCCCCAGTACTTTGTCAGATCCTCAATCAGGCTATTTGTTGACCAACCATCGTCTCTGGCCTCTGGTCCCTGGCTCCACCAGGGGAACTGGGCACACCGCCAGGCTTCCTTTGAGAGGCAGCCCAGGGCACTGAGAGGAGCATCTGCCAGAGAGAAGAGATTAGGGTAACATGGGGAGTGGGGTGGTGGGAGAGGATATTGTCCCATAGGCATTGGAAGATTCTAACTTGTTTTCAGGTGGGGTATACTGGTTGGGGAAAGAGAAAGCTTTGGGGCAGTTGACTGTCCTTCCTTCCATTACTGGGTTCTATATACTCCAGGACCCCCTAATCCTGGATAAATAAAAGTCATCAATAGTACCCAGGGTTTACAGCCCCAGAAAAGAAGAGTTGGGGGTGTGGGAGAGAGAAGAGAGAGGTAATGCAGTGGAGAAGGAAAAAGACTGCAAAGAGAATAGTCAAAGGGGATAGAACTTATCTGCACACAAGGATCCACCTAAGGACATTTCCAATCCTACATAAAAGTAAATGTATTACAAGCTAAATTCACATGTGTCCTGGGGAAGGATATCAACGATAACTAACAGTAATAATAGCACATTAAGGTTTGCTTTATATACTTTATATAGCACTTTATGTACTTTATATACTTTACACCTTAAAACTACATTAAGGTTTTTGAGATAATCTATAAATTATCTCATTTGATTCTCACAAGAGCCCTTTGAAAATAGGTACTATACAAGCCTGATTTTACAGTTGAGGAAACTGAGGCTGCGAGAGGTTTTTTTTTGTTCAGAGTGTAAGAGCTGCTAATTATTTGAGGTAGGATTCAAACCCAGGTGTTTCTGACTCCAAACCAGTCAATCAATGAGCCTGCCTACTATGTGTCAGGCACTCTGCTAAGCGGTGGGGATACAAAGACAGACAAAAGACAGATGCTGCTCTCAAGGATCTCACAATCTAATAAAGGAGAGAACACACATAAAATTATATGGAAACAAGATACATACAAGGTAAAATGGAGGCAATCCCAAAGAGGCAGCATTAGTGTTAAGGAATGGCACAGTTATCCTTATTTGTAAAATGAGAATAACAACATCTCCCTGCAGGTTTTTTGTGAGGATCAAATTAGATAAAAATTGTAGTGCTTAGCATAGAGTCTGGCACATAGGGAGCGATATGTAAATATTAGGTATGACTATTATTGTTGAGTGTCAGAGGCTGACGTGGAACTCAGATCTTTCTGACTCCAAGCCTGGTTCTGCATTCATTACTTACTTACTGGAACTTACTGTCTGTGTGACTCTGAGCATTTCATTTAAAAAAAAAATCTCTTTGCCTCTGTTTCCTCAGCTGTAAAATGGGCACAATGATAGTGCCTGCTTCCTGTCAGGAGTCAGGTGCTATTGAGATAATGAGACACTATTTATAAAGGGCTTATCCCTGTGCCTGACACATAGTAGGCACTATATACATGTCAGTTATTTATCATTACTACCAGGAAAGGTCTCCTGTAGAAGTTAGAATTTGAGCTAGGACTTGAAGAAAACCAGGGAATCCAGGAGGTGAAGATGAGGAGGAAGAGAATTCCAGGGGGATGTGGGACAGACAATGAAAATATATGAGAATTGGAAGATGAGGGGCTTTATCCCTTCTGCCACATAGATATCAAGGCTGTGGGCTTCTGGGGTAAGGTACTAAGTAGAATCATTAAACCATGTACATAATGCAGGGAAAGATCAGAGTTTTGGTCCTTAAGACCCTGATACAAGGACCTGGGGTGTCCCTTTGAAGGTGGAAGGAGATAGTTCTAGAATGAACCCTACTTGACCCTGTGAAGAATGATCAAAGAGAACTTGGGGGTGCTTCCTGGAAAAATAAATTGGATATAATCAATTTTCAGTGGCTCCATGGGCACTCTGTGGCACTCCTTTCATCAGTGGAAAACACCACTTTTTCATGCCTTCTTATCCTATATGACTCTTACCTAGAGGCTCCCATAAAACTTCAAAGGAGGATCTCCCCAACGTGTTGGAGGCCTTCCTCTAATTCTTTTAGTATTTCATGGTACAAGTGTAGCCCTTAGACTATCTATTTGCTATCCTTCACCCTTGCTGCATGACTTTTAGTCTTCTTTTTCCAAACAGAAATGGGTGATGTCTTTTTTTGGGGGTCAGCAATCATCTCTCACCTACTATGTACAAATGTGTCCAAGGTTCCAGGCCCTACCCTGGGAATCTCTTCTCTTCTCTCCCTTCAATATCTCTTGGTGATCTCATCAGCTCCCATGAGGCCCACGGTTATCTCTATGTCAATGACTCTCAGTTCAACATATTCAATTCTAATTTCTCTCTTGAAGTCCTACCTTGTTGTCTTCCTGCTAAATAGTTCCATCTGGATGTCCCAAATTTAACATGTCCAAAATTGCTTTAATTCAATTCTATTTTCAGCTCCAAATTCTCCTCCTTTGAGAAGGCAAAAAAAAAAAAAAATAGAACCCATTACAAATTTGTATAGTTAGATAATACAAATTTCCATGTTAGCCAGAATGAATCCAAAATTGACTTTAAAATAAATATTTCTAGAAACTCTTTTTGTAGGGGAAAAGAATTGGAAATTGAGGAGATATTTATCAAATGGGGAATGATTAAACAAGTTGTGGTATATGATTGCGGTGGAATGCTACTGTGCTATATGAACAGGCTGATTTAAGAAAATCCTGGAAAGATTTATATGAACTGATGCAAAGTGAAATGAGCAGAACCAGGAGAACATCTTACATAGTAACAGCAATACTATACAATAATCAGCTGTGAATGGCTCAGCTGTTCTCAGAAATACAATGATTCAAGACAATCCCAAAGGACTCACAATGAAAAATGCTATCCACATCCAGAGAAAGAACTGATGAAGTCTGAATGCAGATCAAAGCATATACTTCTTCATTTTCTGTATTTTTTTGTTATTTTTTTCCCTCTGAGTCTGTCTTCTTTCAAGACATGACTAATATGGTAATATGTTTTGCATGATTGAACATGCATAACTGTAATGTTAATAGAATAGAAAGATCTTCCCCACCCATTAATAGGTCTAACACATGGAGCCTGGGTCACATGGAACTCAGACTGGGAGGAGCTTGCCAAAGTTGGAGAGAGATAGAGAGCACAAGCAGAGAGTGAGAGCAGGCAGTGCAGAGAGAGAGAAACAAGCTGTGAGTGGGAGCAGTTGGCCCAAGGAGAAGAGAGAGAGAAGCAAGCTGTGAGTGGGCAGAAGGAGGAATTTGTCTAGGGGAACTTGTTTTTTGGGGGAGGCCTGACAGAAAGAAGGTTTAAGATGTCGTGTTCCCTGGAGTAGTGATAAGTACTCTGTTAAATCTTACCTCCTGGTATTCTAATGATGTCCCAAATAAATATTTTGGTTTTGCCTTTGAGGAAGAGAGTTTATTATATTTTGCCAGTTTATCGTGAAAATATGCATGCATATCCATAGCAGCTGCTATGGGTATCACATCGGCATTACAATAACCTATATCAAATTGCTTCCTGTCTCAGGGAAAGGGAAGGGGATGGAGGGAGAAAATTTGAAACTCAAAATTTTCCTAAAATGAATTTTTAAAATTGCCTTTATGTGTGAGAAAAAGTGAAGTATTTTTAAAAAACATTTAAATTAAAAATCTTTCCAGATTCCCTGAGTACAAACTTTATCCTTCATCAAATTATCTGGGAAATGTTTATCTAGATACATCCTGTATTCCTCCAACAAAATGTAAGCTTCTTAAGGTTAAGGACCATTTCTGTTTTTGTATCCCTATCACCTAATGCAATGCCTTGCACAAAACAGTTAAATAAATGTTGGATCCCACTGGTTTTATTTTCTGTCACCTCTTACAAATCAGCATATGAAATAAGCCACAGATGCTTGCATCCATCATGCATTGCCCTTTCAGTAACCTTCATTTTTGATTTGGAAATTGTGGTCTTCTATAATTTGTAGACATACAACAACATTGGCAAAATAGTGGTGGTTAAAATATGAGATTTTTGTTCTTGGAGAGCAACCTGGGATTGTTGAAAGTAATGTAAGATTTTCCAAACGCGATCAAGCCCATTTGTTTCCTTCCTGTTCAATCTTACATCTGGCTTATTCAGGTACGTTGCCTGTGCAAGATATTAAGTATTGCTGGAATGAATGAAAGCGTCACCATTACAACGTCAGCAGACAATGGATACTTTTCATCCATTTGGTTGTTTCTATGTGGATTACTGGGATGATCCCTTTTGAATGGCCATGATCTCATTGATTAGGCCATATAATACTCTAAGACTTGATATACTAGCTTAATGTCATCTAGAAAGAAGAGTCTCTGGAGGACTTCATCTGTACCATATTCCTGTTCCATTTGGACTGTGTGATGGACAGCCCCTGTGACAGTGGCAAACACCTTTGATGAGAAGGGTTTAATTCCCTAATTACTGCCTCATTGGATATTGTTAACCAGAGAATAACTCAAAAAAATGAGCTTGGTAGTTGTATCTATCAGATATGACAAGGATCAGACCATCACAAACCCATACTATCCATTATGCTGGGCACAAAGTTAATCTGATCTTGAATTCATTTCTAAAGAGACTAATTTCTGCAGAAATGAGTGATTGCCACAAGCACATTAGATCAAGAACCGGGGATCACGGATCAAGAGAATATTGAAAAGAAAGAGCAGTCCCATGGAGGTAGGCTTCAATGGTGCTATCAATCAGCCAGCAAGCATTATTAAGCTCTCACTGTGTGCTAGGCACTGCACTCAAGGAGTTTCATTTTAATTGGAGAGACAATACATATAAATCAGAATATAAGTAAATACAGCTTAATAATAGCTAGATTTTACATAATGCTTTAAACTCCGCAAAGAACTTTACAAAAATCATTTTGTTTTCTCTTTACAGCAACCCTGGAAAATAGATGATATTATTGTCTCCATTTTACAGATGGGGAAATAGAGACTGGCAGAGGTTAAGTGACTTGTATGGGGTCACACAACTGTTAAGCATTTGAGGCTAGATCTGAACTCAAGTCTTCCTGACGTCAGGTCCAGCACCTCATACCCTGCACCACCTAGCAGCTAAATAGGCAAAAGGCTATCCTTAGAAGAGATAGCACTAACAATGGATGGATGGGTTGGGTGGGAGCAAGAAAGATTTTCTGAAGGAAGTAGGGCTTGAGTTGAGTCTTGAAGGAAGGCAGGGATTGGAAGAGTTAAAGATTGGGAAAGGAAGCATTGTGGGCAGGGGCAGCAGCCGGTGCAAAGGCACAGAGAAGAGAGATGAGAAAAGGGAGGGATATGCTCAGGGAACAGTAAATAGGCAAGTATCATCTTATTAAAATGTGTGTGGGAGGGAATAAAATGTAAGAAGATTAGAAGGCTAAGATAGACCCGGGTTTGAAGAACTCTAAGAACCAAATGAAGGACTTTCTATATTTGGTGCTGGGAGCAATAAGGAATCACTAGACTTCATTTAGCAGGGAGAGTAACATGGTTAGAACCAGGAGAATTAATTTGTCAGCTGAGAAGAGATGGAATAGTACATTTCTGGAAATTACGGGGAAGAAGACCAGAGAGGCTTTGAGCCTAGGGGATTCTCTGGGGGAACAGCCAGATGCTTCATGGGCAAAAGTGACCAACTTCAGTCCAGACACACAGCAGACACTTTGCAATGCCCTCTTGTTTCAGATGATGAGTTTAGAGGAATGTGTTTCCCTCCCCGACGCTTTTGCTGATAGATGAGATACCAAATAGGAGATTATTTTCTGAATTTTTTTTTTACCAATTGTCTTAATCCCAATAAATATTTTATTTTTAAAATGCATGTTCTTTAGTATAGGTAATGGCAGACACAAGGCCTCAGGCCTCAGAGTAGATGCAGGTATTCTGTGCCTATTTCCTGCCCGTTGACTGCGAGGTGTAGAAAAATTTTTTAATGACTGTCAAGACGGAAGTGAGCATTCATACAAAAAGCCCCAGAAGAGAGCTCTCTCTTTCCTGGTGGCAAGTGAGGCAAGAACTTCTATAAGACTCTCAGTGAAGAAAGTAGGTCACTGGCAGTGCTCAGGGCCCATTGGCCAATCCCCCATTACATATATGAAGACATTCATTTTTTTAACTGTTTGTTGAGTTCAAAATAAAAATAAAATAAAGTAAAACAATAAAACAAAATAAAATGTGTCCCCTTTTTTGTCCTAGTTTGTCAATACATTGTTATGATTGAATATATATGACCTTTGGATTTCCCAGTGTAGCTAGGATAGGTGATAGAGGAACAATTTAAGGTATACTTATGAAGTAAATTGCTCAAATACAAATATTAAGCCTAAGTAATACAGAGGAAATCTAGAATTAGAAAGAAAAAAAGTTATAGAGGGGAGGGGAGCTAACTTACAGTTCTTATCTTGTTTGTGATTGCATATGGATTTTATTGGGGACGAGAGTCTATAACATGGCTTAAAAGTGTAAATTGTTTGCACCCATAGCCTTACAACGGTAAATTACATTTACATTTTTTTGATAGGCCCAAATGAGATAACATGTAAAGTGCTTTGCAATACTTAAAGTCTTATATTAATCCTAGTGACCACCACCATCATCATCATCATCATTGAATTGCAGAAATTGCTTAGACCAGTACTTCTGATTGGTTTCCATCATTCGGGTCCATGTCATTACTTGGAAGCAGTTCTTTTTAGATAGACTTTGTAGAAAATTCAGACAAGTTGACACAAGGAATTCTTGTATTTTTATTGAGGTGATATCATACACTTTATTGATATAATGCTGTGGAAGTGACATTGCATACTTGTATTCTGGGGTTAATAGCCACCACAGCTATTTACTTGTTTGGAGAGCTCTTATTTAGTGAGAGGACTTGACTCAGATCAAGAATTTGGAGGCTTGGGGGTACTTACGGACTATAAAGAGTAAGATATTGAAAAGATTTTATATCATGCTGTAGACTCTTTGGAAAAGTGTCAGGATTGACTGAGCTATAGAAGAAGAAAGACCATATAGTGGATGCACTGTAGGAGTTACCTGAGAAGTCTAGTTTGTTCCTAGATTCCTAAATAAGTAACTGATAAGTGGTGTTGAAAGTTGGTGAATCTAAAGCTTTCACAGTGTGAAGAAGAGGGACTGAAAATGTAAAAGGGCTGCTGAAGGGTAGGACACTCTCTTCGGCAGCCAAGTAGCCAAGGGTCAACACATTTTTCATAGCCTTTTATTCAGTACTAACCCTCCCTCCCCAAGTAGTCAGTAAAACAACAGCAAAAAGACCAATGGCTAGTCTGGGGAAGAGGCTATCGGCCAACTAGGGCAGTTATAGGGTGTTTCCAGCCAGGCTTAACTTAGATCACTGCCTCAGCATCAGAACAAAAGGAGATACACAACCTTAGCCAAGAGAGGATAATCAGCAAAGATACAGCATTGATTGAGTTGGAGGCAACTCCCCTTGGGACTACAGTTGCCGCAATGTTACATCCCATCAAAAAAAATGGCATTTGCATCCCATTTGTCTCAAATGGCAGTGGGAAAACTATCAAGTCTGAGGAGTGCCAACTATGCTGGAGATGCTGGGAAGTTATGTAAGTGGTTCATGTCTTAATACCCTAAACCAGAGGTGTCAAACACATGGTTCACAACACTCCCAGGCTGCAGGAACAAGATTAAAATATAATTGAGAAATAATTAACAAAATAAATAAAAATATAATAAAACGTAGATAATATTGCATTTTAAAACTAAATCAATATGTTGTCTGCAGGGATCTTTATGTACAGATTAATAGCCCCCATTTCTTTTTTGATTGACACCACTGTCCAAGACCAATTAAGTCTTGAGGATGGTTGAATTGCCTCTTCAGGGACGCTAATTTATGCGGCAGATTGGTTGCTACTATCACATAAGGGTTCCAATATAGAAACTTGTATTTTTCAGGCAGGTATGATATTCCTATCCATCAGGAGAAGAATCCTTCAAGTCTTGACTGGGACATGCCACTGACTTGATACAAGTATGGCATGGGATTGATAAAGAGAAATGTGGAAGGCTTGTGCTGAGCCTCAAAGCTTTGCCTTTAACCTTATAAACTCTTTGAAGATGCAGAGTCGTGGGGTAAAAATATTCTAGTGCTCACAGATGATAGACAGCTGATTTGGTAGTTCTGAGAATAACACAGAGCAGTTATCTCCAATTCCTTGATACTTTCCTGTAAAGGGTAAAAAGGCATCTGACTTTTTGTTGAGGTTGGAACATTAAACTGACCCGTGATAAAGGTACTGATACAGAGAGAGGTAGCAAGGTAGGCCAGTGACTAGAATGCTGAACCTGGGATCCAAAAGATACCGGTTCCAATTCTACCTCAGTCATTTGTTATCTATATGATTCTGGGCTAAACGTTTAACTTTTGCTTACCTCCATTTCCTCATCTGTAAGATGAGTACCTCTCTTCCAGAGTTGTTATAAGGATAAAATGAGAGAATATTTGTAAATCATAAAGTACTATATAAATACTGTTATTATTATTTATTTACATTGAAACACTGTGGTGGCAACTGTTAAAGCAAACTGTTAAAGTTGAGAACAGTCCCTCAGTTACTTAGAGTTCAATTCATTGGTCAGGGAGGTAGAAATGAAAATAAACAATGGTTGGAGATGACAAAAGATAGCTCTGGGATATTTCCTCAAATAAGAGGCGTAAGAGAGACAGAAAGAGAGAGACAGACAGAGAGACAGACAGAGAGAGAGATAGAGAGAGAGAGAAAAGGGAGAGAAAAGAGAGAGAGAGAGAAGGGAGAGAGAGAGAGAAAGAGAAAGACACACACAGAGACACAGAGAGAAAGACAGAGAGACAAGGGAGAAAGAGAGACTGAGACAGAAAGAGAGACACAGAAAAACCAGAGAGACAGAGGGAGAGAGAGACAGAGAGAGGGAGAGACAGAGAGAAGAGAGAGTGACAAACAGATGTCACCAAAGAATCTGGGGCCAAACCAGCGGGCCCAGGAGGCAGACACAAATCCCAGAAGGGTGAAGAGGCTTGGGACCAGAGGTAAAGGTGATCCACTTCAAGAACAGTGACAAATCAGATACATGTTCAAGTTGCATTTTCTTACAACTGTGGGTAAAATAGGGCAGGTAGGTGGTACAGTGGATAGATCACCAGGCCTGGTGTCAGAAAGACCTGAGTTCAATACAGCACCAGACACTTACTATCTATACGATCCTGGGAAGTCACTTAACTCTGCCTCAGTTTCTTCATCTATAAAATGAACTGGAGAAGGAAATGGCAAGTCAGTCCAGTATATCTGCTAAGAAAAATCCCAAAAGGGGTCACAAAGAGTTGGACACAACTAAAATCAACTAACCTACTACTACAATATGGGTGGAATGGGCCTCCTAGGCTAAGCACACTCAAGAGAAAAATCCAGTACTGGTTTGCCAGAAGCTGGATAAGGCTTTGGATGGAGGTTACCCTGAGTAATCCTTGCCCTGCCAAAACATCTTGGGACTTTCCCATATGAACTCATAGGACAGTTACAATGACTACTAAAAATGTAAAAAAACATATTTCTGGATTAAACAGATGCCAAATGACAATTATACTCCAGTCATTTTATAAAAGATGCTTGCCAAATATGCCTCTATAAATTATGCAGGAGAAAAGTTTCTTGGGACTAATTGGGAAGGTCTACTAATATTAAGTTATTGTTTTGTGCCATACTGAGTCTGGGATTCTTAGTGGCTCCCTATGCCCTCTAAGATCAAATATAAAATCCTCTGTTCGACTTTTTTCTTCTTTTTTTCCCTTTTTTCCTTTCTTTTCTTTTGAGGCAATCAGGGTCAAGTTACTCACTTAGAGTCACATGGTTAATAAGTGTCTGGGGTCAGATTTTGAATACAGGTCCTCCTGACTCCAGGGCCAGTGTTCTATCAACTGTGCCAACTAGTTGTCCCTATGTTTGTTTTTTTAAATCCTTCAAAACCCAGCCCCTTCCTACCTTTCCAGTCTTCTTATGCCTTATCTAACTCCATATTCTGTGACATCAGCCTCCTTGCTGTCCCTTGAACATAACACTCATGTCCCTACTCTGTCCCTGCATTTTGCTGCCAACCCTCCATGCCTAGAATGCTCTCCCTCATGCTCTCCCTCCTCATCTCTGTTTCATGGTTTCTCTGGCTCCCTTCAAGCCTTAGTTAAGATCCCACCTTCTAAAATAAGCCTTTCTTAATCCCCCTTAAAACGAGTGAAAACACTCTGAAATTATCTCCAGTTTATCCTGTTGTTTATTTTATTTGTACATAGTTGTTTTTTGTTTGCTTGTTTTTGTCTGTTGTCTCCTCCATTAGACTGTGAACTCCTTCAGAGCAAGGACTGGTTTTTATGTTGTCTTCCTTTGTATCCCTAGTGTTTAGTACAATGCCTAGACATAGCAGACATTAAAAATATACTTGTTGACTTGAACTCATTTGACTCATGTGAGACCCAGGACTAGTGTATAGACACTAAAGGATAGAGCAGTCAAGGCATGACATTGTCATGTCAGTCCCCCAGCCACTGGACCCTAGTTAGTACTAGCTCCAGGGTCTAGAAGCAGCCCCCCTTTCCACTAAAGAATAAATAGATGTAAGAGTCAGATCAATGCAGAACTGAGCCTGAAGTGCTAGAAGAGAGGTCTAGAAGAGAAACTAGGAAGAGAGTGCCCACCATCTTGCTTTCTAATGCAGCCATGACCATGAGAATCATTAAGAGTTTCTACAGAACACTCCAGTCCCCATATAGACAATCTGCTAAGATTGCCTGTCTTCTACTCCCAGGTTAGTGGAGGAAAGATAACTAATTCAGGACACTGGGTGTTCAGATTACATCTGAGTGATCTGAAGCTGATATAAAAGGAACCACATTCCAACTCTAGAGAATTTGTTTTGTTTGCCTGGAAGGTTGTAAAGTAGAAGAAATGGAATGTGACTTTTTGTGATTTCGTGACTATCGGTTTTAATTTACTTAGCTTTTATATAATCTACTTAAACTAAATTGTCTACTATGGCCTTAAGTGGTGGTGAGTAACCAAAAACAACATTTTACTTCTGAGGAAAAAAAGTAGCAACAGGGAATGGGGCGTAGGGAGTGTGGGGAATGGTTGGTTAGTAGAGGTGGAGCTGTATGACTGACACAAATTCCTAGATAAAGAGCTTGGGACGATATGCTTAGACCATCATCTTTATGCTCCATTCCACAATATGTTCTAAAATGGATACAAAACCTTAATTTTAAAGATCATCCTACAAGAAATTAGAAGAGAAAGAGATCATGAGCTTCAGCTATAGGTAAGAGAGGTATCCTTCAAAAAACAAAGATAAAGTCAACAAAAGATAAAATACATGACTTGATTACTTGAAATAGAAAAGCTTCTACCAGACAACATTAACGTATCTAAGATAACAAGGAAAAGAGGCCACATGGGGAAAAAATATTTGTATCAACTTTCTCTGGTAAGGGTTTGTTATCCAAGATACATAAACACAATGTGTATACACACACACACACAACCACACATACACAAACACACAGACACACACAAACACATACAGACACACACAAACACACACCTCTTAGCCATTCCCCATTAGATAAATTGCCAATGAATAAGAACAAATAGTTCTTTAAAGAACTGCAAAGTACTCACAATCACATTTTTTTTAAAAAAAAAAAAAAGCTCCAAATCACTAATAATAAGAGAAATACAAATCAAAACATCCCTGAAGTTTTACCTCATATCCTGCAAATTGGAAAAAATGACCCAAAGTGGCAAAAAATCAATACTGGAAGTGTTGTAGAAAGATAGGCACACTAATACATTGTTGGTGGAGCTGTAAAATGGTATGATCATTTTGGAGAGTAATTTGGAATTGTGCAAATAAACTGACTAAAATGACCATATCTTTTGAATGAGAGATGCCATTACTAGGTTTATATCCCAAGGAAGCCACTGAACAAGAAAAAAAGTCCCCACATACTCCAATGTATTTATAGCAGCACGTTTTGTGATAACTAAAAATTGGAAATAAAATAGGTGCCCATCAATCAGGGAATGGTTAAATAAATTGTGTTACATGAATGTAATGGAATATTATTATGCTGTAAAAAATTATATGTGTGATGAATACAGAGAAGCATGGAAAGATTCAAAAATATGAATTGATGTAGAGTAGAATACATAGGACCAAGAGGACTATACACAGTAACTACAGTAATGTAAATAGAGAGATGTCACCCAAATAGAGGGTAACAAAATTATAAAAATCAATAGGCATTTGAATGAAGAGATATGAGAGGGCACCCTCCCTCCCATCTAAACCTTCGTGGAGGAGGGAGGTCCACAGATGTTACATATTACATGTTTTCAGATTTTTTTAATATATCAATCAGTTGTGCTGACTTTTTTTTAATCCTCTCTAAAAAAAATACCATTTGTCCTATGGGATGGTTTTCTGGGATGGGGAAGTGGCAGGGTAGGTGGGATACTATGGTGATATAAGAAACAGAAAATATCAACAAAAATTTGGTTTTTGAAAAAGAGCTTGAATCATAGCAGTGAAGTAGAGTGTTATATCACTAACTACCATACAGGATCCTGACTATTGACAGGACCCAGTCAACAATTTTATTACATGTAGAGAGAGTTATTATCATGAGAAATTTTTTGGAGGGGAGGGAAGTTTTATGATTGTTTTTTGCATGTGTGTAAGCTTGAGCACTGGGACATTCTAATAACATTTTCTTTTGGCTAGAACTTTATTTTCCCACTTTCTAGACTGTATTGACAGCTAAAATCTGTTATTTCATACTGGGACCCTTTTTCTGAACAGAACAGCTATTAATTCACAATATGGCTAATATTTTACTGTTGTAGTTCTAGCTTTGCTGACTGCTCTTGTGGTCTTTTTTGTGGTATTGTTGCATATTTGTTGAACGGTAGTAGCATGGATTCCCAAACATTGGAAGACTGCAGCAGGATTGTATACTCATAGGGGTCTCCTAGTTTTAGAAATTCCACTTGAGCTTGGGGACAAATATATCAAAAGTGACTTATATGTTGCTATGGACAATCTAGGGAGCTTGTAATGCTTTCTAACATGTTCAAGGGAAGCCACCAAAGTTCTGTGAAATATCTGTAAATTATCTGAACCAATTGTAGATTTCCAGCATTCCTAAAGAGATAAGAAGAAATGGAGAGGATGCTTGTAAACTAGTTCCCAGACCTCCCACTAAGGATGAGGAGATAGCAAAAAGACTTAAAACCTATGGAGAAAGAAGAATTGGCTAAAGATAGAGTGGCACATCTGCTATGAAGAAGGTCAGCATCTGGCCTAGTAGCAGTAGCTAGAAATAAAGATTAAACCATAAGCTTACCAATGAAAATAAAAGAAACTTAATATGCCAAGCTTCTCAGGGGGAATATTCATGCTCCTCTAAAGAGGTACCATTGGGGGCCAAGGCCCCGAGGAGGCTAATGGAAGCTTTGGGGTAGAGGGGGCTGTAAACATTTGCCTTCCTATATGCTCTAAAACCACAGGCTCCTGGAAACACAGTGTTGCAAATTTTGCAAAACCTAGAAAGGCCACTTAGTTGAGTTGAAAATATGTGGTATCCAGTTCACTGGTGCCTGAAACCATGAGCTGCTCAGAAGCCCGGGCCAAAGGCTCGGTGCAGTCAACATGCAGCCATTCCTAGCATGTGTACACAATGCCATCAAAAGTTATGGTACATGCCTCATTCTGTACCTGAGGATTTTTGCAAGGGACACATCAATCACCTGCTGATGGTCATTTTGGAGTCTCAGAAGACTGAAAATTCTACGTGTGCTGACCTCAAATCTAAGTATGGATGGACAGCAATCCTCTTACACCTGGATGAGGTGCCAGCCAGAGACAAGTGATTTTGTATGACACTGTCTGTGTGTGGGCTATCTCCTCCATTAGAATATAATCTCCTTGAAGGCAGGCAGGCAACAAACATTTATCTAGTGCTTGTTATCCGCCTTCTGGCCTCCCTTCAAGTCCCACCTTCTACAGGAAGCCTTTCCCAATCTTAATTCCAGGCCCTTCCCTCGGTGGATTATTTCCTATTTATCCTGTATGTATCCTGTTTGTACATAATTATTTGCATATTATCTCCCCATTAGATTGTAAGCTTCTCAAGGCCTAGAATTGTCTTTTACCTTTTTTTGTGCTTATAACACTTAGCACAGTGCCTGGCACACTGACTAAGGATACAGATACAAACAGAAACAGTTCCTACTCTTGTGGAACTTACATTCTAATGAAGAAGACAACATGTAAATACACAGTGTGTGTGTGTGTGTGTGTGTGTGTGTGTGTGTGTGTATGTGTGTGTGTATACACAGACAGACAGATAGATACATAGATTGATTAGATAGACAGACAGACAGATAAACAGTAGACAGGAGGTAATCTGAGAAAGAAAGGCACTGATAGGTAGAAGGGCTGGGATGTGTCTCCTGCAGAAGGTGGGATCTGGGTTGGGTCTTGCAGGAAGCCAGGGAGATGAGGAGGCAGAGATGAGAAGGCAGAGCATTCTGGCCATGGAGGATGACCAGTGAAAAGATGGAAGATGAGCATCTAAGCCAACAAACTGCAAGTAGGCCAATGTAGCTGGATCACAGAGTGTTCGGAGGAAAGTGAAATGTAAGACTAGAAAGGTAGGTTGGGCCAGGTTATGAAGAGCTTTAAAATCTAAAAGAGATTTTCTTTGATCCTAAAAGTAACAGGAGTTTATATTTGAGCCTAGAGGACAGCTAGATAGCACAGTGGATAGAGCACCGTGCCTAGAATCAGGAGGACTCATCTTCCTGAGTTCAAATCTGGTCTCAGACACTTACTAGCTGTATGACTCTGAGCAAGTCATTTAACCTTGTTTGCCTCAGTTTCCTTATCTGCCAAATGAGCTGGAGAAGGAAATAGCAAACCTCTCCTGTATCTTAGCCAAGAAAACCCCAAATGGGGTCACAAAGAGTCAGATAAAAAGTGACTGAACAGTAGTAGCTACAACAACAAAGGGAACAGAGAATAACTGTAGGCGTTTGGGGAGAGGGAGGAGTTACGTGAGCAGACCCTACTCTTTAGAACTCTTTTGCTTCTAGATTTATACCCTCAGTGCCACAGGTCTGGTACACAGTAAGAAGTTAATAAATACTTGTTGATTGATTGGCACTAGTCAGCTATTAATTCAATATGCATTACTACATATCATATATGCTATAATATATCATATTATATATTGTACATATCAATAATATGTATTACTGCACAGGGATATAAATTCCTTATTCTGTGGGCCTAGTACTTGAGAGACCTTGACAATCATGATGAAAAAGGTTAAAATAATCTGTAACACTCAGGAATAAAGTCTAGTCACATAAGCAGATGCAGCTGAGAGTTTGGAACTTGCTCTATACCACTGGGACATATAGAAGCTATAGCACTGGGTTAATCATTTAGCCTCAGAAGGACAAGGATAGCTGTGATTCCCAGATGCAGGATGATTCTCTGCCAGAAATGTTACAGGCTGAGAAAAAAATGAAGTGTGGCACTATGATGTGGGACGTATACAACAAAGTACTGCACTACACACTAACCTGTCCTACATGAGCTGAAGAAGGTCATTGGTTCTAACGAAAGCCTGTGAAAGTGTCTACAATGGTCTTAGACACTTGGGCCAAGAGAAAACCCTGGAGCTAGTGCAAAACAGTTCCATTAGGCCATTATGACAACAGATATGAAAAAGACATGGGTGAGCTGTGGTCAATGTACTCAAATGAAAGTGATGCTGATTTGAGCTGCTTGTCTAAAGAGCACAAGGGACTGACTGGAAGCCTTTGAGCTGGGGTGCATAGACATCTTATGTCTGGAACCGAGTGGAAAGAACATCTTCAGGATCCTAGTGTTAAGAGATGATTTTACTCAGTATGCACAAGCACATCCAACCAGGATCCAGAAGGCATCCAAGGTGTTATGGGAGATGATTTTTTCTGCATGAGATTTTCCTCCCAGGATCCACGCCAACTAGCATTGACATTCTGAGAGCAAGATGTTGCTACTCTTGGAAACTCTCAAGAGGTTTAGAATTATGCCTTACAAGGAGACCTGCAGCCAGAGTATTTCAATTGCATATAACTGAAACTTCTAGGGGCTCTAAGACCTTGACAAAGGGATTAATGGGTTTAGTACAAGGTCTTTCTAGTGCATGCATATGATACCACCAAGAACTAGGAGATGCAATGGGTAGAGCTCTGGGCTAGGAGTCAAGAAGACATGAGTTCAAATCTAGCCTCAGATACTTCCTCATTATGTGATCCTGGCTTGGAAAATTCTCAGTTTCCACATCTGAAAAATGGAAATAAAAATAGCACCTATCTTCCCACGGTTGTTGTGAGGATTTAGTGAGACAGTACTTGTCAACTGCCTAGCCCAGTGCCTGGCACATAGTAGGCACTCACTAAATGCTTATTGTCTCCCTTGAAAAGCTACCAGCGTTACCCAGAACCTGATTTCATGTGGATAAGAGTCACATTTACCTATTGATCAGTGCTTTGCACAGGGAGAGTTATATGAAATGAAATAGAGAGGAAGAAGAGACCCAGAAAATTATATGCACAAGGACTGCAATAATGTAAATGGAAAAAACAAAGACAAAAATTATATTGTGTAATTATAAGGACCAAGCTTGGCCTAAAAGAAGAGATGAAAAAATGCACCTCTCTCTTTGTCAGTGTGGAGGAAAATGGGTGTAAAGCATCCCATATCCTTTCAGACTCAGTTACTGTAACGATTTGACTTGTTAAACTGTTTTTCTCCTCTTTCTTTGAAATTATTTGTCACAAGGGATAACTCTCTAAGTAATGAAAGGGGAAAGAAACAATTGGAAAGGAAGGTGACATAAAAAGAAAAGTTTGGGTCGGGGGAAGGCAATGGGGTTAAGTGACTTGCCAGTAATAGCCTGAGACTGGATTTAAACTTAGGTCCTTCTGACTCCAGGGTTAGTATTCACTGCACCACCTAGCTGCCCCAATAAATTATTTTTCCAAGCTCCATACATCGAAGTTTCAGGAGACAGAGAAGATATAGCTACTTATAACTAGCATATCACTAGTGTTTAAAGAGGCCTACCACCTAGTTACAGCTTTATCTCAGCAGAGCTCAGAGAGCGACAAGTAGTATGACAATCTCACTGTCAGGAGCTCTAGTCTCAGGGTAGAATTCCATTGTGAGTACTAGTGTCCAGAGAGAAAATAAGACAGTAGACCAATAAAGAACCACTATGTTCCAAATAGTGGAAAAATTAGATAATTTAATTGGACTACAAAATAGCCTCAGACAATAGTCAGGTCATGGCTAAGGTGTTCTCACAACTATCTGTGGCTCAAAGTGGGTTAGCAATCAGGAACACATGAGCTGGGGAGTCAAGGCAGCAGTCTCTTCTCCAAAGGGCCAATGGGTAACTGGGGCTGGAAGATGGCTTGTATGAAGATGCTCCTGTTCAAGATTCTGAGGAAGAAAAATCTCTTGGTTGGTACCCTCTTAAGAGATGCCCAGACTACCCTGAACTGAAAAGGACCACTTTCATGAGGAGGGATGGGGAAGGGAGGACCTGAATCCAGAGGCTTTGCCTTTTCTACCAAATATTCAAACCAAAACAGTCCCAAGGGAATAGAGGCCACCCACAGACTGACTTGTTAGGGGCATTCAGCATGAATCATTTCAGATATAGGGTTAATATTACAGGCCAGTAGTCCTAAAGATAACTGAGTGATCCTCATAGAAGGAGATAAACCATCTTTTCAACAAGGAAGTTCATCTGAGAGCTGGAATTTCTTCCAGTGAGTATGCCATTGGGGGATATAGATATCACAGCATTAAACCACTATGATACTTCTCATAATCTTCAGTCACTGTTTTCATTAATATTTTGGAAATCAGTATGAACTCTGTAAGAGTATGGCCTCTGCTACCACATCTATCCTGGCAAAAAGAAGCAACATTTTCTGATTTCTCAACTTCTTTGGTCTCCTCATTGTGGTGATTATTTTATAGAAGTTAAACGTCTATAGGAAATAGTTGTAATCAAAGTCAAAGTCTTTAAATACTTTAATATTTTGAAGATACATTGTTTCATTAGTTCATGTACTTCCCCTGTCACCATGGATCTCAGACCTTCTGCGACTAGCTAAAATAGATGGCCTTTGAATGATGCTATGGAGGAAAAAGGGATCATCCAACTACCAACGCAGGGACGAGTGTCTCCAAATTTAGCTAGGCTGGTGCAAAGGTGATATACTCTGTTGCCAGTTCCAAAGCCCTCCTCCTAAGTCACTCTCAGCTGCCATCATCATCATCATCATTACTGGTTAAATCCATTCATGATGAAGTTTACTGATGATGAGCTGAAGTAGCAATGAGTGCAATCACCAAGGTAATTAACATCACATTAATGAAAGCTAATCATATGTCTGAGCTACCCCTCTGTATGTGACCTTTCAAAGGAAATCTAAAGAGCTTAAGAGAAGACACAGCAAGAGTTAGAAGAAGCCAGGAAGATATGCACAAAATATACAATCCCCTCAAGGAAAGCCCACGTAGCCACATAACTCCCTCAAGAAACCATGTGTTCCAGGGAAGCAGATACAGTAAAGGGGTTCCCAGATCAAACCTCCTGCCACAGGTGGCAGAATCCCTAGACCAAGAGTTCTTAATCTGGTTTCCATATATTCGGATAGGATATAAATTACAACTTTATTTTCACTAACCTTTGGTTTTCTTTGTAATCCTATGTATTTAATTTGATTCACATAGAAACACTATTCTAACAAGCGGTTCACAAGCTTCACCAGACTGATAAAGGGATCCATGATACAAAAAATGGTTAAGAATCCTCGGGACTCCTCTGGCAATAATAAGGATATTAATCATGAAAATTTGCTGTTGCTGTTCAGTCATTCTGACTCTTTATGACCCCAAGTGGGGTTTTCTTAGCAAAGAGACTGGAGCGGGTTGCCATTTCCTTCTCCAGCTCATTTTACAGATGAACAAATGGAGGCAAAAGGGGTAAGTGACTTGCCTAGGGTCACACAGTTACTAAGTGTCTGAGGCCAGATTTGGATCCTGAATTCTTTCCCTATTTGAGGGAAGGAAGGAACATTAATCCCAGAGAGATAATTCTAAGACTGGAGTGACTATAGATGTCTGGCAGCAGGGAATGGAATTCATCATAGGTGGGTCACTACTTTCTAGCAATCCTAAGTACTTTTCCCTTGCAGGAGGAGGAAGGTTTCAACCACAACACAGTATTCAAATCTAAACTGTGTAAGCTCCAGGAAGTGAATGGAGACCCACCAGAATGGGAAACATAGTCATAGCTGCTTATAAACCACAGTGAAAAGTTGTGCTATTTCTCTACTCGGTTATTAAATAAAGCCTGTTCGGTATTCAATAGTTTGTCAACCTGAGTGCTTGCATAGGAGTTGAAGATCCTTTCTTTACTTTTTCTATATAGATATAGACAGAAGCCAAATTCAGATATTCCTAGAGGAAACCCTGGGTGGAGAAAAATGAGCCAAGATCAGTATGGGAACATGAAATGAAAAGGAAGCTTGTTAAAAGCCTCCAATCAGGGACTCAGGTTCTGGTCCATGGGTTACAAAAATTTAGCTAAATCTACAGATCTAAATCTATTATTAATCAATCAAAAAGCATTTCTTAAGCAGTTTCTATGTACCTATCAGGCACTGTCAGATGCTGGGGAGAAAAATACAGTAAATTAAATAATCCATATTCACAAAGAGATTAAGACAAGTCTGGGACATTTGAAGCCTACAACCTCCCATCATAGATAAACTCAGAGTCTGCTTTAGTGCCTGAGGCTGACCAGGAGTCTAGCCAGTCCTAAAGCAATTTGTCCTTCTTCCACCACAACCAAAATGGTTGGAAGCTCTCTGTCTCTCTCTGCTGGCCAGACCCTGAATCTTCACCAAAACACACAGCCAACATAAGACTCATAGAAGATCAGAATTGAAAGAAAACAGACATATAGTTCAACCCTTTCATTTTATAGATGGAGAAACTCGACTTCAGAGAAAGGATATGATTTTCTCAAGACTGTAGAGTTAGATAGTGGCATGGACAGAATTAGAATCCAGGAATTCTGACAATTCTCCTAAATTCTAGGCTGTATCCAAAAAAACCCTTATAATTCTAAGAAAATTGGGGCAGTTACACAGCTTTACTAAGAAACCGAAGGAAGAAAAAAGATAAAAACAGTAAAAAAGATTAAAAAGCCAGATACAAAAGCATGTTGCAAAGTTAGAGCCATGTCTGTCTGAGCAGGCGAGCAATGCCAACTCCCTTTAACCTCAGTCCAGCTATATCTCTTCTTTATATCTCAGTCCAGCCTCACTTCTTTATATCTTCAGCTCTATAGGCTGGTTAAGACAATAGATCCTGAGTGCATTTAGGCATCAGTTAGCACTGCAACAATACTGACCTCCTCAGTTCCACCAGGAATCTATGACTTCATCAATGCAAGCACTTCCTTCAATGGTATGAAACCACGACCCATTCATTTGCAGTTTCAATTCTACACAGATCTTGTCCAGATTTCCCACTAATTCTCCAAAAAGGAGTCATGCAACGTGCCTGAGACTTTCTTCTAAATGATGGAATCATTTATCTAGAGTTGGAAGGAAGCTTGCAGGTCATCTGATCTAACCTCCTCATTTTGCAGATGAGGAAACTGAGGCCTGGGGAGAGTAAATGAATTTTGCCTAAAATCACACAGGTCACAAACATCAGAAAAGGGACTTGAACTCAGGTCTTCTGACCTCAGGGTCAATGTTCTTTCCACCGTCCAACACAACTGACCACATGGAGTACATAAGCCTTCCATCTGTTACTCCTTGTTCTTGCTACATAACTAGCCTGCTTCCCCTTCTGATCATAATCTGTAATTATAATGCCCAAGTTTTCTTCTCTGGGTTCATAGAGGAATAGATAAGGAGCTGAAAGAGACTTCAGAGGTTGTCTAGTCTAACCTCTCCTTCTCTCAATTTGACAGATGAGAAAATCGAAGTCCAGAGTGATTTCCTCAAGGGACTTTCTCAAGATCACACAGTAAGGAACAAAGCCAGGATTTGATTTCAGGTCCTTTGATTCCAGGTTCAATGCCCTTTCCATAGTACCCTGCTGCCTCCCTCCCTTTTTTTGACAATATCTTCATTGTTCCAACCCATCCACGAATTCCTGTTTGCATGACCTGCTACTGTGATTCTTCAGGGACCATAATATTTCATTATTTGCAGGCAAACAGTATTGCCAGAAGAATATTGCTTTTAAAAAAAAATAGGGCTTGGTTTCAGGGAGAAGATCAGAGCTATTAAAAACAATAAGGCATTTTCTAAATGCAAACCAGACAATTGTTTATTCAATTCTGGGACTGGCTCATTGTCCATATGCAGTATCAGTCCAAGATCTGTGCATTTGATGGCCCAACTCTATGGGCTGTCCGTTCAAGGGCATATCATAATCTAGTCAAGACAGGAAGAAGGGAAAGAGGATGAGGTGGGGAGAGGGAGAGAGACAGAAGAAAAGGCATTGATAAAGTTTAAATTCCTGGCTGATGTTCAAGGCCCTCTACCATTTGACTCCAGCCTCCCTTTCTAGCCTTAATTCATCTTTCTTTTATATACTCTAGATCCCAATTCAAGTAGTCTAGTCTCCCTTCCCTATTCTCACTCTTTCCTCTACCTTTATGATTTGTTTATGCTGTCACCCATAATTGGAATAGACGAAATTCCATCCTTCCAGAAGGAATTCCCTTCAACTGATGAGGAAGCAGAGAGCAGTGATAAGGACAAATCTCTCCTCTCCTACATCAGAATCTGTCTGAATCCCTAACCCAGCCCCAGCAACTAAAGATGACAGAAGCTTGCCTTCAGGACAAAGTCAAGGCCAAAGGTAAGGACAATCCCAGCTTCAGATATCACCTAAAACAGCCAAGAGGCTACAGTCTAGCCCAGCACCACTCTCACCACTGGCCCTTCCTGCCGTTGTCCAAAGGATGCCCAAGAAAGAGAGCTGCTGTTGATAGTGATGGAAATGGCTGAGGCAGGGTACTAGGCAGTTTGCCTGGGAGCCCAGGAGAGAGAAAAGAGTTGGAGAGTCCAAGAGCAGGCAAGGGCGTGGGGATTTCTTTTTGGGTTATCGGCTCCATCTGCCGGTGCAATCTGGAATAATACCTGTTGCTAACCTAACTGCAAAGAATAAACAAGTTTAGCGGGGACATGGGAGAGAACAAATGGAGGGATCAGAGATGGAAAGGGAGAGCCAGAGGGGAGAAAAGGAGATGGATAAGGGAGGAAGGAAGAAGAAGAGTTCTGAAGTCTCTTCCAATTATTCAGTCAGTCAACAAGCATTTATTAAGTGCCTACTATACGCTATGAGTGAGGAATAAGAAAAAAAGGTGAAACAGTCCCTACCCTACCCATTCTAATGGAGAGACAATGTGTAAAGGTCATAGGATGCCCCATGAGATTTCATCAAAAGCTGGAGTTCAGACATAGCATTGGAATATAAAGTGGAAACCTTGAACAACATCCTTAGGATGTACCTAAGCAGTTTTGAGAGGAAGGACTTGGTAATTACTGTTCTTGATTCACCATTGAGTAAATGTCCTTGCTAAATAACAGAATCTCCCGGGTTGATTGTTAAGAGGAAGCTCACTGGTCATGTTAGGAGGATAACTACCTCTAAGACTACCCTGAAGGTAGCAGAAGCTACTTGTCTGAGAACCAGTTTGCCAGTGCCAGTACAGGTTGAGGAATGGAGTCCAAAATGGGTGTTACATAAAATAAGTACCTTGGAGACATAGACAGAGTAGATTAATGAAAGCAAGCAGCATGGTATAAGGCATAAAGAGCCTGCCTTAGGATCAGAAACCCTTGGGTTCAAGTCCCACCCCTGACATACACCATCTGTGTGACTATGAGCACTGGCCTCTCAATGCCACTGGCAACTCTAAGACTATAATTTGCAGACAACCTACGTAGGTGGAGAGAGTTTCCATACCAGAATTTCCCCTTCACTAGTGAAACCAAAAAGAAAAAAAAAATCTATCATCTAAGTGCTAAATGAGATGGTATATGCTTCCGAAGTTGAGTGAAAGTAAAAAGTAAAAGAAAGTAAAAACAAAAAAAATAAAGTAAAAACCAAAGATGAATGAAGGATAAGACCACCAAGGGTTGTGGCAGTCAGAAAAGTTTTCATGGAGAAGATGGAATGTGAACTTAGAGATCCCCTTCTTGTATAGCCAGCGCAAATGACACAGGAGTGGGGGGTTTTCTCCTCTAGGAGGAAGGGGCTATATATGCTCCAGCTCAGTATCCAAATGAGACCAGACTGGAACCAAGATTTCCTCAGAGAATCAAAATCCAAGGGTCTGAGACAGAAGCTAGGTACAGGTCTAAAGATTCAAAGTTATGGTCATGGAAGCTGTGCGAACTCAACTGTCCCCTTGAAAACTTTGGTATTTAATGGTGATATTATGTGTTTGCTACCATTGCCTTTCATTGATCCACCATCCCTCCTCCTGACCCAAATGGGCTGGCCAGGCTCAGTTCATCTCTTAGTGCCACTTCCTTGCCTTGCACCTAACCTCACAGCTACTGAAATCTACTTTTATTCTTATGGAGACTGCCATCCCCCAAATGCCTACCTAATCCTCAATCCATCCATCACCATTTGGCTTTACTTACCTACCTATCTAGCTTATCTCATGGTCCATTATTCCAAGAATTCCTTCACTAATAATCAAGATTCCCTCACCCCTTAACCTTCCATTGTATCTGCCCTACAAAGCCTTAAACTTAAATAGACTTTGTTCTCTGTTCTCTCTGCTTCTGGCTTGTCAAGTATCGTAAGAGATAGTCACAACACTACCTTGATAGGTCCACTACCAGTTCAAGCTACTTAATCCCAACTGGGCCCTCACCATTGCTTGGCAATCTTTCTATTCTTTTCTTGCTGACTCCTATCATATCTCCATCCTCACCTCTTCCCTCCCACTGCAGCAGCTACTCCCAAACTTCCTTAATTCTCCTACTACTTCCCTTAGGCAATTGATATTATCTTCCCCAAGTCACTTCCTCTATCCAGAAAAATCTTTTTCCTTGTCCTCTGCTCTTTCACTCTGGTTTCAGAGTAGAAGTAAATCTCCTTCTCTCCAAGGCTAACCCCTCTAGTTATATCCTCAATCCCATCCCCTCCTGCATCTTTCAGGATCTTACTCTATCATCTCAGGTTTCTTCCCTTTTGATGATAAAGATGATATTCCTGTTTTGGTTTTTTTTTTTTTTTTTTTGTTATCTCAACTCCACCACCCCATTTAGAAGAGAGAACCAAAATCAGATGTGTATTCTAGGGTGGAGAAAGTCACAGCTGGAAAGAGCCTTCCAAATGATCTTCCAGTTGAAATTCTTTCTGAAGTATGGGGTGACCAGATGACCTCTGAGATGTCACTATCTTAGTGTTGTCCTCCTGCCATTGTGGGAAGCCAAAGAATTTCAATCAGTTTAGGTAACTGGAACTGAGACAGAAAAGTTAGAACTAAATGAAGAGCTCAAGGCTTCCCCTTTGTCGAGGCAGCCAAATCTTTCTAAGATTACAGTGTCTCCATCCCTTCAGGGTTGGGGCAGATACCAAAGACACAGCCTGATGCTTGCTTCCCCAGTTCCCATCCTTCTCTTAATCTGACCCTCATAGAGAATGATGGAAGTGAGGGGGAAATAAGGACACAAAGAAGGGGACCCCCTAAGGACCCTTAAGCCTCACTCCATCACCTCCTAGAATAAGAGCTCTGTTCCCTAGGGAGAGCAGCTGCCTAGAAGAGGAGTCTCTGGTCCCCTCCCTCCTGTCTCCCCTGCCAGACCTCCCACTGTGACAGTCTGACAGCCAGGCCTGGTTGCTAGGAGACAGGTTCTCAGGGGAGCCAGGCCTGGACCAGAGGTTCCTTTCTGGGGGAGCGTGCTTATGGGGATGTAAGAAGAAGGAGTAGAGGGGAGGTAGCTTCTGTAGAAGAGGTCCCCTGACTAAGATCTCTGAGCCTGAGAGACAGAGAAGCAGATGTCAGGGAGAAAGATAGAGAATGGAGAAGGGAGCACAGCTCAGCAGAGATTTCAGAGCCAGGCAAAGTAGGGGGTTACCATGGTGATTTGGCTTTCAGGTTGGGGTTCAGCTAAGAGAGGCCTTGTCCAGTAGATTAATGATTGAAAAATTTAGATCTTCCTCAGATAAGGAACAGGGCTCCAGTTCCCAAATAAAATGAACCCCCACCCATGTGTTCCCTCATTCAAAGCCCGCCCCCCATATCCTGTCCATGTTTTCTCATTTGGCATGTCCCAATGCCCCATGCCTTAGTATCTTGGCATTTCCATGGACTTCACAACACAAAGTCCCTATCTATCCTTTTATGATCCCACATATTCTGACCCCCAAGAGATGTTCCCCAGGTATAAACAACATACAACCAGGCAGTAGATTTCTAGAGATTTCTAGGATCTCATCTGTGGATAATCCTAAAAGCTTTACCTTATCCGGAACCTCCCTCCCACAAATTTCCCTTCCCATGATAATCTTTCTCTCACTCCCACAAGGACCCAAGCTCCAGGGAATAGAGCACAACCCACATAGCCTTGGTTGCTGGTGGACCCCATTCACTCCTTCAAAAGGATTCAGGGTGAATCTTCTCCCTAGAATCTTCCCCTAGTTTTGAACCCAATAGGGAAGGAGGGATGCTGTCTGGAGATGAGGGATGCTTTATCTACACACTTCACAAACCAGACATCTCCATGATTGTTGAGAGCTGCACAGGGGTCAAGGATCAAGAAAAATATATACATCGAGAGGCATAGAAAGACAGAGAGACACACACACAGAGATAAAGACAGAGACAGATGGGAGAGGAAGAGAGAGAGGGAGGGAAAAGGAGAAGGGGAAGGAGAAAGAGAAAGAGAGGGAGAGAAAGAGGGAAGGAGGGAGAGGGGGAAGAAGGAAGGGAGATAATAATAGAGAGGACAGGATGAGAGGGAAGGGAAGGAGGGAAGAGGAAAGAGGGAGGGGAAAAGGAAGAGGGAAAGAGAAACACCCCCATACACAGATGCATACGCAGACTAACACTCAAACGCATCTTTAGTCTCTGAGCATCCCAGGCTGGCCCCGAGTGGTTCCGTTTGGTATTGCAATGGCCTCAGACAGCAGCTGTCTACCAAAGGTCAATCTTTCGATCTTCCCGACCTTTGCACAGAATTGTCCCTAAAGAGGCCCAGACTGAAGATGAGTTGAGGAGGGTGGGGGGGATAGCCTAGTCTTTGGGCTCTCCAGTAAGGAGAGTCCTAGTATTCCTCATGTTCCCACTTCAGGATCTCACTTCAGAAATTCCATCCTTAAATATCTACATTCAATCTCTCTATTTGGCCCCTATTCCTTCCTAGAACTAGGCCAGGACCTGACCATCAAATCCAAAGATAGGAGAAAGAAGTGTCAGATCCCATTCCATCTCACACTGCCTTCCCCTCAGAGGCATGACCCCATCAGGGACCACAGATGGTATAGTCAGGGAAGGTTTTTTTTTAAGTAGGGTTTATTAGACTATGGCTGACTGAGGTACTGGTAGGGTCCGGTTAGGAAATATAGCTTCTATATAGGGGTCTGAAACTTTCAAAGTATGGCTGATTCAGCTGAGGAATATGTCCCCAGACCAAGCTCCTCCCAAATAAAATGGTGCCACACACACCACAATCTCAAAATTTCACATGTAACTCCTCTTCTTGTTCTCCTTCTTCTCCTCCTCCTCCTCTTCTTCCTCCTTTTCTTCTTCTCCTTCTTCTCTTCCTCCTCTTCTTGTTCTTCCTCCTTTTCTTCTTCTTCTCCTCCTCTTCCTCCTCCTTTTCTTCTCTTCCTCTTCCTTCTCTTCCTCTTCTTCCTCCTCCTCCTTCTCCTCATTCTTCTTCTCCTTCTCCTTCTCCTTCTCCTTTTTCTTCTTCTTCTTCTTCTTCTCCTTCTTCTTCTCCTTCTCCTCCTCCTTCTCCTTCTCCTCATTCTTCTTCTCCTCCTTCTCCTTCTTCTTCTTCTCCTTCTCCTCCTCCTTCTCCTTCTCCTTCTTCTCCTTCTTCTTCTTCTTCTCCTTCTTCTCCTTCTCCTTCTTCTCCTCCTCCTCCTCCTTCTCCTCATTCTTCTTCTCCTTCTCCTTCTCCTTCTCCTTCTTCTTCTTCTTCTTCTTCTTCTTCTTCTTCTTCTTCTTCTTCTTCTTCTTCTTCTTCTTCTTCTTCTCCTCCTTCTCCTTCTTCTTCTTCTCCTTCTCCTCCTCCTCCTCCTTCTCCTTCTTCTCCTTCTTCTCCTTCTTCTCCTTCTTCTCCTTCTCCTTCTCCTTCTCCTTCTCCTTCTCCTTCTCCTTCTCCTTCTTCTTCTTCTTCTTCTTCTTCTTCTTCTTCTTCTTCTTCTTCTTCTTCTTCTTCTTCAATTTGGAGTCGAATAACCTAGATTTGAACCCTGGCCCTGCTACTCACTATTGATATGACCTTGGACAAGTCATTTCACCCTCTTCAGGCCTTTGTTTCTCCATTGGTGAAATGGGAACATTGGACTAGGAATCCTCAAGTGCCCCTTCCAGCTCTGAATCCTACAGAGATATTCCTGTTCTTATCACTGCAAAACCACAAGAGCACATCTACCCCCAAGAACCATGCCAACCTCTGCCTATCTAGCTGCCCCTCTGACCTAGCCCAAATCTGAGAAAGGACACAGAATCTAAGAATTTTAGAGTTGAAAAGGAAGTCAGCAGCCCTCTTGTCCTACCCTTACCCCCAAAAGAATCCCCACTCTAATTTTCCTAACAAATGCTCATCCAATCTTGGCTTGGAGGCCTCCAATACATCTCCTGAGGCAGCTCCTATCACACTCCCATCCTCAGTTGCCCCGTCCCACCAGAATAGTTGCTCCCAAGTGCTTTCCCCCTCTATAAGTACCAATTCCCCTCTTAGCTCCTTCCATTTTTGAACAGTTCTAATTGTTGTTAGGTAGATGGCACAGTGGATAGAGCACTGCATCTGGAGTCTTCCTGAGTTCAAATCCAGTCTCAGACACCTCCTAGCCATGTGACCCTGGACAAGTCACATATTCCTGTTTGCCTCATTTTCCTCATCTGTAAAATGAACTAGAGAAGGAAATGGCAAACCACTCCAGTATCTTTGACAAGAAAACCCCAAATGGGGTCACAAAGATTTGGACACAACTGAAAAACAACTCAATAAAATTATTAGGAAGCTTTTCTTGGCAACACACCTACTTCTACCTCTTTGCAACTTCTATTCACTGTTCCTTGTCTTGCCCTCTGGCTTTGTCCTTCTTGCATCTGATGGTCCCTTGAGTACTAGGATATAACTAAGCCAAGTCTGCTCTTCTCCAACTTAAATATCCTCAACTTTTCCAACTACTCTTCATAGGCCATAGATTTCAGGCCCTTTACCATCCTCTTGGCCGCACTCTAGAGACACTTCACTTTCTCAATGGCCTGAAACTTTGGCATCCATAACTGAACATAATACTCTGGATGGTCTGACCAGAGCAGGGAGAGGGAGCTCATTATTCATGGAAGTCTTGTTCTAAAAGTAGCTGAAGACGCCATAAGCTTTTTGGGCTTCCTCATCACATCATTGACTCATACTGCGTATTCATTCCAATAAATCCTCTGGAATTTTTCCAGACAAATTGCTACCTAACCATGTCTCCATGTCTAACCATGCCTTCCCCAGCCTTTACTTATGAAGTTGATTTTGTGAGACTTTACATTAATGTAATTAATGTAAGTCTTTATATTAATCCCTATTCAATTTTCTCTTCTTGGATTCATCCCAATATTCTATCCTATTGAGATCTTTTTTCAGTCCTGAAAAAGGAACATCTCCAACCCCAGAGATTTTAAAGGACAGAACAGGCAACCATCTCTTCTGAGTGGCTTAGACCAGGATCAGCCATCTTGTTAACCAGGTAACAAGGACTAGTGAAAAGGAGTAGGGGAAAAAAGGAGGAGAAAAAGTAGAGAAGAGGGGGAAACAGGCAGGAAAGAGATGAAGTAAAAGAAGAAAATTAAATATAATTCTAGAACTTTAGAGTCAGATGGGGCCTTAGGGATCATTTAGCCTAATTTTTTCATTTTATTACCTTTACTACTGAAGGTGGGGAGGAGAAAAAACAATAAAGAATCAATATGGTCAATGTATTGGTTAGATTTTTTTCTTCCCTAAAAAAGGGATGATGAGTCACTGGGAGTGGGAGTGGGAAAGAGTTATTGTGAAACATAGGGCATATAAAAACAAAAGATATCATATTATACACATATATTTTTTAAAAGGAAGAATGGTATGATCCTGCAAAAATAGTGTCAATAGTATTAAAGACCAGAAGGAGCTAAAGGTGAGAAAGAATGATGAAGAAAACAGAAAGGGGTTTTTTTAAAAGGTGTTTTTGGGGGAAAGCTAGCTCAAAAGGTGGGGACTGTTTCTCTGGGTGGTTGATATTTAAAAGTAGGTAGGATCAAGTAGCAATGCTAACACCTAAGAAAAGTAACATATAGGGGGAGGGGGAGAAGTGTAAAAAAGTACCTTCAAGTCAACTTTGAAAGACAAATGGGGAGGGAGAGGGAAATATATCAGAAAACCACCCACTTCTAGGCTAGGAAGCAAGGCAGAGCCTGACTAGAGAAGAGCTTATCTGGAGGACAGCCTTAGGGACAGGATAGAAGCTGGCTGGCCATATGGTAACTTCCTATCTGAAGAAATTATTCCTGCTAACTTGTATAGCTAGGTGGCACGGTGGATAGAGCACCAGGGCGAGAGTGAAGAAGATTTTACTTTCCCAAGTTCTAACCCAGCCTCAGACACTTCCTTGCTCTGTGTGTGTGACCATGGGTAATTCACTTTTGCCTTGATTTCCACATCTGTAAAATGATCTGGAGAAGAAAATGGCAAACCAATACATTATCTTTACCAAGAAAACCCCAAATGGGATCATGAAGAGATGGAAACAAAGGAAAAAGAACAATGATTCTTGTTAACTAGATGTTAAGCTGGCCTGTTTCTACCTGCTGAAGAAGTAGACATTATCAGAACCTTCTACCATTCTGCACTCTGGGCCAAAGCTCTAATCACCCTGCCTTAGTTATGGCTCTGCTTCAATTCTCATTTTGATTGTTTTCTCTGCCAAGGGGTGTGATCTTCAGACCAGGAAAGACATCTTAAAAATGACTAAAAGGGAGTTGAAATCCAATGTAAAGAAATGTAGCTTGCCCTCTAAAACTTTAAGACATCAGTCTCAGATGAATTACTGAAATTCTGAAAGAACAGGAAGAAGTGATCATTGAACCATCCTTTGAAAAATAATAGAGAATTCAAGATTTGGGTCAAGACTAGAAAAGGTCAAATGTCTCACCTAAAAAAAAGGAAAAGGAAAAAATTAGAATCTTTAAACTCTAGGCCAGTAAACAAAATTCTAGAACATAATATTTAAAAAAAAATGGTTTCCAAACATTCTGAAAGGAAAGCAGTGATCACTAAGAGCTGGAATGATTTCAAAAAGAACAAGTCATGCCAGATTAACCTCATTTCCTTTTCTATCAAGGTTATTGGGCTGGTAAATCAAGGGGATACCTGGATGTCAATAGGCATTCATTTGTCAAAATTTTCCATTCTATTTTTCTTTATAAGATGGAGAAAAGTAGGTAGGTGAAACCAAAACTGATCGACTAGCTAGATTCAAAGAGTAGTCACTAATGGTTCCAAGATACCTTGAAAACAAGTCTTCAATAGAGTGCCCCAGGGACCTGTTCTTGACCCATGTTTGTAGTTGGTGGGTTGTTGTCATGCCCTGTCTTTTGTGATGCCATTTTGGGTTTCCCTGGTAAAAATACTAGAGTGGTTTGCCATTTTCTTCTCCAATGGATGCATTTTGTCAGGCAATCAGAGGTTGGCTCACCCAGGGTCACATAGTTAATAAGTGTCTAAGATTAGATTTGAACTCAGGCCTTCCTGACTCCAGCCCCAGCACTCTATCCATTGAACCACCAGATGTCTCTGTCTTTGAGTCATGCTGTTCATCTAATTTTTTTAAAGTACCTTGGATAGCAGCATAAAAAGTATGGTCATTAAATTTTCATGGAAAACAAAGCTGTAAGGGAGTGGTGACATTTTAGATGGCATTCAAAATCCAAAAAGATCTAAACAGATTAGAACAGTAGGACAAATCTAATAAGATGAAATTTAATAGGAAAAATATAAAGTCCTACATTTGGGCTCAAAGAATTAATAGTAGGAGTGAAATGAGCAGAACCAGCAGAACACTGTACACAGTAACAGCAACACTATGTGATGATCAACTATGAGTGACTTAGCTCTTCTCAGCAATACAGTGATCTAAGGCCACTCCAAAAGGATCATGATGAAAAGTGCTATCCACATCCAGAGAAAGAACTGTGGAGTCTGAATGCAGATAGAAGTATACTATTTTCACTTTTGGGTTTTTTTCCTTGTGGTTTTTTCCTTTTGTTTTATTCTTTTACAACATGACTAATGTGGAAATATGTTTAACATGATTGTACATATACAACCTATATCAGATTGCTTACCGTCTTGGGAAGGTGGGATGGAAGGAAAGGAGAAAAATTTGGAACTCAGAAGCTTATGAAAAATGAATGTTGAAAATTATCTTACATGTAATTGGAAAAAAATAAAATGCTATTTAGAAAAAACAAAAAATCAATATGAGGGCGGGGAGGAAGGTAGGTGGTAAAGTGGGTAGAGCACCAGAGTTGGAGTCAGGAGGATCAGAGTTCAAATCTAGTCTCTGACACTTACCAGCTATGTGACCCTAGGAAAGTTACTTAACCCCAACTGCCTAAAAAAAAAAAAATTAGCACCGATACCTGCTAGGGAAGGCATGGTTAGACAATTCCTGTCAAAAGGTCCAGGAATTTTAGTGACCTGAGAGCTCATACAAATCAATGATGTGATACAAAAAAAGCTAACACCAAATTAGACTGCCTCAAAGGGGATGACCCTTCTGGCCTCTTCCTCCCTTGGATCATGGTCAGGTATGTGTGCCACATTTTAGAAAGGAGATCCTCGAGCTAGAGAATGTCTAGAGAAAGGTGACAGACATAGCCAGAGGCCTCAAAACTAGCCATGGAAGAAGGATCAATTGAAGGAACTGGGGATATTTAGCCTGAAGGAGAAAAGAGTCAAGGGGGAGGGGACACGTTGCTGTTGGCAGGTGTTTCAAGGGCTGTCTAGTGGAAAGGGATTTGGGCTTGTTCTGTTCAGCCTCAGAGGGCAGAAGTAGGATCGATGGGTAGGAATTATAGACCAGGTGGTGGCGTGGTCTCCCTCACAGGAAGTCTTCAAGTAAGCCCTGAATGGCTACACGCCTGGGGGGCTTTAGTTAGAGTTACACTTCTTTTCCAAGGTAGAGGGATTCTGAGAGTCTAAGATTCAGAGAAGGGGAGAGAGAGAGAAGGAGAAAGGGAAAAGGAGGGGGAGGAGAAGAGGCAGTAAAGAAAGAGAGAAGAAAGGGAGGGAAGAGAAGGAGAAAAAAGACAAAAGCATAGGGAGTCCTCAGTAGACATGGACAGAGAGGGCCACCAACCAGAGACGGCCTTCGTTGTCCCTCGTTAGTGGCCATAGGCTGCTGTTTCCTGATTTAGACATTCATCCTGTCTGAAGGCTGGAGACCGGACTAGACAAATTTTCTGAGTTTCTCCCCATCTGGAATTCTAGGATCCTCTGATTTGGGCATATATATGAACGTTAACAGCTTGCTTTCCTTATACATTATCTCTGTCATTTCTTTGAAAAGTAGGTAATTAATTACAATTACCCTCATCAATGCCTCCGAAATGGGAAGTTTAACATAAAAATGAATATCTAAAAAGCTGCGCAGATGATTGCAAGTGGGAGACAGACCCAAGGCACTCGAATCAGTGAGTTCTTAGCTGATAGGCTGGCGGCCCTGCTAAGGATAGATGGGGCCTCTTCATCTTCTGGCTGCCCCCACTCTTGAGACTTCCCAACCCTACCAGTTGGTCTTCCTCCCCATCATGCCCTTTCTTATTTCTGTGCTTTTGTTCAAACAGTTCTCTTCACCTTACTCCAGAATACCAATCTATATGCATTGTCCCCTACAACACCCCAGTGAGAACTTGTCTCCTTCAGGAAGTTTTCCCTGATTTAACACTTGCTGTAGGAGCATGATTCAGAGAAAAGAATGAGATTCTCATTTAGAGCCTGGTTTCATATCCAAGATTTGGATTTGCTACTTACTACTTGTAAGTACTACTTACAACTACTACTACTGCTACTGCTGCTCCTACTACTACGACTACTACTATACCACTACTACTACTACCACCAAGATTTGCTACTTATTACTTGCATAACCTAGGTAGCACAGCTAGGTGGGGAAGTAGAGAGAGTAGCTGGCCTGGAGTCAGAAGGACTCATCTTCCTGAGTTCAAATCTGGCCTCAGACACTTAGTAGCTGTGTGACACTGGGCAAGTCACTTAACTATTTCATGATCTGGAAAAAGAAATGGCAAACCACACCAGTGTCTTTGCCAAGAAAATATCAAATGGGATCACAGAGTCCGACATGAAAACAAATGAATGCATCTCATTTAACCTTTCTGGGTCTCAGTTTCTATAGGAATTGTACAGTATCTTTAAAGTATATTCCAATTTTAATACTCAGTCTCTATGACCTTCATCACTCTTTTATCTTGTGGCCTCTCAGGAAATACATATTTTAATTGTACTTTTAGTAATAAGAATCACTTTCCATCTGATTTGTAGCTGAAACCACCTGTGTGTATTGTCTAACCCTCTTTGAATGGGAGTTCCTTGAGGCAGCTAGGTGGCCCAGTTGGTAGAGCTCAGAGTCAGGAAGATCTGAGTTCAAATCTAACCTCAGACATGTCTTAGTTGTATGACCCTGGGCAAGTCATTGTCTGTCCTGTTTGCCTCAGCTTCCTAATCTAAAAAATGCGTATAAAAATAAGCCTCTCCTTCCCAGGGTTGTTGTGAAGATCACATGAGATAATATTTGTGAAGTGCTTAGCGTAATTCCTGGCACAAATGTTGGTTTGCTTCCTTCCTTCCCTAGAATGCTATTCTAGCTGGGTAATTATCCAGAGTACTATCACATCCTTTTATTCAGCAAACACCTATTCACTATCTGCTATGGAACTGGATGAGGCACAATGCCTGCCCATGAAGAACTTCTTCATGGTAGTAGAGACAGGTAGAAGAGACAGGACGCATTTACCATGCCAGGTAATATGTAATACATTATTAATATAATTTAATTTTATTAAAATAATAGATATCGTACATATGTGTGTAACATGATATGTGTTATACATGTATGTTATATGCAATGGGCACAGTGCAGTGACCAGAGTGCTGGCTAAATAGTTTCAAATCCTGTCCTAGATACTTCTTAGCCTTGTGACAAGTTGTTTAACCTCTCCTCACTTAAGACAACTTCCAAAACCAGCGTGGTACAGTGGAAAGAATTCTAGACTGGGAATCAAAGGAGCCTGTATTTCAATCCCATCTCTGCCACTCACTACTTCTGTGTGGCTTTGCACTAGTCATTTATCTTCTCTAGGACCTGTTGGGGTTCAGTCATTTCAGTGGTGTCTGACTCTTCAGGACCCCATCTGGGGTTTTCTTGACAGAGATCTGTTATTTCCTTCTCCAGCTCATTTGACAGATAAGGAAACTGAGGCAAACACGGTTAAGTGTTTTACCTAGGGTCACACAGTTAGAGAGTATATTTGAACTCAAGAAGATGAGTCTTCCTGACTACAGGCCCAATGCTTTAACCATTACTCCCCTTAGCTGTCCCTCTGGGGTCTAAATTTCCTCATTTGTCAAAGGAGAGGACTAAATAATCTCTAGGGTCCCTTCTAGCTCTAAATCTATTGATCCAATGTTCTACTAAATCATCAAGAATTGTTATCTATGATGGAGGGAGAAGTTCCAACCCAAGGAATTTCCTATATTTATGTAATCAGTGGAGGAAAACAAGGTGCCATAGGGGTTCAAAGGACAGAAAGATAACAACTATAGTACAAAAGCTCTGGATTTGGAGTCAGAGAACTTGGGCTCAAATTTTAGTCCCACTACTTATTACCTCTGTGATTTTGGGTATCATTTTTTTCTAGGCCTCAGTTTCTTTATCTGCAAAAATGAGGGGTGATTCCTAAATGATCACTTTCAGCTTTATATCCCATAAATTTTATGAGCTGGAAATGGATCCTATGAGATTTATATCTCATGTGGGCATTTTAAGCCCTTTACATTCAGGTGCCTTCCTACTTTTCCAGGTGTACTCTGAAGCCCATACATTGCACAACAGTAGGTCCCTGCCCAAACTCTGCTTGATGGCTTCAGAGTGATTATCAATAGTATCTGTTGCTCTTTCCCTCCTAGCTGGATTTGCTTATTTTTTTTTTTTTTGCTCATTAAAGAGGCCATACCCTGTTTACTTCTTAAAGAGGCCTATTCACTAAATGGGCATTACCTCACTCTAAGTGAGTACCTGAATAGGCCAAGGTCTCCCAATGCATCCTGGGCCATCTCCAGTCATCCTGATGAATATCTGGTCACTGGATTCAGATGACTCTGGAGGAGAAGTGAGACTGGTGACCTGAACAGCCCTCCCTCTCTCAAAACAAAAGCAAGTGCAGGTCACATCCTCATTTCTTTGATGGCATGGTTTTCTTTGAAAATGAAGGACGAACACAGACACACAGTCCGACAGGTTTCTCATATTATCTCCCCCTTCTCATCTAGCAACACTGGCCTTCTTGCTGTTCTTTGTATATGACGCTTTTTGTTGTAGTGGTTGTTGTTCAGTTGTTTCAGTCGTGTCTGACTTTCCATGACCCCATTTGGAGCTTTCAGGGCAAAGATTCTGGAGTGGTCTGCCATTTCCTTCTCCAGTTCATTTTACAGATAAGGAAACTGAGGCAAACAAGGTTAAGTGACTTACCCAGGGTCACATGGAAGGAAGGAAGGAAGTAGCTACTATATGCCAGGCATTGTGCTAAGCGCTGGGAATATAGAGGCAAAAGATACTCCTTACCCTCAAGGACCTTACAATCTAATGGCGGAGATAACATGCAAACAAATTTTCATTGGATCCTCACAATCATCCTGAGAGGTAGGTACCAATTATCCCCACTTTACAGCAGAAGAAAGTGTGGCAGGTAAAGGTTAAGTGACTTGGCCAAGGTCATACAGCTAGTATGCATTAGAGGTCAAATTGGAGCTCAGGTCTTCCTGACCCATGTTCCTAGGCCCAGCATGCTATCCATTGCCCCACCTAGAAGAGGTTGGAGGACGAGATAGAGGTGAGGATTAGCAGCACTGAGTCAAAAAAGGACTTGAAGTTTTTTGGTGAATGATAAATAGAGCAGTCTGCTTTACAGTATACATTAAGTGTTCAGGAACCATGGAAATTAAGGTGGAAAAGGTAAACAGAGGCAGGATTGTACAAGGTACTGGACGTCAGACTGGAGAGTCTGAACTGAGAATCACAAACCATAAACCTTAGAAAGGTTCTCTGAGTTCCCTCAGCCCAACCCACACCCGAACAGAAATACTTTCTTCACCATCACCCTTAGGTGGTCACCTAATCTCTACTTAACAACTCAGTGATTAGGAGCTCACTGCCTCCTGAGGCAGCCAATTCCATTTTTGGATAGCTGATTGTCAGAAAATTCTTCCTCGTAGAAAGTCAAAATCTGCCTCTCTGCAAATTTCCACTCCTTGCCTCTAGTTCTGCCCTCTAGGACCAAGTGGAACAAGCCTAATTGTTTGTCCATATGACAACCTTTCAAACTCTTGACAGCAGCAATCATGTACCCCCATCTCACCTGCCTCACCCCCATGGAGCCTCTTTTTTCAGATTAAATAGTCTCGGCTCTTTCAGAAGACCCACTGAATGTTCTCACCATCCCAGGCCACCCTTCTTCAGATGTTTTCTAATTTATGTCTTTCTTAACATGTGACATGCCCCCCTGTCCAGGACCAAACACAAGACACTAGATGTGGTCTGACTGGGGACAAGGATAGCAGGACTATGGCTCCCTTTATTCTGAATGATCTGTTTTTATAGATGCAACATAATACTCTGTCAGCTTTTTGGGGCTGCCATATCACACCATTAATTCAGTCCAGAGGCTGCTAAAACCCCCAAGGTTTTTTTTTAAACATCTCCCCCCATTCTGTATTTATGCAGTTCATTTTTTGAACATAAATATAGAACTTTAAATTTTACTATTATACAGCATTATAATAGATTCTACTCATCATTCTAGTAGAGATGCTTTAGGATACCGGTTTTCATATCTAACATGCTACCTATTGCTGAAACAACAAATATTTATTAAAGCTGTCTCTCCCAGTTTTATGTCATTTGATAAGCATGCCCTTCATTCTCTAAGAATGGGGGAAGGAGGGAGGAAACAAGCATTTGTAGTTGTTGTTTAGTCATTTTCAACCATATCTCTCTGTGACCCCATTTGGGGTTTTCTTGGCAGAGATACTACAGTGGTTTGCCCATTCCTTCTCCAGATCATTTGACAGACGAGGAAGCTGAGACAAACAGGGTGAAGTGACTTGCCCAGGGTCACACAGATAGTAATTGTCTATGGTCAGATTTGAACTCAGGAAGAGGAGTCTTCTTGACTCCAGACCAGGCACTCTATCCACTGCATCACCTAGCCGTATTTATTAAGTGCTTACTTTGTACCAGGCACAGTGAAGTTTGATCTTTACAAGTATGATCTCATGGAGTGGGTAGTAGGAACATGGAAATTAATCCATTTTTCCCAGACAAATTCGCTGTGAGTTTTTTGATGACAGAAACTTCTCTGATTTCCACCTGTAGTCAAGCCTACCAATACTCTGCATCCCAAAACCTTCCCTCATATCTTCAGAATATCCCTGAAACTCATATTCACTTGTTAAATCATAGACCACTTTCCTGGGGAATTTCACAGTGGATCCCATCCATCTTTCCTAACTGGTCCCCCCTAGCCACCGCCATCTCTCTGCCCCATCCCACATGACCTAAACTGTGCTTTTCAATCATCATACAAAAGCCACAGACCTGGAGCTGAAAGGGACTTTACAGATTTTCTAATCCAATCCCTTATTTTACAGCTGAGGAAGCAGGGCCAGGGAGGATGTTACTCTTGTCCAAGGACACACAGCAGATTTGAACTTGGACTCCATGATTTCAAGTTCAGTGCTCTTTCTACTGTACCCCCTTGGGGTATGACACTGCCACCCCTACTTCCATGAACTTCATATCCAAGAGGCAGAGAGTATCCCACCTCTATCTCCCAAATAATTCCCTCACCCAAAGGCTGATGTCTAAAAGTCCCTTAAAAAGAGTCAATCTACTAGTGACTTCTACCATGAAAAATCATTCTAAAAGGAAGAAAACAAGAAAGTGTTAAGTGCCTATTATGTACTGGGTGCATGATAAATATTTCATTTAATCCTCACAGCAACCCTGGGAGATAGGTGCTATTATCATCCTTCTTGTATAGATGGGGAAACTGAGGCAGATAGATATTAACTGACCTCCCAAGGACTTCATGGAGAGTGTCTGAGGGCGGATTTGAACGTGGATTTGCCTGACTCACTGCTGGTTGCTCTGTCCACTGCACTCACAGGATGTGAGGCTGTAGCCTGTTAAAGAACACTGGGTGCAGCCAGGTTGTCACCTATTTTGATTATTTCACTCATTAGTTCACCCTCCTGCTGCAAGTCACTTATCTGCTCCAAGTGGACATTCTTTTGGGTAGCTAAGAATATTAACTCTTGATTTTATCTTTGTAGCCTTTAGTTCAGAGTCAGGCGCATAGAAGGCACTTAATACATGCTTACTGATTGAGCTGTGTTCTATTCATGTGTTTCTCAGGAAACACTATAAGTATTATAATGCCCATTTTACAGATGAGGACACTAAAGCACATAGAGGTTAATTGACTTTCCCTAATCCCACAAGGGGTATATGTCAGAGGTAGAAATAAAATTCAAATTTCTTTGCATGGCATCCAAGTCCCTCTACCATCTGGTGGCCCCCTACCTTTCTCTCCTCATCTATCTCTCCCCTCCTTGGATTCTACACTCCCACCAAACAGGTCACTCTCTGTGCTCTGAACGTTCCATGGGCCCTCCTATTCTTATTTACCCTGCTCCCCATACCCAGAATGCCTTCCCTCTTTCTTCTTACTTGCCAAATTTCTATTTATCCTTCAAAACCCAATTCAAACACTACCTTTCCTTAACCTCTGGTATGGGTAATAAGCTTCCTCCTCAGACCCAATCACCCTTTGTTTTTCAACTTTCTAATACACTTGCAGGTAATGTTGGCTGTTACAGTTGTCTATGTTTGTGCTTCATCCCCTGCCATGTAAATTCCAGGAAGGCAGGCACTGTGTGTTCTCTAAACTTTGCATCTCTCCCAGGGCTTAATTTAGGGACTCTTAGATGTCACTGAGCAGGCAGTTGCAAATTACAAGCAATATTTACAGGAAAAAGACTGATCTTGTACAGGGAAGCAGAGTGTGTCACCCATGAGATGTCAAGAGAAGACTCCTCCCGGCACATCAGGTGGGCATCCAGGGACGGGGAGTGGGCAGAATTCCTGGATGATATGGACAGGCAGGCATGAATGGTATATTCAGTTGTCATTGTTTAGTCGTGTCTGATTCTTCGTGACTGCATTCGGAGATTTTCTTGGCAGAGATACTGGAATGGTATGCTATTTCTGCCTCCAGCTCATTTTACAGATGAGGAAACTGAGGTAAACAGGATTAAGTGCCCTTGCCCAGGATCATACAGCTGGTAAGTGTCTAAGGCAGGATTTAAACTTAGGTCTTCCTGACTGCAGGCCTAGTGCTGTATCCACCGCACCACCTGAAATTGTTGAGGGAGTGCCCATGTAGATGAGATCATGGGACTAGATCAGACCTTAGAGGTCATCTAAATCCTCTGTCCAGTCCTCTTACTTTACAGATGAGGAAGTTGAGGATCAGTGAGGTTGCTTGGTCAAGACCACAAAGTAAATAAGAGAGAGATCTAGGATTTGAACTCAGGCTCTGTGAGCAGACAGGGGGAACAGTGCATAGAACTGCTGACCCTGGAGTTAGGAAGACTTTTCTTTTTGAGTTCAAATCTAGCCTCAGACACTTACTAGCTGTGTGACCCTGGGCAAGTCACTTAACCCCGTTTGCCTAAGTTTCCTCATCTGTCACATGAGCTGGAGAAAGAAATGGCAAACCTCTCCATTACCTTTGCTAGGAAAACTTTAAACGAGGTCATGAAAAGTTGGACAACCAGTGACTCCAAGTTAAACATTCCTTCCACTGCGCCATACCACCTGCATTCAGGGGAGGACTAAAAAGTATTGCTCCTTGATATATTTTTGTTGACTAAGAAACTCATTAACAAAATCACTTTCTTTCATCCAAGATCTGGCCTTGTGACTCCCTAGCTCAATCAATGGCAGTGGCTTCCTATTGCCTTACATAGCCTCTCCCTAACCTGCCTTTCCACCCTCATTGGCCATTGCTCCCCCTCCTACACTCTTCCATCATGCCTAATTGGAATTCTTTCTCTTCTTCACATAAGATGTTTCATCTCCAGCCTCCAGGCAGTGACAGTCCCACATGCCTGGAATACAGTCCCCCTTATCTCTGCTTCTATTTCATAAAGTATTTTCCTTTAAGATTCATTAATCATCTGCATGAAGTGTTTCCTGATCCCCTCAATTGCTCATGCCCTCCCTCCCAAACTACCTTATATAGGTTTGAATTTATTCATTTCATATTTATGCTGCTTATACATCTATAGGTGAACTTGTTGTCTCTCTCATTAGAATGAAAAGTCTTTGCAAAGAAGGTTTACTTCATTCTTTTGTAGTAATATCCCCAGCACCTAGCATGGTGTCTAGCACATGGTACACATGTAAATACTTATGGATAGATTGCCCGGAACTGCTTGAGAATGTCTTGGAGCTGGGCAGGGGTGTGAAAACCTTCTTTCTTCTTGTTTAGTCATTTTCCAGTCATGCCTGACTCGTCACGACCCCAATTGGGACTTTCTTGGCAGAGATACTGGAGTGGTTTGCCATTTCCTCCACCAGTTCATTTGATAGATGAGGAAATGGAGGCAAACAGGGTTAAGTGACTTGCCCAGGGTCACACAGTAAGTGTCTGAGGTTGGATCTGAACTCAGATCTTTCTGACTTCAGGGCCAGCATTCCACCCACTTCACCATCTAGCCACCTATCCCATTTTTAAATTTTCAATGTGAGTATGTACACCTCTAAAATAGGCAAACATTACAAATCTGGACTTGACATATTGTTTTGTTGATTGTCTGGCGTTAATGTTGTTGGTGCAGGTTAAACTTAAAATTGTGTCATGGCATACATGTTTTGAGAGTGGGTTGTTAAACATTTACCAGCATACCCTTTCAGAGCAAGGAGAGAGAGCTACTTTCATATGGGATTTCAAAAACCTAAGCCTGCCCAGGACCTCCAGAGGTCACCTTGTAAGCCTCTGTCCTTGGCCACTTAGATTTAAGATGCAGGAAGCAAAATTTCTCATACTGGTTCTGTGGTTCTGTCACTGGCTCTATCTGCATGGCCTTGGGCAAATCTCTAAGCCTCTCTGGGCTCTCAGTTTCCTCATCTCTAAAATGAAAGGGTTAGATTAGATAACCCTTGAGTGTCCCTTCCAGGTCTGATAATCTATGTTTTGTGGTTACTCTTCTTGAATAAATTAATCCCAGATTCCCCTTCTCACCCTCTCTCTTCAACAGGCCTGGAAGTTCTTGCTGGAGCCCAGCAGATTCCATCCTGCTTCCCACTGGACAGAGAGCCCTCGAGAGCTGGTAGGAAAGACTGCCCCACCCTCATGGAGGAGTGCTGCCCAAGATAGAGGGGGGTTAGAAAGGGAACCTTGGAGAAAGGAATTCTAGCCCTGGGTCCAGTGCCCACAGCAGGTTACCAAGTCCTGGCGACCTGTGGAAGATTCGGGGCCCTAGGTGTCAGCCAAGAGACAGCAATTAAGGGAATCATCGATTCACAGGGGGAGGGAGAGAAGAGGCTGCCATTCACTGAGCTGAGCTAGATCAATAGAGGCTGAGGCTCCAGGTTCCGATTACTAATTAGCTCCCAACACAGGCCTTGGACTCCAGGAAGCCCAAGCAGGGAGGTTTGCAGGGACCCAGGGGCCTGGGCATGAGGCTAAGGGACCTGACTCCCCCAATATGGGCAGGCCAGGGATGAAATCAGTCACCTCCCTTTGGCCAAAACACTATTTGCCCTTGTTGGGAATCCCATTCTCATGTTATTCCCCTAAATGCCCCAATTAGCTGAGTCTCTGACCCTCTCCCTCTTAGAGTCTCCCCTGTCCATCCCTCTACAGGATTGTCGCCCCCTCCCTCCCTTCCCCTAGGTTGTCTCCTAATCTGCTTGACTTCTGCAGAGAAATGTGAAGTATTTGGACCACCAGAGGGCACCAGCGACCCCTCGCAAAATGAGAAGCATGGCAGGGGACTGTGCTCTGAGCCCCAGGGCTAGGGGCCAAGACGAAACTCAGTCAAGGCAACGAGTTTGGGGGCCCTGCTTAGCCCTCCCCCGGCCCCAGCTCAGTTACACCTCCCTAGCCACATGCTCCCAGCCCAAAGCTTCAGTCTCGAATTGCACACTGCCCTCTGAAACTCCAGATCCCAGAAGGCAGAAAGGCTCAAGCCAGACGTTGCCTTGGGGTCCTGGGGCACCAGGTTCAGCAGCCCCAGCGCTCAAACCTTTAAGCCAGCTTTCCTGCCGGTGGTCACCACCCTCCTCAGCTCAGGTCCGCTCACCATCTAGTAGCCACTCACTAGGCTGCCCCTGGGAAGGAGGGGAGACTGGAGATGTGCTGGGAGAGTGGGGGTGACCACTACGATTGCAGCGGGCGAGGAGGAGGAGTAAGGCTAAGAAATGGCCGCTGTTCACTCATCGATCCTAACAAAAGCCCTGCGAGACAAAGAATACAAATTTTATTATGTCCATTTTATAGATGTGGAAACTGAGGCTCAGAGAGATTATAAAGCCTTACCCCAAGACCCTAGAACTTAAGTGCTAGAACCTGGACCAGAAGCTAGGTCTTCTGACTCCCAAGTCAGCAGCCTCTCCATTATAGCAAGCTGACCTAGGAGACCATAGGAAATGTCCTGGAAGAACGCTGGAGATGTATCAAGTACACTGAGAAGGTACCAAGAAGGTAGTACTTCTGGGGGAGTACTGGGGAAGTATTGTGAACATATTTTAGGAATAATGGGAGAGTATTCAGAGTGTACTGGGAATGAGCTGGAAGAGGATTTGGAGTAACCCACAAAGTGTCTGAAGTAGCAGCTGCCTATACAATGTGGTGCTAGAGGCATCCCAAGGTTGCTCAGCCAAAAATCTGTTCCCACCACATATCTCCCCCCTTCCCTGCTCCAGCCTGCCATGGAGGGAACCATCATCTCCTCTTTCCCTGCAGACAATCCTCTCTAGGGAAAGCTCCCCAAACAGCTGTGCTTGCTCCTGCCTCTGGATCTCAACACCATCCTTGGCAAGGGGAGACCGGTGGGGATCCTGATTCAGAGGGACCCCCAGGAACTGGGGACAAGCCTCACAAAGCCAGCTCTTTAGCTTTTCAGGCTTGGACCCAGGACTCCTGGCCCTAGCCCTGGCAGAGGGGGGTTGGGGGGGTGACTAAGCTGACTGGAGACACAGAATAGGGGGGAAAAGGGGGGAGGAGAGTGACTAAGAGAATCAGCCCTCTGCCCACTGCAGAGAAGAGGTGGGGGAAAGAGGGAACAGGCCGCTTGGTGATGCATCGTCACCATGGTGATATTACACCATCCTCACTCTTCATGGCAACAGGGTCCCCCGCAGCCAGGCAGGCACTGCTCTGAGGAGACCCCGGGGAGCCAGGGTTCTGTCTGCCCAGCCCAACCTGCTGGTTGTTGACTCCGCAGTCTTGGTCCACAGGGGCTCCAGCCTCCTCGCCTTCCCACAAAGCATCCAAAAAGGGATCAGATACAAACTCCCCTAGACTCCAGCATCATGTCACACTATTCCCACTCCCCACCCCCCACGCCCCAGGAAGTTCTCCCTGGAATCTAACATTAATTCCACATGCTGCTGTGTCATCCCATCTCCTCCCCAGTGTATGAGGAGAGGGGGGAAGGGAGGGAGGATCAGTTCTCCTTGATTTTTATCCACCAGGTTGGATAATCCTGACTGCTGCATTATATACTGCTCTGCTTTTCCTCGTCTTCCAAGTGCAAGCAATGCTATACAGTCAAAAGGATAGTGGACCCAGGAGTCAAGAGACTTGGGTTCTAATCTCCACCTACCATTCAATAAAACCCCTCCAGGTCTCAGTTTCCTCATCTGTCAATTGAGAGGAATGAACTAGATGAATTCTGAGGTTAGTTTCTGACCTAACAATCTATGGATCTAATAGGATGCATACCACACTCTAGGAATGGGTAAAACCCTGGATTCTAGGCAGAGTTCTGTGGCTAATTCATGAGGGATTTGGGGAGAATGACTATCCCATTCTGGGCCTGTTTCCTCATGCATCCAAAAAAGATAACAATCCCCATTTCCACATGAAAATTATAAGGATGAAATAATATGAAGTAAAAAGCCCTAAATACTTGGGTCAGGTTCTTGTTACTAGTATCATTACTGTTTCCACCAATGGTGGTACAGAGAGGCAGTCTAGCAGCAGCTGAAGTCCAGACAACTGGGTTCCATTCTCACCTCTGACCCATCCTGGTTGTGTGACCTTGGGCAAGTCAATCTCAGTGCACAAGACCAAAGGTGTCAAACACAAACCCCACAGACCACAGGTGACCCACAACATTCCAGAGTTTGACCAAAAACAGATTAAAATATTGCCATAGTAATTAATATAATTATAATATATTATTAAAATAATTGGGAAATATTTAACAAAATAAATAAAAATGTAGCAAAGCATAGATAATACTAAATTTTAAAAATAAGTCAACGTAAGACCCACCTTACATATGGATTAGTGACCCCTATTTCTTTTCAGGTTTGACAACACTGATCTAGACAACTCTCTAAGACAGGTTTTAGAGGAGATGGTGGTCTGCATTGGTAAAGGAAGTTTCCTCATCTGGGAGGTCTATACACCAATGAAATCATAGGGCTGTTCCTAACCCCGTCCCCAAGAGATTCCAGAACAGGTCACATCTTTTCTTACTGAGGTGGTCTTTGTAAAGGAATTCCAATAAAAGACCTTTGGACCATAGTCTGGAGACTCCAAAAGAACAAAGTCCCTTGGCCGTGAGCCCCAGGGAGAGAGATCTCAGTGGAAAAGTGTTTGCAGATAAGTAAAAGGAGGCCTAGAGAGCAATGACTTATCCAAGGTCACACAGTTAATGGCAAAGACAAGAATTAAGAGTTCAGGACTTCTAATTTCCAGGCAGGGGCTCTTTTTATTTGTTCTCCCTGGCTCTTTCAGTAACTTCCCTGTTGATTATTTCCAATTTATCCTGTTGATAGCTCATTTGTACATAGTTATTTGCATGTTATTTCCCCATTAGATTGTGAGCTCCTTGAGATTAGGAGGATCTATCTCTTGCCTTTCTTTGTGTTCCCAGTGCTCAGAGATGCCTGGCACAGAGGAGTCAATAAAATGCTTATTGACTGAGTGGATGACTTTAGAGCGAATTGGGAAACATCATGCCTTATGGGAAAGGAAGGTATGGTGCTACCCTGCTGCTGCTATAGACATAGTGGGATACAGATAAGACTGGGAGAACACAGGACTCTAGGATGCCGGGACTTGAAGGGAGGGGGAGAGGGAAGAAAGGAGAAAAGGAGGGAGGAAGGAAAGGAGGGAGGAAGGCAGACAGGGAGGCAGGGAGAGAGAAAGAAAGAAAGAAAAGAAGGAAGAGAAGGAGGAAGGAAGGCAGAAAGAGAAAGGAAGAGAGGGAAGAAAGGAGGAAAAGAGAAAAGGAGGGAAGGAGGGAGGGAAAGAAAGAGAGAGAGAGGGAGGAAGGGAAGGAGGGAAAAAGAAGGAAGGGAAGGAGGACAGCAGACAGGGAGGCAGGGAGAAAGGAAGGGAGGAAGAAAAAAGGGAAGGAAGGAAGGAGAGAGAGGAGGCAGAGAGGAAGAGAGGGAAGGAGGGGAAAAGGAAGGAAGGGAAGGAGGAGGGAGGTAGATAGGGAGGCAAGGAGAGAGAAAGGAAGGGAGAAAAGAAGGAAAAGAGGGAGGAAGGACACAAACATTTATTAAGCACCTACTATGTGCCAGGCACTACAGTCAGCACTTTACAAATACTATTTCATTTGATCCTACAACAACCACAGGAGGGTAGGTGCTATTGTCCCTATTTTACAGCTGAGGAAATTGAGGCCAAACACAAAGTGCCATGCTCAGGCTCACACAGTAAGTACATATCTGAGGCTGGATTTGAACTCAGGTTTCCTTGACATAGCCCAACACTGTATCCACTCTATCACTTAGTTACCTTTAGAGATCATACAATCCAACTCTCTGATTTTACAAGTTCACAAAGCTAGTTGAGTGACAGAGCTGAGACTAGAACTTCCTAACTCAGTGTGTTCATAATGTACGAGGCTGTAATCCTGCCTAGAATAAGGAAGATGGAAATGATGGCCTTTAAGGGCGCATTCCAACTTTCAGTTTCCTCGCTGGTCAAACAAATTGTTAGAACTAGACCATCACCAACATCCCTTTTGGGTGTAACAATCTATAGTTGAAATCAAATGGTGTTTAATCCCTCAGAACCTCAGTTTCCTTATTTGTCAAATGGGGATAACCAGGCACAGTCTACCTTCCAGATGGTTAGGAGGCCCTGGGCTCCTTCCTCATACCCAGCCAAAGGTTTTTCCAGTTTTCTGAACCAATCCATCTGGAGATAACAGACACGCATAACAGCCAGGTCTGCACTGCTGCTTTTTTTTTGGTTTATCTGGAGTCCACACTCCTGGTTTTTACAACAGGACAGAGTCCTGGGCAGGATCCTCCTTTCTGAGTCATCCTCCTCATCCCTCTCTGGGGTGAGCAGGGAAGGCTAAAAACCAAGACTGGAAGATCTCCCGGGGTCTGGCAATCCTCAGTCATCCCCCGGGGCCAATCTCCACCCTCTTCACCTTCTCCCCCTCATCCCATCATGGAGAGAGAATTTACATTCTCCCAAACCTTAGTCCACAGAATCCCTGCACATCACTCCTGACCATGTACTGATGTGTCTGTTCTCTGGGGAAGGGCAAAGTGCCTAGGATTGTGTTGGCTCCTCCAGGGACCCCAGAATCTGGATTGCATGCATCAAGAAGGTTGTGCAGATGGCGAGTGCCTGTCTCTGGATGGATGAGCGGCTGGAGCCGCCATTCGCCTCATGTCAGCCTGTGGAATCCTGATTCATCTTTCTTCCAGGGGGAGCCTGCCGAGGGAGACGCTGAGGAGAGATGGGCCCCAGAACAGACCCAATTCCATCCAAGGCAGGGGGAGTAGAGATGAGCCCCAGAGAGAAAGGGAGAAAGCAAACAGGGTTAAAGGCAGAAATCAACTGCATTCTATCTACCTTCCTTATGGTCTGAAAAAAGGAGAAATGGGGAAAGTCTGGTACTAGAAAAGGGAAGGACTTTCCAAACAGAATGTGAGGCTCTATTTAATTCAATTTGACTAATAGCTGTGTGATCCTGAGCAAGTCATTTAATCCTGTTTGCCTCAGTTTCCTCATCTGTTAAATGAGCTGGAGAAGGAAATAGCCAACCACTTCAGTAACTCAGTATCTCTGCCAAGAAAACCCCAAATGGGGCAACTTTTATTAAGCACCTACTATGTGACACAATGGAAAAAGAACTAGATATGAAATCAGAGGATCTGGGTTTGAATCCTAGCTCTGTCACTTATCATGTGACATGGGAAAAGTCACTTGACATCTCTGGAACTCAGTTTCCCCATCTGTAAAATAAGGAGGTTGGACTAGACAGCTTCTCTATGATCCTATTGCAACGTACTGTGCTAGATGCTGGAAATACAAAGACAAATGAAACTAGTCCCTGACATCAGGGAGCTTACATTCTATTGAATGGAAGGAAGCAACATGCACACAGAAAAAATAAGGGAGAATACTAATAATTGGGGAGATCAGTGGGAGCTTTTGAGTAGTCCCTGTGCTGAGCCATGAAAAGGGCTTCTACGAGTCTAGGGTGAGGTGCCTATTGAACAAGAAGAGGGGTCAGGGAGCCTCCAGGGCAGCAGAAACATCACTGACCTATGTGGGGTTTGAATCCTAAACTCATAGATTGATAGAGCTAGAGGAGACCTTTAGAGAACCTCCAGTTTAACTCCCTTGTTTTATTTACATATGGGAAAGACAAGGTTCTGGGAGAGAAAGGTATTTGCCTAAAGTCACACATCTACTAAGTGGCAAAGCTGTCATTCGATTCCAAGTTTCCTGCCCCCAGTTCCGGTTTCTTTTTCACTGTTCGATGCTGTAATCTTTGCCCAGAAGCAAGGGATTGGACAGAATGACCCTTCCGGGAACATTCCACCTTTGGATTCTCTTGGCTTCTGACTGATGTAATAACAATCCCTTCAGACACCCAAGCCTGCCTGTCCTTGATTCTCTCTGGGGGCCCTTGGGCTCCTAGCCTTGGGCTCCTTCACCATCTGGCTCCCATCCCTCTCCTCCCCACAGCTGCCCCCACTCCCATACCCTCCCCTCAGTCTAGCCTAATTTTTTTCCCTTCCTTGGATTCAGGTCACTGCTCCTCGTCCTCTCTCCTCCACCGAGAATGTGACTAATTCCCTCCCTTCATTTGCAGGATATTGTTACCTGGAGGTATTTATAGCCAGCCACTCTGCATCCCCTGCGTCTTTCCTGTCTTCCTGAGGCCTTCAACTGTGTTCCCACATGCTGGTTCCTAAGGCTGCCTACCATCATTTCTCTTCAACCCACCCAAGCACAGTTTTCCCCTAGCTCTCTGCATCGAGGGCCTGGGCACACAGAACCAAGCCTAAGCTTCCTGAGTACTACCTATAGGACAGCTCCAGCTCTTGCTTGGGCTCTCCTCTCTCTTTCTCATTAACCCTAATTTTCCTTTCCTTCCACCTCCTGTATTAACTTCACTAACAGCGCCTTCTTTCCCTCAGAAAAGAGCACTGACAAGGTGTCAGGGAGAACCGTGATCAGCCAGCTTCTCCATGATATCATATCCTTTCCAAATCTGTAAGAAGATGCTTGAGTCACCACAGAACAGTAGTGAGGATTCCAGATATCTGCACCCTAGGGTTTGGCCTGTCTGGGTTTAGGAGGTGGGCTGGAGGGAGAACCAACAGAGTGAAGGACTGCATGGCCTGACCCAGTGAGGACCCCAGGACTATCATGGACCAGGCAGCAATGATGGGGATGATGTCAAACAATCCCTCAGTTGGGAAATAACTAGGCTAAACTAGGGAAAGGATTATGGGACAGTCTCCATGTGGGCTAGAAATGTTGAAAATAGAAAAGAAAGGGGTCTGAGGATGGAAAGGTATGAGTAAGAGCTGAGGTTATTTTCTGACCTTTCAGAGAATAAGACTATAGTGGCTATTCTTGAGGTGTGGGAAATACAAGTTACTAAAGACATTAAAATTAGACAAGATGATCTAAAGGGGTGAGTGGGAGACAGATGAAGCTGGACAGAGATGTCAGCAAATATGTGCAAAGACTGAATTATAATAATTCCTATTTATATGGTACTTTAAAATACAGAATCCTTAGAATCCTAGATTTAGAGGTAATATAGCTTAAAATTATACACTGAGAGTTTTGGGAATCCCAAGATTCATAAGTCACATAGGATTGGCACCTCTGGTATGGGTGTTTGCCAACCCCTCTTCAGGACTTCTCATCCACATTTGGTGTCCACCTCTCACCCAACTCTCATTGGCGGTTCCAAGGAACTGGATTTTGAGCAGAGGCCACACCCCAATAAAACCATCTCTGCAGACAGGTTGAGGATAGCTTACAGGACTAAAACCCAGCAGTGAGTTAGGAGGGCATCTACACCAAACATACGAAGACTTCCTCTGGAAGAATGGGTGAATGGTTACAATGTTCCAATGGCCATGAAGATGGAACAAGTGGGTACTGTGGGGCACTTAGAGCTTGGTCAGGCATTGAAGATGCCAAGGTCATTAACCACATCTTGGCTTCTGAACTTTGATGACTCTGAAGACTGTACAACTCTACCTCACTTAAATCCAATTCACAAGCTAGTCAAGACATCACCCCATGATGTCATCTGTCCTCTCTGGAAATGAAGGATGAACAGTAACCACAATGTCACATACAAATACTAGATGTAAATTCACGTATACATATCATGTATTTAGAACTGGAAGGGAACCTTAAAAGTCATCTAGTGTATCCCCCTCTTTTTACAGCTGAAGAAACTGAGGCCCAGAGTAGTTAAGTGACTTACCCAGAGTCATACAACAAGTGAGTTTGGGGTGAGATTTGAACTCAGACATTCCTGACCCCAAGTTCAGCACTTTATTCATTATGCTAATTGGTGTAGAAACAAAAGTTCTAGATTAAAATAAGAATAAATGCAAATAAATAAATGTCTGAGTTGGGATTTGAAACTAGATTTCCAAACTCCAAGTCCAACATTCTAACCCAAAAGAAGCTTTAAGGTCCTTGAACATTTCTGATGGCCGGGGGCAACTAGATGGTGCAGTGGATGGAGCACTGACCCTAGAGTCAGGAGAACCTGAGTTCAAATATGACCTCAGATAATTACTAACCCTGTGACTCTGGGCAAGTCACTTAACTCCAATTGCCTCCAAAACCAAAACAAACAATTCTGATGCCCAGATTCTCTATTCAGAACCTAGAGAAGACAAAGTTAAAGGTAGAAGACATGGTAAGGAAAGTTTCTTCCAATCTCCTGAAGGAAGAACAAGGCAAAATCTACTACAAGAGAATGCCCTTGGAGGGCAGAAGCTTAGACACAAAGAAGGACGCTCTGAAAATGAAGGGGCCACCTCCTCCAGGAGAAAATGCCCTGAGCAAATTTAAGGAGGCTAGGATTCAGAAAGTCCAGTCATCTCCCCAGTTAGCTCTGTATATAGAGGTCTGCAGCTACCTGGCTGTCAATATTATTCACGACAGGGATATCAAAATGATTGTACTTCATTCCCAGTAGTGTGCTGGAACCAGCTCATTGGGACACATCGATCAATTCCACCTAGGACATTAGCAAACGCTACAAACTGTGGCTTGAATTACTGCTCTGTTGTCTTCACTTTAAAAAGTAATGGAGAAAATGTTGATCATTTGGATTAAACTTTTAAAGTATGTCATTAGTACATTTCTTTTTTTTTTTTTTTGGAAGGCAGTTGTTAAACATTTACCTGTATATTCCTTCATTTTTATCTTCTCTAAGAAAAGCACCACATTGAGAATGGAAGAACTTATGACCAAACAAGAGATAGAGAACATTATGAAACTCAAAACGGATAATTTTAATTACATTAAATTGAAAAGTTTTTGCACAAACAAAGCCAGCAACCAAGATTAGGAGGGAAGCAGAAAAGTGGGAAAGAATTTATACAACCAGTGCCTCTGATAAAGGCCTCATTTCTAAAATGCTTAGAGAACTGAGTCAAATTTATAGGAATGCAAATCATTCCCCAATTGATAAATGGTCAAAGGATATGAACAGGCAGTTTTCAGAGGAAGAAATTAAAGCTCTCTATAATCACATGAAGAAATGTTCTAAGTCATTACTGATTAGAAAAATGCAAATCAAAACAACTCTGAAGTATCACCTCACACATTTCAGACTGGCTACCATGACAAAACAGGAAAATGATAAATGCTGGAGAAGATGTGAGAAAATGGGAACACTAAGGCATTTGGTGGAGTTGTGAACTGATCCAACCATTCTGGAGAGCAACTTGGAATTATGCCCAAAGGGCTATAAAACTGTGCATGCCTTTGACCCAGCAATACCACTTCTAGGTCTGTATCACAAAAAGATGATGAAAATAGGAAAAGGACTTACTGTACAACATGTCTAAGAGCTCTTTTTTTTCTTTTTGGAAACTGAGGGGTATCTATCAACTGGGAAATGGCTAAACAAGTTGTAGTGTATGAATGTGATGGAATATTATTGTGCAATGAGAAATGATGAGCAAGGGGACTTCAGAAAAAACATGCAAAGATTTCTATGAACTGATGCTGAGTGAAAGGAACAGATCCAGGAGAACATTGTGCACAGTAACAACCCCATGGTTTGATGGCTGACTTTGATAGACTTAGCACTTTGCAACAGTGTAAGGATCTGAGACAATTCCAAAAGACTCACGATGGAAAATGCTCTCCCCAACCAGAAAAAAAAATGGAGCCTGAATGAAGAGCACACTATTTGTTCACTTTTTCTTTTGCTATTTTGTTATGCTCCTTCTTTCTTGTGGTTCCTCCCATTAGTTCTAATTCTTTACATCATGACTAATGTGAAAATATGTTTAATATGAATGCATAAGTAGAGCCTAAGTCAGATTGCATGCCTTCTTGATGAGGGTGGAGGAGAGGGAGGTGGAGAAACTTATGGAAGTGAGTGTTGAAAACTAAAAATAAATTAATTAATTTTTATAAAACAATAACACCACATTTGGGAAAAGGGATACGCAACAAATATTAATTGAATTCATAGCTGCATTTTTTGTGATAGCAAAATCCAGGAACTAAATGGAGACCAAAGATTAAGAAGTGGATGAATAAATTTAATGTATTTTAACATCATAGGTTTAGAATTGAAGGGACCAAATCTTTCATTTTACAGATGAGGAAAAAATAGTTGAGAGAAGTTGTGACCTGATTAGGGTTACACAACAAGTAAATGTGTCTAAGGCTGGATTAGAATTTAGGTCTTCCCAACTTGAATGTTGCACGTATTATGCCACCTAGCTATCATTGAGCCATAAGAAATGAGAAATAGAATGCTAGCTAGAAGTCAAAAAGGATAGAGCACTAGACCTGGAGTCTGGAAGACTCATCTTCCTGAGTTCAAATCTGGACTCAGACACTTACTAGGTGTGTGACCCTGGGCAAATCACTTAACCCTGTTTGTCTCAGTTTTCTCACCTGTTAGATAAGCTGGAGAAGAAAATGGCAAACCACTCCAGTATCTTTGGCAAGAAAATCCTCATTGGGAACACAACAAATCAGACACAATTCAACAACAAAGAGAAATATGGAAAAAATTTGGATGAATTGACAGAGACCAAAGTAAATAAGGACAGGAGAGCAATATACACAATGATAAATATAGAAATGAAACAAAATCAAAAGGTAGCCAAATTCTCATTAATCATAATGGCCATTCTCAGTCCAAGTAAATAAATATTAAAACACATCTTGCTCCTCTGCATAGAGAATTGAAGAACCACAGGCTTAGTATGCAGTCTATGATATCAGACATTGTCACTGAGTCAGTTTTCCTTGATGATAGAATAAAAGTAGGACCTAAGCATGTGTTTACTCAGCTTCCTAGGGAATATTCAATCGTTTACAAGTTGTTTAGACAATATTTTTTGGTTTTGTTTTTATTTTTGGTGTACCCTCCATAATTCAAGAGCTTACTAAGAATCTCTGCAGGGAATGACCCCTCCATTCAAAATTTCTGTTGTCCAGTTCTATCTGACTCTTTAAGACTCCATTTGGGTTTTTTTTTTTTGGATAAAGATACTACAGTGGCTTGCCAATTCCTTCTCCAGGTTATTTGACAGATAAGGAAGCTGAGGCAAACAGGGTGAAATGACTTGCCCAGGGTCACACAGCTAGGAAGTGTCTGGATCCAGATTTGAACTCAGGAAGATGAATCTTCTTAACTCCAGGCCTGGCACTCTATCTACTGCTCCATTTAGCTGCCTGGCATCCAAAATACAGCACTCCAATGTCACAATAACTCAGAATGTCAGAATCAGAAGGGACCTTGGAGACTAGTTCAGCGCCCTTGTTTTATCTTATTTTTTATGTAATATTTATTTTTCTAAGTTATTGATCCATTTTATTTTGAAACAAAAACATGTTTCCCAACAAATACCCAAATAACCCCCCCCACAAAGTACATTCCTCACATTTGAGTATCTATTCAAACCATAGGTAATGCTCCCCCACTGATGGGTTTACTTTTATCAGCTAGGGATCATACTGGATCAAAGCAACAGGCATTTAATTAAATGGTATAGCAATATATATGATTGTAAGAAGAGAGAGACAAGATGTGAGAGTGACAAAGGCAATGTGTGGTGCAGAGTGCTAGACTGATCATAGACTTAACCTTTCCAAGCTAACTATTCACATTCATTAAAAATGCCACCCCCAAGAGAAAATAACTACCAGAAGAATTAATATCAACAAATTAGAGCTCTTCTCTGAGCATGAACAGTTTGTTTCTGACTTGGAGGGAAAGTTGAGCCAACACACAGTTGTGTTGAAAAGGAGTGGGCAGCTTTCAGAGATTTGATGTACAACACTACATTTGCTCATCTGGGTCAGAACACTCACAAAAACCAAGACTGGTTTGATGAAAATGATGGGGAAATTCAGAAGCTGCTAAATGAAAAAAGAGAACTCCACAGGATTTACCAGCAGGATGGTTCATCCACCTCTAAGAAGGCAGCATTTAATTCCATCAAAAGCAAAGTACAAGCAAAACTCAGGATTCCTGGTTCAGAAAGAAGGCAGATAAAATTCAATTTTATGCTGATAGTAACAACCCAAAGCACTTTTATGATTCCCTGAAAACTATTTATGGACCAAAAACCTATGGTGCATCACAAATACTCAATGCTGATGGAGTCACATTGATTAGTGATAAGGACATGATCCTAGAGAGATGAGTGAACGCTTCCATAGTGTTCTCAACAGACCATCATCAAGGATGCCTTTATTGTCCATATCTATAAGGGTAAAGGGAATAGATTGTCCTGTGACAGTCGCAGGGGGATCTCTCTCTTTGTCATTGCTGGCAAAATTCTTGCTAGAGTTCTCCTTAATACGCTGATCCTTCACCTGGAAGATGTTCATATACGTGAGAGCCAGTGTGCCTTCAGAAAGGGACAAGGAACAGTCAATATGGTGTTTGCTGCCCGACAACTCCAGGAGAAATGCTAGGAGTAGAACAGAGGTCTGTATACAACGTTTGTAGATCTGACCACAGCCTTTGACACTGTTAGTCATGAGGGCTTATGGATAATTATGTCAAAGTTTGGTTTCCTGGAGAAGTTCATCAATATTATTCGTCAATTTCATGATGGCATATTTGCCTGGGTTCTGGATAATGGAAATGCTCTCGTGCCTTCCCAATCACCAGTGAAATAAAACAAGGCTGTGTGCTTGCTCCCATGCTTTTGAGCATGATATTTTCAGTCATGTTGACAAATGCTTTCTATGAGGATGAACATAGCATCAAGGTTAACTACCATACTGATGGTAAATTCTTCAATTTGAAAAGGTTACAAGCCAAGACCAAAGTGGAGGGAGTGTTGGTGCATGATTTTCTGCTTGCAGATGTTTGTCCACTCAATGCAGCCTCTGAAACTGAGATTCAACAAAGTATGGATCAATTCTCTGCTGCTTGTGCTAATTTTGGCTTAATAATTAACACCAAGAAAACATAGGAGCTCCATCAGCCACCACCACACCATCCATACATGAAACCATCGACTACAACAAATGGAGAAGTTTTGAATGCTGTAATAAGTTCACTTACCTTGGTAGTGTGCTTTCCAGGGATATACACATTGACAATGAGGTTGATGCATGCATTGCCAGAGCTAGCTCAGTGTTTGGGAGGCTCCAAAGAAAAGTTTGGGAGAGAAGAAGTATTAGGCTAACAAACTGAAGATCTACAGAGCCATTGTGCTGACCTCATTGTTGCATGCCTGTGAAACATGGACAGTCTACAAGTACCATGCCAGGAAATTGAATTGCTTCCATTTGAACTGTCTTAGGAAAATTCTGAGGATCACCTGGCAGGATAAGGTACCAGACACTGAAGTCCTTGCTCAAGCTGAACTGCCAAGTATTCACACTATGCTTCAGAGAGCACAACTCTGATGGACTGACCATGTTGTTCAAGTGCAAAATATACACTTGCCAAAAAGATTGTTTTATGGAGAACTCACATGGGGCAAGTGATCACATGGTGGTCAGAAGAAACAATACAAGGACACTCTCAAGGTTTCTCAGGAACTTTGGATGTGACTGTGCAACGTGGGAGACACTGGCACAGGACTGCTCAGCATGCTTGCTCACATCAGAAAGGGTGCTATGCTCTATAAGCAAAGCAAAATTGAGATAGCACAAAGTAAACGGAGAATACACAAATTTAGTATATCCACCCCAAATATTCACACAGACTATCTGTGCCCAACCTGTGGTAGAGCATTCCAAGTTCATGTTGGTCTTATCAGCCACAGTCAGACACACTGAAATTTCACTTTATCATGATGATGTCATTTTGGTCCTCTTCAAAAACCAAGGACAACAACCAACCAACCAATAGCAATATAAGTGACAAGATTTTCCCCTCAAATACATGGAATACATTCTCCCATATGTTACCACACCATTAGTGGTGGAGGGAATACATGCAGAAAATAATGGTGACCAAGGATCACATATGGAGGACACATGTTAAGAAACATATATAGCCAAGGACCATTTGTATAGAGGCACACACACACATACACACACCCCCATGCACATATATATATACATATATATATAGATATAGATATAGATATAGATATAGATATGCATGTGTCCAGGGCACATTCACAGAATACATATGCATAGGAATATATTTGGTCACAGTACACACCTGACCTGGCCTACTCATATCTCACAGCTATCAATGCCTTTTAGTGATGTCATCATAATTCTTGCTGCAGAACATAGCATCACCACACTTTGATAGGCATTTTCTCTGGTTTCCATCACTATCTTCAACCTCTAAGACAGAGGTTCCCAAACTTATTTGGCCTACTACAACCTTTGAAAAAATTACTCACTACTTATTTTCTTTAACCCTTTAACAGGTTGTTTTTTTTCAATTTGCATCTTTTAAAAAAAATAATTTTTTAAAATAACGCATTTAAATTTAATAATTTATTGTAAATTTATGTTTTTCCTAAACTGAAATTTTGATGATACAGTATTTAATGATACAATATTGCATCATGCATAGTATTGTAGTGTAAACAGGTCATTATATGAACATATTCCTGCTGATGCATGCTGGACTTCCTGACACTTGCCTGCCAACACTTGCTTGTTAAGACCTGTAGGCAGATTTGACTACTGATCAATTATAATTTGCATCTTGTATGTTTATTTGGAAAATAATGTAATCACAAATACAACTTTAACTATTATACAACAGATGAAACATGTGTGAACAGTTTTTCAAAATTTTCTTTTCTTCTTTCCTTATGCTTCCACCACCTCCTTATTTTTATTCAACTCCCCTCCATTGCACCTGAGACTACTACTACTACCATCCTCTATCATTCCATTCCCCCCCATTCCAGGTGGTATTGTCCACTTTGAGAACCTATGCTGTAGGACCATGTGTTGGTCTCTGCTGTCACAGGCTGTGGTGTAGCAGTTAGTAAGCCTCTTCCTGGTCAGGGAGGTCTAACTCTCTTTTGATACATAGATAGATGTTATAAGCCAACACACTCAGTCAGGAAGCCAACAAAGCCTGCAGAATGCCTTGGAATAAGGTCTCTCTGGTCTACTTTTTTCTAGGAGCTAACTCAGAGTCCAGGCCCAAGTTAATTATCTAACTTGGAGATAGAAAATTCCTATTAAATCTCTTATTGTCAGTCTGCATTCCCAAAACCTCCCCATACTGGAGAATCCACCAGATAAGACCCCACAGAAATTGTGTGAGGGGTGGACTGCAGAGGGTCCCCTCAGCTCTCTAACTGGCATGCAAATGAAACTGGGGCAAAAACAAAAGGGTTAGATGAGCCATCACCTCAACCCTTGTTCCACATTCCTGCATTTATTATGTACACCTACCTACCTGCCACACAATTACAGACTTTTGTCCTACATCCTGGTCTGTACAAGCCTCAAGAGTCACCCTCCATCTTCATATAGGATAATTTTTTTCCACCAAATCCCAGTCATTGAAAATGTATTTTATTCTCAGCTTTTTGCTAACCCAGATAATGCAGCTACTTTTTTAAAAATGCAGATCTCTTCTTTTGTCAATCAATGTATCTCTTCTTACTGTCAAATATCTCCTTCTGGGGTAGTATTAGAAGCAGATCCAATGGATCAAGGACCTACCCTTTCATGTTACAGAAATGGAAACTGAGACCCATAAAGAGGAAATGAATCACACAAGTAAAGTATGTAGTGGAGATTAGGAGGTGGATGAACACAATAAACCTTTTGTGAGTCACAGAATCATAGGGTTTCCCAACTGGAAGAGACCATAGAGTGAAGGAAATATGACTAGTGTAAGAATGACCATCATCATCTAGAATGGAAAAAAAAAACAGACCAAAAGAAAGGACTTCCTTTATTCTTACTCCTGTATGATAGACCTATCATGAATTATTAAGAGGAACTGGGTATATTTGTCATAGGATATCAGAATGAGATGCTAGTCTAAACCTTCTCATTTGAGAATAAGGACAAAAGGCTCAGAGAGGGAAAATCTCTTGCTTAAAGTCACACAGATGGCTAAGGGCACAGTGATATCTAAAACGCAGGTCATTTCCACTACATCACAGCTTAGAGCCCTTTCCTCCTAATCCCTAAGGGTGATTTCAAGGGTATAATCAGGCCCTCTCTAGTTTTTCTCTTCCCAGTCTGTCTAGTTTGACACCATCACAGATTGGGTCAGAAAGATGGTGAAGAAGACCCATCATTGGGTACAGTCAAGGTAGAGACTGATGTGTGTGTGTGTGTGTGTGTGTGTGTGTGTGTGTGTGTGTGTGAGAGAGAGAGAGAGAGAGAGAGGGAGGGAGGGAGAAACACCATTGCTAGGTTCATCTCATTCAATAATTGCACAAACATTTATTATTAGATGCCTCATATAGGCCCTTTCACAAAAGTATGAGAAGTCAGATCTACAAGGAAAGCTCAGAGAGGAGAGGGAAGACCACACTTACTTGGTGTACATGAGCAAACATTCCTTTTTCCCCTTCTTCTGAGGCCACCTTTTCCAAGAAGTCTTTGCTGACTGTTTTTATTTCTTTATTAATGCTCCTTTTCTTTTTAACATTGCTGTTCCTTCCCAGTGACTTGCCCTACCTACCCACCCAACAGAACCTTCCCTGAGGTAGCTGGTGTGAAGTGGATAGTACATGTGGCCAGGAGTCAGAAAGACCAGTAGGTCAAATGCGACTCCAAATAACCTACTAGCTGTACGATTCTGGGAAAGTCACTTAACAGATATCTGCCTCAGTTTCCTCATCTGTAAAATGGGGAGAATAATAACATCTACCTTCCAGGGTTGTTGTAAGGCTCAGATGAGCTAATATCTGGAAAACACTTAGCACAGTGCCTGGCACACGGTAAGCAATATCTAAATGTCACCTATTCTTATTATTAACCAAGAAGTATAGTGAAACAAAATCAATCAATGCATTTGTCTGTGTCTGCCGGAGCATGAGTCATGCCACACCAGTGACCTACCACCTCCCTTCAGAGAAGCTTCAGGGGCAGGCCTTGGCAGCCACAACTGATCACTGCATTGAACAGAGTTCTGAAATTACTCAATGTTGGTCTCCTTTTCAAGACAATAGGACCTGAACCTAAGGAGACCTGAGAAGAAGCAGACATCTTTAGCAGAGCAGACTGGGAAGGTGTGTTTATAGGGAAGGAAGGAGAGGGGAAGGAGAAGATCTACAGCAATAATGACACCAGCTCCCATTCATATGGCACTCTAAGGTTTGCAGACAATCTCACACCTCCCACACCCTCCCACTTTACAGATGAGGAAACTGAGGTTAAGAAACAATGTTATTAGGTGACATGATCCACTTGGGCCAAGAATTCATGAGTAAAAAGTAGCAAAGCTGGAATTCAAACCCAGGTCTTTTGACTCTGAGTTGTGCTTGAATTTTACTGAACCAGACATTTGGCAGCTGGACCTGGAGCTAGCCTGAATGAAATTAGACCTAAGGAAGACTGTAGGAGAAGTCTAGTAGGATCTTGGAAAAGATGACCAAGTCTGTCTCCATTTTCCCATGTTATGACAGGGAAAGAGGATGGAGGAAGGAAGCTTCCATGCCCATTGGAACTCTTAAGTATTGTGACACCATGCTTTATAGTTTAGAAAGCCAGGGACCCAGGCCATCTGAGTTCTGATTCTCATAGTATTCTTAAAATCATGGGCTTTGGATATGGAAGGGACCTTAGAAGCCATGCAGCCTTCATTTAGCAGATAGGGAAACTGAGGCCAAGAATGGTGAAATGTCTTGTAAAATGTCACACAAGTAATAAATGAAATGGAAGAGCTATGGTTCCAGCAGAGGCCCTCTGATTTCAGAACTGCTGGACTTTCCACTGCAAAGCAAGCACCATCATGGTAGTGAGGACCACCAAGTCCAGCAGGTCACTTCCCCTCTTTAAGCCTCAGTTTCCCCATTAATAAAATAAGAACATTGGAGTAGATGATATTTAGGGGCCCTTCCTTCTAGCTCCAGAGTGAGTGAATAAGATCTAATTGGACACACACACACACACACACACACACACACACACACACACATACACACGTTGACCAGACCAATGGACGGGAAAGGAAGGAGCAGACAAGGGTAAAGGTCAGTGGGGGTCTCCAGCCAGTGCCATGCCACCTCCCTCCCCCCACTATACCCCCCAAGCCAACGGGTGTTTGTACTGATGAAACATGGTGTATACAAATAATTAAATGGAAGAATTGGAGTGATTAGGGCAGATGATTATTGTCAAATTATGATTTATCTTGTAGTAGAATTAGTATTCCCCCAAAGGGTTCCGTCTAGCGAGGAGCCCGCCACCGGGTCCGTGATTAATCGCTGTCTCCAGAAGGTCACCTACAGCCATTGCAGATTAACTCAGTGGGGAAAGTTCTTTCGGTAATTCAAGCTGTTGTTCTCACAACCTGTCATCTCCCGCTGAAAAGGACGGTTGCATCCGGGAGCCCACGGCCTTCGCCACAACCTCCCCCCCTTCCCCCCTTCATCTCCAACACACAAGGCTCTCCTGGACATGGAAACATGATGTATGGTGCAGCCAGACATGGGTGACCAAGGCAGTAAGGCGCCAAGAGGGGAAAAAGGATGGCTATTTTTTTTTTTGGCACACAGACCCCTTCACCCCCCACAGGCCATCAGTAGGAGGTAGGTTCTAAGAGAGGAAGGAACAAGGTAGCCAGGAAACAGAGGCACAGGAAGAGGGAGAGAGCAGGGATGAGCAGAGCTCTGTTGCAAAGGCTGACTGCAATTAAAGAGAAAATTGGATTTTCCCCTGTCCAGGAGACAGCTAGGAGTAGGAGCCAGGGCAGAGAGCAGAAGGCATCAGAGTTGGGGGGGGAGCAGGAGGCTGGTTCCATTGTCAGCATGTCAGACCCCACCTCTATCAGTTGCCTGGAGAATCCTAAGGGATCTCAGAGCTGCTGAGGTCAGTGACTCAGGGCGCTGGGTCCTAAGAGAGAAGTCCCCTCCTCCCCCCATCCCCCAAGTACACGTCCCCATAGGAGTAGACTGTGGTTCCAAGGTGGTTAGTCAGTTGGGCCCAGTTGCCTTAAACCATTCCTAAGTGAATAGATGAGGGAGAAAGACCCTGGGGCAAGCTGGGGAGGGAGAAGGACATGGGTATCCGGAGTACCTGATATTGAAGTTACTTACCAATGTCAGGCAGGGTATGTATGGCCTTGACTGTTGTGACAGAGGGAAGCTGCCCTCCCCCTCCCCACTCCATCCCAACGTCCTCAATCCTGCCCTTGGCAGGGATGCCTTCTGCCTGTTTACTGGTCCTTGGCTCCTTCCCTCTGCTTTCATTTGCCAATGGTGCCTTTAGCCATCCCCCTGGCTCTGTACCATTTATCTCTGAGCTTCAGGGTGCTGCTCCCCCTGAATGTTAATAGGGCCTCCTTTCAGTCTTTGTGCCTGGATCCCCTGTAGTGGAGAGGCGGGGGTGGGGGGGGTGGAGAGAGAGAGAGAGAGGAGTGGGCAAATTTTCTTTGCTCTGCTGGCCCTTGGGAGCCCAAACCCCTGACCCTGAAACTAAGTCTTTTTGCTTTGCAAAAGACAATAGCAGTCACCTGACCCTACCCAAGTTAAGAGGGAGGGGGTTCAAGCTCATGGTGATAAAGGTTAGAAAGTTTTCATGTGGATGGGGACAGGGGTCAGGGTTGGGGCAGGGGGATCAGAATCCAAGGAACAAAAAGAACCCAGTATGGGGAGAGAGGGACCAGATTTCAAGAAGGGAAAGCCTCAAGGGCTGCAAAAGCTCAGTACAGAATTCAAGAGCGGGAAGGAGTCTTGGAGACGATCTATGCTAATGTCCTTATTTTCCAGTTTTGTTTTGTTCCCCTTACTGAAGTTTGGGGTCTCATCCATTGGTTCATTCATTCATTCATTCCTATCATGTGTTCAGAACTGTGCTAGGGTTACAAAGACAAAAATAAAACAGTCCCTTCCCACAAAGAACTTACATTCTATTGGGAGGAAAGATGAGGTTATTTATAAGTAAACAATACATATACTATTTTTTTTCAATTCCAGCCTTTTGATTTCATTGGTGTTGGTATCTTCCAGTGAGAAAATTCCCTCTAACGAAGATATTAAAGGGTTGCCCAGGGCAGAGAACTCATCACTTACTCAGAGTCTTCACATACCCAAGTATAAGTCAGAGACAGGTCTGGAACTCAGGTCTTCTCGACTCAGACTGGCTCTCTATTCACTATACCTTCCTGCCTCTGTGGTATGTAAGAAAGACAGTGGGAGGGTTGGGGATGAATTCCCAGAGAGGGGCCTGCTTTCCCAAAAGTAGACCAGACAGGAGATATCATGGAATCTGCTCCCACGAAGGGCAACCCAGAGGATATGTCTCCTGACTGAGCTTGGAAATAACTCATGACCAACAAATCTAATACAATGGCTAAGGTGGGGCACTTCCTTGAGTTTCCCATAACCTAATTCAAACTCTTATCCCCTACTTCTTCCCCAAACTTTTTCTGCTTTAGAGGCAGGCTATGGGTGGCTCAATAGCTAGAGAGTGCTGCACTTTGGAATAAGGAAGACTCTGAGATAGGTCTATATTTTCTAGTGCACTCCAGCGTATACTACTTCAGTGGCTTGATCAAGGTCACACAACTAGTCAGTGTCTAATCCAGGATTCAAACTCAATGTGACCTCAGACACTTTCTATCTATGTGACCCTGGGTAAGTCACTTAACCACTGTTTGCCTCTGTTTCCTCAATTGTGAAATGGGTATAGTAACAGCACCTACCTTAAATGAGATATCATTGGTAAAACACTTAGTTTTAGTATAGTACCTGGCACACTGTAGGTACTTAATAAATGCTTGTTCCCTCCTCCCCTGTCCCTTGTTTGTAGGGTAGTGTGTTAGGAAGCTCACTAACGGGTTTACAAGTTGAGCATCCTACATGAATATAAAATATATGCAAGCCCCATGACTAGGGGCTATGGCAAAAAGTGACTAGTAACTAAGCCAGGAAAATCCTCCCCCTCTGCAAGAGAAAAGATTCTGTCTTCTTCTCCCTTCACTTTTGGACTTGGGAAGTAGAGACTTGGATTCCCTTGGACTTCCAGGATGGGAGACAGAAGAATATTTCTTTACCCTTCCCTACCCACTTGGGAGCCATGGTAGCTCTGAACACAAGGCAGAAAGAATATGTGTTGCTTATAATGAGCCTGTAACTGGGTCTCAAGGGAGAGGCTGCCTGAGTCCCAAGATGAGAGCTTGAAAGGAGCCAAATTTCATACTTAGCCTTACCATTCCTATGGTAGGTTCTAGGTATATGTCATATCCCTTTATTTTTTTTTGAGGAGGAGGAGTTAATTGGAGTTTAGTGACTTGCCCAGGGTCACACAGCTAGTAAATGTCTGAGGCTAGATTCAAACTCAGGTCTTCCTGATTCCAGTGGGCTCCATCCACTGTGCCACCTAGCTGTCCCATATCCCTTTACTACAAAGAGGCCCCATGATGTAGTTCATGGAGTATAGGACTTGGAATCAGGAAGACCTGTACTCAAATACTGTCTCAGACACTCACTAGAGGTATGACCTTGTTCAGGGTACTAGAAAACTGCACACTAGAGAACATGGTGTTAAATAATATCAGAGAGACATCAAAAACGTCTGAGGAGCTAGGTCGTTACTAAAGGGGAATCCAGGAGCTGGGTTGGAAAGGATGTGTAGAATTTGACAGACAAAGGGAGGAAGGGAGGATGGTCCAGGTTGCTGGAACAGCTTGAGCAAAGACCCAAAGGTCATATTTCTCTCCAGAGTCATTAAAATTCTGGGCTTTTGCCTCTAACATAGGATGGAAAAGCAGGAGGGGATGATTCAGAGGGTCATCGGGTGCAGAAAAAGAAGCATGATGGGGGCTAAACATTTGGTGCTAAAAAAAAAAACATGAGGTTCATCTACACACATTCATTCAGCCTGTTGGTTCCCCAACATATTAGGGCAAAAATAGTCTGTGTCTATACACATACACCCCCTCAAAATGCCTTTTGGTGGCTTCTTTCCTTTCTCCTGGCCTACCCCTACATTCAAGGAAACAGAACCTCCCTCCCCATCCTACTCCCTGATTCTCTAGCCGGAATATTCTCAGGACAATACAAAAAACTTGGAGAATCACTGGGTCACTTTCTCTTCTTTACTGAGAAGGAAACTAAGGCATGGGAGCAGATATGAGTGATATCAATAGGCCAGGAAATCAATGTCCCAGACTGAAATAGGAGCTGTATCTCCTTACCACTGATCTCCACTGTCCTCAGTCCTGAGTCCCTATGACCCTGCTCCAAACTCTAACCTAATCCAAGGGGAGGAGTATAGATTCAGAGCAAGAAAATCTGAACTGAAGATCCTCTCATCCATCCCCCACATTTGACAGATGAAGAAACTGGCTCAAAAAATGAATTAGCTCTGCCAGGGTCACACAGGACATAAGCAGTAGAATGGGAGCCCAGATCCTCTAGATTCCAAATTGAGAACTCTTTCTACTGTGCCAAGTCTTCTGATGATGACGATGGCAATGATGATAACATAGTAATACCTAGCATTAATAGAGCACTTCAAAGTGGCTTATCTCTTTTGATTCACACAAAATCTCTACAAGCTGGGTTGTTATTGATATTATTATATAAGGAAACTGAGTGATTTACCTAAACACCCAGCTAGTAACTGTCTGAGGCAGGATATGAACTCAAGGTCTTCCTAAATGTGAGCCCAGCACTCTGGTCACTGTACTCTCTAGCTACTTCTGAAGTAAGGGAGGGGATTTGTTTTTAGAAGAGGACAGGAAAGACAGACTTCTGACCAGAGGGAAAGACTAACCTTATTGGGGAGCAAGTAAAATGAGGATCAGAATTGGGAAAAGGCAGGGAAAAAAGGCCCTCCCTGAGTGAGGAATATAGAAGAGCATCCTAGGCAGGGGCAGGGAAGGACAGCGAGCCAGGAGGGGTAGGATCTGATTTCTCCAAACAGGGAGGCTGGACCAGATCCCTCAGGTTTCTAGCACAATTTCCTTTGACCTTTAATTAGAGACCTCTGCCAGGCAGAGGGGGGTGAAGGTGGGGGCTCCTGGATCCCTGGGGAGGAGAGGAAGGGAGCTTTTAGCAAAGGTTCTCCCTGGAAGCTGGCTCCAGCCAAGTGCTGACCTTTGGAGAGTGGAACGGCTCCAATGAACATGGATGAGAAATTCTCCCCCCACATACACGCTTCCTCCTCATAAGAAAGATGGGATTTGGTGCTGGAAGGAGGATGATTATAGCCCCAGACTGAGATGCTGGACTGGAATGTTTAGACTGACCCTCCTTCCTAACCTTCACCAGCTTCAGTAGCTGCCCTGGCAGGGGGCATCTGTCTATCTCCATCCCTAACACCAGCCCAGGACAGCACCCTGATGTCTGCCCCTGATGCCTAGGAGGGGAGGAGGCCCCTGGGGATTTTCATGCCACTTATTCCCTGAAGACCTGGGTTTCTTGGGTAGTGCCAACAATTCTCTCCAAGGCTGTGGAGCAAGGCCAGGGAGGGGAAGAGGGAGAATTCCCCACCCACACTTTCTAAATCACTGGGACCCTCCCAACTGGACTAGGGCTGGGAGGGGCAGCGAATTGGCTACAGATGGAAAGTTTCTAGGAATTCTGAAACCAGGGAGAAAATTATTTTGGGGGAGGGACAGTTGGTAGGAAACAGAAATCTTGGGGGAATTATAAATATCTGCTAAACTCATTTTAGACCCCTTTACAGAAGTTATTCTGTTTGTATATTCTAGGAAGGTAAAGACCCAAAAGAATTTAGCACGGGAGCAGGGGGCAGTGGGAGGGGCAGGGGTTGGGGTGGGAATGATTGTGTTCCTTTTTAAAGAGGAAAACCCCTAAAATCCTCCAGAAAAACATTTTCTGTTGCTTCTTTCAGTTTTCAGCTTTCCCTTCACCTCTCTATCTGGGGCTGTTTGTCACACAGACTCAGAGGCTCCTGGGTGGCCAGCATCTCCACTCTCTGCTTATGTACAGAGACTCTGGATGGAGGCTATATATGTCCTGGCTTGCTCTGTGTCAGGAAGGGATGAAAGGACCACAAAGGAACAACCAGAGACCTAACTCTCAGGAGGAGGGAGATGATTTCCCAATCTCTAAAGAACTTTCCTAGCAGAACTCAAAGCTCTTTCTACCAGATCTCCCTTCAGCCTTGATTATGCTACCCATCTCCCAAAGGTAAAGACTGTGGACCAAGGAAGGGGAGGCAAGAGAAGTAGGCAGGCAGAGTAGGTGCGTCAGGGGGAGGTAAAGGGTCTTCCCTCAAGTTCCCTGCCCTCAAATTTGTCTCCAATATGCCACAGGCCTGAAATTCCCACCAAATAATCATTACAAATGACCTAAAAAGACTAAAAAAAGAGCTAACTGTCCCATGAACACATGAACACATGTTGACACATGCACAATTCACCTTGGGAAGCAGAGACTAGAGGCCAATGAAGTAAGAAAGAAGCCTGTTCTGAGTCAGGAGATCAGGGCTTTAGTCTGAGATCTGCCACTATTTGCCTAGAGAGGATCAAAACAGGGCCTCTCTGGATTTTTGTTTCCCCATCTATAAAGTGAGGAAAGGGAAGGGAAGGGAATGGACAAAATGATCTTTAAAGGTCTTTTCTAATTCTAACTTTCTGTTACGTTCTAGGTTATTCTATGTTAGTTCTAACACTCTATGGAACTGGATCTGGGAGGAGACCAGCCTAGTGCCCCAGCAAGAAACCAAAACAGATTGAGTCTTCCTGACTACTAGCCCAGTGCCCTGTCCACTTGACTACAGTGGCCCAAACATGACCCAGTCAAGAGGTAGGGCCCCTGACTGAACCAGGACTAGTTACTATGCTTGGAGGGGTGATAAGAAATCTGAACAGTGGTAAAGTGGAAGACCAAAGGACCACAGGATTCCCAGGTCAGTGACACCTTCCTGGCAGCTTCCTACAACCTCCAGAGTTTTAGGATCTTAATATTTCCCAAGGACCAAGAGTATACTTTTTATTCTATCCTAGTCCAGAGAAGTCTAGAGGAACTCAGGGAGAAGAAATTTTTGCTGATTCCTTTTCTCTCCTTCCAAGAAAACAGGATCCTCCTCCATTCTATCAGTCCTCATCCCCATCCTCTCTCCATCCCAGTGGAGTCACTATGAGAGTACCTATACAGGCTCAGAGAATTTCAAGCAGGGACTTTGAGGTCCTCTTATCCAACCATCTCATTTCACCAATTTTGAAACTGAGTCTCAGAAAGGTTAAGCAACTTGCCTAAGGTCACACAGAGAATAAGTCCCAGACTGACTCTAAATCCATTTCTCCATTCTGCTTTGCTAAGGTTACTCAAAAACCTTCCACGGCTCCCTTCTGCCTCCAGGAAACAAGTTTACATGCCTTTGCTTGGCATTCAAGGCCTTCCATACTCTGATCCCAAACTACTTTTCAGGTCTTACTGCCAATTTCTTCCCCTTCCCAAACTTTTTATTTTAGCAAAACCAACATATTTGCTATTTCCTGGATAAAATTCCTACCACGACCCCTTTGTTCATACTATTGCCTCCACTTTCAATGCCTCCTGACCACCTACAAAGCTCCTATCCATTCTTTGAGCCAGTTCAAAAGCCACTTTTGGCCCTTATAGCACTTACTGCCTGTATAGTTTTTATGGAACTTATCCCTATATTTTAGTTATGTGTCTAATATTAAGAACCACCACTGGGTCCAAGGGGCTTGGACACCGGGATTCCTCTCCTCACCAGACCCATGCCTGCATTCTGGACTGGGTTCAGTCCTAAGGGACCCTGGTAAGGGGAAGAGTTATGCTGTTGTTTCAGTTGAGTCTGACTCTTTGTGACCCCACTTGGGGTTTTCTTAATAAAGATACTGGAGTGCCATTTCCTTCTTCAACTCATTTTACAGATGAGGAAACTGAGACAAACAGTTTAAGTGATTCGCCCAAGATCGCATAACTAGTGTCTGAGACTGGATTTGAATTCAGGAAGACAAGTCTTGAAGAGAGTTAGACTCCCTTTTTTCTAATACTATTTTTGGCTTATTATACCTTTACCTTATTGTCCTTAGAAAAAATTATTTACAGCTTACATTTGGGTTCATGTTTGAGTCTCCCCAAACTGGGGAATAAAAGGGCACTCAACATACAATTTAAAGTGGGCATGAGACATGGATTTATTTCCTACATACTCATAAGAAATGCAAAAGGACAAGAAGACTCACGGCACACATTGATAATACTTAAACAATCAGTAACTTACAACCACTGTTATATGCAAGTATTGGTAATTATTTCTTGTTAGTTATTATTATTTCCCAATACTATTATATAAGCCTTCTTTACTAGGATGGTAGCTGTATAAGTGGAGCTCAATCAATCATTAAACAATTTTTTTAAATTTATTAAGCACTTATTCTGTGCCAGGCACCATGCAAGCACTAGGGATACAAAAAGAGACCAAAAGACAATCCCTGCCCTCAAGGAGCTTACAATCTGGAGAGATAGAATCAGATATGAGAGAGTTATAAAGGAGAAATGACAGTCAACTGACTGGATACATAGAGTGAGTGAGCTGTCCAGTATGGGCCTGAGGTTTCAAACCTGTGTGGTTGGGAGAATAGTGGTGCCTTCAACAGAAATAAGAGAAATCTGGAAGAAGGAAAGGTATGGGGGGAAGATAATGAGCTCTGTTTTCAAGATTTTGAGTTTGAGATGCCTATGGAACATCCAGTTTAAATTTAAGTACAATAGGTAGCTAGCAGTGGGACACTGGGACTCAGGAGAGAAACTAGGACTGGGGATATGAACTAGAATCATCTGCACAGTGATGGCAATTGAACCCAAGGGAATCTGTGAGGTCATGAAGTGAGATAGCTCCTGACTGTCATCCAGTGTGCTAACTATCCCTCCAAGTTTTATTTCATCTGTCATTTTGATAACCATACTATATATGCCTTTATCTAAGTCATTGATAAAAATGTTAACAATAAAAAAACAAAGTTCAGATCCCTAAGGTCCCCCACTGGAGACTTCTTGACATATTTATGTTGAATCATGGGCATCTAACCAGTTTTGAATTTATTGAATTGCATTCTTGCCTAATCCATAGTTCTTTTTCTTCTCCACAAACACAGGATGAGATACTTTGTGGAAGTCTTCATTAAAATCTATGTAAGAGAAAGAGAGACAGACAGAGATAGACAGGGAGAGAGACAGAGAGAGACAGAGAGAGAGAGAGAGAGAGAGAAAATCTACAGCATTCTCTTCATCTGGCACGACTTGCTCTTGATAAAGCTATGCTAAACCTTCGTGATCACCACTTCCTTTTATAGATGTTCCCCAGTCATGTCTTTAATGATCCTGCCTAGAATTTTCCCTAGAATTGAAGTCAAGCTCACTGGCCTATAGTGAACAGGCTTTGTTTTCTCTCCTTTTTTGAAAATCAACATTACATTCACCCTTCTCAAATCTTGCAGTACCTCTCCCATTTCCCATGAACTTTAAAATATTCCTGACAATGACTTAGCAATCATATTTGCCATTTTTTTTACGATGATGGCCAGTACCCTCCCCTACTCCAAAATTATTTTGTATGTTTCTATGTGTTTATTTACATGTTCATGTTGTTTCCCCCAAATAGAATGTAAGTTCCTTGAGGGCAGGAGCTGTTTCCTTTTGGTTTTCCCTTTTTCTTCTACACTCTATCACCTAGGACCTTGCCTGGCATGTGGAGTAGGCACTTAATAAATGCTTGTTGAATGTTGAATAAATGAGTGGTTGGTCATTTTACCATCACAGATGGTGAGTAAACAGGTTTCTCTACTTGAATTCACATTGATCACAGCATAGTCATAGAAACACAGAATCTCAGGGCTGGAAGGAACATCAGGGGCCAATCAGCCCAACTCTTACCTGAAGCAGAAATCTCTGCTCCAATACACCCATTGTCTCAGCTGGAAAACTTCCAATGACAGGGAACTCTCTACCCTCCAAGAAAGTCCACTCCATTGCTAGACAACTCAAACTCTCAGGAAACTTCCTTACATTGAGCTGAAACACTGGTTCCTATAACTCACTCCCATTGATTCTACTACTCAGAATCTATCCAGAAGAAGTCTAATCCCCCTTACATATGCCACTCATTCCTCCCACTTCCTGAATTCCTATGGACTAATCCTTAGGAGACCTTGTCGTTTGATAATGAATACCCTACTATTTAATTGTTCCCTATTAGTAAATCTTGCCTCCCCCACCCAAGAAAAGTGATGCCCCGGAGACTGCTGAGTATGACCCTGAGCACCCAGCAAGTTTTCTGGAAGGACTCATCAGCAACCAAAGAAAAATTAACCAAGATACAGAGGAGTTGTCCATAGGCTATGTCATGGGGGAAGGGTCCTGGGAGCTGCCCTCATCTATTACTTCTGCCCTCTGGGCCCCAAAGGGCTGGGAGAGGCAGCTGGTACACACACACACACACACACACACACACACACACCCCTCCCGGAAGCCACGACACTGAAGTCTGAGCTCACTGGCTGCAGCATCTTTGATCCCTGCAGCCACAGCCCCCAAATTCTGATTGGCATCGAATTACCAGAGGCTGCGGAGGGAGATAATGATGGAGCAGAGACATTAAAGGGGGGGACCATCGGCTCATAAACCACTGGGGTCCATTTTTAATGACCCAATAAAAAGGAAGAAAGGAAAAAGGGAGGGGAAGAGAGCAAAGGATAAATCCCCCAACCACCCCCCAACTTCCCCCACCCCACCTACCCCCAGCTAGTGCCCCAATGGCACACAAAACAGAGCGCATCTCTGAAATTACGGCTGCCGAACAGCTCAGCATGACGGCAGCCAGGAGCCAGGGAGAATGTCTAGAGCTCACCTGTCTCACACACACACACACACACACACACACACACATACACATCCTCACTCACTCATAGGCTAACACACACACACAGGCACACAGTCTTATTCGGGCACACACATATACACACAAACACACATCTATGTGGATACATATACATGCATACATATAAACACCACACACATATTCTTACTCACAGATATACAATCACACCTATATGCTCAGATACACACACATACACACACACACATCATGTGTAGTGGGAAATGGGAAGATGTGGAAGGAAAACAGAATTGCAAACCTCAGGGTTGGGTGACCAAGAATGGGGAGATTAGGAGAGTGAATTATTTGAGGCTTACCCTATAACTGACTATGAGACCCAGTTGTGATGCCTGTCCATAGCTGAACCTCAAAAAAAAGAGGATGGTGAGAAAAGAGGGGAGCCCAATGGGTCTCAGTTTTATCATTTATAAAATGGGCTCTGAAGTCTCTTCTAGCTTGAGCTCCATGATCCTGTGGCTGTTATTTGTTCAGTTGTCTTTCAGTCCTATCTGACTCTTGGCAAAGATATTGGAATAATTTGCCATTTCCTTTTCCAGATCATTTTGCAGATGAGGAAACCAAGGCAAACAGAGTTAAGTGACTTGCCCAGGATCACACAGCTAGTAAGTGTCTGAGGTCAGACTTGAACTCAGGAAGATAAGTCTTTCTGACTCCAGACTCAGCACTCTATCCACTGCCCCACTTAGCTGTCCTATGACTATAAACCAAGAATTAATCTTCTTCTTAAAGAGATTGAAGGGTGGCAACTATTAACTCCTGTCTCCTGTTTCAGCATCTTCCTCTGCTACCAGGAGATTTCCTACTTGGAGCTGAGTTCCTCACACTTAGGTATGAAATCACTTCATATGATTCTGTCTGCAAAGGGGCCTCTGAAAGAGAACCCCTCAGGCCCATTTTACTCCCTCCCTAGTGAAAGCCAGGAACACTTTCCTAGTCAAAGACCATGGCAGCAGCATTGGGCTGATCTGACCATCAGGGGACTCAGGGCACCAGGCAGACACTATTCTGGGGAGTCAGGGGGTCACTGCTAAGGAGATCAATGCCAGAGGGCTGAGGGTCAGGACTGTGAGATCAAGGGTCAGAGCCACAAGGGTCAGGGCTATGAGGTCCATGTCGATGGCCACCTGTCAGCCTCCATCACTGTGACAATTTATCACCTCCTCTCACCTCCTCCCCCAGGGAGCCAGGAATGCAGCGTCTGCTGGGGTTTTGTGTTTGCTTCCTGTGTCCCTCCTTCCTCCTCCAGGTGGACTCAGATTTTATGAACCGTTCCTCAGGGCCTAATTAATGCAATTAATCAAAAGACTCCCAGAACCTGTGCCCAGGCCCAGTTTCTGGTGACTTGTCTTCAGGGACAGCTCAGTGAGGTGGGGGTTGGGGGTGGGCAAGGGTTTAGGCTTTACTGGGCAGAGCTCAAGTATTACAGGCAAGGGAAAGTAGCAGCAATTTTAGGTTATTAGGATGGAACCCCAAAGATCTCATCTTACAAGCTTGCATCCCCAATCCAACCTCCAAGAAGAAACCTTAAAAGGTCATCTCTTCCATCCCCCTGTCTCTAAAGAGGGCCTTACCTTGCCCAAATTAACAAGATAAAGGTCTCTATATATGGCTCTCCTCTCATCAATTCTCCCAATATTTAACCTCAATATCTTCCCCTTAAACCCCTTAGTCCCAGGTCATACAGCAAAATGATACAGATCCAGTTCCCATGTATTGCAGCCCCACTCACCTATATCATAGATTGCTCAAGCTGGGGGTGGGTGGGGAACAGGGAACAGGGGAGGAATATTTAGACAACATCTGGTATAACCCTTTCTTTTCACAGCTGAGGTAACTAAGAACCAAGTTCACCCAGTTAGTAAATAGCAGAAGCAGAACTCAAACCCTGACTGTCTAGCATTCCTCCTATCATAGCAACTTCTCCCCTGCTCTGAAGGGCATTCCAGACCTCTGTCCTGTCCTCCATCCTAACCTATAAGGGAATGAGTAAGACAGGGCCTTCCCCTGATAACCTCAAATGGAGAGGCTGGGAACCTGGCCCCTGTGCCAGCTCTAGTCCTTATATTAGCTATGACTCCAGCCTTGGCACCCACCCTCCTTCCAGACAGATGCAATGCAGTCTTTCCCTCTTCTCCCAGTTAGGGCAAGCTTCTGGGAAGATAAGTAGGGGAGGTCAGAGGGGAAATTGACTGGCTTTGGAATCAATCCTAGGGCTGCTATTTATGGATTAATTACAGATAAAAATAATATTAACTGATTATGTTGTTATTAATTATGTTAATTTATGTTATAGTGTATTAATAATAATTTATAATCTACATTAAATAATTTAATGATAATTTATAATAATTACATATAATTTATCATAGCAGATAACTTAATTAATAACTTAACACAATAAAATTATATAAGTATTGTATATTCTATATTATTTTACACATATTATCTCATTTCAGTCTAACATTGTAGGGGCAGTATGACATATATCAGTATTGCCATTTTATAGATCAGCAAACCAAGGTTCGAATGGTTAGGTGACTCGCTTCACAGTCACAGAGCTAGTGACTAGTCAGGGTCAGGATTACAACACAGGGCTTCCTAACTATAAGTTCAGGCCCTCTATCCTCATGTTAAACTCCCTCATCTAAATCTATGATTCTTTTGGGGTGGGATTTTAGTAGCAGAAGCCCTTTTCAGTATAATGGAAATATGCAAGACACAAAACCCGAGTTCTGATTCTGGTTCTGTCAATACCTTCCTTACAACACTAGACTAGTTACTCCTCTCAGGGCCTCAGTTTCTTTATCTGTAAAATGAGAGGACTGAATTAAATGATCCCTAACATCCCCTTCCAGCTCTAACATTCTATGATTCGTCTTATTCTGTATGATTAGTACAAGAGTTTTTAACTCCTCGGGTGGTCTGCTGCCCCAGCCCCACGTAGGAGGCCCTGGACCTCCTAGAGAGCAGCTTTATTAACATCACCCCCAAACATCCCAGGCACAGGAGGAGTGGGCTGGGGCTCAGTTGTCCCCAGGAACGAGGAGGAGGAAGAGAGTGGGACATGCCCAGCAGATGACCAAGAATCTGAGAGTTCCAGCCTGGAGAGAGGACAATGCCCTAGGGCTTCCTCGAGGTCTTCCTTCCTATTCAAACTCCCTGCTAAGTGTGGACACTGGCATGTTCCCCCCAACTCTTTCCCAAGGTCCACAGACCTTGAGTCTCCCCATCCATCAATAAGCTCCTCCATCTCCTCCAAAAGCAACTGTAGTGAAAAGTTTCCCTCCTCATAAACTCTGAGAGTTAGAGAGTATAGGGGACTTGAGTCAGAGGAGGGAAAGTCCTTATCACCCTACTTCATCTGCTCCTCTTCTCTGTTGGGGTACAGAATAGCTCATTTTTTGCCTTTGTTCAGGACAGGACCAAGAAGGAGGACCAGAGCAGCATGCAGGAAAATCTGGGGTGGGGGGAAGAATTGAAACAGGAAGAGGTAGCAGAGACCAAGATTTCAGGAAACAAGAGACCAATGAGTCAAAGATTCTCTCTGGGCCTCTATTTTCCTTATCTGTGAAATGGGAAAATAATTTTCAAAATATTATAGGGACTTGAAAATTCCCAGAATGTGTTTGAGGAGAAAGCTAAGGGAAAAAAGGGCATGCATATAAATATATGTATGTATGTATGTGAATATATATGTATGCATGTATATGTGCATCTCAATGCCTATGTGTCCACTCCAGTGTTGAAAGGATCACAGGTCTTAGCTTCCTGTTCTCAGCCATAGACACAGGTTGTGATGAGCTCATTCATGCAATAAACATTGAGCACAGACCAGGTTCTGCGCCAGGTGCTGGAGATACAAGGACAATCTGTGCCCTCACAGTATTTATATTTTACTGTGAGAATATAAGTGTGTACTTACTAAGCAAATCCAAAATTCAAAAACAATAAATGCCAACCACGCTCAAGGGAAGGGGAGGAAAAATTGGGGGGCTTCTTGGAAATGGCAACACGTGAGCTGAACCATGAGGGAAGTCAGGGATTCTTAGAAGCTGGGATGAGGAGGCAGTACCTGTCATGTATGGGCATGAGTGTTGCTGTGGTTTAGTCATTTCACTTGCATCTGATTCTTCATGACCTCATTTTGGATTTTCTTGGCAAAGGTACTGGAGTGGTTTGCTCTTATCCTTCTCCAATTCATTTGACAGGTGAGGAAACTGAGACAAACAGGGTTAAGTGATTTGCTCAGGGTCACACAGCTAGGAAGCGTCTGATGCTGGATTTGAAGTCACATATTCCTGACTCTAGCCCTGGAACTCTATCCACTGTGCCACCTAACTACCCTAAGGATACTGCAGTGGTTTGCCATTTCCTTCTCCAGTGGATTAAGGCAAATAGGGGTAAAGTCACTTGTCTAGGGTCACACAGCTAACAAGTGCCTGAGATCAAATTTGAACTCAGGTCTTTCTGACTTCAAGCCCAGAGCTCTATCCACAGAGTCACCTAACTGCCTGTGCAAATACAAAAACCAAAAACAAATACACCCATTTGACTGGAACAAAGAGCATGTGAGAAGGAAAAATAATGTGAAATCAGTCTGAAAAGATAGATTGGAGCCAGATGGTGACAGGTTTTTAAATGTTAGGCCAAGAAATTTATATTTATTCTAGAGGCAATAGGGAGCCACTGAAGCTTGTTGACCTTCAAGGTAGTGTAGAGTTCCAACCTACGTTTTCAGAATATCAATTTGGCATCTCTATGGATGATGGATTGGAGAGGCAAGAGACGGAGCAGGGAATCCCAACCTTTGTGCATCATAGACTCCTTTGGCAGTCTGGTAAAGCCTAGGGACCTCTTCTTAGAAGAATGCTCTTAAATGTATAAAATAAAATACATAGGATTACAAAGGAAACCAATTAGAGAGAAACACAGTTATCAAAGGCTTGCTGGACCTGGAGTCAGGAAGACCTGAGTTCAAATCCAGACTCAGACACTATCTCTGTGACCCTCTCATTTAACCTCCAGTGGAAACGGAAATGGCAAACCAATGCAGTATCTTTGCCAAGAAAACGTCATTCAGAGTCATGAAGAACAGAACATGACTGAACAACCACAACAATAATAAAATATATATATAAATAATTTTAAAAAACATTTTTAAACTGCAAGTTCACTAACCGCAGGTTAAGAGCCCCTGGCCTAGAGAAAGGGCACCCAATATGGAGGCTGTTGCAACTGTCCAGGCAAGAGTTGACAAGATACGACCTAAAATGGTGACCTTGTAAAAGAGAGAAGGGTGATAGATGGGAACAGTGATCAGGTTGTGGAATTAGCAAAACTCTGCAACTGATCGAAAGTAGAGTCTGGTCTCTGAGCTACCTTTGAAATGGAAGGACACTACAATTATCATGGCCAATGGAGAAGGAATGGACAAATTCTCCTCCTTTATTTCATTGGAAAACTGTAGATGCCATTCATAGTTTGTTTAACTGCCTTTTTCTTTGTTACAAGGGAAGCCTTTCTGAGTAGGATGGGTGCAGGGTAGCATGCATATGGAAGTGACTAATATAAAAACCATAGGCATCAATAAATCTTTGTTAGTAAAAAAAAAACCCAATAATACAATGTAATTAAGTGTACAGTTAAAACGTATGCTAGACTTAGAGTCAAAAAACTGGATTCAAATCTTTATTTACTATGTGCTTTTGGATAAATAACTTAACCTCTCTGGGCCTCAGTTTCCTCACTAGTAAAATGAAACAGTTGGACTAGGTGAAACTCTAAAGTCACCTTCCAGCCCTCAAACTATGATCTTATGATTCCCAACTATACTATGAATTCCTAGAAAACAGGGATCTAGTCTCTAGAGCAGTCAAGAACAAAACTAGATGCAAACAGCAGGCATCAATACATGCAAGTTGATTTGATCAACACGTATGTCACCCAATCAATTATAATAGCTAGCATTTATATAGTGGTTTGCAATGTTATGCCATTTGATCCTCACAATAACCCTGGGAGGTAGGTGCTATTCTGATCCCTATTTTACAGCTGAGGAAATTGAGGTGAACGGAGTTTAAATCACATAGCTAGTAAGTATATGGGACAGGACTTAAATTTGGATCTTCAGGATTCCAAGTCCAACATTATCCACACCACTACCTATAAGTTCAATAATCAAATATACTTGAATAGGCCTTGGCCTAAAGGGGCCAAGGTCTCCCATTGCATCCTGGGCCATCTCCAGACATCCTGATGAATAACTGGTCACTGGATCCAGATGACTCAGGAGGAGAAAGTGAGTCTGGTGACTTTACACAGCCCTCCCTCACTCAAAACAAAGTCAAGTGCAAGTCATGTCATGGTTTCTCTGATGGCATGGTCTTTTTCAGAAATGAAGGATGAACACAACAACTTCAGTCAAACACATACACACACACACACACACACACACACACACACACACACTACATTAAGTTCTGCACCTAGTTTGGGAATCTAGACTCCCAAGTTCCACTATCAATTCAGAAACTCCAAGTTGTCTTAGTTTAATAAGTTAAGTAAGACCATTTACTGCAATTTCTCCAGTTTCTGCCATAGAAGATGGAATATGCTCAAGACTTTCAGGGATGTCCTAAGACAGATAGGACCTGCAGTGCTTGGAGTAGTCCAGATTTAATTCAATATTCATTAAGCATTTACTATATACAAGAGGCAGCTAGGACTGCTAGACCTGGAGTCAGGAAGACCTGAACTCAAATTTCTTCTCAGATACTACCTAGCTGTAAGACTTGGGATAAGTCACTTAACCTCTGTTTGCCTTAATCTACTGGAGAAGAAAAGGACAAACCACTTCAGTATCTTTGCCAAGAAAACCCCATGGATAGTATGGGCATGATATAGTGCACTGGGTCACAAAGATTTGGACACGACTGACCAACTGAACAACAACAGTTTGTACAGAGCTTTGTGACTTAGTGTGTTCATCCTTCATTGCCAAAGAAGACCATGCCATCAGAGAAATAATGGCATAACTTGCACTTGACTTTGTTTTGAGTGAGGGAGGGCTGTGCAGGTCACCAGCCTCACTTCTCCTCCAGAGCCATCTGAATCCAGTGACCAGATACTTATCAGGAAGACTGGAGATGACCCAGGATGAGCCAATTGGAGTTAAGTGACTTGCCCAAGGTCACACAACTAGTGAGTGTCAAGTGTCTGAGGTGAAATTTGAACTTAGGTCCTCCTGACTCCTGCACTGGTGCTCTATCCACTGCACCACCTAGCTGCCCCGAGACTTAGTGGATAGTGAGGGAAAGCCCTGAAATCAGGAAAACCTAGGTGCCTCTGAAATATGCTAGCTGTGTGACCCTGGACAAGTCACTTGACTTCTCATTGCCCCCAGGACACCCTCAAAACAGGAGTTCTAAACTTTTTGTGGCATTCTGGTAAAACCTATGGACTCACAATCAGAATGATGTCTTTAAAAACATAAAATAAACTACATCGAATTACAAAGGAAACAAATTACATTGAAAGGACAATTATCAAAATATTTTGAAAACAAGGCCCATGAACTTGAACTCTAAACATGAACTTGAACTCTGATCCAAGTTAGGAGTTCTCCACACCATTGAAAACACAGGTCTGGACATGCCCCAAAGATGAAATTTATACTCTACTGGAGGAACCAAGATGGTATCTTCTCTGCTCCTGAACGTCTTACAAGGTAGCCTGGTGGCATTGAGAGATTGTGAGAGGTGATACAGTTCCTGTTTGGAAAGATGGCATGAATCAGGGTCAGGTTTTGAATTCAGGTCTTCCAGACTCCAAAGGCAAGCTGTCTATCCATTAGACCACAGTGCATCTCTAGGGGCACAAAAAGACAAAAAAAAAATAAGCAATCCCTGGCTTCAATTATATTGTAATTCAGATATATAGAAAAGAAAATAGAGTGTTATGAGGGCATGAAGATAATTAGAAGGAAAGAAGGGAACAAGCATTTATTAAATAGCTAGGATATACCGGGCAGTTAGTTAATGAACACTTTTACAAATATCTCATTTGGTACCTAAGAGGAAGGTACTGTAATCATCACACCCATTTTGCAAATGAGGAAACTAAGGCAGACAGAAGGTAAGTGACTTGCCCAGGTTCGTACAGCTAGTGTCTGAGGCAAGATTTGAATTCAGGTCTTCTGAGCTTTAACCACTGTACCAGCTAGCTGAAAGATAGAACCCTTTCAGTGGGGAGTGGGGGGAGAGGAAGGGGCGTGTAGCAAGGATGCATCAGGGAAGGCTTCACAGAAGTGGCAATCTAAAAGTAAGCCTTGAAGGAAGAGAAGGATTTTGACAAAGAAGAGGAAGGAGGGGGTGAGTGTATTCTAAGCATTAAGGGCTGTCTGCCCCAATGCATGGGCCAAGGATATCTTGAGGATGAAGCAATGCATCCACCCCCGGGGAAAGATCCGGCCTGAAGGGCCAGGGTGGGAGCCTGATGTCCTCCCAGCAGTGTAGACGTGGCTCTGGAGGCCACCGAGAGGAGCTGGTCATGCGGCAACGGGGAGGGGAAGGAGAGAGGGAGAAGGTGGCCAGGCAAGGGGCCGGGAGGCTCCAGTACAGCGTTATAAATCAAACGCGACTCAATTAGAGCCTGTGAAAGGTTGTGCACACCCAGCAGAAAACGGCCGCTCCTGGCTCCCCGCCAGCTCCCTGGGGGGGTGGGGGGGAGGGGAGGGGAAAGGGGGGAGAGAGACTGAGAGCCTGTGTGTGTGAGAGAAAGTGTGTGTGTGTGTGTGTGTGTGTGTGTAAGAGGGGAGAGGTAGATAAAGAGAGTCAGAGACAGAAAGACAAGAAGGTAAGGAAAAAGGGAGAGGGGGAAGAGAAAGAGAAGAGGAGAAAGGAGGGGAGAGGAGAGGGAGAAGGAGAAGGAGAGGAGAGGGAGAAGGAGAGGAGAGGGGAGGGGAGGAGAGGGGGAGAGAGAGAGAGAGAGAGAGAGAGAGAGAGAGAGGAGGAGAAGAGAGGAGAGCAGAGGAGAGGGAGAAGGAGAAAGAGAGGAGAGGAGAGCAGAGGAGAGGAGAGAAGAGGAGAGGGAGAAGGAGAAGGAGAGGAGAGAGAGAGGGGGAGAAAGAGAGGGAGAGACAAAAACAGAGGTAAAGGATAGTGAAAGCAGCCCATGGTTGTCACCCCTCTACGCTGGAGGCAAGGGGGAATGGAGGGGGCGAAGGAGATGATTCTGGGGGGAGAATTAGAATGAGGGGAGGAGGAGAACCAGGGAAAGGAGCCCCAAGGCCTAGGACTTCTGGTCTAGTTTCAGGTAGGGAGATAAACCACAATTCCCTGCAATGAAGGGAATACTATACACACACACACACACACCAAAAAACTGAAAGGGGTCATGCACAGTTTCCCCATGATCTGAGAGGATGGCCTGAGACTTGAGGTGAAAAGAGAAGTTCTGGCCAGGGTCTGAGGCAGACTGGGAACCTGACACACCCCTTGACTACTTGACCACAGTCTTCAGGACCCCAATGCAGGCTTCCACTGGTGAAGACCAGTCTATAAGAAGATGATGGCCAAAGGTTTAGCCCTGTTAGAGGAAACCTTGTAGACAGAGCAAGAAGGGAGTAAATCTGACCAGGGATGCTAGGGTAGGGACTCCTCCACCCAACCAGGGCCAAGGAGATCCATCCTATAGGAGGTTGGTCCATGGGGTGGGTATCAGGGACTCAAGCCAGAGAAAAGCGCTCCCACCTCATTACCTGATCTCTTATTTGGAAGGTGGAGCATAGCCTGGATTTGAGGGGTGGGGGTGGAGTTGGGCAAAAGGTCTGGGCTGTATCTGAGCTGACAGGTGGTGCTGTCCCAGCTCTATCCACATCTCAGGGCACACCCCCCCTCCCCTGCCCAGCCAGCCGGCCAAGGCTGGACTTGGAGACAAAAGGACCCTCAGTAAAGACAGACAAAGCATTCTTCATATCTGGATAATCAGATCGGCACCAGCTGCCCGCTATCCAACGCAGCCTGTCTCTCCTTGGCAACGGCAGCTCCAGTTCTTTGGGCAGACATGGCTCCGGGCACCCCTCTCCCGCCTGTCCATCCGCTCCTAAGTCTCAGAAAAATGTTGGATGGGAGAAATTCTCTCTCTAGCACCACTCTTCCTCTTTCCCATTAAAGGATCTGAATCCTGGTTAGATAGAGGCAATGACATCAGAAACAGCAATTTTGGTTTCTGTTGTCTCAGTTTTCCCCATCTGTACAATGGGAATTGCCACCTAGACATGTTGGCAGGATCTGTGCACGGAATCAGGCTGTGCATGGAATTTCAAGTGACACAGTTCTGGGCTCTTCTAGACCCTGTCTCCTAGACTCTGTCTCCTACTACTCTCCAGGGATTCTCAATCTAGTTATACATTTATCCAACATGGTCAGTCACTCACCAATGTGGGGAAGGGGGACAAGGAAAGGAATCACCAACTGAGCTCAAATAACCTTCATGGTCACACTAGAAACATAAATGTGTCTATACCATGCCTCTAACCTGACCACAGGGAAAGCTCCATGATGTCTGTGAGGGATAAAGGGACATTAGGAGGATGTCTTCTACCCCTAGTTATCTAAAAGATGTCCACATTTAGATTTTCCAGACACCTCTGGAAACTTCTTGCTTCCAGACACCTCTTAAAACTCTGCTTTTTGCAACCTATATGACTATGGGCAAGTCACTTACTTCTCTGGGCCTCCTATCAAAAATGAAGTGGCTTAGAAGACCCCTGGATCCCTTTCAGCTTTAAAGCCCTGTCCGCTGGACATTAAAGCTGGGGTAGGTTGGGTCAGATTCCAGCAAGAAGGAATTTAGCCTGGGTCCCATTTCAAGCTCTGCATGGGTTGTAGTATTGCATAGGCATCCAGGATGGGGAGGTGAGGAATTTGAGGGGAGAGTGGGAAGGAGGGGAAATGTTGGGATCTAAAGCATCTCTAACAGGCCAAGGGACACAACTAGAATGAAAATGCCATATGAAGAGCCTCAGAGATGACCTTTAACCTCCTTCATCTGGAATCTCCAGCAGGCCCAACATCTGGAACTATTTCTAGATGGGAAGAGAGCATGAGTTCCTTCAGGGTGCCAATAAAGGGGGGTGGAGATGTAGGGAATGCTGCAGTACATGTATCTCCCCTTTTGATATTGTGTCCTGGGGAAAGGTCATGCCCTTTGGCAGGGTCAGAGGTGCTTTGCCCCCCAACTAGGTTGGCCTCCTGGGGTTTACAGAACGGGGGGAGGGGGAATAGGAGAAGTAGAATTAGAAATTGTCCCTAATGTGGAGAAGGGAAGGAAAGAATGCCTTAAAAATGACGAGAATAAATTACTGAGAGGCAAGACCTGGGGGGTATGAGACATTAAAGAAGCTATGGGTGATTTCCCCCACTTTTCAGAAGGACAAGCTTACATTGAGGAATGTTATGAGATAGTCTCTATAATCTTATTTGCTCAGTCAGCAAGATGATGAGAAGTTAGCTCTTTTCTCATCCATTCCCCCTCAACTCCCACAATCCAAGGAGGATTTTATCTCTGTATATGTATATTATATGTAAACATGCAAATCAGTGTACAGATTAATGCATGCCTGTGATGTGGACACAAGCTTTTGTGTATGCACAGTGTGGAACTGGTCTGTTCCTATGTGTCTATATTTTGTATGTCTCCGCGTCCATGACCGTGCTTACAGGTGTCCACACAAACACTATTGATATCAGCATAATTTTTTCCTGGACCTTAGGTTTTAATGATATAATAATAATAGCTACAACAATAATCTTGTTTACATAGCACTTTAATATTTTCAGAGTACTTTACATATATTATCTCACTGGATCCTCACAACATTCTGGGATAGGTACTATTGTTATTCACATTTTAAAATGAGGAAATCTATGTTGAGAAATATCAGGTTACTTGTCCAGGGGTCACACATCCAGGGAATGTCACACATCTGAAGCAAAATACCAACTCAGATCCCCAACTTTAAGTTCAAAGCTCTATCATGGCACTTAGCTGGGGAAAACAACATGAACACAGATAAAGAAATATAATTTTTGTTTTTTACTCCTGTCCTTTGATTTCATCAGTGTTGAGATATTCCCCTGAGGAAATTCCCTCTTACATTACGTATCAGCAACTTCTCTGCAAAGTATAGTCTTAGTTCCCTAGGTGCATTAAGGAGTGAAGTGACTTATCCAGGGTCTCATTGTCAGTATGTAGCAGAAGTGGGACTCAAACCCAAGGTAATATATATTCAGTCTTCATCATATAACCAGTCATTCAGCCTAAATCTTCTGGTTTGAAGCTTATTTCTTCCCTAGTCTTTATCACTGATTGGGCATTGCTTCAGTCAAACTGAGACCTGGGAAAGACCTTGGTTTAAAAAGGCCAGCGTCTCCCACTGCATCCAGGACCATCACCAGTTGCCTGATTTATATCTTGCCACTGAACCCAGATGGCTGTGGCGGAAGGAGTGAGGCTGATGACTTTGCATGGCCCTCCCTCACTTAAATCCAATTCACTTGCAAGTCATGGCATCACCTCCCTGATGTCATGGGCCTCTTCAAGAACAAAGGGCAAACGAAACAATATACCACAACTTGTTCAGTCATTCCCCAATTGAGGGCATCCCCTCAATTTCCAATTCTGTGCCACCACAAAAAGAGTTGCTATAAATATTTTTGTACAAATAGATCCTTTCTCTCCCCTTTTTTAATATCTCTTTGGGATACAGACCTAATAGGGGATTGCTGGGTCAAAGGTATGCAGTTTTATAGTTCTTTGGGCATAGTTCCAAATTACTCTCCAGAAGAGTTGGATCAATTCACAACTGCACCACCCGTGCATTAGTGCCTTGGACCATTTCTAACTGGTCTTCCCATCTCCAATCTCTCTGCTCTCCAATCCATTCCCCACACAGCTGCCAGAATGATTGTCCTACACAAATCTAGCTATGCCACTCCCTTGCTCAAGAATCTTCTGTGGTTTCTTATTGCTTGTAGGACAAAAGCCAAACTCCACAGTTTGGAATTTAAAGCCCTTCCTAGTCTGGCTCCAGCCTACTTTTCCAGACTCCTATCACATTGTTCACCTTCACGCCCTCTTTGTTCCAGTCAAATTGTTCTACGTGCTTATTCCCTCCAGTCAGTAGTCCAAGTTCTCCTCCGGAGCTTTGGGACATGCTACCCCAAACGCTTAGAACACCTTCCTTCCTCGTCACCTCCTTTTAGAATCTGCCACTTTCTTCAAGGCTCAGCTCAAGTACAACCTCATACAGGAGGTCTTTCCTTCCTTATTTCTCAAGGTTTTTCTTTTGTTTGGTTGGGTTTTTTTACTTACAAAAAAACACATTTTATTCATCTGTTATTCCAAAGTTGAAAAATCAAGTCCTACTGCTAAGGAGAAAAACGAAACAAAACAAAAAGCTCTTCTCTCTCCTAAAGTCAAGACACAGAATGATCTGTTCTGGGACAGGTGAGTGTAGAGGACTAGGAGAGAAGATGGCAAGCAAAAAATCCCTCCCAAATACTTAAACAAAAAAAAAAAACTGTTCGACAGAAGCTGTGATAAATACAGGACAATGAAAGACAAGTAAAAATGAACAACACTGACCAGTGGCAATGTTGTCGTTCTTTCCCCCACCCTCCTTTCTTTCCCTGATAAGATCTTCTAGGAGTTTGAACAACTTTTCTCACCCAGAATCGTTGCTTCAAAACCACCCCTCCGATTTCATCAGGAATTGAATGAGAAGCACTTACTTCCCAAATTTTAAGTGCTCTCTCCTTTACCATATCATGTTGTCCTTATGTTTCTGGATCAATGTTTCATCCACCCAGTAGGATGGAAACTCCCCCTCAAAACCCCTAGACATCATCCCCTACTCTCCTCCCTTCCTCCAATCTCTGATAATGAGATGGCCCTCCTCCCAGTCAAGGCAAACCCTTCCACATGTACCCTCAATCCCATCCCCTCCCATCTTCTCCAGGTGATTGCCCCCTAAATCAAACCTCCTCTCTTTTTAATTTTCTCTAATCTCCCTACGTACTGGTAATTTCCCTGCTGCCTATAAACACGTCTTTCTTCTCCATTGTAAAAAAACAAACAAACAAACAAAAAACCTCCCTAGATCTTAAAAATCCGCTTACCACAATTTTTCTAGTGTTTTTGTATCATCAATATGATCTTCTACTCCTCACTCTCCCTCACCCAACATTTCCAATCAGTTGCCAGATCTCAATGTTTCTGCCTCTATAACATTTCAACCTCACATCCAACTGATTCTCTCTGCTGATGGATCAACCACCTTAGTTCAAGTTCTCATCACCTAGACGATTGCAAACAGCTAGATGGCTAAATGGATACAGCACTAGGTGGAGTCCGGGAGATTCATCTTCATGAATTCAAATCCAGTCTCAGACATTTGCAAGCTATGTGACCATAGTCAAGTCACTTAATCCTGTTTGCCTCCATTTCCTCCTCTGTAAAATGAGCTGGAGAAGGAAATGGCAAACCACTTTAACATTTTTGCCAAGAAAACCCCAAAGGGGGTCATGAGTCAGGCATGACTGAAAATGACACAACCAATATCCTCCTAAGTGGGCTCTCTGTCTCAGGCAAGAGGGGCTATCTCCAGTCATCCTGATCTATATCTTGCCACTGGACCCAGATGGCTTCTGAGGAGAAAGTGAGGCTGGTGACCTTGCACAGCCCTCCCTCAATCAAATCCATTTCACTTGCAAGTCAGGGCATTACCTTCCTAAAGTCATGGTCCTCTTAGAGAACGAAGGGCAAACAACAGCTTCAAGTCATCATCCTATATTTCTCTTCTCTTCAGTCAAACTTTAAGAAGAAAAAGTTTCTAATTATCATTACCTTCTCCTCTCTCTCTCTCTCTCTCTCTCTCTCTCTCTCTCTCTCTCTCTCCCCCCCCTCTTGCTCTCTCTTTCTCTCTGTCTCTTTCTTTCTCTCCCTTTCTCTCTCTTCTTTTCTCTCTCTCTCCCCCTCTCTCGTTCACTCTTTCTCTCTGTCTCTGTCTTTTCTCTCTCCCCCTTTTCCCCCTCCCCATCTCTCCATTTCTATCTCTCTGTCTCGCTAACTTCTTTAGTGACCATGGTTTTAAGTAATGTCTCTATGCAGAGGATTCACAAATCTGTACGTCTAGACTCAATCTCTCTCCTGAACATCAGTCTCTCCTCACAAGCTGAGTATTGAAAGTATTAGAAATTTCAGACCAGATGTTCTGGAGATATCACAGACTCACCATGTTCCAACACTCATTATTTTTCCTCCCAAACCCATTCCTCTCCCTAACTCTTGTTGTAAGCCCCACAATTCTTCTCAATTCTCAGGTTTGTGACCTCCATATTAACCTCCATTTCTCACTCCCTCGCACCCTACATGTTGAATCAAGTGCCAAATCTCTACTCCAGAAGATCTCTCACATCATCACCCTCATCACCACTCACCAAGATCATCGCCATAGCCTCCTATGTGGGCTCCCTGCCTTAAATCTCTCCCCATTCCAATCCATCCTCCCCACAGCTGCCAAAGTGATTTTCCTTAAATGCAGATCTGACCATATCACTCCCTAACTCAATAAATTCCAGTGGTTCCCTACTGCCTCTGGGATAAAATATAAATTCCTTTTTTTGAATTTTAAAAGCCTTTCACATCCTGGCACCAACCTATGCTTCCAGTCTCATTATACATTTCTCCACTCCCCACAATCTATGGTCTAGTCAAACTGGGGTCTCTCTGTTCTTTATGCATAACCCACCATCTCCTGTCTCTTTGCCTTTGCCCTGGAATGTGTTCCCTCCTTCCTTTCATCTTTTGGACTGTCTCTCTTCCTTTAAGATGCAGCTCAGACACTATCCTGTACATGAAACCTTCCCTGATCCAAACCTCCACCTCTCCCCAATCCCCAGCCTCTAGCCACTTATCTGATCTATGTTTATCTATACAACTGTTATCTCCCAGGATAGAATGGAAGCTCTTTGAGGTGAGGGACTATTTCAGGTTTTTCCATCTCTAGCTCCTTACATATTGCCACAGTAGACATAGTGCCACCACTTGATTGCTTGATTGAGAACAGGGAATAATTTTTATTTTATCTCTGTGCCCCGCAGTGCCTAGGTCAGAGTGCCTTGCACATAGCCATTTAATTTACAATTAAATGCTAATTGAATTGAATTCCAAATCTGTTTCTATCTATTGCACCAGAAATGACAAGGACTTACATATCTCAAGGCCTTCAAGGCCTACCCTGTGAGGTAGATAGGTCAAATATCTTCTCCATTTTACAGATGTGGAAAGCAGGACACAGAACAGATAAGTGACTTACCCAGGATCACATAGTTAGTAAGTGTTATATCTGGGATTCAAACCCAAACCCAGATATCCCAGTTCATAGCTTATTGCTTTGTCAGGCCTGCCTGGCCAAGGGCAACAGAGGGTGAGGCAAGGTCAACAAGGATGTACATCCAAGGACAGACGTGGCCCAGGGAATAGGAAAAGAGTCAAAAAGAGGGAAGAAATTTCAAGACAAATTTCAAAAGCTAACTTCATCATTTCCTTGACTGTGGATTCTGACCAGATTTGGGGGCTGGTAAGATTGAGAGGCAGGAGACAGGGGAGAGTGTCCAGGAAGTCTGCCATATATGTTCCTTTAATAATCAGTCAACCAGCAAACCTTTACTGAAGACCCACTTAGGGCCTACTGTGTACCCAGTTTCATTTCAGAAACATTTAACTAAGTACTTACATGTGCATAGCACCATGCTAGGCTGTGGGGGACGTTCAAAGCTTAGATAAGACACAGTCCCTGTTCTTATAAGATTCACAGTTTATAAAGGAGAGAAGACATACACAAGGACAACTATAATACAAAATCAAGTTCATTTAGAGGGGGCAACAAAAGTTTTATATGACACTCACTTTGAGTTGGATTTTAATGGATGGGCAGGTTAAATGAATCAAGAAGCAAGTGGGTCAGGGAAGATATTTCAGTTATAGGGAACAGCATGAGGCGAAGAGGTGGGACACTAGGTCACTTTCAAGGCACAGCCTAGTTTGGTTGGAGTACCAAGTACTTAGGTGGAAATAATAGAGAAACAAGACCTTTGTTAGGCAGTGTGAGAGAAAACCATTTCAGTCTGATCTGGAGAGGATCTAGTGAAAAGAGGGAGTCTCCTGATGACAACGTATTGGACAAAGTAGGGTCAGCTTCATCCCACCCCCAGTTCCTCAGAGGGTTACCTGTTCTGCTTTAAACCACTGTTTTATTTCTAATCATCTTTCCTTAGGCTCTATAATGGCAATCCCCCATGTGCCCCCAAAGTAGGCCCCCTACACAATCCAGTCATAAACCTAAGGTTTTCTCCTTACTTCAGTCTCCCATCCCTGTATTTTGTTTACAGACACAAAGAGGGGTAAGGGAGGAAGGTAGCCCGAAGACCAGCTGAGAAGACAATCCTACAAACTCTTAATAGTGCCCTTGAGGCCCCAGCCTGGTCCCCTTTGGCAGCCTCCCCAGAGCCTGGCTCCTTTCCCCTACCCCCAATTTATTTCTGAGAGTGATGGCTTTGCAGCCGCCTCCCACCAGGGCTCCGGGAAATCAGGTGGCTGCTCTTCTCTTTATTTATTTCCCTTTTTTTTCCTCCTTTTTAGGAGACGATAATTATTCAGATGATCGTGGTGATTTACTCAGCAATCAGAGTGGCTGAACACAGGCCGGCCAGCGGTGCCCAGAATGAGAATCACTGCGGGCCCCAGGGCTCCTGGCTCCTTACCTCTCCTGTCTGCTTTTGTTTCCCTCTCCCCACTTCTCCAGAACAAATGGGAGGGGGTGTGTGCATATGCCCAAGCAGGTACGGACATGTGTGCGACCATCAACGTGTACAGATGCGTACGCTTCATGGGAGGGCATGTGCATGAATGTGCATTCTGCTCTGTGTATGCAAGTGTGTGCGTGCATACATATGAGTAGGGGCGTGCAGCTTGCTCGTGTCTAAACACGTTCATGCCCCTAATGGGTGCATGTTGAATGCCCATGCCTGTGTATGTACACGTAGCTGGACTGTGTGCCTCTGTATGTTTTCCCATGTGTGCATGTGGTTAGCCGCCGCACCCCCCCCCCAATCCTGCTGCCCAGAAAGACTGTGCGACAGCAACGTTGTAAATGGCGGATCCGAGGTGACCTCATTAACATCTCTGCAGAGGCCCCTTAAAAACCATCAGTCTCATTTGGCTGCTCTAAGTGGAGGAGAACGCGGCTATGTTTCCTTGATCAATTGCTTAAAATTCAGGGTCGGGGTTCGGTGCTGAGAGAGGGCTTGGTGCCAACCCGCTCAGACGCTGGGTCTCTCTCTCTCTCTCTCTCTCTCTCTCTCTCTCTCTCTCTCTCTCTCTCTCTCTCTCTCTCCTCCCTCCCCCCACATTTCCCTCCCTCTTCCCTCACCTCTCTCCCGCTCTCCAAATGGGGGGGGGGGGGTTGAGGAGGAGGGAAAGAGAAATAGTGATGCTGTCGTATTGGAAAACATCCCTGTGCTGGCTGGGAACGGCCGGTAGGGAATCGGCGCTGGAAGCCGTTCCACTCGAGCAGATGGCTGAGAAACTTTGGCTGCGAGATAAATTGGGTCTGACGGTCTGAGGCCCAATCACAGATGGGTGGAATTCTCCGCACCGTCCCCAACGTCCGGGGCGGGGAAGGCACCTCGCTCATGCACCCCCTTTGTGCTGCGAGGCCTCTGTGCCTGCTTAATGCGGCCTGGAAAAATGCGCAGAAAGGCTTGGAGGCGCGCCCCCCCAACAAACAGTCTCATATCAAATGCTCCCTCCATCTCTTCGCCATTCACAGGACCCTCAAAGGCCAAGCGGGGCCAGAAAAGCAGAGGTCCGCTTGCTGCCACCTCCGAGCTGGCAGCCTGGCTTTTTCCCTCCTACATCTTTCAGAGAAAAGGGTCTGAAGCGTGGAGGTTAACAGCTGGGGAGGGGTGGGGGGGATGGCACGGAAGATGCACTTCCCTCCCCTCACTCCCTCTCTTCCACCCAACCCTGGGGATCATTATCTTAAATGGGGTTGTGAGGTGTGAAGAGAGAAAGAAGCTGAGCTGCCAGAGACAGAGAAAGAGAGGCCCATAGACAGACAGCCAGAGCCAGGGAGTCAGAGCCAGAGATAGAGGCAAAAACAGAAACAGACAGAGGCAGAGGCAGACAGAACAGGAGGTCAAATGCCTGAGCCAGCCTGAGAGGGACACAATGAAAGAGGGAAACGTACACACATAATGAGGAAAAGACAGAAGAGGCAGGGAGTGAGATAGAAAAACACACACACCCAAAGGGAGGGGGTTATAGAGACAGACAGAAAAGGAGAGAGACCGAGCAAAAGAGACACACAAAGAGAGGCAGAAAACGCAGGAAGAGCCGGCTCTGGGAACATCAGTTGTGCAGAACAGCTCCCAGAGAGCAATGGTCCCTGCACATCTGTAGAAGCCAAATCTCTGGGGAGGGGAGAGAAGGGGAAGGGAGGGAAGCAGCCCAGGGCCAGATGCTCCCCCTCAGCCTGCCTCTGACTCCCTCAGGAATCCCTCAAGTCCACAATCTCAGGCTCTGTGTCTATCCCTTCACCTCTCCCAGCCTCGGTTTCCCCAGGAGTTTAGGGGTGATGATGGTAGTGTGAGTAATATTGTGAGAGGGAAGGAGGAGGGAGGGAGGGAGGAAAGAGGGACTTGGATTGCAGTAATCAGGCTGCAGCAGATAGCCTTGCCAGTAGACAGAGGCAGTTTCCCAAATGCATCAGTCCAGCGAGCAAATATCGATCACAGCAAAGCCAAGCTCAATACCCACTTGAGCAGCACTAAATCCTGTCTTTCCCCCTGCAGAAGGCAACACCTGAATCGCCACATACCCAATCTCCCTGACAGCAGGGACTCCTGGCGCCACTGGCTCCCCATCTGCCCCCAGACCATCACACAAATGCTATCACTGTGTTCCAAATCTCCAAACTCCTGCAGACTCTGGGACAGGGAACCCTCTGTCCTTGAGGATCCCTAGGAAAAGAGACGCTACCCCTCTATGCTCCCTTCCCCCATCTCCAGTTCTCCAGTCTGTCTGGGTCAGAGAAAAGGCCATTCTGGTCAGATGATGAACAGAATGCCCTCTCTAAAGCTGTCCCCCCACCACCATTCCACCGGGTCCTGGACCCTGAAAGATTGGAAAATCCTCCAGAGTTGATGAAGTTGAAGTTTCATAAAGGGCTTGAATGATGCAGCCAATCAGAATGTCCTCATTTACATAGGAATTCTGATTGGTTAGGCAGGCTTCCCTTTAGGACTTTACTTTACTGAAGAAAAGAACAGGTTTCTACAGGTGTAGGCAAGGGGAGGGGGAGCTTAGACAGGGTAGGGGGCGCAATCTAGAAAGCTTCCCGGGGCCCTTAGGCAGGGTGTTACCTTCCCTTCTAGCTCCTAAATGTACTCATCAACTTAGGACTCTGAGCCCGAACACCTCCCACTCCAACCCTGGGAACTGAGCCCTCACGGAAGAAAGGGCCTCTTCCCTGGGGTCATTAATGCTTATTTCTACAGCATCTGTGGAGACAACTCAGAGTCCTTCGGGGTGATGATGTCAGGGGTTAAGCCTGGTCAGTCCCAAGGACAAGCTTTCTCCCCAGTTCCATATCCTGGGACAATTCCCCACTACCCCAAGGCGTCCTTCTCCACACATCAATGTGTCCAATTACCAGTCTGATCCTGGGCACCATCCTGACCTTGAGATCAGGTTTTCTCTTATAACCACAGGGCCCAGCATACCCTCTGACCTGCCACTGAGTCCCTGCAATTAATTGGGCCTGCTCATTTCCACCGCCTGCCCTGGACACTGCTACTTACCTACCCACCCACGCACCCCATCTTTATATCACAAGATAATCAGGATCTGGAAAGATCTGGATACTCTCCAATAGACACCTCCATACTCATTATGCTTACCCCAACCAACATACAAAACAGGAGCTATGGGTTTGGGGATAAAGGGGAGAGAGAGCCCATGGGGTAGAAGGATGAGAGATGGGGAGGAAAGCTCTGGATAAAGAAGTAAATTCATGAGGTTCAGTATCAGGCAGGGAGGGCAATCAAACCTGTCTGGCTAAAAACTCCCCCTACCCCAAATCCTCCTCTCAACCCCATCATGTGGGTCATCAGTTGGTTCACAATGAGGAAAAGGATGGAGGATGGAGGAGGGAGAGGGGGAGGAAGAAGCAGAGAGCATTCTCTGGAAGATAGGAAGACTCAGGGGCTGAGAGCCACAGAAATTGAAAAGACTCAGAGCAGTTTGGGTTAAAAGAAACAGCTTCCCCCACTCTCCAACTGCCCCCCTTCTACCTCGCCCCTTTTACAGATTCAGTCAAGACTCTTTCTTCCTGCTGGGAAAAGGTTCCCCTGGGGTTATCAAACAAACACTGGATCTTGTCTTCTCATCCCTCCCTCCTCTGGAGGGAGAACAAGAATATTAAGTCTACTTCAGTCTCTCAGGGATCTCTAAGCATGTTAGAATGTTATCAGTTATTCCACATGCAACACCCTCTCCCCCCAAACACACCCAAGGTATTAGTGGTAGTGAGTAAAGACTATGAGTCCATCCTGTGGGGAGACTGATGAATGGGGAAGGGGAGAGGGTCTATTTGAGCGACACAGTTTTGACAATGAGAAAGAAATAGCCTAGAACCCTCAGACTGAGCCTGAGAAAGTTCCCTTCTCCTGACAGACATATTAACATCCTTCACTCTGTCCAGAATCCAAACAAGTGGGAGCAGTTTGGGCCACATGTCAATATCTGTTTATGCATCTGTGTAGGTCTATGACATGTTTGTCTGCCTGTCTCAGGATGAAGAAAAGGTGCTGTGCCTTCCTGGGTTTATGTGTATCTCTGCAATTATTTGGATATGTGCAACTGTGGTGCATGAGTATATGTGTGTGTGCAAGAAAGAGAGAGAGAGAGAGAGAGAGAGAGTGCATATGTTTCTTTGTGCACACGTCTCCAGCCTGGCTTGGGCTACCCTGAAGCCCACAGCAAACATGCCTTGTTTGCAGAACGGAAATGCCGCAGACCCAACCCTCTGATACAGCAACACTGAAAGCCACCTGACAAAGCAAACAGCAGAGGCCTCCCTGGGCTGGAAGCCTGAGTAGAGGGAGGAAGGGACAGAGGTCACCTCAGAGGGCTCCAATCTGCTGCCTCCTGCCTTAAACAGGCAGGCCTTCCTCCCACCTCAGTTACAAACCAGTAGAGAAGAGTTGGACGCTTGGCTTCCAATCTGGCTTCTAAGTGAGGTTTGCTGAGACCTTGGACAAGTCACTTTGTCTTGATGTGCCCTGGTTTCTTCCTCCTGGGAAAGGTCCAGCTTGAAGATTGTGTAATGGATAGACACTAGTTGGGGTGGGTGTAGGGGTAAGATTGTATGCAAAGGGATCTGGAGGCACAGACCTGAGTGAATTCCAGCATCTCTGGTCTGACTTGGAGGAGAGCCAGTCCCACCTGGAGGCAGAGTAAACCTCCCACCTCTCCTAAACTAAAACTCGGATTCAAGTCTGGAGGGCTTTTCTAGTTTGACTTCCACAGTTCCAGTTTCACTCATTCCCCACTCCCACTGGCATTTTCTTTTGCCGAAAGGAGACAGTTAGCATGGGGCAGGAGGGGTTGTGTGGAAGTGGGGGGAAGGGGGAGGCAACCTAGGAGATGAGCTCCACCACCAGGACCCACACTGTGAAGCTGAGATAATCCCGGGCCATCTGTCTTGTTTCTGCTAACCGGCTCAGCCGGACAGCTGCCTGGAGGCCCTGGGCAGAGGCGAAGGCATGCTGAGCGGCTTGTGGAGTAGGAAAGGGAGTCAGGCTCACATGGGGACTGGATGGTAGAGAGGAGACAGGGGCTTTCTGCCTCTAACTCCAAACATCCCCAGCCCTCCTCCTGCCTCTCCTGCTTTTCTTCTCTTTGTCTCTGCAGAACCAACATCTAATAATTTTGAAGTCACCTAAGAATCCCTCTCTGTCCTCTCTCCAAAGGTAATCAAAAACAAAAGATTCTCCCCCTCCCCAACCACAAAACATTCTAGGCTAGGAAAGGGGTTGCTGTTCTGGATGAAAAGGGATGGACAAAACGGCCTCTGAACAGATAAGTAATACTGATTTTTTTTTTTCTCCAGCTATTTTTTTTTTGTCCAGTGCTGCCATGGACCTTACACGTCTCTGATGGGAGCCAGTGAAGTACAGAATCTGCCCTACTCAAACCCTCACACTTCATGCTGCCCCAGTCTTCCAGATACCATCTCATGCATTTTATCCTCCCCATCCAGGACCAATGAGAATGTCTCAAAATAGATAACTCCTCTTCTGCTGTGAAGGTCAGTTATTTGGTGAACAAGTATTTATTAACCACTTACACAGAACTAAGAGTTCAAGATACAAAGAAAGGCAAAAAAAGATAGCCCCTGCCTTCAAGGCGTATACATTCTAATTAGGAAGGCAATGTATAAATAACTAGTCACAGTAACTAGAAGGTCATGTGAAAGGGGAAGGCATTAGTAGCTAGGGGGATTGGTCTCCTACAGGTAGAAGAGAAAGAAAGAAAGTCTATTGCCTGGTGGGAAACCCACCACGCCCATCTCTACCTTTCTCAGCTTGAGGGGTAGGTTTTATGAGCCCATAGTTCCCACTGGCAGAAAGGACCCACTTCCCACCACACACACACATACACACACACAAGAAAAACTCAGACCTGGGCAAACCCAGACAACAGTCACATACAAACTCAGACATTCTTAAAGATAGAGTCACAAACTCAGCATCTATATACCTCACATAAATCCTCACATCCCCATGAGGCAATGGAGCCTGAGAGGAAAGAGCCCTGAATTAGGAAATGGTCAGAAAACCTATAACTTAGAAGCTTCTGCACCCAACTCACTGATCTTGAATAAACAACTTTTCCCTCTCTGGGCCTTAGTTTCTTCATCTGCAAACTGAACAGGTTGAACAAAATGGCCACAGAAGACCCTTCCAACTCTGGAATTTTCTGATTTACACACACAAATGTTCACACTCAAAGTCACAGTGCACACAGATTGTGAGATCATAGACTTCTTGATCATAGCTTGAAGGAACCTCTAATCCAATGACTTTATGCTACAGATGAGGAAATTGAGACCCAGAGAAGTTCAATGACTTGACCAAGGTCTCAAAAGAATAGCTAACACTAATAGTTAACATTTATATAATGCTTACTACATTCCAGGCACTGTGCTCAGTACTTTATAATTATTACCTCATTTGATTTTCACAACCACTCTGGGAGGTAGGTGCAGTTATTAGCCCCGTTTTACAATTGAGGAAACTGAGGCAGATTGAGGCTAAGTGACTTGTCCAAGGTCACATGGCTAGTGTCTCAGTCTGGATTTGAACTCATGTCTTCTGGATTCCAGGTCCAGCATCACAGAGACAGTGTGATAGAACTGGAATATGAACTAAGGGTATTCAGTTCAGTAGTTTTTCAGTCATGTTTAACTCATCAAGACCCCCTTTGGGATTTTCTTGGCAATGATACTGGAGTGGTTTGCCATTTCCTTCTCCAGCTCATTTTATAGATGAGGAAACTGAGGCAAGCAAAGTTAAGTGACTCACCCAGGGTCACAAAGCTAAGAAGTATCTGAGGCCACATCTAAACTCAGGAAGATGAGTCTCCTTGATTCCAGGCTCTGCACTCTATACACTGTGTCACCTAGCTTCCCAAACTGAAGGTGTGCTGACTTCATATCCTGCACAGTTTCTGTTGTCAGACCATCAAGAAGTATTTATTATGTGACTATTATGTGCCAGGCACCTGGAGATACCAAGAAAGGCAAGAGACAACCCCTGCCCTCAGAAAGTTCACAATCTAAAAGAAGAAGCAAAAGGTAAACAAATATGCACAAACAAGCTATTTACAGGATAAAACAGGGGCAATCCACAGAGAGAAGGGGCTAGAATTTAAAAAGATGAAATTCTATCTAAGGCCTGAAGGAAGTAGGGAAGTCAGGAGGCAGGGATAAGGAGGGAGAGCATTGCAGACATGGGGGATAGCCCATGAAGATGCCCAGAGCTGAGAGCTGGGGTATCTTGTTCATAGAACACCCAGGAGACCAGTTTCACTAAATAGAAGAGTGAAAAGAGGAGTAAATAAGGTGTACCAACCTCACATATATATGTGTGTATATGTGTATATGTATATATACACATATACACACATATTTCATATATCCCTATACCTCATATACATACATACATACACACACAGAGAGATACTCACAAAGCACCCAACTCAGAGACTCACACACAAATGCACACTTACACCCTCACACAGTTCATTCCCTCACCCACCCACACAGTTCACATGACCACCTCTCCCTGTCTCTGGGGAATGTCTCTGCCCCTGCAGAGTCACAGCTGTTGTCATCAAAGAGTCTTGACAGCGACCCTCCCCCATCCACAAGTTAGAGAGAGCCTGGCCCTGTTTGGGCCCCAGGCTGGTGCTCAGCTCTGTTTCTGTACTATTGGACTCACCCTGACTTCAGACAAACTGTCCCCTGGAGCTAATCCTGAGAAGCAGTTCAGAGCCAAACAAACATGGCTTCAGAGGTCAACAGTGTGGTGCCCAGACCTCACCTCTGTCCCTAGTCAGGTTCTAGACAGTTCCAAGTCCATTTAGTGTGTGTGCGTGCGTGTGTGTGTGTGTGTGTGTGTGTGTGTGTGTGTGTGTGTTGGAGGTGGGACTCAATAGTCAGAACACAGACACCTTGCCTTGACTACCACTGACCATGGGCGTCATTTATTAAACATCTACAGTGTGCATGGCATTGTACTGACTGCTAGGAAGCTAGGAATTTGATGGTCCAAACCTGGGATTACATTGGTGTGGAAACTCCCTTCAACAATGCTTCTCAACACCACTTTGATAACTGAGACTTTAAGTGACTTGCCACAGTCAGTGGTCATACAGAAAAATGTCCAAGACTAGGTAGGAACTCAAGCCTTCCTCATTCCCCAGGCAGTTCTGGGTCCTCCATGCCTCTCTGGTGCTGGGATACAGACACAAAGAAAACCATCCCTGTTCTCAAGAAAATTACCTGTGGCATTGCGTTCTAGTCATACAAAGACATTTAAATCAAACCCTTGCCCTCAAGAGGTCTTACCATCCAAAACACAAAGAGGATCACAAAAATGAGAAATAAACAGCAAACAAATTCCTGAGCAGAGAATCATAATATAAATATATTCAGTCTAATAAGTCGGCATAGCAACAACAACAACATGATGAATGGAAACATTTTTATAGCGAATGGCTACAACATAATGAAAATCAGCTTTCTAGGGTAGAAACCTTTCCGATGGAAGGATCGTTGATTCATTCACTTGTTAAATGAATAGCTTAAAAAGTATTTATTCATCTATTATTATGAACCCAGTTAAATGCTAAGAATACAATGAGAGACAGGCCTTTCCCTCAAGGAGTTTATACTCTAGTTGTGGGAGACAATACATAGAAGTTCAGAAGCAAGGGCAGATGGCAAACCCCAGACATGTACATGTGCAAGCCCTAAGGGAAGCAGAAGATCAGAAGGCAAAGTTCAGAGATTATTAGATAAACTGTAGTATAGTTGTTAAGATATAGAGCTTGTATACAGTAATTAGTAACACTATATGAGAAGCACACTTTGTAAAATTCAAGAATTCATCATACAGCCATTCTGTCCAAATGACACAGAGCCTTCAAGAGCTTCTATGGCCAAAAAAAAAAATTCATAATCCTGCAGCTAACCCAGTGATGAGCTTGGTGAACCAAACAGCTAGTTGAGTCCTCAGGCATAGCACTGAAGTCTTGCCAGCTTGGTGGAGCCTACTAGAGTTATGTCCTACTGGTATAGCCTTCAAGGACCCAGGGTCACCTCCCTGCCATGATGAGGCACAGAGGAGGACTCTCTTTAGTGGAGAGACCAAGTATTACTACTACATATAAAGAAAGAGGCCTTGTCTAGTGAACAACTGTATTGCATGATAAGCAGTAATAATATTAGATGAAATAAGTAGTTCAGATATTAATAGATAGCTTCACTGTGCCTGGTAAGGCAGGGGAGCTGCATTTGTGCAAAGAATTATTAACTATACTCTGACCAGTCTAGCTGGCCTAGCAATCCATCTAGGAAAAACCAAGCAGCAGAAGACAGATATAACCCAGATTGCATGGCAGAAAGAGGACTGGCCTTGGATTTAAGAGGATGTGGATAAGAATCTTGACTTTGGTCCTTCTAGCTGTGTGCCCATGAACAAGTCAATCAACCTCTTTATGTCTCAGTTTCTTTACCTATACAATGGAATTAGTCCTATTGCACGCTCTATCTTAACAGGAAAATACTTTGCAGGTCCAAAGCTCCCACCTGGTTGGCCAGAAACAGAGAGTATCTGCACATGTACAAGACACTATCATTATGGCATGGAGTTGGACAAGTGGCTCATTGAATGAGTCCTTAGTGAATACATCTTGGACAGTGCTGGAGATGGACAATAAGATGAACCAGGAATTGAAGAGGAGGAGGAGAGTGGGTTGGGTCACCTTCAGGAAATTGTGCGGTTCTTTCAGTGATCCCAAATTGCTCCCTGCTACAAAAGCTTAGTCTTTTCAACACTGATATTCTCCCATTGGTGCTGTAGGGTTGCAAACCATGAGACACCACAATCATAATAGGACTTTATGAAGAATTACAGTTGCAGGCAACCGAATGGGCAGGTAGAAGATGCCAGGTGGGTGTCAGTGGACTCCAGCATCCTGCCAAAAATGACTTTCATGTAAGAAGTGATATAAAAGACAGCTTGAGGATCTGTAGGACTGAAAAAAAAAAAGGGGAGGTTGGTCATACAGTAAGAATAAGGGTGCCCATGAGACAGACAGACAGATAAACCTTTTGTTTTTACATCAACTTCATTTATGAATACATATTTTGGACACCATCTTCAGATAATAGGCTCATCACCCAAAGCCTCTCCAGCTTGGTAGGGGCTGCCATGAGGAGAACCAAGATGGGAATTTTCTTTAGTGGAGACTTTGTATCTATATTATCTTATAACAAAGGATAAAAATGCAAGATTTTTTAAAGCATTTCAACAAGGCCAATCAACACTTTAACCAACTTGGGTCATGTAATCTATATTCCTCCCACATAGTCCACAAACTAGACTACAAGGGGGAGTAGATAGATGCGTTTCACAACTCTTCTCTAAGTTCAAGCTAGATTGTTATAATTCTACAGGTTTGGGTTTTTGTTATTGTTGTTTCCATTTCCATTGTTGTAGTAATTATATATGCTATTTTCCTGGTTGTAATTACTTCACTTTTCAACAGTTCATATAAGTCTTCCTGTACTTCTCTGTATTCATAGTTACTCTTTGTGTCTGACAGTACAGCCATATTTTATTATATTTATGTACTTCAGTTTGTTTAGCTGTTCCCCAATAAATGGGCATCTATTTTGGTTCCAGGGTGAATGAGTGTCCTCTAGGGTGAGGACTTGCTGAGTGAGCCCTTTTCAGGACTGCTCACATCCACCTTTGCTGTCCATCTGGCAGTCAACTCTCACCTGTGGTTCCAAGCAGCTGTAGCATGTGCAGCGGTTACACCCTGGTAAACCATCTGGGCAGACGGGCTAAACCAGGTTGGGAGGTAACCAAGAGATCACAGACCTGTCAGTGAGTTAAGGGGATGTCTACCCCAAGCATGTGAAGACTTTACCCCCCAAGGAATGGTAAGATGAGAACAATGTGTTGCAATAGCTATGAAGGCAGCTGAAGCAGGAGCTTCAGTTTGCTGCTTAGAGTTTGGTCAGACATCAAAGGCACCAAGGTCATCCACTGCATCCAGGGCCATCGTCAATTGTCCTGACTTTTGTCTTGCCACTGGACATCAGTGACTCTGGAAGAAAGAATGAGGCTAATGACTGTGTAATTCTACCTCACTTAACTGAGAACACTTACCTGTTGTTGCATGACATCCTTGGTCCCCATGATGTCACTTGTCCCCATGACATCATTGGGACTCTCCAGAAATGAAGGACAAACAAACAACTTTAGTTATTTCTGATTCTTTGCTATCACAAAAAGTGCCATTGTGAATATTTTAGTGGGGATGAGACTTTTCTTTCTTTGACTTCCTTATGGTATATATATGCCTAGCAACATAGATGAAAAGTTATGGACATTTTAGCCATTTTTTAAAGGATAGTTACAAAATGCTTTCCAGAATGGTTGGATAAAGTCACAGCTTTACCAATGTTAGTTTACCAATGCTTTTCTTTCCACAGTCCCTAACAACATTGAATATTTCCATCTTTGACAGTTTACCAACTCTGAGATAATACTTTAGAATCATTTCAACATAATACTAAGAACACCAGAGGAAGCTCTCCAGTGTATTGGGTGGCTGTTGTCCTTCGTTTTCGAAGAGGATCAAAATGACATCACCATGATAAAGTGAAGTTTCAATGAGTCTGACTGTGGCTGATCAGACCAATACAAGCTCAGAATGCTCTACCACAGGTTGGGCACAGTTAGTCTTTGTGAATATTTGGGATGGATACTCCAAATTTGCACTTCCTATTTTACTTTGCTATTTCCTATTTTCCTATTTTTACTTTGCTCATAAAGCACAGCACCCTTTCTGATGTGGGCATGCCATGCTGAGTGGTCCTGTGCCACTGCCTCCCATGTTGCACAGTCAAATCCAAAGTTCTTGAGAGAGTCCTTGAGAGTGTCCTTGTATTGCTTCTTCTGACTGCCATGTGATCTCCCACGCATGTGAGTTCTCCACAAAATAGTCTTTTTGGCAAGTGTACATTTTGTATTCGGACAACATGGCCAGTCCATCAGAGTTGTATTCTCTGAAGCATAGTTTGAATGCTTGGCAGTTCAGCTGGAGCAAGGACTTTGGTGTCTGGTACCTTATCCTGCCAGGTGATCCTCAGAATCTTCCTAAGACAGTTCAAATGGAAGCAATTCAGTTTTCTGGCATGGCACTGGTAGACTGCCCAGGTTTCACAGGCATACAACAATAAGATCAGCACAACAGCTCTGTAGAAGTAGTCAGTCTTTCCTAAACTTTTCTTTGGAGCCTCCCAAACTCTAAGCTAACTCTGGCAATGCATGCATCAACCTCATTGTCTATGTGTACGTCCCCTGGAAAGTACACTACCAAGGTAAGTGAACTTATCCACAGCATTCAAAACTTTTCCATTTGTTTTAACTGATGTTTCCACATATGAATGGTGTGGTGGTGGCTGATGGAGCACCTGTGTTTTCTTGATGTTAATTATTAGGCCAAAATTAGCGCAGGCAGCAGAGAATTGATCCATACTTTGTTGCATCTCAGCTTCAGAGGCTGCATTGAGTGGACAATCATCTGCAAACAGAAAATCATGCACCAACACTCCCTCCAACACACCCTACACCCCAATGTATTGGGTACATCCTTTATGGAAGATTTATGGAAAGATATGGACAAAAATCACATGTGATAAAAAAGCAAGATAGTCTTGTGATCCCCAGGGATGGAAAGGGTACTCAAATAAGTGAGACCAAGAACCATCAGAATCCATCTGAATGATGAGGTGGTTGTAGTATAAAAGAAGTTCCAGATATCCAGGGGGATAGAAATCTCCAAACTCCAGCTAGTCCCACCCTTAAACTTTGGACCTAAACTACAAACCACCAATGAAGTAAACTGGTAGGATTTTATAATCCTCACTCTTGCCTATTTAAGGCAAGGAAATTAGAGGGGAGACATGATCAAAACACAGGGGAGTAAGAAGGATAAGCCAAGGGGCCTACATATTTTATTCCTTGAATAATGCATGATCTAGTTCTGTGTAGAAGTATAAGTTTAGATGTGCCCTCATACAGTAGAAAATGTATTTGGAGTCAAAGGGCCTGGGTTCAAATCCCAGGCATGCCATTTTTCTCTGTGTGACCTTGGGCATATTATTCAACCTCTCTGAGGCTCAGTTCCTTATTTGTGAAATGGAAGGATTGGAATAGATTGTCTCTGAGCTTCCTTTCAGCTCTAGATATATGATCCTAGATCTAGAAGGGACCCTAGAGGCTACTGAGTCCTACTCCTTCATTTTACAGATGAGGAACTAAGGCCTAGAGCAAGCAGGGGGTTTAATTAGCTTGCCCAAAGTCACACAGACAGTATACATCACAGACAGAACCTGAACCTTGCAGCCCAATGCCTTTTTTATTGCACCACCATATTCTGAATCACAAGACTCTCTAAGAACAATATTGTTTATTTCCATTCTCCTGACCTGCCACAGACCTGTGGACTAGCTACTCCTCTTCTCATTGTCTCCTCCCCCAAACCCTGCTCTTCTTGTTTTCTCTGTCCATCAGCCTCACTCACCACCCAGTTTAGGAGTGTGAGTGGAGACCTATCCATGCTGCCCTCCCCTATGTGCAAATGCGATGTTTTCTCACCTACCCCATGTAGACAGCAAAGGTCAATGGGGAGCCTCTGTCTTTCCCCCCTACCCCAGGGGGCCACTCTATGACAACCAACTACCGTGTGCTGAGTCAGACAGGAGCAGATGAAAAAGCTGGTATTGGATATCAGGGCAGGGACCAAGGCATCTGATACCCCCTGGAGTGGAGGGGAGGAGAGGAGAAGGAGGAGAAGGGGCCCAAGCAGCAGCTTGGATAGCCCTGAATAATTCAGGGATGTTTGGCCATATTTGCAGGCCTGGTGAGTTCTTTATCCTGATCTCTCTCTCCCTCTCTGTCTCTCTAGCCACAGGAAAAGCTGAGTTTCCTGGAATCTTCATCAGATCCTACATCTTTCCTGGAAAAGAACAGCCAGGTGTGTCTGGGAGCCAGACTTTTCTCTCTCCATGGGGGAGAAAGGTTTCTGAGGTTTTGCCTCACACTTAGCAGCAATGACTTAAGCACCACTACCCCACCCCCAAGATTAATCAAAGGAGTTTGAAGTAAAAGAGCCATCTCAGAGGAGGATGAGTCTCCTACCACTGTCACCAGGGCTCACTCATTCTTGATATTTATCCCCATCCCTGGCAAAAGCACCAGATAGTTGGGGTATGTCACCCCTGGCTTCTCTGGGAAAACCCCTTCCCAAATCCATTCTTCAGTCAGCATGTTAGAGATCACTTATTTCTGCCATTTAACAATCAACAAGTATTTATTAAGCCCTACAGTGTGCCAAGCACTGTGTTAGGGATTGAGGATATAAAATCCTCAAGGAACTTACATTCCATCATGGATAGAGAACCTTTAGCCTGGAGGACACATGTGGCCCTGTAGGTCCTCATGTAGCCCTTTGACAGAATCCAAACTAGAGGCTCACAAGTGTCCAAGTATGGCCCTTTCACCAAATCGAAACTTTGAAGTAAGTTTGGATTCAGTGAAAGGGCCACACTTTAAGACCTAGAGGGCCACATGTTGTCTCAAGACCACAGGTTCCCCATCCCTGTATCTAACTGTTTCTGTGACATCTCGACCTTGAGACCCTTAGACATTCATGCCTCAGAAATCTTGGCTATGCTACCCAAATTTCCTATCCTACCCCACCCCACTCTGTACACAGACCCCTTCAAGACAAAAACTCAGCACGATGTCCAAAAGGGCATTGATCACACTTGAAGTTGTGTCTCTGCCTACCTTATGTGATTTGAATACATTCATTCATACAACCAGGCTTGGTAGCATCCATCTAGACAATGGGATAAACACAAACAGGCAGGCAGGCAGTGTGAAGTGTGTGTGTGTGTGTGTGTGTGTGTGTGTGTGAATGGAAATGAAAAATGGCCTCAAAGCCAAAAAGACTTAGGTTCAGGCTCCAGTCTACAAAGGCAAGTCACCTCTAGGCAACTCTCTAAGAATAGAGATCAGTATTGGTAGGAGTTTCCTTTCCTAAGAGTTCCCAAACATATATGTATATACACATATATGTGTGTATGTATGTATTACATATACATAGAAATATATGTGTATATATTGTGATATGTCCATATGTGCATTGTGGTGTATGTGTATGTGTGTGTACACACATATATGGGGCAAGTCCACACAAAACTAGAAAGGCCTCAAATACAAACCTGGTAATGAGTTGTATACTTGTAATATCACTTTACATAGTGTTTTGCTAAATATATTTAGATGTTTCTTAAATGTTCCTGGAGGATGGGGCAGCAGTGTGGTATATAGTAGTCAGAGAGAAGTAAACAAAACTAGGAGAACAATTTACATAATGACTTTTATAATGTAAAGGAAAAAAGCATCGAAAGACTTCACAACTCAAATCAATTGACTTCTTAGTACTGAGAGGAAAGCCTACTTCCTGCCTCTTGAAAGGTGGTAGACTATGAAGCAGACTAGTGTCTAAAAGAAAATGGACTAGAGGTGAGGAATGTGACACACATTTCTAGACATAGTCAATGGTGTAGATTTGTATTCCTTAACTGTCCATATTTGTTACAAGAGAGCTGTATCAGATTGTGAGGGAATTCTTGGGAAGTAACAGTGATATTGAACATCTAGGTGATGCAGTAGATAGACTACCAGGCCTGGAGTCTGGAAGACTCCTTTTCCAGAGTCCAAATCTGCCCTTAGACACTTATTTATTGGCTGTGGGACCCTGGGTAAGTCATTTAACCCTGTTTGTCTCAGTTTCCTTATTTGTCAAATCAGCTGGAGAAGGAAATGGCAAACCACTCCAGTTTCTCTGCCAAAACCCCAAATGGAGTCATGAAGAGTTGGACACAACCAAACAACAACAGTATTATTTTTTTAAAAGAGTAAAACAAGTTTTGGTATATGATTGTGATGGAATGATAGTGTACTGTAAGAAATTATAAAGCGTAAGACTTCAGAAAAGTTTAGGAAGACTTATATGAACTGATGCAAAGTGAAGTGAGCAGAACCAGGAGACCATTATACATGGTAACACATTGTAGCAATAATCGACTGTGAAAGACTTAGCTACTCTGATCAATCCAATAATAATCCACAAGAGTTCCAAAGGACTCATGGATGAAAAATGCTCTCTATCTCTAGAGAGAGAACTGATGAATGCTGAGTACAGATTGAAACATATTTTTTTCACTTGCTTTATTTTTCTTGACTTTTTTTTTGGCAACACGGCTAATATGGAAATAGGTTTTGTACATGACTTCACATGTACAATGGGTATCATATTGTTTACCTTCTCAATGGGTAGGAAAGGTCAAGAAGGAGAAAAGGAATTTGGAACTGAAAATATTTTTTTAAAAAGAGTGTCAATAAAAATATCTAAAAATGGAAGAAAAAAAAAAGCCTGCATGCTACTCAAATCTGGCTTCCTAGTTATGCTGCTACCACTAACTTGATGTGCAACCATGGACAAAGCATTTCCTTCTCCCCTCAGGTTCCTCATCTCAAGCTGAAGGAGCTACCAGGAATAGGGAACCTGCAGGCTGGAGACAAATTTGTTCTGTAAAACTTGGACTCAGTCAAAAGGTTGCACCCAAGGAACTAGGAGACCACATGTGGCCTCCAGCCTGCAGGTGCCCCACCCCTAACTATGCAAAGAACAAAGGGAAAAACTAATAGCAACTCAGGACCCAATTCTAAAAGACTCAGGGGTCTCTCCCTCCCAGTCCCACAGCATACCCCATGAGATTCTTTCTCAGATTTCTACTCATAGATAATCCTGGTATCTATCTACATGCTCCCAAATATCTCTGCAGGAGTAGTGTCCGCATTCACCCATGCTAGAATTTAAGTCCCTTGAGGGTAGGGACTGTTTTCCATTTTGTTACCCAATCCTAAACACCAAACACAGTGCCCATTCCATTTTTCCCCTTACCCCTGACTGGACCTGTGATTTCATTAGTATGATGAAAAATCTCCCTCTCCTATTTCAGATCAGCAATTACTTTGACATTTAGTCTTGACATAATCAACATGTATCAGAGTTAAAGACTGAAATCTGAGTCTTCCTGACCCTAGAATTGGTCTGCTTTAGCTAGTCTATCTTGACAGAGTAGAAACTTGTTAGATATAATAGCATGAAAATTAATTGGAAGAAAGTAAAACAATAAAATTTTGACATAATAACCACTTTACAGTTTAAATTTTTTATTAATAATAACAATAGTTATTTCTATAGCACTTTAAAGCATCTTTACAAATATTATTTCCTTTTATCCTTACAACTCTGAGAGGTAGGTGCTAATATGATATCCATATGATACAGGAGGAAACTGAGGCAAAGTTTAAGTGACTTGCCTAGGGTTATACAACTAGTAAGTGTCATAATTTTTATATGCAATATGCCATCCACTCATTTTACATGGTTTGGCATAAAGTGCATAAGAGTACATTTTAATATTCATTTTGAAACCATCTCATTTTTCCAAGGTAGCCTGGATGATACTAATAGAATTTCAAAGATGTTTAAATCAGGCAAGTTCTCAGGCCACTGAAACAAATCTTCTGAATAAATATCATATCCTTATTGATTAGTAGCATGGTACAAGGCTGGATTGTAGTACTGCATGTACATTTGGATATTTCTATAATTCCATAAGAAGTCTGCTTCTCAGTATAACAATATATTTATCAGGGTTCATCAAGGTCAAGACATTCAGGCCCCTTGGAGGAAAAAGATACCCTAAATAATTGTTGGAAGGAATTTTATTGTCTGATGAAGATGCCCAGATTTCAAAGGCTCACTTAGCCTTGTTCTGGCAATGTTTTTATTGCAGTCTTGAATGAAAAAAAGGGTTTCCTCAATAAAAACTGCCTATTTCCATTCTTTAATGGTCCAGAATTTTTATCTTGCCCATGACAAACTTTTTTCATTTATAGCCATCATTAGCAGTTGTCTGTAATGTCTTCTCATTGTTCTTACAACTTCAAGAAATCAATACCACATTGTAGAAAAATTAATAACCACCCCTCCAACTGTCACATCCCTCTGAAGGTCTTTGCTTGTTTTCTGAAGATTAATTAGGCCACTTTGTAGCAAGTTTTTGTCAGTTCTTGGCAGTTTTATTTTTAATCACACTTTCCTTTTTATTTTTGTGCTTTTGTTCCTTGTTTTTTGTGATCTTGAGCTATCATTGAAACATTTGGCTTCCTCACACCAACAGTCAATGAAATATCCCTAACAGTCATTGAAGTGTACTCTTGAAGAGCTACATCTTGTGCATGTTTTCTTGGAATAATATTAATTCTTAAAAACCACAGAATTAAAAACACAACAAAAGAGATAAATGAAACAGGTGTATGGCACAAAATTCAAGACTTGACTGAAAGAGAACTAACTAAAGATGGGGGAACCTGCTCAAACCAGTTCCATATAGTCCAAGTTTGCCATTCTAATTCAACCTAGTATCAGTGGAAGCATGTGCAGAACCAAGGTTGTCACAAATGAAAGCATAACAAAATTACTGCTTGTGTCTGTGTACCACTGTGCTTGGATTGGATTGGTCTGAAAGATCTTTCAGATTGGGGGCGGGGGTCTTAATTTTTTATGCATGGCATTAACCCCTTTGGTAGTCTGGTGATTCATTTTCAGGATTATATTGGGGAGTACTTTGGGGTGAGGGTTAAACATTCATAATTTCAGGAAATAATAAATTTCAGTTAGAGGACAGTGAAAATAAAGATGTGATTTTTTTTCCCACCCAAGTTTATGGATTCCCTGAAATGTCTCTATGGATCTCTTGCTAAGAGGGAATAATCCCTGTCCTAAAAGCAAAATTAGGCTTTCAAGTGTGTCTAAGTATTAAGTTAGTGAAATTAGTGTTAGGGCAATTGCCACCCCTAACCTAGTGATCTTTAAGGCATGGTTCCCCTACAGGAGCCAGAGCTACCAGACCTCAACCCTGCTGCTCCAGGTCACACAATGCTCTTACCAATAGGGCTTATTCTCAAGGTCAATCACGTACTTCCCAGCATCATCCTGAGAGGAATGTGTCCAAGTCTGCATCCCGATGGCCATCTGCTCAGGGGGAACAGAGAAGAGACTTTGTGCCAGAGCGGATGTGACTGGATCCCTGCAGCCTGACCTTTTAGACACCACCCTGTTGCACCTTTCCCTCCCACCATACACATACACACACACACACACACACACACACACACACACACTCTTTCTCTCTCTCTCTCTCTCCTGCTCAGTCTCTTGAGGGCTTGAGGGCCATGGATGCTTCTTCCTATAACCCTAGCAAGCTTCTGGATGGAGCTGCTTTCTTTCAGCTGACCCTAAACTCAGACTCAGCACAGAACAATCTGCTAGCCTCTCACATAGTTACAAAATAGTTTCTGTGGGGTGATGTGGATTGTAGAACATTAGTAAAGTATGCACCTCTTATTAGCTGAGGAGCTGACTGATATATTGCCTAACGTAAAACTTATAACCCTGCTCTCTACCTTTTATTCCCCCACTTCATCATTCCCTTTACTTTCTCTCTTTGTCTTTTTTACTTTTTTAACTGTCTTTCTCTCTCTCTTTTCTTCTTTTTTTAATTTCTAAATAGCATAACCATGTTGCCCATTCTCTTCCTCCCTCTCCCTCTCTTCCTCTTTCCCTCTCTCTCCCTCCCTTCTCCTCTTTCTCTTTCTGTCTCTGTCTCTCTCTCTCTCTCACACACACACACACACACATACACACATATACACACATGCACACAAAATCACAACGTTCACAACTAAAACAGGGCTTAAAGATTATTTAGCCCCAAACTCCTATTTGTAAATTGGAAAACTGAGGAGGGAGGAAGTGACTTGCTTGAGGTCACATAGGTAGCAAGTAGCAGAGCCCAGATACAAGCCTAAGTCCTCAAATGCTCTTTCCATTGTATCAGGGAATAAATCACTTGACAAATATTTATTATGCACCTACTGTGTGCCAGGCACTTACTGTGGTATGTACTGGAGAAACAAGTACAGAGAATAAAATCACACTCAATGAGCATACATTTTTATAGGAGAGCCACAAATGTGTGTGTGCATGCATGCACATATATATATGTATGTGTGTATATATACATATGTGTGTCTGCATATATAAAGTGAATAAATATAAATTTATATACAGTAGCTAAATACAAGTCTACTTTATGGAGGGAGAGCTCTAGCAATTAGGGAGATAAGATTTCAGTATCCTACTTTACTAGCCTCACACACACACACACACACACACACAGATTTCTCTTCCCCTCTTCTCTATCTCCTCATAATGGCATGTGTCTGTCCCTTGCGGATTTCTCTCTCCTTTCTCTGTATGTCTCTCTCCCTGGGTGCTGTGTTTGTCTCTCTGCCTCCCTTCTTCTTTCTGGGTCTCCCCTCCCTGTCTTTTTCTCCATGTTTCTCTGTCCAGTTTGCTCCCTTCTCCTCATATTCCCCCATTAGGATTAGTCCGTGCTGGTTCCCCTCCTACTGGAGGGGGAGACAATAATAGCTGGGGCCTGTGCCTGGAGGGAGTCTCACTTGGATATTATTTTAGACGCAGACAGACACGAGGCAGATGGTGACAAAATTCCTTCCCCGTTCCCCACAGATGATCAGTTGACGCCCTGAAGCCTCGGGGTTGTTCTCCCTCAGGAATATTTCCGTCCTGACTCTGTAGCTAAATGCGGCTGCTTGTGTTAGACGCCGTGTGCTCACTCTCCCCCCACCCCACACCACCCCCCCAAGCCCACAAGGTGGCACAACGGGCTTCCAGCTCAACTCCCTTCTCTAGGGCCAACCCCCATTCCTCGAGCCCTGCCAAGCCCATAGAGAGCTTGGTCTTGCCCCTTCCCACAGTCTCAGCCATCTTGATGACAAGGCAGAATGCCCTCACCAGGCACCAAAGGTGATGAGATAGTCCAGAAATCAAAACCCAAGTAAAAGAAAGAGTAACAACCCACCCAGAATGTGTTCTCTGCCAATCCAATCCCTTCCAGGCTCTGCCCAAGCACCACCTCCTCAAGGAAGCTTTCTCTAACCCCTGCCTCATTGGTCCTTCCCTCTATATTCTTCTAGCACTTAATTGTCTGAAAAACACTCATTCTGGCATCTATCATACACTGACTTGTATTGTCAGTTATCTTTTTGTGGCTATGTCCTGTCTTCCCAACTAGATTTCCATGAGCTCTGTGTATCCACCACAGTGCTCTTATAAAGGGTTACTAAATTCTTGTTGATGGCCCCCTCCTCTGCGGGTGATGATGACTGTGACACCAACATAAGGGTAATGAAAAAGAATTTTGTGCTGTCTCTCCAAGAAGACCTTGAGTTCTCCAACAGCAGGGATTTTGCCTCTTCCTTTCTCCCTTTAAGTGTCTAGCACAAAGCTGGGCACACAATAGGCATTCAAATAATACAGACATTGAATTAGACCTGAGCCCAGAAACCCTTATAGGGAAGAGAGAAGTTAAGTCATGGTTGATAGGGTCAGGGCCTAGGGAGAATCCACTGTGTCCCACTAGTCTTGAACAGCAGCTGTGTCAAAGGAAGCTTAAACCCTTCCCTCCACGGAGTGGCCCCTTCCCTTATTCTGATGGACCTAAAATTGAAGTCACCCTGTAAGAATGGGGAAAAAGGACTGGATTGGGAATCAGATAATTTGCGTAAATATCCCAGCTCCACCACTGACTAGTCAGTGACCTTGGAAGTCACCATCACCTCTAAGTTTCATTGTTTGTAAAATAGGGATAACCTCTGTCCTGCCTGCCCCTTAAGCTGACAAGAGGTTCCCAAATCATGTAATGCCTGTAAGAAGACTTAGTAAACCCTAAAGTGCCATACAAATGGGTATCCCACTGGTGGACTGACCACTTTGCTTGCTGAGCCGTGGCTAATGGAGTCACATACCTTCCCCCAGATATACCAAGCCCAAGAACCAAACCTTTCTCCCTCCCAAATCAAGGTCCACAGCTTGCCTAACTTCAGCCCTGGTTGGGAAAGTCAATGTCCCCATCCATTGTAATCATTCTAAAAAAACAGAAACTGGAGCGTCTGAGGAGATGTGGGAAGCTGATGAGGAGAGGTTTGGGGGACAGAGGGAAGGATGGAGCATTGTTCCTATTTCCCAGCCCAAATACTGAAATCATGGAGGGAGTTCTCTGACTGTGTGGGGCTAGGAAGGGGAGGGGGAGAGGGATCAGGAAGGATAGTGTTGGCAGAAGTACATAGTAGAAGTGACCCATCCCCTCTCCTCCCTAGGGAGACCTTCCTCCACCCATGCAGGGTGTGATTCTCTCCTTCCCTCCCTTCCCCACCCCATCCCACTCCAAGTCCACATCACTACTCCAGCTTCCTCTCTTTTCTTTTGTCTCCTAGCTCTCCCAGGGTTTGGCTAAGATTACACCAATTCTATGCCTCTCTCTTTGTCTCTCCCCTTCACTCTTCCCCCCACCCCCACCCTTAAAGTGCTTGGAGGTCTCTGGGAAGGCGAGGAAAAGAAGGAGGAATCAGTGACTGCCTAGGAGAGGTGACACTCTTCTTTGCTTTACCAGGGACAGTTTGTCCCTAGGGAGCTGATTCAGGGACAGACATGCTGTGTCTCCTCTCTCTCCATGGTGCCCTTCTTGCTGGCTCAGCTCTGCCCTCAGCCCTGCCCCTGTGCACAGCCCTGACACTGCTTCCCACCAGATAACTCAGCTTGGCCCAGAATGGACAGGAGCCAGTGAAGGGAGAAGCTGTGAGGGGTCAGGCTGGAATATGAATTGGCTCCTCTCTGAATTAGAAAGCATCACTGAGCAGATGAAAATGTGTTTACTTTGGGTAAGAACCTAGGCTCTGGCTCAGGAACCTCACACAGCTACAGTACAGCATCTTCCATCAGACTTGTCGCTGCCTCAGTGCAGAAACACAGAGAAAAACCATATACAGATAACCACACATTAGACATGAGGCATTCAAATACACATAGGGACACACACGGAGCCACAAGAGACATATTCCACCATGAAGACACACAAATATGCCCCAACATCTCTAGATACAAGTGACTCAAGAGCATGCAGAGAAACATACTGCACACAAAAACACACACACTACATCCTAGAGACCCAGAAACACATTACACAGACACAAATACATCCAACATGTGATACACACGACACACAAAAATACGTGCCACATTAAAACCAAAAACAATAGATAACTGAGATACAAGTTCATACTCCGTGATGCACACATAAAAATATAGACCATGCAGAGACGCACATGAAATGACACAGAGTTCCCACTACCTTCTTCTCCCCAGGAATGACTTAGATTTGACTGGGGCTACTTGCTGATCCAAACCACCAGGTCCCAGTGGGAGGGGACAAGAAAAAGGGAATAGTATCTTTCAAAGGGTACAGTCACTGGGGGGGGGGGGAGGAGAGGAGGAAAGGACAGAGATAATAGGCAGGGCTAAGGGCATCCTGGCCCTAGGGTGTTGATCTTGGTTTCCTTGGAGGACAAAGAGGACATGTAGTTGTCTGTCACTGGAGGACCTCGAGCCTATTTCCAAAAATGTCCACACTTTTAACTCCGTTGCTAAATGTCACCCATCTGGAAGGCCATCTAGTCAACCTCCTCATTTCACAGATGAGGAATCAACTTCCAAAGAGGTTTAGTGATTTATCTAGGATCAAGTAGGCAGTAACAGAATAAGAATCTGAACCCCAAGTTCTCTGACTCCTAATTCATTACTATTTCCCCATGGCCTTAGAGATATCTCTCATTCCTCCCTCTCTAACCATAGCTCAACCCATATTTTTTCCTCAAACCCATCCTCCTATTTATGTCTCCCTACTGCAAAGACTCCTAGGTAATTTCTGCACACACTGATGTTATTCCTAAAACACAATTCTGATCCCATTTCTCCCCTTCTTTAAAAACCATCAGTGGCTCCTAATTGCCTACAGAGTAATGCCTCCATATTTCACCTCCCATCTGCCTACCTTGCAAAGCCTATCTCTTGTGCCAGGAATGCTCTCACTCCTTCCTTCCACTCTTTGGAATCCCATGTTTCCTTCAAAGGTCAGTTCATCATCTTATAATCTAAGCTTCCTGATTTCTCATACCTCCCCCACCCCCACATTATTTTTACTTTCCTTTGTATATTTTTGTATCTTTCTGTGAACTTTTCTGTGGACATGTCTCTGTCTCTCCCTCAATAAAATGTAAGCTCTTTGAAGGCAGAACCTGTTTCATTTTTCCCTTTGTTTCTGTAGCAACTGAGAGAGTGTGACACATAGTGGGCTTGTTCAGTGAATAACATCCAAATTCTTTAGCCTGGCATTCAAGATCCTATGCAATGTGATTCCAGGTTATCTTCCTTGGTTTTGTGTGAAAAGAGGGCAAAGTCATTTTTATGTTAACTTCATTCAGTAAACATTCCCTTAACAGATAATTGTGAGTGAGATTGTGCTAGGCTCTGGGGTTACAATGACAAAAAAAAAAACAAAACAGACCCTATCTTCAAGAAGCTTGCAGTCTAGTGGAGGGGATTAAAAAGTCCACACAAATTAAAAGGCAGAATGCAGTAAGTGCACACAAAAGGCACAAGACAGGAACTGAACTGAATATCCCAGCCTGAACCCTCACAGCTTCTCCTCTCACTGCCTCCTGTCCATTTTGTGAAAAGGCATTATTGTGAAAAGGGCAGATCCCATTTTTCTGGGAAAGTGAGATCAAGGAAGGCTTCAAGGAAGAGGTAACAGCATTTAAGAGAGAGAAGGCTTGAAGGACGGTAGGACTGCAGAGTGAATGTGGGTATTCAGAAAACAGAGAAATAAGTAAGGTGCGTGGAAAACAGCAATCTCTTTCCTTCTACTCCCCTCATATACCTGACACTCCAGCTAAACTCCTGCTACCCTTTCAACTTCCCTAAAGGAAAGACTTGGGAGGAAGGGGAGCAAAGTAAGGTGAGAAATAGTACTGAGATCACAGTCCTGATTTCAGAGGGACCTTAGAAGCTAGTGGTTCCAACTCTTCATTTTACAAATAAAGAAACTGAGACTGATGAGAGAGTTTAAACTGATTTGCCCAGGTCCTACGACCTTTAAATGTCAAGGCAGAATTCAAATTCAGGTCTTTCTGACTGCAAAATAACATATTCAACGCCAGCCGGTAAAAAAAACCAAACCATCTGCCAAGATCTCCACTAAGGACAAAAGGAAATAGTATCGATTTTGCTAGAGGGAAGGCTACCGAGACCATAAACTAGAAAACAACTTTCAGATTCGGGAGGGGGGAGACACAAATTCTAGGGAGCAAAAGAAGCTAGGAAAGCTTCCCCTTGGAGAATCTGAAGAATAGGACTTTCTCTCCTCCCCTCACTGCTGGGAGGGCAAGGAAGCCGTGGGGCCTGGAGGCAAGGGGACGAATGGGGACCTCTCTCGTGACTTCCACCTTCAGACCTGGAACAGCTCAGACTAGGAGAGTCTGATGGGGTCACAGAAGGCGGGCTAGATGGGGAGGGGGTGCGGGGATGCATCGAGGTGAATAAACCCATGACTGGCAAGATGACCCTTCACCACTTTCTATGCACCCTGGGCCAGGCTAAGCGGCAGGGGCTCGGCTCAGGACCGTGAACAGAGGCAGGGCCGAGCCTTCGCGGTGGCCCTAAATCGGAGGGGTCAGCAGACCCCCGGGGAGGCTCCACACCTTGTCTGGACACGGCTCTGGCCAGCCAGCCTGAGATGAAAGCTTTCGCTACCCGCCTCGTCTCTAACCACCCGCCCCCCTCCGCACAAACCCTGCTTTCTGCCTCCCATGAAAAGGAGCTGGTTTAAAATTAATGTACCCACGGCGGCGGCGGCGGCGGCGGCGTCTTTGCGCACAATACAGAGGGGATATTATGTGCCCAGAGAGAGCGCGTTTTGTTTGGGAGAAGCAGACAGCAGGGTTGTGTTCTGGTGGTCATCTACAAGCGGGGAGAGGGAGGGAGGGGGCGCGGGGCGGGCGGGCAGGAGGGCACACTGCGCTCGCTCCCTCGCACGCACTTCTCCCAGGCCCCGTTCACCATTAAGCCCGTATCAAACTGAGAAAGCATCGATCGAGGCCGGGCGGGCCGGGGAGCGCTGGCTCTGTCCCCGCGCGGCCGGCGCCGCCACCGAGCCCGGGGCCGGGGAGGACGCGTCCGCTCCGCTCGGCCGTGCCCACGGCGGGAGGACGCCTGCTGTGTCCTCCGGTACATGATTAATCGGGCTCAGGGCAGGAAGCTGCAGGCGAGGATTCTGCGACAGGCAACGCAGGGGAGGCGAAGGGAGGGAGGGAAGCGGGGGGAGGGAAGCGGAAAAAAAGTTTTAACGCTTTGGACGCTGGATCAGCGCCGCGACGGCCTGGTCTGCTGGAAAGAGGAGGAGGAGGCGCGAGGGGCCGCGGAGAATGGGCCTGGGCGAGGGGGGCATGAGGCTGTTTTTCTCTCTGCCCCGCTCTCGGCCTGGCCCTGGGTGGTTTGCTGCCTGTGCCCAAAACGGAGATCAAAACCGAGGTGCCGCTTCTGAGCGCTCAGACAAAGGGCTGTATTGTTCTTTCCCGAGCTTGGGTGTTTGCGCGCTCCCCCCTCGCCCCCCACTCCTCCCCCTGCCCCTCCGCGGCCCAGGCTTCAGGAATCCGGCTGGATCCGGTGGCCCCAAGTTGCAGGGGACCCAGGCATCCGGCTCTCCCAGTCCGGTGGGAGCCGGTGCCCCTCCCTTCCCCCACCCCTCGGGCTCGCTGCACCTGCGGGGCTGGGGTTGGGGGGGCGGGGGGAGGCCACTCTCTCCGACATCCGGGCCCTCCCGCCTCCCCCGCCTCATCTCGCCTGCGACCTTGCAGCTGGGGCGTGCCAAGGAGAGATTAGAGACAATTAATATATTAGGCCTCTAATTGCTGGGTTTGGGGGCCTAGGGGAGGGGGTGCTGCAGTGTGGCAGAGAAGCTGCGGAGGGCGGTGTTCACTGAGGGAGGAGCCCAGCTCTCTTTAGCACCCGGGCTAGCTGAAAGTCCTCTGTAAACGGCCCCCAGGGGCCTGCAGAGTCTCCCCCAGTCTCCTTCACCTTTCTCTTGGAGGGAGCGTCTTAAAACCTTGCAGTGTAGGACTCAGAACACACACACACGAGAGATAGCCCCTTGCCTTCTGCACTAAGCCTATTGCCCCACAGCCATGCTGGCCACACTTGAGAATATGCAGAGCATGGCCAGTTCTCCCTCAGCACCAGACACCCCTGCAGATGTACACAAATCCCCATCGTTTCTTCAGGCATGGTGCTAACTGGCAGTGTGACCTTGGGCAAGTCAATTCCCCTTCTCTATCCCTCAGTTTTCTCATCTGTCAAAAGAGAAGACAGGGCTAGATTGATTTATGGTTCTTTCCAGCTCTTAACAGTCTGTTTCTATAATTTCCCTCAACCCTGCCTTATCTCTTATTCACTCCACAAAGCTCCCCATCTCAGGGCCTGGGGTTCAAGTATTTTATCCCCCCATATCCTTCCCACGACTGTACCCCAACTGTCACATTGATGAGACCCTTCCCTCCAGCCCAGCCTTCTGGCCCCAAGGCAGCTGCTGTTTCCTGCAGTTTCATTCCTTCCTTCAACCCCCCACTTAGACAGCAGTCTCTCCCCCCCCCCCCCAGACACTCACACCCACAGCCTGAGGTCTGTGGCTGAGCCGTGTCATCTTTAATTAAAGGCAGCCAGAGCCAAGCAGAGAGCCTGGGATCTAGCCCGGGCCTTAGGAACTCTAGCACAGCAGTACAGCATTGGGCTGGCAACAGGGATGACCTGGGGCCAGGGGAGGTGGGGAGAGGGGGGAGCTAGGGAAATGGGGGCTAGCACGGAAGCCCTGGCTTTTTCCACCCGCCTGTGAGTTGATCCACCAGGCTAGGCTAGGAGTGTGCAGGCGTCAGCTCCGAGGTGTCCCTAGCTAATCCGCATGGCTGCTCCAAGAGGGAGAAAGGAGGAGGAAGAGGAGGAGGGCTGGGGTGGTGGTGGTTGTTTTTTTTACACTAACTGAAGCAAGGAGGAGAGGAAGTGGAGAGAGAGCAGGGCCCCTGGGGACAATTGCAGAACCAACTACAGGCCTGGGGAACGAGCAGGTTTGGCTTTGGCTAGGGAGAAGGCAGTCCTGGGGGGGAAATGTCTGCGTGTGTGCAGTAAGGAGACAAACAAAGAGACATTCACCAGGCTTGCCCCTCCCAGCCTACCCCATAGCTGGCTCCCTCCCCTGGGGAGTTTCTGCCTTTGCACACCTCTCACCCCCAGAGCTCAGAGCCATTCCCAGACCCCCGCCCAAACCGTTCCCCCCCCCCCATCCTACACACAGGCCTTCCACACACCAGAAGACACAGAGGGACCTGTGGCCTTACAGCATGCTAGACTGATTGGGAACAGGCCTCACTCAGGGCCCTGACTCCCTTCAGTGTCAAGTCCAAACCCCTCCAAAGATGAAAGATGGAGGAAGAGGCAGTGTTCCAAAAGACCAGGTGAATACAGCCAAGGGAAGCTTTCTCTCTAACTAGGAGGTCGTTCTCTAGCCCCTGCCCCATCCGCAGCCCTCTGGCCCACCCAGAAATTTAAGCCTGACTCTGACCCAATCACACTCAATTCTGGGTTTGGGGGTTGAGGGGAGGGGTTGCTCTACTCTCCTCTGAGATAATGAATCAAAGCCCCATCATTTACCTCTTGGCCTTGGTCACCACCAGCACTGGTCAGGTACCTTTCTGTTAACACCCCAAGTCAGAGATTAGATTTCGAGCTGGAAGAAGCAGTCTGGTCCAGCCTCCTCATTTTACAGATGAAGAATTCAGTCTAAGAGAGGTTGACTTGCCCAGGGTCACACAGCTAGTACTACTGGCAAAGCTGGGATTGCAATTCTAGCTTCAAATCCATCATACCTTCCGTAGTACCTCAGTGGCCCTGAGAGAATCAGCTCAATCTGAGTCCTGATGGTCAGCATCTATGGGTGGGGCTAGGGGTTTTCCCCTCTATCTCTGGTCTCCAAGCCTATAGAGGAATCTAGTCAGATTCGATGTCTTTGTGGGGAGGGGTGGTGTGAATGAGAGGCCCATAAGAGGGTTAATGTCCTCACAATGTCCTTAGAGAAGGGGATGACAGTGAAAGAGAGAAGGGTGAAAAAAACCTGCGTTTAGCTCCCATGTGATCATCGGGTCATAGATACAGAACTGGTAAAGCTCTTACAAGGCATCTAGTTCTTTCCCATCATTTTACAGATGAGGAAACAGATGCATAGAAGTTAAATTACTTGCCCAAGGTCACATATGTAGTAAGAGCAGCTACATGATGTGCCTAGTGAGTAGAGCAGCAGGTGTGAAGTCAGGAATGCTCATCTTCCTAAATTCAAATCCAGCCTCGGACACTTAACTAGCTGTGTGACCCTGGGCAAATCACTTAACTCTGTTTCCTCATCCGTCAAACGAGCTGCAGAAGGAAATGGCAAACCACTCTTGTATCTTTGCCAAGAAAACCCCAAATGAGGTCCTACAGAGTCAGACATGACTGAAAAATGACTGAACTGAACACAAGTAGTGGATGACATATTTGGAATTTGAACTCTGAACCTTCTTTATTCCACATTTCCATGTTCAAGACTAACCCAAGCCTTCTCAGGTCTCCCTCATATATTCTTCCTGGAAATTGTGGAAGTGAAACTACTGGTTCATGATGTGGGAGATAAAATACTGGACTAACAGGCTTGAGTTTAGATTCTGCCTCAGATTCTACTAGCTATAAATAATAAATCATAAATAAAAAATCATAAACATGCCACATAAACTTTGGGGCTGTTTTCTCATCTCTGAAGTTGGGATGATGATACCTATACTCCCTATCTCACAAGATGGTTGTGAGGAAAACACTTGGCTAACTTTAAAAGGGCTATTTAAATATGTGTTATCCAATGACTGCAGTCATGTAAATGAAAACAACAAGAACACACATTACACAAAACTTGAACACTGTGCTGTAATGACCAGGAAGGAGTTAAGAAAATGAACTTTCCCTGCCTTCTTTACAGAGGTGGGAGGCCTGTAGGTGTGGAACATGGCATAGACTGTCTGACCAGTTTTTCTTTCTTTTTTATTCTTTGTTACAAGGGACATCTCTCTAGGTAACGGGGTGAGGAGAAAAGTTTATTTGGAAATAAAGGTGATGTTAAAAAAAGATAGAAATAATAACAAATATGAATTAGAATTTATACCCCCTTTATTCAACTCAAAATGTATAGGGAACTTCACATTAAAGGATTTGTTCTTTGAATGTAATAAATTCTATGAGGGAAAGAATCACATCTTATCCAGCTCTTTCTCCTCCCCACAATATCTAATATGAGTCAAGGCACACTTGGTCGTACTCAATAAAGACTTGTGGAGTGATTAAAGATTGAATTGTTGAGTGATTAAAATTATTTTTAAAAAATAAAATTATATTTTGCTCAATTAGTGAAAATTCTTCTTTCTCTCCCCTTTCATTGCCTTATTAGAAAAGAAAGAAAAAGCAAAATCCTTATAAAAAATATGCAGAGTCAAGAGAATTTTGGGCATGCTCAAAAAATATGCCTCCATAGTTGGTCTGACAACATCTCCTTTTGGTCAAGAGATGAGCAGTATGTTTCATCTTGAGTCCCATAGAATTGTGCTTGACCCTTTCATTGATCAGACTTCTTTAGTATTTCAAAGTTATTTGTCTTTACAATTTTATTATTATATAAATATTTATTTTGGTTCTGCTTACTTTGTATCAGTTCATACACAGTTTCCCTGGTTTCTCTAAAACCTATCTGCATCATTTCTTACAGGACCATAGTATTCCTTCACATTCATATGCTATAATTTATGCACCTATTCCCTAATTAATGGGAATCCCCCTCAGTTTCCATTTCTTTACCCCTGGAAAAAGAGCTGTTATAAATATTTTTGTACAGATGGATCTTTTTCAAAAAGCAACGATTTCCCCAAAATATAAACCAGGGAATCTGAGACTAGGTATCCCTGCTCTCTAGCCATTTGCTTCTCACTTTTGGGCCCCACCCAGAAGCTGGCACAACAAATCTCTCCCAGTCTGCTTCATCTGACCTCTTTACCTCTAATTTTAATTGACTGCTGGGAAGTCTGACTGACTCCTTCAGCTATGACCAAGTTGTTGTTGTAGACCAAGTAGTCTTTTTACAACATATCAACATATATTTCCATACAACCAAGTAATGTTGTAGAAAGAGGACTGGACTTGGAAGCAAGAGAAACCCATGTTTGTATATATGTGCCCTCATTGCTTCTTCATCCATAATATGGGAATGATAACAGCAATATTCATCTCCTCACAACACTGTTGTTAGGATCAAATGGGGCAATATGAATGCAGCACCTTGCAAACCTTGAAGTGTTTTGGATCTGGATCTCAAAGATATCCACTTCACTCTGCTGGGAGCCTGGGGAAACTGGTGACCTTCAGGTTTCTGGTTTAGGATTCTGATTCGAGGACATATCTTGTCCCCACATAATCCCCATTCTCTCTTTACCAGGCTTTTGTTCTCAGAATCTCTGAGACTCAAGGTCTCATGAAATCCTCAATGGCCATGATGGAAAAATCCTGGTTTGGAAGGATCTTTAAGGTCATCTCTTCCAAACTCCCGTAGGCTGCCAGTAGAAAAGAAGAAGAGGACATCCATAGGACCTGAAACCCAGTTTCTCCAGGATCTAGGCACCGGTGTCAGCCCTAGAACAGCCTGCCTGAGCCAGAAGTAGTGAGATAAGGAAAGCAAGAGGTGTCAGAAGGAGGGAAATAAAAAACTTCGCAAGTACCCCTAGAAGCATTCATTCCCAGGGCACGGATGAACACAGGCAACCTGTGAGATACCTCACTCTGGGGCTGCTTCAATAGGCTTCTGGTAGGTCCCCCTGCCATTCCAGTATGTCCTCCATTCTACTATCAAAATCATCCCCCGAAAGTATAATTTTAGCCACATCTGTCTCCCACTCCATAAACTCCACCAGGTTCCCTATTACCTTCAGGATCAAATATAAAACCCTCTGTTTGGTTTTTAAAGGTCATCATAACCCAGCCCTTCCCTGCCTTCTCCATATTCTTATCTGTCGCTCCCTTCCATGGACTCATCGCTGTTCTTCCAACCAGATGCAGTGTTCATCCTTCGTTGCCAAAGAAGACCATGCCATCAGAGAAATAAATAATGACCTGACTTGCATTTGACTTTGTTTTGAGGGAGTACTGTGCCGGTCACCAGCCTCACTTCTCCTCCAGAGCCATCTGAATCCAGCGACCAGATATTCATCAGGAATGACCCAGGATGAGGCAATTGGGGTTAAGTAACTTGCCCAAGGTCACACAGCTAGTACTGAGTGTCAAGCGTCTGAGGTGAGATTTGAACTCAGGTCCTCCTGACTCCTGCACTGGTGCTCTATCCACTGCACCACCTAGCTGGCCTCCAATCAGATGTACAATCTTGAGACTCTAGGCATTTTCTCTGACTGCCTCGCCATGCATGGAACACTCTCCCTTCTCATCTCAGTCTCCTGTCTTCCCTGGGCTCCTCCAAGACCCAGCTAAAATCCTACCTTCTGCAAAAAGCCTTTGTCAGCGGCCCTTAAAGCCCTCTGCTCCCCCGGCCCACCCTCCACATTATCTCCAGTTTGCCATTTATCTCTTTGTATATAGTGTTTGCCTGTTATTCTGTGAGCTCCTTAAGAAGAGGGTCTGATTTTATGCCCTTGTCTGCCCAGTACTTACTTAGCACAGTGCCTGGCACATAAAAGGCATTTCATAAATTCTTGACTTGACCTAATAAGGTTTCTCTGTTGTTTGTACCTAAGGTGGGATCTTCCACCAAAGATGGGAGTTTCCCCTGATTGCCTCCATCCTAAATGAAAAGATCAGTTCTGTCTTACCTGCTTCCTTCCCCAGTCCCCAAATACCCATGGCAGAGAAGGGTAGTAGAATCAAGAGTCAGTTCTTCTGACTCCTTGCAGACTTGATTCCTCTTAGCTCATCTCCCTTTTCCAATCTCCAGAAGGATTTGGGTGCCCCTACTGCACTTATCCTCACCTTAATAGGGTATTTATGTCTCAATCTTATATACTCTATTAAATTTTATGCTCCAAAGGGGAAGAGATAGAATCTTAATCACCTTTGTAACCCCCAGAGCTAGACACATAGTAGGCACTTTATGAATGTTTGTTAAATTGAATTCCTCCCTTAAAATGTGTAGAAGAGAAAAAGGGTAGAATCATGGAATGTCAGAGCTAAAGGAGAGGACCTTTGGAAAGGCTTGCATTCAATTCCTCCATTTACAGATGACACTGAGGCACAGCAAGGAGATGGAAATTATCTAGACCAGGGACCTAGGCCTTCTGACTCTCAGCTAGGGACCTAGGCCTTCTGACTCTCAGCTCCGCGAAAATATAGAAGTGGAGGTGAACACAAAGAGCCCCAGCACCCAGGTTAACCCATCCAGCCACTACCTCCAGGCAGAGTTATCTGCAGATAGAAGTAGTCTTCAAAGACATTAAAGACCTGTGACTTCTCTGACCAACTCACCCAGCTTTTTTGCTAATCCCTTCTAAATCCTTACTGGGCTGCTACTGTCATGTCAGCCCAATCTCTCTCTCTCTCTCTCTCTCTCTCTCTCTCTCTCTCTCTCTCTCTCTCTCTCTCTTTCTCTCTCCCCCCCCTCTCTGTGTCTCTCTCCTCCCTCCTCCCTTTCTCTCAAGCACACACCCCAGTGACCCTTCCTGTCTACCAGAATCTCTGGGAATGGAGGCATAATCAGCATCCCTAAGGGAAAAAGTGCTCAGATCCCTCACCTCTCTTCCTTGGTACCATTGAAGGTCATCTCCATTTCCACCGACTCTGCCCTTCCAGTGCTACCTTTCCAAGGAATTACTCTTAGCAAAGAATCAGCTTAATAATGGGAACACCAGGAAATCCAAGAAAGGGAACCAGATAAACACATGCTGAATCAGGGATAAGGGTCTGGGTGGGGGAGGACAGGGAGAACAGAGGGTAGCCTTGCCTGTGGGAAGTAACCTTGGATTGTTGGTATATCATTTAATAAGTTGTCCTCCCTCCCCTCCCACTCCTACCCCCTCTCTCAGGGTAGCCAGGTACTGGGCAGTCAAAACTGACAACCTGTCTCAAGCAAGAGAGCTCTCAATTATCAACCAAGAGACAGACCAGATGATGAGTAGCCCTCTGAGATTCACTTTCCTTATCCATGGAATGGGCATAATCCTTGAACTCTGTTTTACAGACAAATTGAACACTGAGAAAAATTCACATCAACTGATATCCTAAGATCCACATTCAAAAGCTATATGTAATGGGCTAGGCATTAGGGGGAGAAACCTAGATAAATAAGAAAAGGCCTTATCCTCAAGGAACCCTCAGTTTAGTATGGGAAATGGGATCTGTACAAACATAAATATAAAGCTTGTTATAGTTTGATAAGTGTATCCCAGGTCTGCCATTTACTATCTGGGTGACCTTGAAGGAATCATCTGTCCGCTCTGGACCTCAGTTTCTTTACCTGTAAATTGATCATTGGAGTAGATCTTCAAGTTTTATATCCAGGTTCTCATCATTCCATGAGCATAAAAAATTATGAGATCAGATGAGAACACCTTTAGCTGATTGAGAAAGACTACAAGGAATGAGTAGCATGGACCAGGAAAAGATGTAAACATATAAAGATCTCAGCACACAAGGGGTGAGCTAACAAGGCAGGAACTGGAACCTAGCTCCTCTGACTTCCAAGCCAGGCTCTTTCCACAGCCCCATTCTGCCTTCTTCAAGAATGGGGATGGCAAGGGGGAAGGAGAGGTATTTCAGGTGAAAAGGACAAGCAAAGTCAAGGAAATAAAAGGGCATCAGGAGAAAGGAGGTGTCAAAGACCCCATAATCACATTAATTCTGCCCCCTGAACATTTCTTCTGGGGCTACCGTTCCAGATGAGGAAGCTACCTGTGCAGGAGGAAAAGGACCAGACTTAAAATCAGAGGCCCTGAGTTCAAGTCTCATTGTGCCTTTTACTATCTTTCTTGGAGCTCTCCAACATGTCTTTCTTACCCAGGAAACTCATCAATGGGAAATCTCATTATGCTGCAAAATCAGATCTGCCTGGTAGTACCAACCCAGCCCTCTACCCTTCTGATTGAACCTTATGACTGGAAAGCAGGACCATGAGCTCCAGGGCCTCTGTTTGAATGGGGAGCAAAGCAAAGGTTTTCTTCCTATTTACAACCAGCTTCATATGCTGCCAACCCCCCCAATCTGTGTAACTTCCTCCTCTTTTTAGTTTCCTTTCATGTGTTGTTTTCCCCCATTAGATTGTAAGCTCCTTCAGGGCAGGGACTGTCTATGTTTTTATTTATAGATTTTTATCTATATTTTATTTGTATACCCAGTGCTTAGCACAGATTCTGGCACATAGCAGGCATTTAATGTTGATTGATTGATAGATTTATGATATTGGGTAAGTCACTTAAACCTCACTCTGTTTTCTCAACTTTAAAATGAGAGGGTTGGGTTAGATAACCTCTAATGTCCTTTGCAGCCCTGAATCTGTGCCCTAATGATCTGACATCACCTGACTGTCTTCTATACTGAGGACCTTCCATCCTTTTTATGCCAATTGTAGTCAGGTATTGTCAAATATATCTCTACCTCCATCCCAATCACCAGCCTTTTTGCCTCTGCCAGGCTCCCTTGCCACTGCCACCACTCATGCACACACTCTTTATCAGAGACAGAAATTAATTTTCCCTTGGCATAAACTGGTTTTGATGAGCCCATGTCTCTGGCTATTTATCATGGATGTCGCTGGGAGGGAGGGAGAAGCATGACTTATGGGTATACTCACCCTGGTCTCTGCACTGCCTCTAATGGCTCCATCCCTGTCCCCCTAAATCAGTCCACAGGCAGGCAATGGGTCTCACGAGACTTACATTTGGGGGGAGGGGGACTGGGAGGTGCACCAAGGTCCCCCTCCCAGATACCTCGGGTAAGAGCTGGAGGCCACAGTGCAGTCTGAAATAGAAACAGGAGGTGACTTCATCTGAGTCCTGCTCTCTCTTAACCCTGCCATCCTTGGGCATCAGATTCTCCCTGCACCTGTCCCATATTCCCCTTGATGACCATGAGGGGTTGATTACTAAAAGGTGGGGGCTCAGCCCATAAGAACCTTTGAAAATCCCCTCTCCTGCTCTGATCTTTGTAAAACCCCACCAACCCTGGTCTCTCCCCAGACAGACATCTGGCTTCCTATCTTCTCTCCCTCCCCCATTCTTTATCTATCCTCCCCCTTCCCAGACTCCTCTCGGAGGTTGGGCTCTGTGACTCCCTGCAGTGGCCTCCTCCCAGGGAAGAGCTCCCTGCTGTGGGCAGCAGATGAAGTGGTTGTCATCCAATCAGCATTTTCCAGGTGGCAACATCGCCATGAAACCCTTACTTCCCAGAGACGGGATCCTAGGGGGCCAAGGTGGTCTTTTGCCTATTCCCACCTCTCCTGCAGTGCTTCTGCCCACCCCAGCCACCTAGTCTACTCTGGGTTCTATCCCTGTTCTTAAGGACTGGCACTAATCCTTGGTTCAGCATTATTACCTGATGAGATTTAAGGTGTTTTTCCTGCAAAGAAGAGGAATTTATATTATTTGTATTTTAACAAATACCACAGGAAGTCCCAAAGAAATGAAGTTCCAATAGTAGAATTTCAGGTACTCTGACAGTCATTTGGGGACTTGATACCAGGGCACTTCCTAGGAACATTCATGGGGCCTTCTCTATCTGTTATATTCTGTACTCTGAGATGTAGTGTGTGGACATCACATCAGACTTCAACTCAGGAAGACTTTTACATCTACTGGCTGTATGACCCTAGGCAAGTCACTTAACCTCTCTGAGAGCCCCATTTTCCTCATCTCTAAAATGTAAATAATAATATATGTCATGTTTAAGAGTGATTGTGGGGCTCAAACGAAGTAATGCTACAATAATAGCACTTCTCAGGGTTTCTGTAAGGATAAAATGAGCTAATATTTATAAAATGCTTTACAAACTCTAAAATTCTACATTAACAATAACAGTAGTTATCATTTATATAGTATACACACACACATATCAGTTCAGTTCAATCATTTCAGTCACGCCTGACTCTGCATGACCCCATCTGGGGTTTTCTTGGCAAAGATACTGGAGTGGTTTGTCATTTCTATTTCCAGTTCATTTTACAGATGAGGAAACTGAGGTAAAAAGGGTTAAGTGATTTGCCTAGGGTCACACAGTTAGTAAGTATCTGAAGCTGGATTTGAACTTAGGTCTTCCTAATTCCAGGCCTGGCACTCTATCCACTTTGCTACCTAGCTGATATATGTGTGTGTATGTATGTACATATACATATATATGCACATGTCCACATATATCACATATGTGATATATAATATACACATATGTGGTATATAATATACATTATTTATATTTATATTTATTTATATATTTATATGTATATATATATATATATATATATATCCAGAAAGGAAACTAGCAAGTCACTCAACTATCTTTGCCAGAAAATCCAAACATGGTCATAAAGAGTTGGATGTGACTGAAAAACAACTAAGTAGCAGCAATGTGTGTGTGCATATATCACTTTAGTGAGCATTTACCTATATATAGCACATTAAGATTTGACAAATATTAGCTTATTTGATCTTTACAACAACCTTAGGAGGTTAGTGCTATTATCATTCCCATTTCACAGATGGAGAAGCTGAGATCAAGTGGTTAAGTGACTTGCTCAAGGTCACATAACCCATAAATGTCTAAGGCTCCATTTGCCCTCAGGTCTTCCTGGCCCCTGCTCTACTCTCTGGGCCACCTAACTGCCTCATAAATGTAAACTTCTATTATTTCTCCAAGAGATGTTCTCCCTGAGTATTTCTCCTGAGTGATTCAGGGATCATTTCCATTCAACAAACATTAAGTGGATACTATATAATATTAGGGCTACTATGGGGCAGAGACATGGTTCAGTGGAGCCTGGAGTCAGGAAGACCTGAGTTCAAATCTGACCCCAGATACTTACTAGCTGCATGACCCTGGTCAAGTCACTTAACCTCTACTTTCCTCTGCTCCTTTATATGTAAAATGAGGATAGTAACAGCACATACCTCCCTGTGGTTATCATGGATCTTTATAAAGCATTTAGAAGAGTGCCTGGCACAAAGTAGGTGCTATGTGAATGTTAGGTATTATTATTGTTTTTAGACAATTATGTGGGGCACTGGGGAGTGATGGATATGCAAGCATGAAATAAGATAGTTCTTCGGGGTCAGTAGTTTACAAGAAGTACACAAAACTGCACAGCATAGAGTGTAATCTAGTAAATGCAGAGGGGATGTACCAAGTGTCAGGAGAGGTCTAAGGATGGACACTCTGCTGTAGGTCAGTTGGATCAGAACCAGAGAAAGTGAGACCTTGAGGGAATCTTGGAGATCCCCTATTTCAGCTCTCTCCTCTTCTACTGGAGAGACTCAAGACTAGAGACCTAGGCAAGGTCACACAACTCATTAAGTAGAGAAGTCAGGACCAGAGCCCAGAGTTCCTAATTCCCATGGAAGAACTGCACCCCTGGGACCCATGTCCTTTTTATTTTTGTCCACATCCCATGCCTATTCACCTAAGAAATAAAAATTCTTGGATATTGTTTGCCTTTTCAAGGGTGGGGTGTAAGAGACAGAAAGAATTTGGAAGTTAATTTTTTTTTAAATAATGGTCCAATAGTTATCTCAGTGACCAAATCAATGCCAACATTGCTTCTGGAAAGGTGGGTCAAGTGACTCTCCCATAGCTTCACACACTGTCTCTCTGACTAAACAAACCTCCACACCCTTTCCTGTCCACTAGTCATAATCCTAAATCTCTGATCTTTATGTGTTGTCTCCTCCTACTAAAATATAAATTTCTTAAAGTCAGGGGCCCAGTTAACATAAATAATTTTTATTCACATTCAATTTTATTTTTATTCATATTCAAATTATTCATAATAGTCTGCAAGCACTTATTAAGTTACTACTGTGTACAAGGCACTGTGTTAGATTCTGGGGAGACATCCAAAAAAAAAGTCTCTGACCCGTAGGAATTTATTTCTTCACTCATGTGTGTTCACAGTGGACCCTCTATCAGTCATATGGACTAACTGATATTGGATACTGGGAGGCAAGGGAGGGTGGGAACAGCTAGCTCCCTCTTTCCCATGATTCTCCATGGTCATCCAGTATGAAGGGAAAAACAACTCCTGTCCTTGCTGCAACCCCAGAAATGCACGAGGTACAGTTCAGATTTTGGACAAAGGTCTGAGTGGGTCTTATTTTATCCAAATGACTGCTTTGCCTGTGGCTCTGAGAGCTGGCTCAGGGTTCTTGTGACAGCTCAGGCCTATGACATTCCCCCACTTCTCTCCCTCGGGCCCAGCTCCCCGCACCCCACCCCTGCTCCCCGCTCCCGCCTCCCCATGCATCTCTCCCACCCCCTACCCAGCAGGAAAGTAGAAACAGCTCTTCAAAGCCAACAGCCTCTGAAATGAGGCCGCGTGAGATGGCGGCCACAGCAGGAGGAAAGCACCAGGCTCCCCCAGCCTCCCTCCTGTGCTGCAGTCAAGGCTGGATGGAGCCAGGCAGAGCCCAGCCAATCATTTCCTCCAGACCGGGCTGGTTCACCCCACCCTGCAGAGTCTGAGAGGGTAGAGGAGAACACGGGGAAGGAGGGCACAGGGTGATGGGGGAGAGGACCAGTTTTAGGGAAGACAGACAAGAGCTATTAGGTAGATTTGCATATGGGATTTCTGAGTGAGCAACTCAGGCACCCTAGGCCTGACTCCTTTCTTCCTGTCCCAGCCTGGCAGCTTAGCCAGAGCTGTTACATGGAGGCTGGTCCTTTTTTATCTCCAGAGACCCACGCTGGAACCTACCCAGTTACCAGGGGGATTCACAGCATCCTGGGATGTCAGAGCTAGAAGGAACCTTAGAAATCATCCAGTTCAGGGTCCCTTGGCCTTCAGCAAGCCTGTGTATACTGCCTATCAAATATGAAAGGAGATAAATTCTAGAGTTTACCATTCCTATTCACCAAAGAAATAAAATTCTTAGTTATTGTTTGCCTTTTCAAGGGATGGGAGTGGGGTGGGCGGGACAGAAAGAATTTGGAATTCAATCTTTTTTAAAGAATGTTAAAAATTTTTTTACATGTAATTAGGAAATATTTAATGAAATAAAAATATTAAGAAACAAAATTCAATAAATTGATTAATTTTTCATAAAGGCAATTTTATTCAGTACATTAAAATATTTTTTCATCAGTACTATTCCTTTTGGAATATTTCAATAGAATAATGCAGTTATTTACCCTTGCCAAGCTTTTTATACCCTCTGTGGGTATGCATAACCCATACTGGAAACCTTTGTTCTAGCCCAATCCCCTTGTTTTACAGCTAAGTCCCAAAGATGCTAAACTCTCCCTGGTCAGAAAACAGTCCTGAATATTAAGTCCACCAAGCACCCCAAGCCTGGGGAAGAAAGACAGGAAACAAGCATTTATTAAGCTCCTACTAGTACTACATGCCAGGTATTCTTGCTATGTGCTATATAAATATTATCTCATTCAATCCTCATAGCAACCCTGGTAAGGAGTAGTAAAGTGTCTCAACTTTACAGATAAGGACACTGAGGCTAACAAGATTAAATGTGTTGCCCAGGTGTGACTTGCCCAAGATCACACAGCTAGTGAGTAATTGAGGCTGGATTTAAACACAGATCTTCCTAACTCCATGACCAGCTCTTGCCACTGCAATATCTATCTGCTTCAGGGGGCCCTGCCTATTTCAGCAGAATAGGGAGAGAATCATATGGATCAGTATGTAGTTGAAAGAAATAGATTTCTCTGCCCCTCACCAGGGCTTAGGAAGATACCCAGATGATTTGTCTTACTTATCTATAGATAACACACCTTTCTCAGCCAGATAAAATGTTTACTATGGTTAATGCATGAGAAGAGAATTCCCAACCTTGCTCAGAAAATTTTTTTCCTAAGGCCTGCCCCCCCATTATCCCTAAGAATCAGAGCAGAGTAAACAATGATGTGTGTGATGAATACAGAGAAACATGAAAAGATCTATATGAACTGACGCAGAGTAAAGTAAGCAGAACCAAGAAAACAATATATACAGTAACTAAAGCAGTGTAAATGGAAAGAATGATGATACATCAAAAACTCTAAAGTAAATGTAACAAAATTATAAAGATCAAAGAGGACAGGAATGAAGAGATAGAAGATACCCCTAACCTAACCCTTCTTCCTGCACATGAGAGTCTACAAGTGTTATACATTGCATGTTTTAGGACTTTTTCAATGTAACTATCAGTTGTGCTGAGTTTTTTTTCCTCTCTAAAACAAAGTCATATGGGATGGCTCTGGGGGAGGGGCAGGGATGGTTAGGATAACTATGGTGTTGGAAACAGATAATATCAATAAAACTTTTTTTTAAGTCAGAGCAGAGCACACAATGGGTAGTGGCCAGCCACTCAGGCTATGAGGCAAGTGTGTTGGGATAGTACTCTATGGATTGCCCTGAGCCGGGGCTTACTAGCATATCCCTCAAATGCCCAGAAAAGTTGATGCCAGAGTTTGATTGATTGCCAACTCTTATCTCCTACCTGTTTTTTCTCTCTAGAAGCCACACATTTCCCCCTCCCCACCCTCTTCTTAGAACCTAGGAGATCCCTTGGGTGAGGAGTGAGGCCCCCTTCTCTCCTCACTATTCTTTCAAAAAGATTTGTGGAGTTCAAAGTGTTGTTTCTTAGGATTTTCATATAATACCCTCATTTCTCTGTGGATGCCACTTCCCCCTGCCCCCCACATACACATGTGCACACATGAAATTATCAGTCAGCCTAGTATCCTGAGACTGAATCTAGGGGCCAAAAATCCAAGGGAGTTGGGAGAACAGAGGAAAGTGGCTCACAAAGGCCGTATTGCCTTCAAGTCTACAAAATTCTCACTGCTTCAATCTTAACTCCAATAAACTTCAGCAAATGTTTCTTAAGTACTTACAAAGAATGGATCACAAGGCTCAGCACTGGGGCAGATACTAAGCCCTGACATGTCTATGTGTAGAGTTACATGGAATGCATAGGAGAGAGAAGATGGCAGGCCAGGAAAAAATCTACATGCAAGCAGGACAGCTTTGGAAGTTACATGTTAAATTTATTATAAATTTTAAAAGAAAAGTAAGCTGTACATGATGAAGATCCACAGTTTCTTCATTTCTCTATGTATATGAACATAGCTATGTATATGTATATGAAAATACATATGTATGTATATATATCAAAATAACTATGCATATGAAAGTAACATTTTATTTGGTTTGTTAAGTTTAGGATAAATGAATGGATGGATGAATGAATATGTGTATAAGACACTATCCCTGTCCCCATGAATCTAGGTTGAGGAAGGTACATACACACACAACTATAACATACATGTACATACACAGTTATAACAATATGATCGTGTTAAGTACCTGAATTCCGTGGCCATCTTGAAGGGAAAGAGATGAATTCTGGAAAAGACTATGGAGATAGGATTGATAAGACTTGGCAACAGATTGGATATAATCATAGCTATTTTTTATGTAACACTTTAAAGTTTGCAAAGTGCCTATGTGTGACCTCATTTAAATTTCACAATAACCCTTCAAAGTAGGTACCATTATTAGCCCCAGGGGTGTGCTGATAAATGATTTAACAACCAGCTCTCCAGGAAAATGTTCCATGTACAAAAACTTTTAAATTTAATTTGCATTAACAGAAAATGTTAATGCACATTAAAATTACTTTCTTAAGTCTAAGCAATCAACAAAATGAATCAAGTCCTGATTTCCAGCATTTGCCAATTTCCAAGGTATGAATGCTCACACTGAAAATCGGACCATCTTGGCGCTCCAGCACACTCCTGATTATCCTCCATTTTACAGATGAGGAAACTGAGGTACAGAACCGTTCAGTGACTTGACCAGGGTCACACAGCTAATAAGTGTTCAAGATTTTAATTCAAGCCTTCCTCATTCCAAGTCCAACATTCTATCTGCTATACTACCTAACTGCCTCAAACAATCTCTGTGTGACCTTGGTCATTTAACTTCTCTCAGCCTCAGTCTCCCTAGGATATAGGAGTAGGAGGTAGGGAGAGGCTTGAGGGTGACTCAGAGACTGTGAACCTGGGTACCTATGAGGATGGTGCTTACTCAAGAGAAACAGACTAAATTTGGGGGATGCATGGATTTAAGGTACAAGCAGAACTGTACCTCCGATGGGGATGTGATAGCATTTACATCTGAGCCCTGAAGAGCTCTCTTGGAGGTTTGCTTATTTCCAAACAACTCTATCTCTAGATCCTCTGGGGAGATACCACTCTACTTTGCTGCCACCATGGTTTTCCTTTTTAAGCTATGAGGGGGTATTTCTTCAGATACATACCCATTGTGGAGGAAGTAGGGAAAATTCTAAGTCCTTCAGATTTCAGAAGACCATTGTCTTTCTCCTTGTCTCTAAGGAAGGGGAGTGGTACCTCATGGAGCCCAGACACTCTCCCCAATACCTCTACTGTAAATATATGCTGTTATGAGAAGAGGGGCTCTTTCTACCTGTTTCCTAACACTGGGACCTAGAGATTTGGAGGTGGGTGGATTCGGGAGAGAGGAGAACAGCCTTGGGGCTCAGGAAGAGCAGATGGGTGACTGCAAAAAGGGACTAGAGAAAGACGTGAGTCCTAAGCAGCCACACAAAGGATGACCCCAGGCAGGGCCAGGCCACCCCCCCCCCCCCCGTTTCTCTGCTCCCCCCCTCCTCTGCTGTCTGCGGCAGGCGGCTTGGCAAGGACTATAAGCCAAGCCTGAGTTCCTGCAGAGCGTGCTTAATGCAGAGCCGGTGACATTTCTGCCGTCAGAAGCAAAACAGGAACCCAGCCATTTTGAGGGCGACCAGATCACGTTGGCAATTTAATCAAATTAGTGTGTTAGGGTTTTGACCAAGAAGTGGGTTCCTACAATCTCCCAGCTCTGTCTGGTTTTCCATCTTTCCTCCTGGGAAGAATTGGGGTCTTGAGCTCCTCACCTAGAGCTCCTTTGTGACACCCAAGGACCCCAATATTGGGGTCCTCTGACCAAATAACCCAAGGGACAGCTGAACAAGATATTTTATATCATCTGAAGTTGGACTGGAGGGTTAGGGGTAGAAAAGAGATATCTCTTGAGTCCTTTGGCTCTTAAGTCACAAAAAACCACAAGCTTCCTCCCCCACCCCCCTCCCCAAGGCCAATTAATCTCCTGGGGTAGAAATTTAAATCCTTCTCCACCTGTCTAATTCTGGCCATACAAATCACTGGTAAGACAAAGCTTGTTCTGGATCAAGGATTTTTCACTTGGGTTCCATGAATTTGTTTAATATTTTGATAAGCTGTATTTCAGTAGAATTGGTTTCCCTTGTAATCCTATGTATTTTATTTTATGCATTTAAAAACATTATTCTGAAAAGGGGTTCATAGTTTTCCCCAGACTGCCAAAAGTCCCCAGACATGTCACACACACACACACACACACACACACACACACACATTAAGAACCCTTGTTCTAGACAAGGAGTTGTAGATTAATAGAGCTAGAAGGGACCTGAGAGACGCAGTATGAGGTAATGGAAAGAATTCTGGATTTGTACTCAAAGGACCCCAGCTTCAAGCCTAGTTCTGCTACTAAGATGTATGATTTGGGGCAAGACCTAACTAAACCTTAGTTTCCCCAGCCGAAGAATTAGAAAATTAGCCTTGATGTTCATTTCGGAAGTCCCTTCCAATTCTAAAGCCCATTTTACACAGGAGGAAACTGAAACCTGAGAAAAAGACTTCTCCAAGATCTCACAGCTTCAGAGGCTGGAAACACACACACACACACACACACACACACACACACACACACACACACACCCCACACAACTAAGCACAATGGGAGCAGGGGAACTAGCCTGTGAGAGAAATGACTTGGGTTCTAATGGTTGGAAAATACCCTTTACACCTGACCCACAAGTACAGAGAAGAAAAATAAATGTAGGAAGCGGATGGGGTATTCCGGCGGCTGCTGTGGATGCTGCTAATGCTGGGGTTTCCAAGTCACCAGCACTGTTTAGCAATTAGAGGGTTAAGTTTCCTCCCCGTACTTGCTGCATTAACTGGAAAGGAATGAAGTGTCAACTATGTTCTCACCACAGCGGGCTGTTGGATAGCAACCCCCCCTCCTTCAACCAACCCACCCCTCCTCCCCTCCCACTCCCCCCTCCGAGCGCGGAACGCACACCTCCCACTGCTTCGCCCAAATTATTCCCGATCCTCCAGGGACTCAGGATGCCAGACGAAATCGGCAGCCTGGCTCTGATTCATTGCAGAAGGATGCGGATGTAATATTCCCTCCTTCGCCAGGCTTTCTCGGCCAGGTCTTCGCCCCTGAGCGACCACTGGCCTGGGTCTATCCGGGAATGGGGTTCTAAGGAGTCTGAGGACGCGTCTGTGCATGGCCTGGAGCGGGGCGGGGAGGGGGGGCAGGGGAACAGCCCTCTTCCCTCCCTGGGTTCCCAACACCTCCCCCCCTGCACTCCCCCAGTTCCTGGGCTCTGCGGAAGGCAGGCCTGGGCGCGCTAATTAGCTTCCTATTTCGCAGTAAATAGGTCTGATTGGCGGTAATTTCCTGGCTGAGCCGCCGGCCGGGGATCGTTTGTCTCCGGCGCTTGTGAGCGCCGGGAAGGTGGGATGGGAACCTGGATCAAAGGCAGCTTTCCTTTCTCCCCACTAGGCTAAGCAGGCCTGAAAACGGGTTTGAAATGCCTTCTAGCCCCCCCTTTTTATTTATAGTGCACCGTCTCCATGGCAACCGCGGAGGAGGTCACGGTAGCTAGGCCCCCGCGCGTCACCCCGCGCTGCTTGCCAACGGCCTCCGGGATTATGGTCTCGAAGACGCTCCCGCCCCTAGTGAGGGGGTGGGTGGGGGCAAGAGGAGCCCTGGACCTTAAGGGTCCCGAACGTGGTGGACCTGTAGTGGGTTGCCCTCAGCCCCGGGAGAAGCACTGAGAATCTAGCTAAGGCATCGTTCAAGAAGATGATGCCCTCTGGTCTTTGCAGGAGCTTGGTGAAGGCGATGGGGCAAGACGTGAGGCCCGTGGGAACCAGAAAACCCAGGCGTAGATAGCAGCGACTGAAATGAGCAAATTCGGAAATCCCAGGACCCTGGACTGAAAACTAGATCCTCTAGCTGCTATCCAGGCTCCTTAGTGGTTCGATAGCATACATTCTCTAGACAGCATTACTTACCACTTGCACATAGCACAGACAGAAAAACTGAGGTCCGGAGAAATTAAGTGATTTGCCCAAGGTCGCAGAGTTTAATCAGTGGCAGAGGCTAGACTACAGCCAAAATCTCATCACTCTTTATGAGTTCTCTACATTTTAATGATGGCCCCAGTCTCCTCCCTGATCCCTTTCAGTCCCAAAAGCCGAAGTGCTGTCCTGTTCTTGGCTCGGATTCCAACTCCCCACCCCCACCCCTATTCCGGACAATTTGACCCCAACCCTGAAAAACTGGGGAACTCCCTGCAGTGCAGGCATAGGACTACTGTAAGGCTGGTGGGTTGGCAACAGTGGCTGCAAGGGGCCACTGGAAAATACATTTATACGTACAGATTAGTAGTATCTGTACATAGGATATAGACAGTGTATTGAAACTGGTAAAAAAAAAAAAAACTGGGTTTGGAATGAACTGGTTTCAAATCCTAACTCTGCTCATCCTGGTCAGTTTGGGCAGGTCACTTCCCAAGGCTGTAATTTTCCCCATCTGCTTCCTAAGGCTTCTTCCAGCCTTAAATCCTATATGTTTATATATAACCTTATGCTTAGAAAAGCGTGTTACGTTCTGCACAAACAAGGTATGATCATGTGTGTACACGAGTGGTTCTGAGTCAGTGGACGCTTGGGATGCATACAGATGCCCGCATGTACCCCACAATTTGTGTGTCGCTGGCAGGGCCAGAGTATGCCTCCCTCCCGCAAGGCGGGCTCATTATCACCTCCGTGATTAAGGCCGGCTCTGCAGAGGCAGGGAGCCGGCGAGCCGCAGAGAGCCCGGCGCCGCGCTCAGCAGCCCTAGAGGAGCCCGCGCCAGCCCGCCCGCCGCCTGGAGCGCGGACAAGCGGAGGCCTGGAATCTCTACAGCCCACTGCGTCCGCACACGAAGCCCTGGAAACCGGGCTCCCCGCGGCCACCGCCCGCCCCAGGCCTACTAGCTCCATAGCAACAGCCTCCTAGCCTTTCTCCTCCTTCTCCACCCCCATCTCCGGCCCCAGGAGCACCTGCCCCGCTGAGACTGGGGAGATCCCGGGGAGCTGGAGAGGGGTGATAGAATGGGGAGGGTGGAAGAGAAGGGGTGTCAAGCAGTTCTGTGGCTCCACCGGATGCCGACTCAGGGGCTGAGAGCGGGGCCCCTCCCGCCGCACTTCCTACTGACCCTAACCTCCTCTGGAGCTCTCCATCTCCACCATCACCACCACAGGCCCTAATCAGGCCCGGGTTGGAGGGGGTGGGGGGTGGGGGGAGCAGAGGCTAACCCGCGCGCTTGGCCCAGTTCTCACAGTCTCTGCAAGCCATTGCGGCGCAGGAAGTCTCAGACCCTATTGTGGCCGAGATCCTGGCTCCGCCGCCGTCCCAGGCTCAGAGCGGGGAGGCAGGAAATTCAGAGTGATTATCCAAGTTGACCCCCAGGGTGTGGTGCGTGGGAGAGGAGCTGGCCAGCCAAGGATGGGTTAACCCGGCTCCCTAGAGGATCTTTTCTATGCGCTGGTCAGCTGGGCTCGAGCCTCCAGCTGACCATGTGACCCCAGTTAGAAGCCTCAGAGCGCCTAACCCGAGGCCAAAGCAAGGCCCTTAGGTCCATTGATCCGCAAAGGGCCGCTCTCCCCAGTAGTGGGAGCTTGGGCTAAGTTGGGCAAGGTCCTTGGGTTTTGCCCCAACCGGGTTGGGTTCCTTCAGCCCAGCCCAGCCCATCACAGCCCGGGTTTTCCATCCGGCTCCAGCTCAGCAGTCGTCAGGGGACCAGGCTGACCTTCCTGAGCTGGGAGTTTCAATTAGCCGCAGATCAGATAAGCAGGCCCGGACTGTATCTCCTGGACACCGCGGCTTTTACTCCGCCCCCGCCCCCTCCCGGCTCCAAACGGGGTCCAGATGATAGAACAATGCTCTTAGTCGCTTCCTAGGGAAGCAGGTTCCACCTGCAGCTGTGGGGAGCAAGGTTATCAACAAAGAATTTCCCCTACCTGGAGCGGGGAGGCCTGGGGCATGCCACCCCTTGGGCACCAGAAACAAAAGAAGAGGCCCGCCCCCTCCCTGAGCTGGTGCTAGCTTGCAAGGAGGTTTCCAGACCGTAGACCCGAAGCACTCAGTTTGCCCCCTCCTGTGTTACTAAGCAGACCAACCTTACTGAGAGGGCACTTCATAAAGATTCCTTAGTAATTCGTATATCTGCGTGCGTGTGTGTGTGTGTGTGTGTGTGTGTGTGTGTGTGTGTGTGTGTGTGAAGCACTCTGCTTTCCTTACTGTGAGTTGGTGAGGTAGATAAGGATAGTATCATTATCCCCATTTTGCAGATGAGGAAATGAAGATGTGAAGAAATATGCCCAATCAGTAAGTTTCACAGCTGGGGTTTGAACCCAGAACTCCAATCCAAATCTTGCCCTACTTTTCACTAAGTCACACAACCTTGTAGCATTAAAGTTTAAGTGTTTTCTTATCCATTCTCAGCATCTCTAATCTCCTAAAGGTAAAACAGGAATAGATGGAACTTCCTTGAAGGCAGACAATCTGTATTTATCTTCGGGTCTTATTTATCTTGTATATCCCTCAGGTGCCCAGCATGATACATTGCACATATTTCAATATTTCCAGGGATGGAAATAATGAAATACTAAAATCTGAGGAATCAAAATTACTGATTCCCTTCTATTCCCACCCTCCAAAAAATACAAAGGGCAAAGGAGAAATACATTATTAACAATGAAATTCTGACAAAAAAAATATGTTCAAAACAGACCATAAGGTATCATAAAGAGATGTATGACCAGAAAAGATGGTGGCTGGTCATATATCTTAAACGATAGGAGAAAAACAGGCATGGATGGTTATTTGTTGCATTGCTCTCCATAGAATATCCAGAGACCTAGACAAAAGTCCTCAGCACTTTTAGTGGAAAGGAAGGAAGGAAGGAAGGAAGGAAGGAAGGAAGGAAGGAAGTTTACATTCTAATGAGGGAACAAAATACATATAGAGGAGTGATGACTAAGAGAGAATGTTTTGCATAAGGATATCAGAAGGATGGTTATTGGAGTCACATGAGTAACTGGTTGACACATTCTTTCTGGGAATGGTAATATTGGATGGATTATTATTCTCAGAGCTAGAGCTGGAAATGAAGAGCTGTTCTGGGATTTTGAATGCTCACCAATCAGAAGTCGTGGGGTCCAGGGTGGGAACTCGAGTTCTGGGCTGGAGGTTGAAGGACTAAGACAGCTTGAAGATGGCCAGGATATATGAACAATTTATGGGAGGCTATGGAAAGGATAAGAAATTTTAGATGATCTACAATGTTCACTCTTAGAGGAAGTAGAACAGAATCCTAGAATTCAAATTGGAAGGGACCTCAGAAGCCATCTAGTCCAAATCATAAAAAAAGGAATCCTACTACAATATACACAATATCACCCAGACTCCACTTGAAGATCTAAAAGGAAGGGAACAGAAGGGGAACCCTCCATCTTTTTAGGTGCCTGTTCCTCTTTGGACAGCTCTAACAACCAGGTAGTGCAGTGGATATAACACGGAGTCAGGAAGACCCAAGTTCTAATCCTACCTGTGTAGGATTATGTTATGCACTTTGCAAACATTACTGCTGTGTATAAATAATAACTAATAATTACTATTGTTTTTATTCTGATACTGAATTTAAATTGACCTCTTTGCAACTTCTACCAGTGCTTTCCCTCTAGTGTCAAACAAAACAAATCCAATCCCTTTTCCACATGAGAACCCATTCATGTCCTCCATGGGTCTTCTCTTCTCCGGACTAAAATGCCCAGTTTCTTCAAAGGATACCTATATAATATGGACTCAAAGTCCTTTCCCCATCTTGATTGTATTCCTCTGTATATCCGCAAGCTTATCAATGCTCTTAAACTGTGGAATGAACACATACTCCAGGTGAGGTCTGAAGAGGGCAGAGTACACTGCAACTATCATCTCCCAACTTCTGAAATTATGCCTTTCTCAGTGAAGACCAAGATTGCATTAGCTTTTTGGATGCCACTTCACATTACCTATATATTGAACTTACAGCCCTCTAAAGCTCCCTAGGCTTTTTTCAGAACAACTGCTGCCTAACCATGCATCCCCCATCTGGTACATGTGAAACTGATTTTTTGTACCCAAGTATAAGAGTTTACATTTATTCCTATTGAATTTCACTTTATTAGACTCATCTCTGTGCTCCTTCTTCTGTGCCTGGAATATTGTGATTGTTGTTGTTTTCGAAGAAGACCTATAGCATCATGGGATGATATTTTGATTTGTGTGTGAATTGTATTTAAGTGAGGCAGAGTTGTTCAAAATCAACCTCAATCTATTCCAGAGTCATCTAAATCCAAAGACAAGACAAAAATGGCGAAGGCTCAGAACACGGTGGATGTCCTTGGCTTCTTTGATGTCTGACCAAGTTCTAAGCAAACCACAATGCCTGCTTCAGATGCTTTTGTGACCTTGGAAACAAATTGTTCTCATCCAGGATGACAGGAGCCTGGAACCTCAGCTTTAAAGTGAAAGCTCTTTGTGTATGCTCTCATCCACCTATTCTGAAAAGGAGTCTTCACATGTGTCCCCCTAACTCACCACTGGCTTTGAGGCTTATTGGTTACCCTCAACCACCCTGATTTGCCCATCTGCTGATGAGACAGTGGTCCAAAGAATTTAAATAACTTGGGAGGTGCTGAGCTGAAATTGTGTGCATACAAAAAGGACTACCTGCATACCTCTAGATCTCTTTTCATTAATGGCCAGGAGTTAGGCAGGACTGCTTTAAGTTGCTACATCAGGGAAAGACAGCTGATCTCATTCCCCTACTCAGTCACCAAGTATCTGTGAGCTCATGGCTCTTCTGTTTATTTGTGGTTATCCTTTTCTTACCTTAAGTGAATGAATATTCTAAGATGAAAGTCCCCAAACAGCCAGGTGAGTTTGGAAAATGTAGGGGTCCCATCAGACATCCCACAAATGATCACAGGTGATGACTATGGCTGTTAGAGCAGTAGCAACCAATGACAAAGAAGGTTCTGTAGACTGATGTGGAAAGTCACCTTCCAGATGGGCCTTCAGGAAGCATAACCCTTGTAGAAGGACCAGATAGAAAGGGTCCAACACTCAGAGCCTAGTGGAGAGACTACAACCCAAGTTTCTCAGCATACACAAAGAGCTTTCACTTTAAAGCTGAGGTTCCAGGCTCCTGTCAAGCTACGTGCTGCCAGTCTGAGTCTCTCAGCATGCCTCACTTTCCCTGGGAGCTGCCAACAAATAAACTTTGTCTTAGCTCAACAGAGAAGTAGTGTTGTATGAAGAAAACAGTAGAGGCAATGAAACAATGAAAGCAAGAGGTCACTGATTTGAATGTGAGTCAGAGAACCCAATTCAAATGAACTGAAAGAAAATTACTCTTGGGAGCACTCCCAGCCAATGCCCATCAAATAGTGGAAGAGAGGAGAAGACTGCAGCATTCTGCCCTACCATCCAGAAAATCTCCTCCTGAGATTAACGACTGGGTAGATGCATTTATGAAGTATAAGATGGCAATGACTTTCCAGTCTACGTGGCTACATGCATTCTCTACCTGTGTGCTTTCAGTTTGAGTTCCCTCTCCACAAAGACTTTATGTGTATTGCAAGGAGAGAGTACGTTCCTTGGAAAGGAAGAATATTTTTATAGCTACTATACCTTCTCAGTAAATCACTTTTAAAAGCTAATGGAATTCAACTGTCTCTGATTAATAATGGGATGTATACCAGTGAGGTCCCAGGAACTATCATGCTAGAAGTAATTCTTCAGGGTGACTTTTAGAACCCTTAGGAGTATAGTAGCACCTACCACCCTCTGGGGACCCCATCCTATGAGTATGAACACCTAGTTGGGGCAGTGACCACAGAGAGGAGATGCTACATTGTTAATATTCTTCAAAACTCTTCTCCAATGTGTTCTACAAAGTCACCTTTTTTATCCCCACTTTCCTTGTGTCTTCTCCTCCACTGACTTGGCCCTTATTTTGTATATACTGTGTTGTTCAGTAGTTTTGCATCCAACTCTTCATGATCCCATTTGGGGTTTTCTTGGCAAAGATACTGGAGTGATTTTTCATTTCCTTTTCAAGTTCATTTTACAGATGAAGAAACTGAAGTAAACAGGGTTAAGTGACTTGCCTAGGATCACACAACTACTTAGTGTCTTCCTGACTCTAGGCCTGGCACTCTATCCAATTGGTCATCTCACTGCCCCAGTATATTTTGTATGTTAATCTAAAATTTAGAATGTATATATGTATATGACTGGTAAAGTATATGTGTATGTGTACTTGTATGTGTATAGTGTATGTACTATTTCATTTTTGTCTTTGTATCCCCAGTGCCTAGAACAGTACCCAACACATAGAAGACTGAGACCAACATGTTCCATGATATGAAGTCATACAGAATAAAAGGGAGAAAATTGAGATTTAGAAGATAGACTTCTATGACAAGGGACAAGTTTGGAGTTGGTGCTTACTAAAAGATTTGTGAGATAAATGAGTAATTTACTAAGAACACCTACACATAAGGAAAAACTGGAAGTAGAGAATTCATATGGCTTGCCCAAGATCATGAAGCTAATTAATTAGCAGCACAGTCAAGATTAGAACCCAGGTCTCCAACTTCCTGTATTGTTTTGCTTGTAGTACAGCATGTAGTACAACTTTTATCATCAGCATATAGTACCATATATGAGAGATGAGAAGGGAAGAAGTATTTGTATAGCACGTATTATGTGCTAAATGCTTTTTACAAATATTATCTCATTTGATCCAGAGGTGCTTCATAACTATTTGTTCAGCTCAACTCAATTCAGTTAAGCATTCATTGTATTTAGAGCAATTTGCCTAGTAGTTACATACAGAGTTCGGAAAAGAATACAGACCCTGCAGCCCTGTTCTCATGTAACTGACAGGGTAGCAGAGGGCTCTCTCTCTCTCTCTCTCTCTCTCTCTCTCTCTCTCTCTCTCTCTCACACACACACACACACACACACACACACACATACACACACACACACGCACGCACACACACAAAACTGCAATACATGGAAGGTGGAAGGGTGCATCAGAGAAGGTTGATATTGATCTGGTGCTCAGTTGCCTAAAGTAATCAGTAGTATCTGAACAGGTGCAAGTGAAAGATTTGAGGCCGGAAGACCAGGATCTACTACTTATTTACCTGTTTGACCTGGGTCAGGTCACTTAACCTCTCTAGGTCCATTTCCTCATTAGCAAAATGAGGTTATTGAACAAGATGACCTCTTGATCTCAAGGTCCTTTCCAACTCTAGATCCTAAGAATTTAGGAGAGGTGGGACTATACCCCAAGCTTCTCAACATACACAAAGTTCTCACTTTGTAGCTGAGGTTCTAGGCTTCTTTCAAGCCACATGCTGCCAGTCTGAGCCCCGCAGCATGCCTCACTTTCCCAGGGAGCTTCCAACAAATAAACTTTGCCTTGGCTCAACAGAGAAGTAGTGTGGTATGAAAGAAACCATAGAGGCAATGAAACAATGAAATCAAGAGGTGACTGATTTGAGTGAGCCAGAGAACCCAATCCAAATGAATTGAAAGGAAATTACTCTTGGGAGCACCCCTAGTCAGTGTCCATCAAATAATGGAAAAGAGGAAATGACTGCAGCATTTTGCCCTACCATCCAGAAAACCACCTCCTGAAAGCAAAAATAACTGGGCAGCTGTGCTTGTGAAGTACGAGAAGGAAGTTCTTGATCTAAATTTTTTATAAAGGTTTGGCCTAGAGATTCCTAAATAAGGGCAGCCCAGTGTAGTGGACTTAAGTCCTGAGAATTAGAAGAGCTGGGTTTGAACACCATCTCTGCCACTTTCTGTCTAACTTTAGGAAGTTATTTCTCTCTCCCCAATACTTAGTTTCCCTATCTGCAAAAATTAGAGAGTTGGATCTCTAAAGATCCCTTCCAACTTTAAATTACATTCTAGGTTCCACTAACATCTACACTGTTCATTCTTGGTAATTGTAAGCTGCTTTCAACAGTCATTGAAAAATTTTCTTGTTTTAAACATTCCTCCCCCAACTCCCAGCAAAAGCCTTGCCACTTTCTCCCTCAGCTTACCCATTACTCTCTCAGCCCACTCCCTCCTTTGTTTCTGACTCACTGTTAACCCATCCACCCTTAGCCTTCTGTTCTCCCTCCTGCCTTGAATTTCCAAATGTCACATAAACAATATGACAAGAACTGATGGAAACAGTGAGAGGATTAGTTGAATGAACTAGGAATGTTTCACCTGAAGAAGAGTGATCTAAGAGAAGAATATGGTAACTCTCTTTTACTGGAGTTCTTAGTATTAGAAGTGTTGAAAGGACTTAGAAGAAAAAAGAGTAGCTTTGTGTTTCTTAGTCAGAACTAGGGAAAGAGTAGAAGAGAAAAAGAGTTAGATTCAATATAAGGAGAAATTTCTTAACAGAAACCTCCTAAAGTACAATGGACTACTTTATAAGGTAGTTCCCCATTTGCCAAGCAAAGCCTGGATGACAGCTTGTCAGGGATGTTGACAAGGGAATTCCTGTTTGGGTATGGATTGAATTAGCTGACCTCTTAGGTTCCTCCAGCTCTGAAAGACTCAGAAGTGTGATGATCTCCCCCAGTACACATTGTCTACCCTGAGTTGAGCTGCAACTTAGAATTCTTCTATTTAGGGAAAACTCAGTTGAGCAAAGAAGGAAGAGGTGAGGGGAGAGAGCATCTGATCAGATGCAGTCACTTCAGGAGAAGGGATTGCATACATTGGTGACTCCACTTCACTTGGTGATCTCATTAGCTCCCATGGATTTAAATACTATCTCTATGCTGAAGATTCTCCAATCTATCTTTTCTGCCCCAATTTTTCTACTGACTTCCAGTCTCATGTCTTTAAGTTCCTTTAAAACATCTCAAACTGGATGTCCAATAGACATCTTAAACTCATTAGGTCCAAAACAGAACTTACCATCTTTTCCCCTAAACCCTTGCCTCTTCCTACCTTCCCCATTACCTCCCAGTAATACGATAACAATATTTCCTCCCAGTCCCTCAAGCTCACAGCCTAGGACTCATGCTGAATTCCTCACCATCTCTCACCCTACCATATCCAAGCTATTGTCAAAATCTGTAACATCTCTCAAATATCCCCTTCTCTCCTCTGACACTGCCAACCATCTAGTCATCACCTCATCTCGGGACTATTGTAATAGCCTGCTGGTAGGTCTACTTGCCTCAACTGGAATGGGAAGTCATTTTCATCTATCCTACATTCAGCTATTTAAGTCATTTTCCTAAAATGTAAGTCCAACCATATTACCTCCCAACTCAAGAGACTCCAGTGGTTTCCTATTGTCTCCAGGACTAAATATAAATGCTCTATTTGGCATTCAAAGCCCTTAATAACCCTAGCCTTCTCCTATCTTTCCAATCTTCTTCCACTTTACTTTCCAACAGGTACTCTGTGATCCAATGATACAGGCCTCCTGGCTGTCCTGCAAACAAGACATTCCATCTCTCAGTTCTTGGCATTCTCTCTGACTCTCCTATGTCTGGAATGCTCTCCCTCCTCCCCTCTGACTACTGACTTCACTGACTTCCTTTAAGTCTCAGCTAAAATTCCACCTTCCATAGAAAGCCTTCCCCAGTGCCTTCCCTCTGTTAATTATTTCTTATTTATTCTGTTTATAGAATATTTGCATTTATTGTGTTTTTATGCTCTCTCCCATAGTAAGCTCATTGAGGGCAGGGACTGTATTTTGCATCTTTTGTATCCCCAGCACTTAGTAATGCCTGGCACATAACTGACACTTAATAAATACTTACTGAGCCATTGAGAGGAGACAGAGATGGGGAGGCTGTCTCTGGGGAGAGGCATTATGGCAAAAGAATCCTGGTTATGGCAACCAGAAGGCAGGGAAGAAGTGAGGGGTGCAGTAGAACAGTACAGTCCGGACTAGAAGAGGACAGTAGGTCAGGGGACGACCCTGGGGAGGGAGTGAAAGGCCTAAATAACTATTTACAACCTGGAGCAAAGCCTCCCTCTAATCACAACTCTGTCTGAGGTTTCCTGACTACCCTTCTGGGCAGAGGGTGGAGGAACATCCCTAATTCTCTTCTCCGAGGGGCTTTCTCTCTCTTCCCTAGGGTCTAGGAGACCCTCCCTGGGCTCCAGACAACACCCAATCAACATTGCTCCAGGAAACTCACCTGAAGCTCCCAGACCACTTCAATAATAGTATATTAGGATATGGCATATCCTAAAATCTCTTTGTTGGTCATAAAATCAGGTCATCAGATTTTAAATCTGATTATAGAACCTGTCTATTGTTGATTAGAAGCTGAAGGCCTTTCTACTGACACTCTCCCCTTTCCTGAAGTCTCTCATCAGGGGCCCATGTACTCCTCTCTTGGCCTATCAGCCCCCCAGAATATCTAGAACTGGATTCTCCCTATGGCTTCTCTTCTGGAGCTGGGTCTCTGCTCACCACTCTTCAGGTAGAGGCCAACCTATGCAGAGTCAGCATGTGATGAGAAAGAAATAGGGTTAGAGAGAGAAGGAAAAGTTTCCTCATGGATAATGCATTGAACATTGGAGATGGTCAATAAAGTAACTCACTTAAAAATCCTCTAATCCACAGGGTTTTAACCTGGGGTAAAAATAGATTTCAAGGGACCTGGGAACTTGGACAGGGAAAATATCTTTATTTTCATTGATTGCTAACTGGAATTTAGCATTTCTTTGAATTATTTAACATTATTCTGAGAAGAGGTCCCTAGGCTTCGACAGACTGCCAAAGGGGTCTGTGACACATGAGAAAGTTAAGAACTCTCTCATTTTACAGGTGAGAAAACTGAGGACCAGAGAGATAAAATGACTTGTTCTAGGTCATGTAATAAGTAGTAAGGTAAAATGTCAGAATTAATACAATCAGATTAAGAGCTGTAAAAGACTAGAGATCAACCTCCTCATTTTAGAAAGAAGAAAGCTGAAGCCCAGCTAGGGAAAGGCCACCTGGAATATCAATATCAGTTTTCAGGCCCAGTATTTGTGTATGAACACTCCTACACCCAATCACCAACATCCATTCAAAAGTTCATACCCTCAGACACTAATATACTAAAAGAGGTACACAGCTAGAGGTTCACTCTTGCATAAAGAGACCTAGAACCGAAAAAAGACTCGATGGGCTATCTAGTCCAACCCTCTCATTTTACTAATGACTTGCC
>CM053769.1:397838063-397913474 GCA_028658325.1 Potorous gilbertii
ACACCCAATCACCAACATCCATTCAAAAGTTCATACCCTCAGACACTAATATACTAAAAGAGGTACACAGCTAGAGGTTCACTCTTGCATAAAGAGACCTAGAACCGAAAAAAGACTCGATGGGCTATCTAGTCCAACCCTCTCATTTTACTAATGACTTGCCTTTGGTTATAGTTAAGATTTGAACACAGTTCCTCTGACTCCAGAACCAGTGTTTTTTAGCATGGCACCACACTGCCCACAAATAGAACCACCCTCAGAGAAATATACATATATGTAGTCTCACTCACCCCTAGTTAAGCAAAAAACAGCCAGAGAGCTTACAAGCCAAGGAATGATGTACCTCCCAGTCCATTGAAAGCACCTTTCCTGCTGAGGTCAGAACTGGGTGGCCATAAAGAAGTGGGAAAGAACAAAGGAAGGAGGGAAGAAAGAAAGGAAGAAAGAAAGAGAGAGAAAAAGAAAGAAAGAGAGAAAGAAAGAAAGAAAGGAAAGAAAGAAAGAAGGGGGGAGGGAGGGAAGGAAGGGGGAGGGAGGGAAGGAAGGAAGAAATTTCTGGGGAATTTCAAATGCTCCCCTTACTTTAGTGTTGGAGACACTCCATATCAGCCACTGTAGATTCCCAGATTCCTCTGTTCTCAGGCTGCTAGACAATGTCCTGCCTGCCCCCTAAGCCCAAAAGTCTTTCTGTCCTATTTCCTGTGGGAAATAAAATTATTTCTTGAGTAGGGGTACTCCAATCTTCCCTTGAGGCAGGAATGTAGTGGGGGACCCCTAGTCGACTTGGTTGTGAGCAACTCCAGCCAACTGGGTAGGTTCAGATGGGGGGGAGGGTAGGAAAGGAGGCTTCATTGGTATTTTCCAGCCTCTTTGTGGTGGTAATAGAAGTAATTATTAAATCTCCTCACATGTTTTTAGTCTCTCTGTTTCATCCCTCCAAGACCTAACATCTAGGGGTAACTACCTCCTCCCATGTTCTCAGTCATCCTTCATCCCTTCAGAGATGACTCATTCCCCACATTTAAAGTTCATTAGAGCCTCAGCATCCAGCCTGGACAGGGCCAAGTGCCAGGTCAGCTTTTTCCACTGGTTCCGGAGCATTCTGGGTGGGCTGAGCTGTGCGTTCAGTTTCCACCTGAGGGGCATCCTCCATGGCCTAGGTGGGAGGGGATATATCTGCTCTCATCCCCCTTCTTTCCTCATTCTCTTATCCCTTCCTTACCTTAATATAGGATTTCCCCTTATTCCAGCCCACACAGATGCAAAGGGGAATGGGAATGGGGATATATATGGTTCATCCACTTCATTTTACCGTGATCCAGTCACTTTATTTCAGAACAGTTCCTGAACATGAGGAACTTACATTCTACTAGGGGATATCACCTGAACACAGACAGATTAATACAAAATACATGTGAAATGAATTCTAAGTAATTGATTGGGGGGTTGTGGGGAGACGGTATTAACTTGAGGAACCCAGAAAGGCCTCTTATAAGAGACATACTTGAAAGGTAGTGTGCATCTAAGACGCAAAAGTCAGGAATGAGAATATTCTGGAAATGGGAGCCATGTCAACTGTGTAAAACCATGGAGGCCAGAAATGGAAGAAAATATACAGTCAACAGCTATAAGTAGTCCAATTTGGCTGGAACACAGAGTGTGTAAGTGGTAGGAGGTAGTGGTGGGGAAAGAGTCATGTGTATTCTGCCTGAAAAGTTAAACTGGGTCACAATGTGAATCAGTGGCAAACCTGAAACCAGAACCCACGTCTCCTAAGGCTAAGTTCAGCATTTCCTCATAATTCTGTTTAATCTTCTCCCATCAAATCATCAAGATCCAGGCTCTCATTCAAGAACTCCAAATCTGAAAGGCACTCTGGATGCTGAAACTGGACATAATGATGGAGGTGAATAACCAAAGAAAAACAACATGTTCTGGAAGAACTATTTAGGGGTGCTTTGGAAGCACCAGGAGAGATATCAAACAGGAAATACTAATGATCCAGTCTCTCTTCCCACACTTGGGGGAGCCCACAAGTCTAGACACTAGGATGTGTCCCCTGTCACCAATATCCAGAAAATGAGATCCCTGAAGGGGGTCTCAAACTACCAGTCTCTGTTCTCTGGACAGAGATTCTACCTCCCTCTTTCTGGAGTCCCCAGTCTACCACTACCCCCAGTTGCTATGTGCTAAAACAGCAGCTATCCAGTTAGGGTACAGGGCCTGGGGAAAGCTAAGGAGCTTCCTGGTAAGTATAACCTAGAGCAGGAATTTAGAGCCATGTGGAAAAACCATTATTCAGGCTTCTGAGGTCACTATCACTACTATTGCTTCTCCCAACCCCACTCCCAGCCAAGAATACTTCTTTTTGGACTCTATTTCTCCACCCATCTCTATCTGGCCAAGGAGCTAGTAACTCAGTGGTTCCATCCCACCATAGGCCTAGGGGCCAGCCATTTCCCCATTAGCCAGCCCACTCCTGACCTCCTCCACCCACTCACCCAGCCTAGCACACAGAAGGCTAGACACTCCCCACACCTCACTTTGGGTCACCCTACAAGGAGTAAGGAAAGCGATTCTATAGAGTCATGGAAAATGGTGTGTTTGGTATGACAACATAGAGCTGAGGACCTGGGTTGGGACAGAAGTCAGCACTTAGAGGAGAAACTGGATACCCAAGGAATGAACATGTATAAAGCAGAGCTCAGTTTCCATCTCTGTTAAAAGAAAGGGTTGAATTAAATATCCAAAGTCTCTTCCAGCTCTAAATCCTATGTCCTTATGATTCTATGACATTTCACAAAATTAATATGTGGGGTGGGAGAAGATCCATATACTCATACTGTATGCTCACACCCCGACATCCATCCACATCTTGCACAAGCACATGTAGCCGCCAAGTTCCTCCTGGTAGTCCTCCTTAGTGCATACAAGGAAACACAAATGGGAGAGATCTGCTCAATGGAGAGAATATTGATCCTTGAGAAATGAAGTGAGAGCACAAAACCCCAGGAACATCTAGCCCTCAAGGTTTTCACTAAGCCTGGAGGATAGGTAACCGAGATGATTCCAGGGATGGTGTGCCTTATCTCCCCAGCCCCAAAACAGGAGGTGCAGACTTCAAGTTCATAAGATTCACAAAATTAACCCCACCCTACCCTCAGGTCCCTCATCCTTTAGGGCCCCACAGGAAGAGTGTGCCCACTCCCCAAAGCTCACTCCAAACTTTGACCTTCACACTCCAAGCATCTCTTTAGAATTCTTCTAATAAGCAAGAGGATTGAAAATGGAAGATGACTTGGTTAGGACTCCATCTTCCTTGTTCTCTCTCCAGCTTGGTTGGACTCCCTAGCTGTCTGACAACAAGATCTTTCTCTTCCCTCTTTCCAGTCTGGCTTCCCAAAGGTAAAAGGGGATTGAGGCAAGGTGACACATCACTTTATCTTTTGCAAATATCCAGCCTTCTTCAGTTAAGCTAAATCCTGTCCCTTACCAAATTCCCTTAGGGAGTGGAGAAAGGGGATTGGGGGTAATGTGAATGGTCAGAATCTGTAACAAGAACTTAATTACAACAATGTTGAGTACCCACACTCTGACCTCTCCCCTGGGAGCAAGATGAACTACCTCTTCCTTTCAGAGTTCTAGGGATATCCTGAGAGGTTTGGGGTATGTCTCCTCTACCACTGACCTAGACTGCTTCCGGTTATGCTTTCCCTTCAGTTAGGTTCCAGTGACTAGAAACCCAGTACCACTTAGCTGCCTAACATCAATTAACTTTTACAGAGGGTTTTTTTTTTTTGCTTCAAAGATGTAGCCAGAAAAAAATGTACAAACATCTCTCCTCCTCAAAAAACTGGGGCACATTGTCCCCTATGCCAGTGCTTCTTAAACTGTGGATTTAAAAAGTGCTGAAGGGATTAGAAGTGAAAAAAGTCTAAGAAACCCTGTCCTATAGCACTTCAGGATCTGGGGAGAGTAAGCTCACTCTTCTAACAGGTTCTTCCCACCGAGTTCACATCCAGATGTGGCATAACTGCCTGATGAGTCCTCATTCTCAGCTACCATTGAGCTGGATTCTGAAAGTCATTCCCAAGGTTTCTCCTTACTTCTTGGGGCACTGATATTGAGTTGGCTACAAACACTAGTGCAGGGGTGGGGAACCTACAGCCACAATGTGACCTCAAGGCTGCAGGTTCTCCACCCCTGTGCTAAATGCTTGGACACCAGGATCCCTGAGGTAGGTCACTATCCTGACTTTTTGAAACACAAAATCTCTAATCCCTTCCCCTAAAACAGAAAAGGATAAGTGCAGGCACAAGGGACCAAGGCGCATTTAACAGGGCTGGCAGGTCAACTAGCCTTTAAGGGGAGAAGGCCCAAGGTCTCACTCCTTATAGCATGGTCTTTCACCAGAAGCCGTAAACAAAAGAGTTGAGCCAAGCGAGAGCAACAGAAAGGGTGACTGAGGCTTAATAAGACCTTTTGAAGTGACCCTAGCTCTGGTTCCTCAATTGTAGGCAGTCAAAAAACTGCCATTCACCATGTGGCTAGCAGACCAGAACCGGTGACAAACTGTCTACACATGCTCTGAGGCATTTCCATTACATCATCAGGAAGTAGGATCCCCAGTAGCCCTTCCCCCCTCCCCACAGACACACATATCCTATCCCCACCACAAATAGCTAAACCCTGTGCTTCCTCTTCCTAGCCTGCCCAGATACCCAGAATATGGGCCAACACTTAAATCCCAGGCAGGCAATGAGATAGCAGGAATATTGTTAGACCAGACCCTTAGCTTGAACCCAGGCTAGACTATTCCCTGTCTGAGGGTAAATCTAGAACCCACCTAGGTATCAGTCACTCTAGAAGGCATTCACCTGAAGCTCTCAATGAGCTTCACCACCCTAGTCTGTGGAAATGGTACCTAGAACCCATATCAATCTAAGCTATGAGTGGGTATCTAGAATCCACAGGGACTTCCTAAAGCAGGGATTCTTAACCCCAAAGCTTCCATGGACAGATTTCAAGGGGGTCTGTAACCTTGGATGTGAAAAAAAAAATCACATTTTATTTTTATCAACTTTCAGTTGCCTTTGTAATCCTCTGTATTTTATTTTATGTATTTAAAAACATTCTGAGGAGTCTATAGGCTTCAAAGACTACCAAAAGGGTCCGTGACATATACACACACAAAAAGATTAAGAATCTCCCCTGTAAAGGATGAATGATCCAGAGATGTTTCACTTCCTCCTGGAGCCAAGGACCTCCCATTTCAAGCCAAGTAGTGAGAGGACCAGGGGGTAGAGAAGAAGACTGAGATGAACTGGGAGACTCTACTCTGAGAATTTAATCCCTTCCTCTTATTCTCCCCTCCTCCTGGGTGAGCACAAGTCCAGATCCACTGGCCTACATGAACCCCTGATTCTGGTTTTTCCCCTCTCAGAACTGGGTCAGGCAGTCTTCCCTGATCCCTACCCTCCAATCCCACTTTCTATAACAAAAGCTACCTGAGCATCCAGAGCCTACCAGAGGTCAAAGGAAACATGGGTTTGAATCCTGTCGTTTCCTACCTTCTTCACCTTGGGCAAGTACTGTCCCTTCTCTAAATTTTAGTTTCCCTTATGTTGTTGTTTGACCTTTGATCTCGAAGAACACCATGACATCAGGGAGGTGAAGCCATGACATGCAAGTGAACTGAACTGAAGTGAGGGTGGGCTGTGCAAAGTCACCAGTCTGGACTACACTGTCTAAGGTACTTTCCCAGCTCTAAATGTTATGACCTAGAGTTTTCTGGGGCTTCTCCAGGACACAGGACCAAAGCTTGGGAAGACCACAAGCTTCCTTCTTAGGGCAGGCACCCAACCCTCCTCCCTCATTCTCTCAGGCTTCCCATTCCCACCCCACTCCCCACCTGCTGATTAGGGGCTACTCTGGTCACTCACACCCAGTCTCACCATCTCATAACTTTTAATAAGAGTTTAATAGCACAAAGCAGCAGGCAACAGCTTCATTTTTAATTATCTAATTTACATTTAATTTTCCCCACCAACATGGAGCATTTTATTAATGTTTTACCTAGTCAGGGCGTCTTTTTATGGGCTATGAATATGTTAATAAAATAAATGAGAAATGTCTCCATTTTTACATTACCCACTGGGACTGTGGCCCCTGCCCTGGATGCCCTCCCATCTTCCATTTGTTCCTCTCTATCTTTTGAAGCCTACTTCAGAACCCCTTTTCTAAAGCCATTTCAGAACCCAAACCTAGAAGCAGTCCCTTTCCCACCTATCTCCGAACATACATCTCAGGTCAGACATGAAATCAGAGACTTCTAGAGCTAGAAAATACCCTAGGCAGATTTTCACCTAGCATTATAGGGAAACATATCCAGTGATATTAGACCAAATGACTCAGGGTGGGTCCCCTAAGAAGAACAATAAATGACACAATGCACTACTTGACCTATAGAGAGGATCTCAAAGGGCTACAAATGACTGACCAGGTGGAACAAGCCAATGGTCCCACCATTTGGACAAAGATAGAGGTGGCAAACTCAAGATGATCCACTTTGGTACTCAGGGGAGCTGAACTCTCTTTGCCCCAAGAAGCAGTGCATGCAAACAGAATAAAATTTAGACATGGATCAGTAGAAAGAACTCTTGACCAGGCATCAGGAGGCCTGGATTCTAGTCATGGTCCTGGCAATAGTTAGCTATGTCAAAATGGGTGTCACTTCTCTCTTATAGGTCACAATTACCTCATCTGTGGGCATTGGGCTAGATGAACTTTAAGGTCACTTGTAACTCTAAATTCTGTGAGCCATAATTTCCTCATCTCTAGAACTGAGAGAATAATACTTTACATTGTGAGGCAAGTATGCCTCACAGAGCTGTTGTAAAGAAAAAGGGTTTTGTAAACTTAAGTACCATAGAAATTCAAGGTATTATTATTGTTAATTGACAACAGCCCTCAAATCACCACACAGACACATGGACATATGAATACACATATATGCCCCCAGTAGTGGTTAGAGAGGCCAGGTTTCCTCTCTTGGCCTTTCTCCAGTAGCTGGCTATCTCTGGGGGCTAGCATAGCAGTCCTGGCTCCATCCTGGGCCAGCTGTCTTCATGCAGGATCTTCAGATGCCAGGCACTGGCACTCAGAGAGTTAAGTGGTTTCATAGGTACAATCAATGCTATAGTGACTAGGGATGGGGGTGGGGGGCCCAGGAAGAGAAGCAGGGTTTGGAGGGGCACTGGAGCCTGCAGAGCTGTCCTGGGTATTTTTAGCTGCCCGAATGAGCTGAGCTCAGGGCTCCATGCGCCACTTGGAAGAGTGAGGAGGAAAGGGGGACATGGTGCCAAGGGTGGTAGTAGGGAAGGGAGGGGGAGGAGAGGTAGTAATGCCCAGAAGATTGGATCTGGGTAAGATTCTTCTGCTGGGGATCCCTCAAAACACAGTGTTCTGGTGGGAGGGAAAGACTAGCTCCTAGGGTCCCTCAAGCCCTGATTTAGTTCATCCCCTACTCTTGGGGATACAGTAGCTATAAGGACATGGGAACAAAGAAAGGAATTTCTAGGGGCAGGAACTGACTCTGGCTACTCCATGGAGCTCAGTTGGCCCTCTTCCTGTCTCCAAATTCATCTTCTTAGAGAGGAAGATAGAGATGGGGCTGTGGGTAAGACAGGAAGAAAATAATTCCAGGGTCATTTGTACCAGAGTCAACAAGGTCATACACCTTCCCCACCTTAAATTCCTCTGCCTCAGAGTAATATTCAAGGCAGGGAGAAGGAAGGATGGAGCAATGGTCACACCCTGATGAGACATATTTGAGGTTACCTGCTCTCCTCAAACACCCCCCACACCTGCCCAAAACCAGCCTAGGACCTGGTCAAGGGATAGAGACTTCCTGATGCTCTTTCTCTGCCCCAAAAAGCCACACCCCTTTCCAAAGAGGGGTTGTTGACTCCCATCCCTAGGACTAATTCCAGAGGGAGTTCGGGGGAGGACAGTAAGAACAGGCATTCTCCCCCCACACCCTTTCTCCCTCTTCTTCTCCTTCCTAATCAGGGCTCTAGGAGCTGGGCTTTCTCCATCACCAGGTCAGGGCTGGATAGTTCCCATGGCAACAGATGACAGCAACAAAGAAGCTGAAGGACCACAGGGTCAGGGGTGAGATTGAGGTGCGGGGGAATTGGAGCCAGGGGCAGGATGTGCCAGGTTGGTAGGGAAAGAGAATGACTCCAAGACAAGCATCGAGATGAGGTGATGAGGCAGGAAAGGGAGGGGACTAGAGGGCACCCCCACATACATGTAACCCTCCTCAATCATACTTGGAGAGAGAGAAGCAATTGATGCTAAGCATGCTTCATGGAGGGAGGGGGTGATATCAGAGTAAAGGTCAAATGAATTCTGAGACCCCAGACCTAGCCTTGATCTCCCTGGAAGAAAAACCTGGTAAGTTTTCCTCTTAAGTACTATAGAAATTCAAGGTATTATTAAGTAAGAGGAGGTAGGGGCAGGTGACAGTCTATAAGGGAGGATTCTGTTGGGTGAGTTATAAGATTCCCCCCACACACACACACCTTCCTTTTGTCCCAGAAATGGCCTTTTCCTTTTAGCAGGGAAGCCAAAGGGGAGTGGGAATATAGTTCCTGGAGGGTTTAGGGGAATCTATATGCAGATCTGTAACTCAACCTTTCCTAGTCCACACTCACACTTCTATTTTTCTGGAAGGCCAGGCCTGGGAGGTCATTTAGTCATTTCAAAGTCCAACTCAAGCTCTTGAATTTCCCACAAAAACATCCTCCATCCAAAAGGTACCATAATGCAGGGTGGGGGAGGAGGGAGTAAGAGGGAACACTGCAAATTCAGAACCATCTCTACTCACTGCAAGTCACATTCCTTGAAAGGGATGAAGCAAGGACCCCACCAACCCCAGATATAAGGAGATAAGCTTTCGCTGAAGAGAAGCTGAGACAGGAACCATAAACCTTAGAGCAAAGAGCCCAGCAGGGTGGAGTTCCATCCCTTCCTTTCTGGTCCCATTTTTCCCATTCTTGGCTAGGTCACCCTACCCTTCTCCCAGATTTTTTTATCCTCTCTGGATTTAACACTTCTTTCCCCAGGTAGTCAGACTATTTTCCCCTCCCTATTAAAGTGTTTGACACATAGTGGGCACTTAACAAATGCTTGTTGACTTGTCTGCATTCCTAGATTCAGGGGCCTTCTGGAGGTAAAACCCTCTGCCTCAAGGTTGGGTTTCCCTATGTAAGGTGGACACAAGGAGCCTTGAAGCAAATGCATCCCAAGCATCTCCAGGAACAGAAATGCCAACTTCTATTCAGTTGTCAAGTCCCAGGGATCGCTTCCCCACCCCACCCCCATTCCAGCTGCCCTTCCCTGTGATATATACTGGGGTTTGATCTGCATTCTTCTCCCAATGGGTCACTTCCACAGTACCCATGGCCCATCATCTCCACTCCAGCTGACCACAGAATCACAAAATGTTAGAGCTGGAAGAACTTTAAAAGGAAGGAATTAGAAGGAACGTTTCAACATACTCCCCCATTTTATAGATGAAGAAACTAAGACCCAGGAGAAGGGGCGACTTGTGTGAGGTCACATAACCAAGACTCCTGACTATTCCCACCATATTACACTCTCCTTCTAAGGAAAAAAAAAGCGTGTATGTGTGTGTTTTAAATAATTTTACTTTATTTTAAAATCCATTTATTAAATTTTGAGTTCCTAATTCTTTCCCTCCCTCCAGACCCTACCCCACCCACTGAGAAGGTAAGCGATATGATATCAACTGTGGAATATATTTGATGAGGTCCTAGTTGGTGACCCTTTAGAGACATAGGCTCAAGGAAAGGGAGGCCTTCCTCAAAGTCAAAATGCCTTAACTCTCAATTTAAGCCAAGAAATCAGGCTGGGAGGGGCTGCCTGAGACAGTAAAAAAAAAATTGGAGTACAGACTCCTCAGCGGGGCTTTTAGGGGATCCTGAATGCAGACAGCATGTGATAGGGGGTTGAGAAAAGATCCCAAGTTAAGGATTCAGTTGTACAATATTTCCTATTTCCGTTGTACAATATTTCCTATTTCCTTGGGGCCAAAGAAAAAGGAGAAATGATGCTCTGGGATTTCGTGGAGCCAGCAGAGCCAGGAAGGAGAGAATGGGAAAATGAGAAACTTTGCCTCTGAACCTCCCACACCTCACTGGTCTGGGCGCCTATCCAGCCTCCCTAAGGGCAGAGTCTGTCTGCTCCTGCCCTGGGTTGGGGACAAGGGGTGGAGGTTCCCGGGGCTAAGCACACTCTCCAGGGAGTTTTTGGCAAGCCTAGTGGGGAGAGGTGAGGCAGGAGTAAAAGAACTGCAGTGATGAAACTTTGGGAGAAGAGTGATTAATCTTTTGTGCTCTGTGTGTCAGCCCCCCATCTCCTCAGTGAGCTCTCTCCCAGGCTGTCCCCTCTGCAGCCAGCCCTAGTCCCAGGGGTTAATCTGTGCTCTGGTGGGACTTCACAGCAGCCACAGGCAAGCTAGAGACATTAATTCCCAGAAGAAAGAAGGAGGGGACACATCTAGGGACTGCAAGAGAGCAGGAACAAGAGACCAGCCTGACACCCTCTTTGGGAAATGTTTTCCTTATTCATCAGGATGGCCCATGGGTGAGGAGGGAGAAGGCATGGGATCCCCAGACTTGAAGAATAAGGATCCTACAAACATAGGACCCCAACAAAAGCACAAATGTCCCTTCCTCAACCAGTTCTCCATCAGTGCCCTCCTCCACATTAAGGCACAGGAAAGATTCTAAGGGGAATGAAAAGGGGGCATCCAGCCCTGCTCCTTAAGTGTGCTGAATGCTTAGAGCTCCTCTAAGCTGCTTCCCTATCCCTCTCTTCTTCCCCCCCACCTTCCACTCCCTTCCTCTCTCCTTCCCTCCCAGCACAGGACCCTGAATGCAGTTTGCAGTTTTGACAGCAGATGTCTCTCCTATTATGATTTATCAAAATCCTTAAAGTAAATAATGAAAACATATTTACAGAAATGGACCCCAGAGGGAGGGAGTCCTTAGCATGGGGGTGGTACTGGGGTTGCCCAGTTTTTCAACTGGGCATGCTTACTCCGTGTGTGTGTGTGTGTGTGTTGGGGAGGGGGCAGAAGGTATCCAGGTACCTTCTCCCCCTTTACCCGTATTAGAACCAGAATTCGAACCTAACTCATGTCCTAAGGATGACAGGTCAGACAAGCTCTGCTAGAGAAATCTTAGGTCAGACAAGAGAGAACCCAGCCTCTTTTTCACTTGATCTCATGGCCCTGGTAGCCCCTAGCTTGGGATCTTTTCATCATCACCCTCTGAACTCTCATCCATTGCAGATCACCCTGTGCCTGTGGAAATCCAGGCACCTGCTCTGAAGCTAAATGGAGGACTAGGCCCTTTTATGGATGGATGAGGCAAGGTGTAGAATCAGGAAGAGCAGTGAGGAAGAGGCATTGTCATCTCTACTTCAGGGCACTATTGGCTGAGGAGACTTAAGTGTACCTGGTGACCCAAAGACCCTATGAGGGCCTCACACCTCAGCTTGTTACCATGGCATCCTAATGTTTCTGTCTCCCAGGGCCACCAGCTCAGGAGTCTAGACATAGACCTTATCAACAGGTCTCCTCCTCTCCCTTTTTCCTCCTTTCCTCATCTTTCCCCTTCTCCTCATCCCTTCCTCCCTTTCTTTCCCTGTCTCTGTCTCTGTCTCTGTCTCTGTCTCTGTCTCTCTCCTTCTTTCCCTCCATGACTCTTCAACCACATCCTCCTTGTATATTTTCTATCCATCCACTCCTTCCAATAACTCCCCCACCCCAGGTTGCAGCTGAATCTAAACCAACTGAACCAGAAACTTGAAGGGAGCTGGAGCTGAAACCCCAGAGAAAAGATTTAAGTAAGGAAGGGTGCAGAGACAAGGGGACTTGGCATTTGCACTTGATTTAGTGCAGGTGAGAGAAGCTGAGGAGGGGTGTGCAGCAAAGAGTGGAGGGGAAGCTGTCATCTAGGTCTCCAGAGGCTTGAGGAGGAGGGAGGTTTTCTAAACTCAGGGTTTGTCTTTATTTTCTTTCCAGCTGGGTTCTCTCTGGGAACTGAGACTCTCCCTTTCTCCCCACCTCTGTGGTCAGTCCTGGCATCTCCTATGCCCAATGGGGAATGGAATGGATGTTAGAATCTTAAGAGCAAGGAGAGACCTTTTAGGCTATCTATTCATTCCTCTCTGTCCTACCTTCACCATTTTACAGTTGAAGAAACTGAGGCCTACATGGAGCTAATAAGGATTGAGACCTGGGACTAGAAAACAAGTGTGGTCTGCTTTCCAGTCTTGGATTCCATCAACCAGACCATACATGGAACCCCCAGGGATTTGAATTATCTCTCCTCTGGGCAAGAGCTGGCAGTCTATACAGAACAATGTGGCCCTTGATTAATTCAATTAAACCAACTTTTGTAAGGTGCTAGTATGTTAAGATATTGTACTAGGCAATTCCAGTAACTATGACAAAAATGAAATGGTCCTGCCTTTAAAGAGATGACATTCTGATGTATGTATATTTGTGTACGGGGTGAAGTCCAGAAATGAATGAGATAAAAGTGACAGGAGGGGGTGTAAGTACATAAGTAAAATATGAGAAGGGAGTGATGGAGAGAAGAAGGGGAGGAATCCAAACCACAGGTTTTGGGGAAGAAAGGAAACACTTTCATCTGGGTGGGGAGGTAGGAGGAGGGGAACAGGAGAAACACCTGGCTTCACCCAAGCTGAGGTCATCTCAAAGGAGATAAGGCTTCTAAAAGACAGTTGCTAAGGAGGAGTGCATTGCAGGCTTGGGATGCAGGAAAGCTAGCACTAATATGTCTTAACTGGTTTTCTACTTCATGGGTATCTAATTTCCCACAATGGACTGGAGACTCCTGCCCAGGAGGAAACTTGGCTACTTCTCTGGTCTCACATAGTCTTTACCATTCCATAAAGACTCGATGAATTTGAACTCAGGACACCTGTATTTCCAGTGCCCTCCTCCCAGGGGAAGGGAAGGGGACAAGGTCCTTACTGGTATTTCTGCCCTCATCTCTAATCATCTCGATGTTTGTGCACTCCAGACTTGGAGGAAAGGAATTGAGTGTTAGGGTAGAAGTTGGGGGACCGGAGTGGGGGGGGCGGGAATTGGAGAGTTGGTGAGGCCATTCTTTCCCTCCTTTTCCTCACCAGTACAGATTTTACACCTGGAAGAAGGATTCAGCCTGAAGTAATAACTTCAAGGTAGGGGGGGAAGGAGCTGTGGGGGCACACACATTTGTGCCAGCTGGGACTCCTCTCAGCAGCTGCAGTCCAGCTGCTCCCCAAGGTGGAGCCCCCAAAGTTTCTGGTCCCTCCAGGGGCATCCAGTCCCGTCCCCCCCCCCACCCCCGCTCCTCTCTCCTCTGGCCTCCCAGGCATCTCTGCGCTGCCCCCATGACCCCCAGCCAGCTTCACGCCTGGCTGCCTGGAATCTGTAGCCGCCCTTGTTTTCCGGCCGGGAAGGGGATTTAATGCTGGTGAGAGATGGCAGGTTGACAGGCAGAGAGATTAAAGCCCGAGGCTTTGGCCGAGAAGCAGGGTTGGCCTCCACAGACCCCCTGCCCCTTAGCACTGGAGGGTTACTGTTCCCCACACCAGCAACCCTTTCCTTCCCCTGTTCTTCATGGTCCAAACTATTCCTCCTTCTCAAGGAGTCGAGATCTTGTCTGAAAACACCTAAGCCCAGACACCCCACCCACGAACACACTACCCCTACCGGACCACTCTTGCCTTGGCCACCTTGTGGCCTTGGGCAAGTTGACTGGCTTGCCTCTCTTCATCAGGTTTAGCTCACAAAACAATGCATCTTCATTCATGGAGGCAAGGGAGGGACAAGAGGACTGTCTCATTAACCATGGTGTTCAGTACCTTTTTAAAGAGGTCTGTCCCCTCTGCTCAGCCCCAAAGCCTCTAGCAGGGGCAGTTGGATAGTTGGGGCAGCTATGTGGGAGGGGACAGTAGAGGGAGTTGGGGTTCAGGGTACTGGAGATGTTTAGTATTTGACCTCCATCCATCCATCCGTCCATCTCTTCCAGCAGCTGGGAGGGAAGATTGCCGAGGAGGCAAGCTGGCGTCGCAATCAGGCGAAAATCTCTGCAAACCCATCTTCAGCTCTAGCCAGCTCTCCCTCCCACGCGCCCTCCCTCCCACGCCCCCCACAAAGCAATCAGAAGCTCTGGTCTCCTCTCCCACTAGCACAGCTTCCCCTTCCCCTTCCCTTCCCCCTGGGATTGGCTTAGGCTAAGGAGCTAGGGGTTCGGAGAGAAACAGGGAAAAACAAGGAAAATAACAACTGCTTAGCTTTGACCTTCCAGTTTCATCTCGCCCCCACCCCCACCAACTCTACCACCCAGTCATTTCTCTGGCTGTGAGGTGACCTCAATATGCAGGTGTCTCTGAGGCTTTGAACTGAGCTAGTAAGGAAAGGGAAAGTAAACACCTCCCCTCCAGGTGCTCCGTCTGCTCGATACCCCCACCTCAGGCGCAAAGCATTCTAAGGCTTAACCCCACCCCCGAACCCGGGGATTGCTGGAGCCAGCTCAAGCTGGTCCTGTTGTTAAATTTTCACTGTGACCACTTACACCTCAGAAATCTGGAAACCCACAAATCAGGACTTGATTTATTGTTGATTGTCTAGACTTAAGAAAGTGATGGTGAATGTATTAATAAAGCAGACTAAACTTAGAAGTCTGTCCTAAGGATTCCATCCCCCCCATCTGGTTGTTAAATGTTTACCAGAAAATCCCTGAAACACTCCCCAAAGACTCCCAGTAGGGAATGATGCTAGAGACTGCTATTTTAAAAACAACAACCCACTTGCTCAAGGTGACCCAGGAAAAGGGCATCCATGTCTAAGGACTGAATAACTCAGGTCCTTTGCTTCCCCTAAAGAATAAAGTAGAATAGGATTTTGAGTTAAATTAGGAGTTCTTACCTATTTTTGTGTTCCAGACTCCTTGGGCTGGTGAAGTCTATGGACCTCTTTCTCAGAATACTGTCTTTGAATGCACAAAATATATAATACACAGGATTACGAAGGAAAATAATTATGTTGGGATGCAGTTGTCAAAATATTTTTAAAAACAAGTTTTCCAGGGTAGTGAACAGGGCGTCAGTCCTGTAATCGAGAGGATCTTCGTTCAAATCCAGTCTCAGATGCTTGACACAAGCTGCATGACCCTGGGCAAGTCACTTAACCATGATTGCCACCCCCCCCAAAAAAACTCACCACCAAGAAGCTTTTCTTGTATTCTCTCATTTTACCAGAGAAAGAAACAAAGCCAGTAACAAAGTGTTAGATTCCAAGTTCTGAACTCTGGTCCTATGATTGAAAACTCAATACAAGTTTTACTACCCCATGGGAACCCAGAAATCCCAAACTGATGAATTCCTGCCTCTTTCCCATTGCAGTTTACCTTTCACGAGATAAATAAAAATTGTCAATTCTGTTCTCCAGTAGACCTTCTCTTGTTGGGGGAGGGGACTTTCCCAATGTCTTTTCTTTCTTGGGTAAGGCCTTCAACTGGTCTAAGCCATACCTTCACTTGTAAAATAACACCTGTCTTTCTTACCTGACAGGGCTATTGGGACATATGTAGTAGCACTTTGGGAAGTATAAGCCATTATATACATTCAAAATTTCATTAGTGTAACTGCTATCAGATTCCTAACAAAAAGGAAAGGTATTTTTTCCCATTGACCCAGCAGCATCCTCTCCAACTCCGAAGACAGAAAAGGTCCCCAATAATCCAGGCTATGTCTCCTCTCCCAGGTATGAGACTAAGCCCCCATCTTGTCTTACAGGGTGGAGATTGGGAGGCCCTTGGATGCCAGGCATTTGAGGAAATGTCCTGAGCCTTGCTCAGGAGACACAGCCCTACAATTTGGCCTCCTAGGGACAGCCCCAGTTAGTTCTGGAGCACCTCATGTGCAACTCCATAAGCAGGATTGCATTAATTTCTGAGGCACAGGAAAATGCATCCACTCCTTGCATGTGTGTTCATGGAAAGTCAGGGACCCTGGATAGAGGGTTGAGAATAAAATCTCTAGCTCACATTTGAGCCCTACACTCTGAATTTTCAGTTCCTGGATAGGTGGACTTAAGATACCTCAGGTAGGGAGGCAGTGTTGAGGATCCAACTGCTGACTCCCACTGGTTTGATAGGAAAAGTGGGTGCTATACAAGATCAAGTCAGAGAACCTATATAGGAATCCTGGCTTGGTCACTTACTTGCTGTGTCACCCTGAGTAAAGCACTTGAATTCTTCAGTTCTCAGTATCTTCTTCCATAAAATGAAGGGGGTCAGATGAACTCTAAGGGCCCTTCCTACTCTAGCTCTATTATCCTATGGCCATCCTCCCACCAAGGCCAAGGGATGGGGTACAGAGAGGCAGGAAATGGATCATCCATAGTTCACATGGGGCCAGATATTTCAGTGACTCACAGGTTCACTGACCTTTCTGTCCATCTTAGGCCTCTCATCAAGCCTGGACACTTAGAACAGGGAAAAAGAAATCTCCCCTACTTTTTCCTAAAATACAGGTCGAACCATGTCAATTCCCTGGTCCAGAAGCTTCCCTTACTCCCTATGGCCCCAGGATAAACAGATTCCTCTGGAATTGGAAGCCCTTCACAAATCTTTCTCCAGACTTATTAATTACATATTCTTCCACTTATACCTCCTGTACTCCGGCTAACCTGGCCTACTTGGTGTTCTCACACACATTTAATCTCCAGCTTCCATAGTCCATAAAATGACTGCTTCAATACTCACATGTCACATTCCTTACTTCTCTTTTTGCAACACTTGGCTCTGTTGAAAGGCTCAGTTGTCAGCTTGGGGCCATACAACAGGCATCCTTCCTGATTCTCCCAGTAGTTAGTACCCTTCCCCATAATTAATTGGTATATTTTTGTATTTAATATTTGTATAAATGTATATTTGTATCATGTGTCCATATATTTTCCTCCCAATAGAATATAAGCTGCTTGAGGGCAGGGATTATTTTGGTCTTGTCTTTGGAACCCCATTGTCTAGCCTCTAATAAGTGTTTCACAGTTCCTTGTTGAATCGGGACAGGAAAGGACCCTGGCATCCTTCAGGTGGTAAGATGGTCTAGGATTGAGGAAGCTCCTTCTTATTTCAATTGTCTGACCTAGGACAACTGCCCATTTTCCCTGTGGCTGGGACACCTAGTCACTGCCTCTTGGAACCTACGTGAAAGTCTATCCCTACAGTTTACTTTGACCTAGGCGCCCTGGATTGAGGGATCTCTCATAAAACCCTGGGAGATAACAGTTTAACGGACCCAGGTCTGGATTTGGAGTCAGAATTCAGTTCAAAATCCTAGCTCTGGCACTTCCTGTGTGACTTTCAGGAAGCTTTTCCTCTCTCTGGGATGAAACTTCCTTAATGCAAAATTCTAAGATTGGACTCCATGATTTCTGAGGCGTTTCTTCCATCTCTAAAGCCTAGAAAACACATAACCCTGGCCTACAGCTAAACTACAAGACTAACTGATGTCAGCTGGAGGTGAGGAGGGCTAACTAGGGCAACATCCTTACCCCCATGCCTCTCGGTCCCTGTTCAAGTGAATTCAGGGCAGGAGAAAGGATGCCAGTAGACATGGTGGGGGCCAGGCTTTGTGAAAATAGAGACCATTAATTCTTCCTGGGAACCTTGACTTTCTTCTGTTTTAGCTCTAACTGGACATTACCTGCCTGAGAATGGCCTTTAGGGAGTCACTGGTTTAGACCGTCCATCCTTCTCTGCTCAGACCATCCTCAACCTGGCTCCAGATGACCTAGAGCTGCCTGCCCTGTGGTCTCTTCCATCAGGGTGGGAGAGGATAACAGGGGCCAAAGTCTTGAACATTGACCCAAAGGGGCCCCTACTGACAAGCTGGTCTAAGATCTAGGCTAAAGTGCAGGAGATAAGTGTATGTTCAGGGGGGGGTGAGTGTGGGAGGATGAGGGAGGAGAGGTCAGTGGCAGAGACACCCTATCTCCGACGAGACAGCCTCACACAGTGTCTCTCACATTCACAGTCTCTCACACACAGCTCACACTGCTCCTCCATTTTTGAGTAGCTTTTTCTCACAATCTTTGCAAAGGGGTACTTTGGCAGAGAATAGGGTTTCCCTGGAAAACTAGGAAGGTAGAAGCCAACCACAGACAGTTCCAGAAGAGTGGGCTGAGGACAGAATTCTTATATTTCCCACTAGATCATGGGCTGCTAGAGAGCAAGGCCTAGACTCTAAGGGTTCTAGCCAGAGAAAAATAGATGGATTTCCAGAGGGATAGGATACTGGGCCGTAATCAGGCATACGTAAAGTGGAAAGGGAGTAATAAGACGCTAGCAGAACCCCCACCCCCGGCTTTTTTTTTTTAAACCTTCCAATATGAAAAAGACAATTGGAAAAGAGAGGGCAGGAATGAAGAGGGTCATTAGCTTGGTTGAGGTTCAGAGTCTTGGGGGAAACATTTCAATTCAAAGGGAAGTATCTACTTTTCCCTAATTCCCCTGGGGGCAGCTAGGTGGTGCAGTGGCTAGAGCACCAGGGCAGGAGTCAGGAGGACCTGAGTTCAAAATCTCACCTCAGACACTTGACATTCACCAGCTGTGTGACCTTGGGCAAGTCACCTAACCCCAATTCCCTCATCCTGGGTCATCTCCAGTCATCCTGATGAATATCTGGCCACTGGATTCAGATGGCTCCGGAGAAGTGAGGATGGGGACTTACTCAAAACAAAGTCAAGTGCAAGTCAGGTCATCATTTCTCTGATGACATAGTCTTCTTCAGCAAAGAAGGATGAACACACATACTTCCCCTGACTCTACTATAAGCAGAGAAGCCTAGGGTGGTCAGGGCAGAGGCAGAGAAAGAATCTGAAAGGGGAAGAGTAGAGATGGAGTTCATAGAAGGTCAGGGCACATGTTAGGAAGGGGAAAGATGTCGCATCTCTGGCAGGAGGGCCAGAGGAAGGAGGAGGTCTGAACAAAACAGGGGAGGAGAGGGCATTAGTCTGGGTATAAGGAGATGAGGATGGGTAGACCAGACATAAGAGAAATTGCAGAACGTGGAGAGGGTAAGATGGAGATGTGAAGAGCTGGGTCTAGCCAAGGAGGCCCAGTATTGGGAACTGGAATCCATCGCTGAATGAAGAAGTCAGGAGATGTATCACATCATAAAGGAGAGGAAGGCAGAGCTGCTCAAGATTCACGATCTTGCCACCCCACACTTGGAAGCACCCCTGAATCATAAAGAGTTGGAGACACAGGATGAAATCTGCTTGAATTAGAAGAGGAGAATGTCCTTTGCTCCAACCCCCTGTTGTCATGCAAGGCCAGCCATCCCAGGCCTAAGGATTGTCCAACTCTTTTAGTCAACAATTCCAGAAAGGACCAAGAACCACTCAGCCTCACCCTTTATTCCCCAGCTCATCTTGGAGTGTACCTCCAGGAAAAGTGTTCCCAGGCCTTCTGGGGAGGACTTGAGGTTCAGTTCATGACTAGATCGCCCCCCTCCCTGCTCACCTGTGTACCCTGGCTCTCGTGGGATTTAGAATCAGATTCCATGCTCTGAGGACATGCTCTTAAAGAAAGCACTGTGTGTTAAAAGGATTAGGAGACCTGGATTCTAATCTGCTCAGCCACCAGCACACTGTGTGATGTTGGGGAAGTCACTTTCCCTCTCTTGACTCTTGGGTTCCTATCTATAAAATGAAGGGCTTGGCTCTAGCTCTAATATTTTATATAGTTCTGGTCTTTGGGATCTCTAAACCCTGAGATCTGGCAGGGGCAGGGGGCAGAGCCAGTCTGTAAGCCGCAGGCGCCTTCTTCTTCGAGTGATGAAAGGAAGAGGGAGGTTCGGGAACATTTCCCCCACAGCCTGCTCCTCCCCCCTCCCCTACCTCCCTCTCCTCTCTGTTCTGCTCCACCTGGGGAACATGCCAGGCCGAGTTGCAGATGCAGAGCCTGCGGGGGCTATTTAAACAGCAGTGGGGGATGTGGGCAAGCGGGCAGCTGACCCATCCCCCCTTCCTCCCTCCCCAGGGCGGGAGTGAGTGGCCTGGCCAGCAAGGGGCGGAGGAGTCTGCAGCTGTTCCTACCACCTGTGCCTGTCATGTTCCCGCCAGCCCTGTCCTCCCTCCACCCCCTCCAGGCTCTCCCACCCCGAGTGGCTGGAGGAGGTGAGAGGAGCAGACAAGAATGGGGGTGGGGGGCCCAGGAGTCCTGGCTCCAGCCCGAAAGGCCAGGCTGGGGACCAGGCGGATTACCATGCTAATGAGTGCAGGGGATAGATGGATGAGTCACCGGACGGCAACGTGGGCAACTCCCCCCGCTTCAAACCGCCCCCCCCAAGCCCTGGCACTAGAGGCCCCAATCAAACACCTGTACAGGCGCCAGCGAGGGGCCTATACTGTGCCATCTGTGGACTGTGCCCAGTGCCAGCTGCCTGGTGTTGGGGGGAATGGAGGCGGGGAGGGGGGAGATCGAGCCCTTACAGGGGGAGAATGGACAGTGGCCTGGTCGTCTCATTCGGAGGGAAGCATTAACCCTCCCATTAGGTGCCCTCCACCACCATCCCAAACCCAGACCTCGATCATTTTCCACATCAAGGACAAATCTCTTAGTAAGGGCTCTGAGGCTCCATATTGCACACTCCATCTTTGTCCTGAGATTTCCCCAAACGACCAAACCGGTTTTCTCCCTCATCCTGCCTTCCCTAAACTTGGACATCAGACATCCTTGTCTTTTGAACAAGGTCTACCGACCACTGCCCACCTTAGATTCTGGCTCTCAACTCACAGGTATCCAACCTTTTCCAGCCGCCCCTCAGCCACCTCCCCCTGCACTCCCCTGGCAGTTACCTAAGCTGAGTGTTAGCAAATGCCTAAGGGAAACAGGCCAGTCTGTACCATATACACTCTAGGCCAACACAGGGGTAGGGTGGGGAGGACTATAGGGCACATACCCCCTCCCATCAGAATGGACAGGCACAGGGATTCGGGGCAGGCAGCCTGTGTGGGTGTCTCTAATTTCTGGGTCCTTGCACTACTATGGGGGCGGTCTGAGAGAAGCATGCCCACTGGCTCCAGCCCCTACCCTGACTGGACAACCCCACCCCCAGCTCCTCGGAGAAGCCAACCGCCTGGAGAGATCACAAACAGCCACATGAAAGGGAATTTTCTGGGGTAGAGATGGAGTTGAAAGCTGCCTCCCTTGCCTGCATGCCCCCTCCCCCAAAGGCCCTCCGGCTCCTCTCTGGCCCGGGGAAAAGGGAAGGGAGATGCTGGGAACTCACTCCCACACATATGCACAACACAGGCACATCCATGCGGTCACATACTCACGTCTTCCCCAGTGCATACATAGACATCTAGAAAGGGCTTACCCTCCCCTTCTCTCTGAGGGTGCCCTACCTTACCTCCCTATTACACACTCACACACACACACACACACACACACACACGACCAGGAGGTTGGCAGAGTCCTAGATTCTCCCAATGATTCAACTGTCACCAAAACCAAGGGAGGGAACTTGAGGTCACCCTGTTCATCTCCCCACTTCCATCAAAGGACTGTGCCCTTCTCTCAGCACACCCAACTCATTTATTTCTATGCCAACCATCTGTCACCATCACCAAACTCTTCCTTACATCTAACCTCCCTCCCTCACATGGTAATTCCACCCTCCAAAAGGATTCAGGTCCCCTGAAGACAAGCTAGTACCTAGCTCAGGACAGAAACTTCCCAGACTCCTCCTCTCCTCCTAAGATACATATATCTCCTCACTTACTATCCTTATATTAATAGGTAGCACTTACATAGGCCCTTAAGATTTGAAAAGCACTTTACATAAACTCTCATTTTATTCTAGAATGTTAAGAGTTGGAAAGGACTATAAGTCATCTCATTTTATAAAAGAGGAAACTGTCCCAGGGAAACACTTGAACCCCCAAATCACACAGATAATATTAGAGAGCCAAGACTAGACCCAGGCCCCACAAAATCAAAAAATATTAGCTTACTGTAAGGGACCTTAGAGGTCTTCTACTCCAACCCCCTCATTTTGCATATAAAATAACAGATCCAGATATGAAGTCACTATTACTGACTCATTCAAGGTCATACAGTCAATAGAAGGTATAGCGTAGACCCGTACCTTTTAACTCCAGCTTCCTAATGCTATCCTCTGATACCCAGCATGCCTATCGTAAGCTCTATTATCCTAACTCACCTCTCCAATATCTCATCCTCTGCACCTCCCACACAGCCTAACCTTGAATAATACCCCACTAAACAAACTGGGCCCACCCCACCCATGTCCCATAGGTGACTCTCCCATATCGATCCCAGCAGCTTCCCCCTGCCCACCTGGATCATATTCACTCCCACTTTCCCCTTCAAAGTTTTTCAGGAACTTCCACCTTGGAAGCAGCCTCCCACACTGAGTATGGACCCCTCTTGGCTTCCCCAGCTCAATATCATTCCACCCCCCCCAGGCCCATGAGGCATCTTCACTGGATGCGGCTCAACACAGAATGATTCACTGGCCGAGCCTGGAAGAAAGCCCAGAGCCCAAGGATAGAGGGGAGAGCTAGGACAAATGTTAGGGTTCCTAGGACTCTGAGCTGCCCAGATGTGCTTACTTCCCCAAGTGGAGACTGGAATAAGACTGGTCAAGACCGTAGGATAAGCTAAATCCTGTGGGAGAGTGTTCTGCATGTGGTAAGGAATGATTTTGGGAACCAAATCATGTGTAAGGGGAGGAGGACCAGCTAAGCTAATGAGCTGCTTGTCAGACAGGAAGGTGTGGGATAGCTGGCATGGAAGTGGATAGAGCACCGGCCCTGGATTCGAAAGGAGTCCAACTCTGACCTGATACTTACTAGCTGTGTGAACTTAGTTAAGTCACTTAACCCGAATTTCCCCACTAAAAGAAGAAAAAGATATGGAGATTTTGGGAGCAGCTAGGTGCTACAGTGGATTCAGCACTGGCCCTAGAGTCAGGACCTGAGTTCAAATCTCAAATCAGATACTGTGTGACCCTGAGCAAATCATTTAACTCCAAATGCCTCAGGGGAAAAAAGGGAAAGCATGGGGAATGGAGAAGGGGACAGTTAGAGATAAAAAGATAGAGACACGGAGATCCCAGGTCTAAAAAACAGGACTGGAAATTAAAAAAAAAAAACAAACCAATTAGGGGCCTGGTCAAGTAGAAGCCTGGGGTGCCAAGAAAAGTGCACTTTGTGTATAGGGAGGAATAGTGTGGAAATAAGTGTGTAGGGCAGACATGGACTACACTGTCATGTCCTCCACTCCTCTGACTCCCCAGCATGAGACTATGGGGCTGCTTTGCATAGCACAAAGCAGGGAGAAAAGCTCCGAACCTCCAGCTGGGGATAAGACCAGGATTACTGTTGGCTTTAGGCCAGCATGGGGTCTGCAGCACATCCTCCCCTCCCACCTCCCACCATCAGAAGGTTCACAGCTTCATCCAGCTGTAGGTTATCTGAGGTCCAGGCACTTGGTGGGGCTAGGGGTGGGAAAAAGAAAATAGAAGAGACTGCTACCTTCTTTCTACCCCCACTAGATGAAAAGACCATTTCAAACAGTCTGTGTTTCCTCTGTCTCCTTGCAGATCCCCAGCTCTTCCCGTCTCCTGGGTCCCGTGATGGGGATGGAGTGCCTCAACTGCTTGCTGGATCCATAGCATAGATGTTCAGGGAAGTTTATAACACATCCACTTGAGGACAGTAGAGGGGGAAGGAAATTTCAGTCATACCCAGGCCTCCCTCCCCACAAAACTGAAAATCAAGAACCAAGATGTGAATTGAGACACAAAACATGCATTCATTTTATTCACAAAACAGCCTGGTTCGCTAAAACAATACAAACAGCATGTCCATCAGCAGGAAAAGACCAGGGCCTGGGGGTGGTGATGTAGGTGGGGGGTGGGGGTGGGAATCCTCAGCCCCAGGGCACCCCCACTGCCCTGGGGTCAGTTCTGTCTTTAACCTCAGCAAGATTAGAAAAATGATTTTTTTCTTTCTATGTAAAACTGGGATTAGGGACACCTCTGTATGTTGGAGCCCTGGATCCACATGAATCAGATAACAGAACTTTTTAAGTCGTCATTGTCACCATGTTTAATTTTCTTTTGAAGGACCCCTGGGGTACAACATGGTCTGCTTGGGGGCGCCCACCTCCGACGATTTGCTCCTGGCTGGTAAGTTGTAGATGTGGATGGTTCCGGGGTGGGGGCTCTATATCGCTATAAACATATTCTCATTATAAACATGAAGTGGAGTACTCTAGGAAAACTATGCACTATTTTATGATGGGAAAGAATCAAACAGTTTAAATGAGGTGGAGTTAAACAACTGTGCTAAATTACAGTAGTGCTTATTAGTAACTAGATTTCAAAAGGTTACCGAAAATTTACATTCTCTACACAGAAACTGCATCTTCCACACAAACAATAAAAACATCAACACACGAAGGAAACTGATTGTCCATCCTCTGCTATTAAGTCTCCGTACTTTACAGATTCATTTTTCTTTTGTTTCTTCTTCTGCAAAGCAGTTAAATGTTTTTGTTTTTTGATTTTTTTTATACTAGAACGTGGAGATGTTAAAACAACAACAAAAAATATATATATAAAAACAGGAATGAAATCTGCGAGAGAATATTTTTGGTTCTAAAAGACATAGGTGCATCCATTCGTCTTCGCCCGAATCCCCTACTTGAGACAACACAAGCAAGGACATTGCACGAGATGGCAGCTCCGGGGCTCCACTCGTCACTGAAACCATCGGAAGGCGGCTCCCGTTGGAAGCATCACCTTCTGGAGAGAAAGGAAGAAAAGGAAGGATGGGGTGGGGACAGGAGAGACAAACAAGCGGAGTTAAGTCACAGGCTGGGGGTGGCTGGCCTCCCAAAAGTCCTCACTTATCCCCTACCCTAGACCTCAGTCGGCTTGCTTTCTGCATCCCTTCACTCCTTCCTCTCTCTGAGCTGCCGCCGCCATCACTGACATGTCTTGACTCTTTTACTGGAGTATAGTAGAGAACAGAAGAAACCCACTGGACTTCTCCGGCAATTGAGCTCTGGAAAAGGATCTCTTCTCCAAACCACCAAATGACTGACAGGCCGCGCATAGGTGCTGAGCCATGCTGCCTGTAGGAAGCTTGGTCCTGGGATGCTATCTGTATCAGAGACCCTTCCAAAATCGGTGCCCCGCTCCCCACCAGTCCTACCTTGGATTCTCAGAGGAGTCTAGGTTTTCCCCTTCTCAGAATGATTCCAATTTTGATTTTGGTTATGGCTTTGCCTTTCTTATTATCTCCCCATGTTTAGCACAATGCCAGGAACATAGTAAGGGTTTTAAAATGTTTGCTGACTGTTGTTTCCTTTGGAGGGGGGAAGTTTATAACTCAGCGTTTTGCTACATTAAGGAAGACTTCCTCCTCTAAAACATGTCCTGTCCTATCCCACTCTCCTACTCCCTCTGAGCTGGGAATTTTGCTTCTTTGAGGGGAGGAAGCAGAACTCTCTTCTGTCGGAATCCTACCCTTAGTTCTTGGCCACACCAACCACACGAGGGAAGTCAAGGCTGATTCTAAGCCCATCCCCACAACAAATTACCCTCCCTTGCTTTCTGCCTCCAGCCAGCTGGCCTGTAATCAGGTACCTGAGCCCTCCAAAATTCCCTAACTCTAGACCACAGCAGTGAGTTTGTTAAGTTGGGTCTATATGGAGAGAAGGCAAAAAGGGGGAGTCCTGCTTGGCTTCCAGGCCCTTCTGTACCTACACCTCAATACCCTGTTCCACTTAGCCTTGTGAACCAAAGGAAGGAAGGAAGCCCAGTGAATTGAAATCTGGAGTCTCAAGTCAGATGTCTCCTGGGACAATGGGGGGGGGTGGGATGCTAATCTTATGGGAATCCTGCACTCATAATCCCCAAGGGCTGCCAGGTGACCCTGACTCTCCCCAGCCTTTCTGAAGCTGACCTATCTCAGTCCTTTTGCCTACCTCATCCAAAGCTGACTCTAGATTATTTCCTAGGACCTTTTCAAAATGTACTGAAGTCATCAAAGAAGGATGGGAGTAGGTCTTTACATGGAGGGTCTTAACACAGAAGACCCAGGATGAGGCCCATAGATGTCCAAAGGATCAAGCAAACTGAGCCAGTGTGTAACCTTGTGCCTGTGCTTAAGTCTATGTATTTGTGTACTTTTTCCTACTGAGTCAATGTGTCTATCTGCATGCTTACACTGTGTGCAAATTTTATGAAAGTATATGAATCCATTTGTTCTATTTATCTGTTTATGTGGTCTGTGTTTGTGTAACAAACAGCTAATTCTCTGGGTGAGGAAGGGAGGGAGGGAAACAGAAAAGAGGGAGGGGAGGGGGCTGAGAGGGTAGCCCAGGCCTTTGGTGCCAGGGACACAATCATTGTTTTCCAACCATTCCTACAATTTGCAATCAAATCAAGTTGGGGTGGGGGTGGGGGGCTGCAGGGGGAGGGATGGGCCTGTCTGAAAAGATGCTTTTGTGCTAGAGACATACCACACCAGTGGGCCAGCAACAGGCTCTACCCTCCAAAGGAGAGTAGCCCAAGGGAAAGGGGTGGGGGAAAGAGAGATTATTATGACCCCTGAAATTTGGGCCTAGATGGCATCCCCTCCCTGGGATGACATGCCTCCCAGACAACCCACTTGGAAGGAAAGTTATTGGAGTGAGGCATACCCCACTTGGAGAGTATTCCCTACCCTGTCTCCCCAGAAGTAAAGGAATGCTAACTACCAAGCAGTCTGCCAGGTTTCAGACAACACAGAGGATCCATGCTCCTTAAACTCAGGCCATATCTCCAATGGATTTAGCCGAACATTCTAAGGGCTGGAGGAAATGAATCTCACAGGGTCTCATCAACAAGGGAATGACCATGTACCTAGGACCTTGTTGGTTAATGAAGAGGTGACCAGATCCAGGGTGGGGAAGGGTGGAGGTGTATATGTATGAAATCTCATTATCTATGGGGGCTGAGCAGGGGAGGGTAGGAAAGAGCTGGCTGGCTCATCCGGAGGGACCACAATGGATGGGCAAATCCCACTCCCAACCCCCTACCTCCACCCTCCCCACATTAGAGTAGTAGCCCAGAATCTAAGCAGGCCTTCCCCCTTGGGCTTGTACAGAAGGACAGCAGGGTCAGGGGACAGACAGGAGACTTGGGGGGCTAGAGCAGGGACCCTATTCTAGCAGGTTACCTCCAGAGCAGCAGAAGGCTTCTTTTTGAGCTCCTCACATTTTCTGAATTTGCAAATCTGGTGGCCAGTTTTTCGGTTCCGACAACTGCTACACTGCTCGCAGTTTATCCGCCGTCGGCAGGGCGGGCACATGCCGCAACGTTTCCGTTTCTTCTTGCCCGAGCTGATGGCAGAAGCCAGCTCACTCTGCATAGGATACTCGGCCAGGCCTGCCATGTGCAAGGCGCTCTCAGCCAGGAACACGCCTGCAGGCGTCATGATAAAGAGGCCCGGATTGATGGGGAAGGCGCCTAGGTAGGGGAAGTCGGAAGGGCCATTCAGGGCCTCACTGCCTGACACAGCCTCCATGTCTGGGAGCCCAGCCCCAGCCTCACTCATCAGGGGAAGGTGTTCCTGAACCACCCGTTTCAGCATCTCAGTGGACTGAGCAAACTGTTGCAGTGTCAGCTGTCCTTCGGCAGAGAGCTCTGCAGCCCGCTCCGCCTTGCTTAGCAGACTGGCCACAGCACCACTTTTGTGCTTTGAGGTAGAGTTGGTTTTGTCCATGGGCGGGTCATGCCCATTGGCCAGCCCAGAGGCAGCAGCTGCCTTGTCCACCAGATCACCCACCGAGCTGCCACCACTGAAGGAAGAGTAGTGGGACAGAGGACGGGACTTGCGCAGACTCTTGTTGAGTGGCTCACTGATGATGCCACTCTTGTTGCGTCGCTCTGGGTTGGCAGGGGGCAGGGCCTCATCTGAACTGCATTTTTCTACAGTGCCTGACTTACTACTGCTGCTGCTGCTGCTGCCGCCGCTATCGGGCTGGGGGCTGCCGACAAGACTAGACATGGTTGGGGCCAGGGCCGGGATGGCAACTGAGCCCCGTCAGGGGAGCTTCCCAACCGACCCCGAGCCCAGTGATCGGCTCCTGCCCCTGATGGCCAGGGATGACACCAACACCGAGAGAATATGGAGGTGACCTCAAGGCAGATGCATGGTCTGGAAGCCTGCTACTCTGCAAGGACAAGACAGAGCAGAATTAGGGCACAGTCATCCCATGGTTCTAACACTCTCCCCCAACCCAAAGAGAGAATTGTGTAAGTGGAAAGGCCACTGGCTTTAGAGTCACAGCATTTGGGGTCAAATATCAGTTCTGATGCTTAATATGGACTCATTGGCTGGGTGACCCCGGACAAATTTATCAACCTCTCTGTGCACAGTTCCTCAGCTGTAAAACAAGGGGGTGTGCCTTGATGGTTTCTAAGGTGCCTTACAGCTTTAAATCTATGATCCAATGACCTATGTGACCTTAGGCAAGTTATTTCTCTGTGTTCCTTAGAGTCTTTACCTATAAATGAGAGGATTAGATCAGTCCTTGACCTTCTCACCTAGTTCCTATGATCCTGAAAAGTTTTCTGTTGTTTTTTTGGGGGGGTGGGCAGAGGGATAGTTGAAGAACACATAGCGACTCATGCATAAGAATCAGCAGGAAAAATCTGCAGGGGCCAGAACATATTTTTGGAGGAGTCAATACATAAAGTATCCCCCATCAGGTTCAGGCAAGGGGGGCAAAGAGGGACCACAGTGTTGACGGAGGCCCCTCACCCAGGAAGTAGGCAGAGGGTACAGGGTGTCTGCACCAACTTCATTTCCTAATCTCTAATTCCCAACACCCCTGACTCTCCTGTCCCTAACCCTTACTTCTAAAGCCATTTGGAAAGTTTCTCACCCTCACTTTTTCCTGTTTAGGCTGAAGAATCAGCATAGTGACTTACAGGTCAAACTACCTCAAGTTAGGGAGATCTGTACCCATCTCCACCAGGACTTGGGTCTCTATGAAACTGGAAAGAAATGGGGATAAACAGTTCTATACCCACCCTGTCCCAACCATATGACTTTGTTTAAGACCCATATTTGGGTCTACTTCCTCATCTATCAAATTGAAAAGAATTAGACTGGATGGTCTTTTAGGCCCTTCTGAATACTAACATTTTCTAACTTAATATGGCCAGTTAATGACTATATTCCAGGTTTCCTAATAGTCCTGCTACATTAGGGTCTTAGGGAAGTCCTTATTCCAGAGCAAAGAGATACAAGGAACCAGATCCGGGAGGCCTGGGGGGGTTCATGGAAGGGCAGGCTTCATTTATCACATGCCCTGATCCAGCCCAGAATAAATCAAAAGGTCACTTACGGTATCACAGATACAGGAGGCTACAAGGACCCTCAGAAACCTTGAGATCAACCCTATCTTTTTACAGATGAGAAAGTTAAGTTCCAGAGACTTGTCCAGATTCACACAGTACTATGTGATATCTACTTACACTTCCTCCAATGTTGACTGGGGAAAAAGAATTCTTATCCCCGTTGTTAGCCAGTCTTCTACCTTGTGCCCTCAAAAAAAAAAAATCTGTCCCCAAGGACACTGTGACCATCACTACATCTCAGAAGATGAGGGTGTGGCTTTCTTTTAGGGTAAGCCCAAGAGCAGGGTCCACGGGGACCCAAGGGCTCTCAGGAGCCATCCTCATGTCTGGATAGTCCAGTGGTGGATTTCTGGCATCTGTAGTAACTGTTGCCCTCCTCTGCTTGGGGGTGGGGGCAGTTCATGGTCCCCCACCCATCTGAGAGCTCCAGGAGGGAGGGTCAGAGCCAGAGGGTCTGGGCAGGGTGGAACAGTGCCGCCCGCTGAGCGGGTTGTTTGTTCATTGGGAGAGACTCACATCTGGCTGGAGCTCCACCCCCACCCCCCAGCCGGGCACACACTGACTCTTTGTCCTATTCGCCAGCCCGCCAGGCCCTGGAGCCCTTTGCCGCCCTCCTCCCTAGTCTTCCCACACCACCATCACACCCCCCCCCCTCCAATGAGTGGCCCTTGCATTAGAGGGGTGTGGGGGTGGGGATAATGACCAGAGTGAGAAAGAAGTGGAGAGAACAGGGGATAATATTTGGAGCCTTGGTTCATGAAGTAACATCAGAGCCCTGAGCATGGGTAATGAGAGCAGCAGGACACAGCTTTCTCTCCCCCAAAGTGCTTAGATACTTCCCCACCCCACCCCAAGGACACAGACAAGAGTGGGTATCTGCTGACAACACACACTGCCAACTCCACATTATCTGTAGCAATGGGAGGGATGGCAGTCAGGTTAGGGCACAGATAATCTGAAACCTGTGTCTCATAAGCTCTGGAACATACAAATTTGCCCCATGGGTAGATTTTCCCAACTCTGTTTGGTTTAGGCTAGCATGATATGGTCCTTGAGCACCAAGGAGAGAGTGGAATCTCAAAGCGTGACAATGGCTCCTGAGAGCCCTTAGATCCCCACAGACCCTGCTCTTAGGCCTTGGGGCTGCTCTTGGGTGGACAATCCCCTCAGCAAGTGCTGCTACAAGAAAGAAATGAAAATGCAAAGGAAGGATGCCCACAGAAGGTACTGTGGTCTGTTCTCTGGGACCATTCTGTTCAGTTCTAGGACCTGGGGATAGGGACAGGAGGTGCCAAATATTTCAAGCTATCCCCAGGTCTAAATCTGGTACAGTGAGGAAAAAAATACTGGATTTGAAATTAGAGGACTTAGATTCAAACCTGGAATTTTGTCATCTTTGTGACCAAGGACAAATTACTTTACTTCTTTTAGGTATCAATTTCCTTATCTGTAAAATGAGGGGTTTAGGTTAGATGGATTAGTTGGATTGGGCCTTCTAAAAACTCCTCCAACTCCAAATCTACGATCCCATGATACCAATCTGCAGCCAAGATAGAGACCCTTCCTGGTATTTGAGTGAGAAGTGGGGGCCCTAGAAAGCATGAACATGGACATCATGTGATCATCAATGGGGATGGGTGGGAAGGAGGATAGGGATTGATCATAGTAGACCCAGTCAAAGGCAAATCTCCAGAGATATCTATTCCAAAAAATGCTTCTGGACCAAATTAGGAGCCCCCGCATCTCCATGATCAAGCTCCAGAATGACATTCACTCCCTCATCTCCAGCTCTGAGAAACAAAGACAGTATTGGGCTAGGGTACCTGGGCTTCCAGCAGGAAGAGGTAAGTGGATGGGGTAGAAATATTTCTGAAAATATCAGATCGAGTCCCACCCCAGGTAAAAAAAAAAAGGTCACTGTTAAAGAGTGGGCTGAAGTCCAAAGTCAACCCTTCTATGATTTGCCCCTTCCAGAATCTCCCCATATCCCCTAAGCCTCTCAGCTTAGCCTCATTCACAAAGGGGCACTTTGGTTCCTATTGGGTTGGGATGAAGAGAAGTTCAATGCAATGGGAGAGATACTCCCTAATCCCCAGAAGAGAGAGGAATTAGAAGAACAAACTGACTTTCCCAACAACAATGACCTCTTAGAGTCACCTTGCCCAACCCCTTCCTTCAAGGACCAATCTTACTGTCCCCTACCCCCATCCCCTTGAGAGAAGTCCATCTTTACAATGTTCCTGAACCTACTTGTTCATGAGTCTGAAACCCATGGAGTCCTTCCTTGTGTGCAACCTAAACTTACCCCTACTCCCCACCCCAACAAAAGCATAGAGAAGAAGGGATTTAGCTGTGAGACAGGAGAAGTCCTATGAAGGATTTGCCCTATAAATTGTGTTAACAGGATAGGTCAATTTTGGGCCATATCTTGAGAAAGTCCTACTCCCACTCTCTCCTCTTGTCAGTTTGTCCTTCCTTCTCAAAGAGGACCATAACATCATGGAGGTGTTGCCATGACATGCAAGTGAATTGGATTTAAGTGAGACAGGGCTCTGCAAAGTCACCGGCCTCACTTTCTCTTCAGAGCCATCTAGGTCCAGTAACAAGATATTTACCTAATAGAGTCAAGGACAGAACCACAGGACATAGGAGGACTCTGAGCTGGGGCAGCCAGACTCCATAGCCTCCAGAAGCTCTAGAAGTTGCTAATGTCCCAGAAGATCCTCAGATCCCAAAAAGGATTTCAATCTCAACATGAAATGAGAAGTATGTTAGACAAGAGCATGCTAAATCCTGAATTCTAGATCTGGCTGTGTGACTTCTGACCAAATAACATCTCTGTGTCTCAGTTTCCTTTCTAGTAAGAGATCTTAAGCCTTCTTCCAGTTTTAAAAATCTTGATTCTCCTTCTCCCACATCACCAACTGCCCTCCAGAAGCCAGAGAATGAGGCAGAAGGAGTCTCTCTACCCTAGGAGGCAGTAATTGAGCTGGTGCTCTCTGCCAGCCCTAGCTGGTGACAGAAATCAATAGCCAAATTACTGGGGAACTCAGCTCCCTGTTTCTCTCTCCTCCAGGTCTAGGCTCCTCTAGAGGAGGTCAAATAAAAGTCATCTCCCTCTTCCACCACCATTCTATTCTCTGCCACACCCCCTAGGGAAATATATAAGAAAAGGAGGCAGTATGGGACACTAAGATTGTCCGCTGCCCCCTGCCCCAGCCCTTCTCCAATTCCAGTTTCGCTGGGTTTGCATTTATTAAGTCTGTATCTCCCTTGAATTCCCTGTCTAGTCTCTTTAGTAGCCATTTCTCTATTTGCCTGAGACTCTCTTCCAAAAACCCTTCTTTGCCCTGCCTCAGGCAAAGGAAATTGGAGATTGTGAGGGACAGGCCCCCATCTTTTCAGCAGGGCCTCCTAGCATAGGACCCTAATCCTGATCCTGGTCTGGACAGCAAGGTCCTCCCCCATCACATCCAGACTAGCCAGGTTTATGCTCAGGAGACATGAGATATCAAAGAACAGGTGTTCTGGGACAAAGCACTATCAACCTAGGAAACTGGGGCTGGAAAAACCCCATTCCACTGCCCAAACAAGGCAAGAGCCCTTCTTTCAAATAGTAGGTCATAGCAAAAAGGTTAGGAGGAAAATGGATTCCTCTCAAAATGTCCTAAAGGAAATGTGAATAGAGGAGAGTAGACAGGCAAGAATCTCTTGAGTCCTTGACATCTAACTCACAGAACTGAAAGAAATCAAAGACAGAAGAGACTAGAAAGAGCATCCTTTTCATTTTACAATTGGGGAAATGGAGCCTCAGAGAGAGGAAATTATTTGTCCTTAGTCACCCTGCTAATAGGCAGAGGGTAAATCCTAAAGCCTTTCAAATTTGTTTCCATGAACCAAGAAGTCTTTATCTTAGAAGGAGGGAAAGAAGAAGGAAGGCAAAGAGACAGTGAGGAAGGAAAAATGGAAATGGATGAGGATAAGGAGGAAAAGCAGAAAAGGAGGGAGGGAAGAAGAACCTGTTGTGTGCCGGGCACCATAGTAAGTGTTTTACAAATATTATTTCATTTGATCCTCACATCAGCTCTATTATGATCCCCATTTTACAGTTGAGAAAACAGAGGCAGAGGTTAATCTGCCCAGGGTCGCACAGCTAGTAGGTATCTGAGGTTGGATTTGAACTCAGATTATCCTGACTCGAAGCCCAGAAGTCACTGAGCCACCTAGAAGAGGGTGTGTGTCGGTGTGTGTCTGTGTGTCTGTGTATTTGGGGGCAAGGGGGAGGAAAGGGTCTACCTCTATACAGAAGCTTCTATTTCCTTTCCTCTCCACCTCCAGCACGCTGCTCACCTCAGCACCCCCTCCCTCACCCCCACATTGGCACATCCTATCAGCCTGTCCCTGCCTTTCTCCTGCAGGCTGTTCAGAAGGGTCCTTAGAAGAGCTTCTGCCATCCAGAGATAGGGAAATCTGGCAGGCACAGTCACCAGTCATTCCAGGCTCTTCCCTCAACCTGTGGCCTGCCCCCAAAGCTTCCTGTGGCTCATCCTCCTTTGACTCTTTCCCTTGAGGCCTGCCTGCTTCTGGAAAGACCTTCAGTTTCCTCCCTCCCTCCCTCCAGTCTGTTCTCCCACCCAACTCTGGTCATGCCTCATCTGTTTTAACTTAGCCTGGGGTGGGGGCAGGAGTGGAAATATCAAGGTTGATGAATCCTCAGACCCTTTCAGCCTCCTAGAGCAGAGCTGGGAGGGAAGGGGTACCCTGACAACTGAGAGTTAGCTGAGGTCAGTAAGACTAATGTTCTGTGCTCTATCTGAGTAGACCTCAATCTCCTTGGGAGGTGTTTTCTGAAACAATCGCCCAGGATACTTAGCAAAGAAAGGGCAGAAGACCCAAGAGTGAGCTTCGGAAAAAGAAGAGGATCTCCCCCAAGCCCCTCCAAAGTGCCTTATGCTCTGACAAGACTGTTTCAGTCATAGTCCCACATTCCCCATTCACTGGTAGTTCCAGAGATCTGCTCATGGAAGAGGGGGAAGCATCCACAATGGAGCTATAAGGAGGTCACCCAATCTCCTTACCAGCTCCCCAAAGCCTACGTTCTCATCCACTATTCACCAGATTGGTCAAAGTCAGCACAGCCAGATTGCTCTTCAACATGTGATACCCTCCTCCAGCACAAAGGCCCCCACTGGTCTTTGAGGAGAGATTGAGGTGGCATGTGCTACCAAGGTGCCAATGGAAAGGAGTTACAGCCTGGGGAAGTTGAGAGGGTAGGAGGGGTAGGGGAGAAGAAAGGCAAACAAGCTTTGGACTCTGGGCAAGGAATCCAAAATGCTGCTGCTGGAAGAGAGAGAGCATCCATCATCATCCCTGCCAGGAATACATCCAGCCCCCAAAAAGAAATACTGCCGACTAAAGAGAGAACAACAAAGGACTCCGTTTCATCAGCAATGCGGAGCCAGCGGCGCCTGGCCGGCCAGCCCATCGGTCATCCCACAAAGGTCTTGATTGTCTGAGTGTATGTGTGTGTATGGGGGGTGAGGGGGGAATGATGGAACATTGCACTGGGGGTAGACAGAGTCACCAACAGACTGAGAACACAGAGACAGAGGGACAGAAATACAAAGAGACTGAGACTCACAGATGAAGGGCAGAGATGGAGAGACTGAGACACAGACATGGGAACAGACAGAGACACAGAGGCAGGGGACAGGGAATAGACAGAGACACAGACTGAGACACAAAAACAGGGACAGAGAGACCCAGAGAGATAGACAGGGAGACAGGGAAACAAACATAAAGACAGACAAGGAGACAGAGATTACAAAAGAATTACAAAATGTCAGAGACAGAATAATGAATAGAAAGACAGACACAAGAAACATCAGGATAGAAAGACAGTTCAAGACAGACATAAGGAACTAGAAACCAAGGAGAAACAGTAAGAGAAGCTGTAAGTCAGATATAGAGAATGGTAGATATGAATGGAAACCAAGGAATGGATTAAAGAATGTTCCAAAGCAACCACCCGAAGACCCTCCTAACCACTGGAAGTTCCCCGTGAAGGTCTTTCCTTAGAAGGGTCTCTTATGGGACATCAAGACTTGCCATAGCCTAGAACAAAGGACTCTAGCCCAGGGCTGAGATACCCCTACTCCCCTACTCTGTGCTCAGGCCAAAGGACCTCCTGAGCCCTCCTGGGCACTCTGGGGACAGATGTTTCAATATGAAAACCCAACAAGGGAATGGTCTTTCAACCTGCTCTGAAAGGAGTTCCTTATTTCCTACTGCAGAAGAGCCAACCCACTATTTTCTTCCCTTTCCTCCAAGGTCCCAGTCCTCAAACAGGGCTCCCAATCACACCCCAGGCTTAATTAGAAGCTTTGTAGTCCCCTTTGATCTTTTCTGTCTCCCTTGGTCTTTTCCCCTCCCCCCTTTGAGTGTATGTGTGTGTATTTGGGGGGAAAGGGTGCCAGGGGGTACCCACCTCCCTCCACGAAGTTCTTCACACCAGTTGCAGGAGCTCCTAGCCAGAAGAAGGCCAGTCAGAGTAGATGGAGAAAATGGAATGGGGATAAGGTGTCAGTCCTGGACCATCCAGGGGAGTTCCCGGTGTCAGGGCCTGGCAGTGGGGTGTATCTCCTCCTGCAAGTTGAGCCTCATTGGTGGAACTGCAGAGAAAGGGTGAACATCAAACTTAGAAGGATTCCTTCCTGGACAATTTGGTGAGATCACACCCTCTGTCTTCCCCATCCCTACAGGCTAATTTCTGGGAGGGATGGGCAGAGGGGGTAACTAATCTGGTATCCTTCTTCCCACCTATCACCCAAGTGAAACCACAGCACCAAGTCCCATCTGTAACCCTAGCATCATTACCCCAGAGGCCTATATGATTTAGAAGTATGGTGGGATAGGGGATGAGGTAGGGGGAGGAGAAGGCCTAGAAAGCATCAAATCCAACTCCCTCATTTTATAGATAAAGCAATAGAGGCCCAGAGAGCTTAAGTATAACAACTTGTCTAAAATCAAAATAGGGAGGCTAGGATTCCAACTCAGGTTCCCTGACTCCAAACCTGGTGTTCTTCTTTCTGTATTAAACAGACTATACTCTTCTACTCAATAAGCTCCTAACTCAGGATCAATTCGTGAAGGCAGGACCCCCAGAAAATCCCCCCAACCCATTAAAGCCCTATATTTAGCTCAAAAACCAAACCCAAGAAACAAGAGAGTAGGTCATGGGTTTATGGAGGTCTGGGACATAATTCCAGCTCTGCCTGACACTTTCTGAGGCATTGCCTGTATCATCCTTCTCAAGGTCTTAGACTCTCTATCTGAGAAATGGGGAGATTCATCCCTGTGAATAAATAGATGTGAATTTGCTCAGCACCAGGGCATGGAATGAAGAAGTGGCTTCCAGTGTTCCCTTCTTTCCTTCTAAATGCTGTCTGCCACCACTACCCTTCTGTGTGAGAGTCACCTTTAAAAAAAAAGCTCAGACTCTCAAGAGAATCCTTGGAGGTACCTCCAAGCCCCAAGGGGAGCAGAATTTGGGAATTTACCTTGCCAATCAACTCCCAGTGATCAAGGGAGGGCTGTGGGCAGGGCTCCTACCAAGAGATTCTGTACTACAGGGCTTTGGGGAGCAGAGGAAGGGAACAACATTGGCCCTGTGTGAACAGAGCTCTGTCCTGGTGTTTAGAATGCTATGCCAATGACATCATAATGCTGGTGCTGATGTCATGGACAAAGTGGTTGGGAATGCCTTCTCTAGATTTCTCATTCTCCATCCCTATCCCTGGCATACACATTTCCTTTCATCTATCCTGTATACCACAATTTGATTAATCCTCTTAATGCACAGCTCTGATTATATAACATCCCAGACTAAGAACCATAAATGGCTCCCCAGTACCTACCAAAATGAGAACAAACTTTAAGCTGATTCTCAAATATCCTATATAATTGTGGTCCCAATTTACCTTTCTAGCTTGTGTCTCATCACTTCCCTACTGAAACCAGCCTTGCTCAAACCAGATTGGTTCATTCACCATACCCCCAGTTTACTAAACATACTGCCCCCAATTCCCTATCCTTTTGCTCTGAAACATCTGAACACCTCCCCCATCCTTCCTCTTTGCCACCAGTCCCAAATCCTATCAGGGCAAAGGTCAAGTCCCATCCCTCTTTGATTTCCTTAGCCTGTGGCCCCACTAAGATAAAGGTCCCCACAGAGAAAGACACAAGTATGCATACCAAACTGGGCACAGAAGGCTAGGCAGGAATGGCAGCTACAGGCCACACCAGTTGGTTGAATTGGGCTGATGAATAAGGTGGATGTTTCATTCCTCTCTGATCCCTGATTCTATTCTGAGAACTTCCCATGGAAGAAAGTCACATGGAAAGACAGGAAGATACATGAAAATGTGTTGGCAGTTGGCAAGTCTACCAAGAGATAGAAGAAAGGTCTCAATTATCTCAAGGTCATCTCTAGACCCAAGGACTGTATGACCAACATTTCTCCCCACAACTGTTCTGCTAGAACCTGAGCAACCAGATCAACATAGGGTCTTAATTTCATTGACATGTGGATGAAATGAATTTCCTACTTACTAGCCAAGACCACAAGAATAAAGGGGTCCCTTTGCCCCGCAAAGGCATGCTGGATCAACAATGAGAGCTTAACAATAGGACTGGGGGGGCAATCTAGAAATGGTCCCTATAGCCCCCTAACCCCAGCAACTTCAAAGCCCTCCTAAAAGGAGGGAGGGTACACTACTTGGAAACTCAAAGGAAATCCATTCAACACTTGGGTCTTTCCAGAACACACACAGACACACACACTCCCACACACAGACACAGACACAGACACAGACACACACACACACACACACACACACACACACCTTTTTACTGGGTCTTCACAAGCCCCCACTGTGAGGGAGGTGAGGGAAGATCATTTCCCCTATTTCAAAAATTTTTAAAAAACCGGTCCAAAGAAGTTGCCCAAGGCCAAACATCAAGTCAGTTGGGTACAGCCAAGAGCAGACGCCATATTGTCTCACCCCAATCTGTTATACTGCCAACCACACTATCCAGTTGTCTTTACAACTTTTACCCAGAACCCTGGGATCCAGGCTCTCTACTAAGATCTAGGATCATTGTTGAAAGGAAAGAATCAGCATTTATAAAGCTCTTTAAGGTTTGCAAAACAGTTTATACATATTCACTTATCTGATCCTCCCAACAACCCTATACAGCACGTTATTGGGATCCCCATTTTATAGATAAGGAAATTAAGGCAGAGACAGATTAAATGACTTGCTCAAGGTCACACATCTGTCTCTAAGGTGTGTAAGGATTCAAACACAGATTTTCTTGACTTCATTTCCAGCCTCTATCCACAACACCATGATGGGGGCAGGGGTTGAGAGAGTGGTCCCTCCTTAAGATCCTCAGAGCCTCAGTGAGCTTTCCCTCTCCCACTAAGGGTCACAGGGTTTTCTGGTCCTCACCCTAAAAACTCCATGTCGCTCAACTAGCAGGGTTTTACAGACCAGTAGGGGATATAATGAAGAAAAAAGCATCCTGCTGCCCTCAGAGTACAAAGGAAAAAGCACTGACTGGAGTTGGAGGACCTGGACTCAAATCCTACCTCTGACCCTACCTATGTGACCCTGGACATGTCATTTCACAACATGGCCCTGATTTCCTGATCTGTAGAATGGGGATTTAGACTAGATCTGAAGTCTCCTCCAACTCTAGAACATTCATTTTATGATCTTGGGGACTCATAGCTGATTAGAGCTGAAAGAAATCTTGAAAAACATCGAATTCAACCCCTTCCTTTGACACAAAGAGGACAGGAGGGCCACAGGGGAGAGTGATTTCCCAAGGTCACACTATCAATAGTAGAGTCAGAACTGAACCCCCAGATCTGGTTTCCTCTTGGTCTTTCCTCCAGAAACTGGGGGGATATGGATGAGTGGCTGGGATAGCAGCGCCAGAGGAGGAAGAGGAGGAGGGGGCGGCTGGATGTCTCTGCAGGAAGCCAAACAGCAGGGAAACACCACTTGTTCTCCTCCCCCAGCATCCCACAGGCTATCCCAGCAGGCTCCACACAAGCTCTCATTGTACAAGGGCTGCATAGCTTTGCCACAGCCCTGGGTTCTTGAGTTCTGAATTTCCTGGGGGGTGAAGAATTGGAAGAATCAGACTTAGCCACCACACAAGGCCTCCAGCTGCTCCTGTCCCCTTCCTTGTCCAGCAAACTCACCCACCCCCCCGCCTCCACATCAGAGTAGACTGGGTCACAAGGTAAAGGGGATAAGAACCATATTCCAACCTAGAAGATTTCCCCAGCCATTGCTGGAAGAGGCTCCCGGAGTAAGAGAGGGGGTGGCAGGGAGGAAAGACAAGAAGTAAAAAGGCAGAGACCTTGGCCTAGGAAGTTTCAGCCAGCCTGGCTGTGTTGCAAAGGAAGAGAGAAAGACTACTGAAGATGGAGAGAAGAAGGCTGGGGAAGACCTTCCAAGAGATTCTAACAGGGGCTGACTGATACAAGCATCCTTCTCCTCTGGATTGACTGCCAGGTTTCTGGCCCCAAACACTAGTTGAGCGAACATAGGTGGGAAGATAGAGACAGAGAGACAAAGAGAGAGATGGGTACCCTTCCATGTTGGCCATTGATACCAGCTCCCTTCCAGAATTTAACATATGGAACTTTAGAAATAGGAAAGAGGAGGGGGTAGATTTTTGAATATGGGTCCCTAAGGCAGGCTGCAACCAGAGGGTACAGCAAAGGGAATCGAGAGAAAAGTTGCTGTGAGACTCAGATTTCCCTATCAGCAACATAGCACACGGCTAGCCTGGAAAAAATCCTCTGGAAATTTTTACTTAAAAACACAAGGGGCTCATACAAGGTACACACACACACACACACACACACACACACACACACACACCCATGATGCTGGCGGGTGAGCTAGATGTACCCTGCCCGGGGGCCTGACAGGGCAGCCACGCTCTATCGGGTCAATAATCCACAAACTAAAAGGGATTTATTGTACATGGCAGGGCCTAACAGTGCCAGAAACCCACAGCACTAGTGTGCATGTGTTTTTTTTTAAGTAGAAAAAAAAGTGTGTATATCCATCTACATCCGTGTCCTTGGGTACAGGTTTGTGGTTCCTTGACGTGCTACTGAGGCTATGGTGAGAGTGACACAGAGGTTTACCATGGATGATTAGTCCTTCCAAGATAGGAGTGTGATGCTGACAAGTGAAATTTTGCACATGTAAAATGGTTCCATTGGAAGGAGAGGAAAAGGGGAAAATAGGGAAGGAGAAGGTAGATAAGGACTGGAATCTGGGGAGGTCCTCTCTTACAGAAACCAGCCTGTTGTCTCCCAGACATGAGGTAGGCTGGCAAGAGTCCACTGGATGGGGAAACCTGGGCAGAAGAATGAGGAGCTGGGGTTTTGGATGTCCATCCCTGTGCCTATTTCTCCATCCAGTCAAGGGTTTCTTGTTTCATGTAAGTGAGGTTATATCTGCGAAGGAGAAGGGCCAGGCAGAGTAAGCTGTGATTTATTTCTAGGACAGAAGGGTCACCTGAGCTAGCTATGTCCACCACTCTTCAGCATGATCTCCCCCTCCATAAAATGGGCCCGACAGTTTTGGCAGCTGAAAGGCAAGACTACATGTAAACCCTGACGGCTGGGTGGTCTCTTGGCCACCTGCTCCCACCCCCTATTTGGCAGTGATGGGGAATGGGGCCATAGCCTACCTACCTAGGAAGAAAACGTACTCCCCTTTGGTAAGTAGATTTATCTCTTGCCCACCACCCACAATGGCCAAGGAGGATAATTGTCTGTGGCCTTAACAGCTCTCCCTGGCAGGTTTAGTCCACTGTCACATCTGTGGGCGAGGGCCTCTGCGGCTGGAGTTAGAGAAATAACGAGAAAACAAAAGCCCCCAGACTGCGGGCCTAGTGGAAGGAGGGAGGGAGGGAGGGAGGTGTCGCTCTGGCCTCGGGAGCACAAAAATAATGAGCCAAGAGGGGCCGCGAGGCCAGCTTGCCCGCCCAGCACAGGGAGGCTCGAGTTGAGAGCCGGTTCTTTCCGGCCTTCGCTATCTGACCTTGACAGATGCCATGGCGCCGATGCCCTGGAGAGAAGCCGGAGAAAACTGCTGCCCTCTTTCCTCCCCTATCCTCCCACCAGCCCAAAGCAAGGCTACTACACAACTCAGGACTGACAGCCTGGGAATTGCCCCAGATTTCCCTACTTGCCCCTCAACCTCCAGTCAAAGCCTAACCTGGCCACTGAGGCAGAGACAGGGTCATATATGGGAGGGGGCCCAAAGGAGAGAGGGAGAAAGCAGGATCAGAGAAAAAGAGTTGACAGTATTCCTTAAGGCTTCTCCAAGCAGATAACAGGCCCACTTACATTCAGCCCAGACAGAGGAACCCACCTCATCTAACCTGGGGCCCAGTGACTCTGATGGAAAAAAGGTCAACTTTCCATAGGCAAGAAGGCTGAGGTCAACCCAGCATTACCCTTGTCCTCTTCCCCACAACAACTCATTGGGGAACCTTCTATTATTATTGACTCTGTGTGTGTTTGTGTGTGTGTGTGTGTGAGAGAGAGAGAGAGAGAGAGAGCAAGAGAAAAAAAGAAAGAATATTTATGATGATAAGTCTCTGTTTTATCATCTATTAAATGAATTGTTGGACCAGACCATTTCTAGGCTCCTACACGCTATGGTTCCATGAGATGTTTGTATTTGCGGACCTGAATGATTGTCTAGGTAACTTGTGTTTGGGTTCATGTGTGTGCAATTGTATATAACTGCTCATGGCTCACATCATCTGTATGTGTAATTATTTGTGTATGTCTAGGTTTCTGTATGTTTGTATGTACTTTAAGGTTCATGTGCCTATATGTATGAAGGTAGACAAGTGTACCTGTGTGTAATAAAGACTGAGCACATACACTTGTGCTTGTATGCACATGTAACTGTGACTAATGATCCATATGTGTATGTGTGGATGTGAAGGGTCACACAAAGCTGAGGAAGCTAGACCTTGTTCTGGTCTGGGAGAACTCCAGCCCCTAAAATGAGCTGGTAACAGATGGAAAGACGGACAGCCTCTGCATTTGGCCAGGCCCCCAGCCCTGCAGTCGGGCAAGACCAGCTGAATCTTCCACCCCACCGAGATGAGAGGGAGGCTATGAGTGTTGCAGCTGGCACAGTGAGAATGAGAATCAGCTCTGCCAGTCAGTGCCAGTGACAAGGTGGCAGAGGGCAGCGGGTGAAGCAAAGGGAGTGCCCCTTTCCCCGCTCCCAAACCCTACCAGGAGGTGTACATGCACCATTCCTTCACCTGTCTCCTTCAGCATCTCTTTTCTTTCACTTAACCCCACCCTCCCCACACTACCCCACTCAACCACGATCAACCAACACCCTGGTCATACTGGAAACCTCTCCAGTGTACCCATGTGCAGTCAGGTATAGCCTGAAAGTAGAGGATAAGGAAAAAAATCTGTCCTAGTATCACAAGTTGGGGGTAGGGAATCAGATGTGGAGTGGGTGGTAGACCTGAGTAGGCACTGGGATGGGTGGGGAGATTGTGCTGGGCTGGAGGTGCCCAGAGGAAGATTAGTGATTCAGCACACTGACTACATAATTAAAAAATCATTAGAGGGAGAGAAAGGAGTGTGAGCTCACAGGAAGAGGCGGGAGGGGAATACCACACCAGAACCCCCCCCCCCAAAGAGAAATCCCACCTGCTAATATAATTATGGAAAAAAACAAGCTCAGAACATTTCATCTGTGAAGACAAGGCCAATATCCCCTCATCTCAGCTTTAGCAAAGATAGAACTGACCAAAAGCGGGGCAAGTTTGGCCTTTCTGATTATCAGGGGTCCTCCATCCCAGATAAACCCTCTTCTCCCCTGGCCTGCCCCCAGTACCTCAAGCCCTGTTGCTCAGGCTGAAGGAAACAGAAGGCATTTGTAACCTAATTTTTCTCTCTGCCAACCCCTAAGGTGCTAGCCTTCTCCTTCCTTCTACAAAAATCTTTCCCCTCTAATCAACAAATTCACACCAACCCCCAACAATGGTTTGAAGATGACTTCACCTCTCTTGATGAAATCACTCTGACCCTTTCCTCTCTCTAGTCCTCCATCGTGTTCTCATCTGTAGCCAGTCCCTCCCCTGGCACTGTTTCCAAAACATACAACATAGGAGCACCCAGCCCAAATCACCACTGGGTTCCAAGGGCACACCCAAGGGTTATACCCCACAACAGCGTGGCTTACATAGAAAGGCATGGGGTAGAAGACCCTACCATGTGTCTCTGAAATCCCCAGAATGGAACAGTCTTCTTGGATCTGTAACGCCCCCACCACCCCCAGATTAATCCAGTCCCAGCTGGAAATGGCTTCCCGCCCCCAGAAATGCAACCAGCTCTGGGGCACAGCAAGGCTGCTGCTCTCTCCCGGAATGGTGTCCCGGAACAGCATGCCAACACTTCAGGCCTGGAGGAAAAAGCAATGCAGGCAGAAGGGGGTGGGGGTGGGGGTTGTTGGGGTAGGGAGTAAAGCCTAATTAGCCAGCTTGGGATTTCATCAGGACTTGGGAGCCTGCGCCTCAAGCTCTTACAGAAACAACCAGGGGAACAGCCTCTCACAAATGTCCGCAGCAGGGCCTGGGGTTTCTGTGGTCGGGTGGGGGGAGGAGGGAGAAGCTGCAAAAACAGGAGTTACCTCTGCTATGGGATGTGAAAGCACGGAGGAGGAGAAAGAGACATGATGGAGAGGAAGAGCCCTGAGCATCTCGCCTCATCATTTCCCAAGGCCAGTGGAAATTCTGTACCAGAACACTGGCTCCTTTAATTCCTATGGTGCCACTAGGCACCTCAATTAGCCGTGTTCAAAGTTGGTTCCTAATTGGCTTCATTTTCCCTCATAAATGATTCATGGTCCCCAAGGTCAGAAAGATGGGGGACAGAAGGGAATTTGGAATGAGTTTTGCCCCATTGCCTTCCACTCCCTCTCGATACACCCCAGGCACTCCACAGGTTGGGCTGAGAGGGGAGGAGATCCTAGCACAGAGACCAAGACCCAAAGTTGCTTGCTGTTAAGCAGTGAGTGGTTGGCTAATAATGCATTTGAGGCAAATAGGTGAAAATCTGGGCAAGTCTGGTGTGGGAAAGAAGACTGGGAGTGGGGAGGAGAGATAAGGTAGATAGTGATAAAGATATGTATGCAGGGGCATAGAGATGGACACTTCACAACCCAGACCCACTTAAATTTTTCCATCAGAAGGCACATTTTCCTTTGGTACCAACGCATTCTTAATACCATGTTCCTGGATCACTGAAAAAACAAAGGTGGAATTCTCCCACTCTTAAAAAGCAAAGTAATTAGGATATACATTGAAGGGAATTCTCTCCCAAATTTCAGCTTCCATCTAAGAAGAATGGGTGGGATCCTCACTTGAGGAACTTGAATTATGGAGTCCTATATCTGCCTGGGCCCAAAGAGTCACAAAAGCCATGAAGGCAAAGCTTTTGTGTCTTCCCCTCACTGGCTGTAATTTCTTCATCAGTAAAACTGGCCTGGTCAAGATGATACTGAAGATCTTTTTCAATTCTAATATACTACAGAGAGAGCTCAGGGTTGAAAGGGACCTTAAGAAATCACCTGTATCCCCTGTTATATGAGATGGTTTTCTGGGTTTTGGAAGGGATATGAAAGAAATTTAGGTGATATAAAAAAGATAACAATAAAAGAAAATTACTATTAAATAGTAACCGAAAATTGATTAATTTGTAATTGTATTTCCATAGAATATATTTACTTTATTAATAGAGCATTTAAAATTAAATAACAATAATTATTATTTTTTAAAGAAATAACTTGGTTCTCAGGAGGATGACAAAAGTGTGAGAGGGTCCTAGGGGAGGGGTTACCCATAACTGCAGACCTGGGAGGAAATGGTAAGATGAGCTCTCCAGGGTCTCAGAAAAGCATGAAGCTTACCCTGGTCCAAGTACATCTTTCCAATTCACCATTTCAGATTTTTTCTGTGAGAAACAGCAAAGCAATGACAAATACACCAATGTGAAAGAAAATAACTTTGAAAGATGTCAAAACTCTGACCAGTGCAGTGATCTCTTTTCTTCCCAGAGAGCTTAGCTTTTGGGGAAGTATGTGCTTCCCTCCTCTCAGCAGAAAGGTGAGAAGGTGAAAAGGTAGATCTTAGGGTTGGCTTATTTTGTCTTCTTTGTTAAAAAGAAGGGTTCTAGGTATTTTTATAGAATCTAATTATGTTATTAAGAGATTACTTAAAATAATTTAAATAATTATGTATCTTTTAAAAAACTATTTGGTCTTCAGGAGATCTACAAAAGTATGAGAGGTAGGTGACAATAATGCTCTCTTGAAAGAATTATTGATTTTTTTAAATGGTTGAGAAAAGGTATAGAGGACCCCTCACTATATGCTCCTATGACCAGACAAACCGGCCAAAGTAGCCTGAGGTCAGAGGTGGTTTCTTCAGACCCAGATGAAATCCAGTCTGGGATCTTTCCTTGAGGTTATATTGATTTCCCTAGATGGATACAAGAGCAGGTCAGTCACCATCTGCTTCCTTCCTTCATGACCTGGGCTTCCCCACCTTCCCATGCCCCTACATCACACCCCCTACACAGCTTCGTTTCCCACCTCTAACCTGCTCCCTCTCCTCCTAGACAGCCCAAAATGAATCTGGCTTCTAATGTCAGAAGTGACCTCCCGCTTCTCTCTCCAAAACACACTCATGCTGACCCTGGGGGCTTCACTCACAGCACATAGCTCAGAGATATGTCCAACCAAATCTGGAGAGGTATCATCCCTTTCTAAAATGGCCTTCCCTTCTGTTTTCCTTCCCACCTTTCTAGAAGGACTTAGAATACAGTACTTCTAAGGTCCGCTCTAGCTTTAGCATACTCCAATTTCTCCTTTTCTTCTCTTCCCCCTTTTCTGACCTCCTTAGCAGATGAAATGAAACATCAGGTGCCCAGGGTCCCAAAGAAGAGCTGGCCCCAGGCACTGGCAGGCAAAAGTTATTTTGGTTTGGTGGGTAGAGGGAAGGGAACTTGGGATAGGTTTCCTTAGGGAAAGGTGCCAGAGAGGCAGATGCATGAGAGAGTGACCCTAGAAGAGACAGAAGATGCAGGGGTATTTGCTACTGAAACCTAGCGATCAGCCAAGGGAGAGAGGAGGGATGAATGAGGTGTCAGAATTTCCCAGAAAGAGGAGGGAATCATTTTAGGTGAAGCCTCAACCCTGGCTGGACCTATAGAAGAGAGGATAATGATTAAGAGATCTAAATTTCAGCCCCAGCTTTGCTACTGATTGGCTCTGTGATCATGGGTAATTTGCTTCTTGACAACGGGTCTCCATTTCAGCTATACAAATGGGAAAAAATAATCCCTGTTCTGCCAACCCCTCACAGACTTGCTATGATGGGAAGGGAAATCTGAAGATCAGTTCTCTAAAGGTCACAACTGACAAATAAGGAAACTAAGGCCCACAGAGAGGGGAGGTGCTGTGCCCAAGGTCAGAGTGGTCATGCAGGCCCCTCAGAAACGATGATGCAATGTTCAAAGAGGAGATGAAAATCCAGATCTAGAAAGACCCAAGGTCCCAGGGGGAATGAAAAACAATGAGCATCCTTGTGCCCTCAGAGCTCTGATAATTGCCTTCATCACCAATTAGCTGTATGACCTTGGAAAAGTTGCTTCACCTTTCTGTGCCCTGGTTTCAAACACCACCACCACCTCACAATTGGAGAGAGCTCTCTATTTTCCAAAGGGTTTAATATCCATTACCTCATCTGTCCAAAGCCAAACTCTTCAAATTCCTCCTCTCCTACCCCAACCAAACCAAGTCCTTCTTCTAACCTCCTCATTTCAGCTGATGGCCCCATCATCCTTCTAGTCCTCCAGGCTCAAGGTTGTATGGGCCCAGGACTCCTCCCCCCTCACATCCAGTCATGTGCTAAATCTTTGGAATCCAACCAGCCCTTTCCTTTTCTATTTCCACAATCACCTCCTTAATTTGGGAGGATTTTGTTGGATTTTTTTTTCCTGCCCTTCAAATACCTTTACCTATACTAATCCCTTCCACACAGGCTACAAGCTTAATGGTTATAGATTTGACTATGTCATTACTTAGTTCCAAAATCTTCCATGGCTCCCTATCGCTATTTCTCACTCTGGTATTTGAAGAACTCCATGGTCTTCCCCTAACCTATTTTCCCAAGCCTTATCTCTGGCTAGTTCCCCTTGTGAATGCCATATTGCAGCCAAATCAGACAACTGGATGCTCTCTGAACAGATCCCTTGCTTTCTTCCTTTTTATCTTTGGTCATATCCTCTCTTAAGCACTTATCACATTCTTTCATGAATTATAGTCATTTGTGTAGACTATAAAATGTAAGTGCCTTGAGGATACTTGATCACTGTCTAGCACACAGCCTGAAGGCCCTCAGCCAGGACTGACTGAACCTCTCTCCCTTCTTTGACAATGTATAAAACAATTGACTATTAAAATATAGACTCAGCTGATATGTTGGTTAGTTTTGGTGAACTGGTTGTTCGCTTGTTTTTTCATTCTGTATTATAAGGGATGGCTTGATGGAAAGCAGAGAATGGAGTGATAGAATTAAAAACAAAAGACATCAATGAAAATTTTAATTTTTTTTTAAAAAGAAAAAAGGACTGGCTAAATCAATCATTACAACAATCCTATAGGGCAGCAGCTTTAAGGTGAAACCTTGTCTCCATTTAATAGATGGGGGAAAATGAGATACATTGTTGCCTTGAGGTTGCTAAGCAAGGCAGTGACAGAATTCGAACCCAGGTTTCCTGAATCCCAGGTCAGTATGTTTTTAATTATCTTCTCAACAGCACTACACTAAGAGCATTCTGAAGAGTTAAGGAGACAAAGCGATTATTCCAATCTCATTAACACTTATATCCCTCCAGGACATGCCAATAACAACTGTGGCTCCCTACTTCATCTCATGCTGGGGTATCTGCACAGACAGGAAGGAGGCTAGACACCATCCCTAAAGTCACTAATAAGACTGGGAAGCATATCCACATTGTTACATGGCTAGTGGGTCATGGAAAGAGTACCAGGAACCCTGGGCTCAAGTCTCACATTATTATTTACTGTGTGACCTTGGGCAAGTCATTTAAGTTTGCTGACTCTGTTTCCTTAAAACAACTGGACTATCTACACACACAGGTGTAGACATGGACACTCCCTAAACATTAAAATGTGATAAAAAATAGGTGCTATGATTCATCCTTGAGATATAGGGAGAGCTCCTGACCTGGGAGGAGAAGGGACAGACTTACACACTACTGGTCTCTTATCGATGAACAATTTTGGTTCAACAAGCCCAAAAAATATTTCTGCAGTGCTCAATGCTAACTGGCTAACAGACAGCAGCCCAAGCTATGTGATACCCTCTGTGAACATGAATTAAATTGCGATTACTTTGTATTCCTTGTCCGCTTATGATTTCTCTTGATACAATGTACAGCCTTGGCTCCTTTCTCAGTGCTGAAGCCTCCTATCTCCAACTCCACAAGGATGCTTGGACAATGACTGAAGAGGGTCCTGGGTCAGAAGAAAAGGGAACCAGAGACAAGGGAGAGGAAGTGGAGGAAGGAAGAGAAATAGCCAAGAGTCCAGCCGGTTGCCCAAGATATAGTCACCCTGCTCCAGACTCGCCCTGCAACTGGCCCCAGAACATTCTGCTCACTGAATCTGAAATGGTTTCCCTGAAAGCCAAAATGAGGAAGATTCCACCCATACGCTTATGGAAAAACTATTTCCCATCATCTTGAAAAGTGGGGTTCCTCAAAAGTTCAGAAATCTGACTCCCTACTCTGCCATGCCATCAGAACTTAAACAGCAGTGGGAAGAAAGTATAAGAGTTGGAAGAACTTGGAATCAAAATACTTGGCTTTGACTCCTAAGTCTGCCATACAGTCATAGCCTCTGTGACCTTGGACAATCTACTGGCCCTCTATGGACCTCGATTTATTTGAAAAATAAAAAGGTTGGCCTATACAGTCTCTAAGGTATCTTCCAACTCTAGCATTATACCAAATAGCCTAGGCACTATCAGCACATCACTGAACTATGGGAAGGGGTATCATCCCAAATGGTGCTAGATATACCTTGTTCTGGCGCTGACCCTGGTAAACAGCCAGTATGACGACGATGATGAAGATAATATCTAGCATTTATATAACACTTTTAAGGTTTGCAAAGTATTTTACAAATATCTCATGTTATCCTTGCAACAACCCTGGGAGGTAGGTGCTATTATCTCAATTTTACAGATGAAGAAACTGAGGTAGACTGCGGAAGCTTACCTAGTTAGTAAATGTCTGGGGCTACACTTGAATGGTGGTCTTCCTGGTTCTAGGGCTAGCACTCCTTCTACTGTACCAGCCTAGCTGCCTCACTCATATCCCTTCCTTCCTGAGGGGCTTGGGCAGTTCTCTCAGCTGGATTCCTTTTATAGGATTTGCTTCTCAATTCAGGGGTATAGGAAGTAAGGAACTAGTTAAAAGAGGTTGTATGTTTCAGGAGGGGAAAAGGGATATGACTGAATGATGGGTGGGTGGGCAGAGACAAAGCTGGGGAAAGCCTGAGGTGGGAGCTAAAGAAATAACTTAGAGCAGACCTCTAAGCCTTATGGGAACCACCTTTTTATCACCACTACATCCCCTTCTGGGAATTATTCATTTTAATATGATTCTTTGTCTAGAGTACATCCAGATTCAACCTAGAAGCCACCAGATTTGCCCCAAAGGCCCCTAGACTTTTACCACTCTTTGCTCAGGGCTTTCTTACAGCTGGGCAGAGTCCAGTGGGGTCTGCATCCTGAGGCCAGAAGTCATGTTCACTCTGTTGCCCATGACAACCAAATCAGCCTGCCTCCCTGCCTCAGGTTCTCAGTATGAAGCCCATCCCCAGGATTCTAGCAGGGTGGGAAGGGATTTCAGGGAAAATAGGGGAGAGAAGCTGCTCAGACATGGGTCCTAAAGTGGGGGTAGGGAGAAGCGTAGCTAAGGGAGAATACTAGCTTTTGGAAGGAGTGGCGAGGGAAAAGCAAAAGATTGAGCAACCCCAAAAGTGGTCCCAGTGTCTTTTTTTGGGGGGATGGTAATTGGAGTTAAGTGACTTGCCCAGGATTACACAGCTAGTATCTAAGGTCACATATGAACTCAATCTTTCTGATCTCATCGTGGTGCTCTATCCTCTGCACCACCTAGCTGTCCCCCCACCCCTGTAATCTTTATTTAAAAAAACCCAGAACTTGGAAGAAACTTGAAGTTTGACATATATGGAAACTGAGGCCCAGAGAAGTGACTTCCTCTAGACACAAAAATTGTGATCCAGATGAGACTTAAGTCCAAGCTGTTATTATCACCACCTTCCCACTCAACCACACACATACCCTGACCAGAAACATCCCAATGATTTGGGGGGTTGAGGGAGAGAGAGTGAAAGCAAAAACATGGAAACCCCAGTTTCCAGTTCATTGCAGGAGTGGAGCTTTCAGACAAGAGATATTTGCTATAGGCAAATTAACTCACAACATCGGTAGGACTAAGCATGGTGGGTCAGGCAGCACCTAGAGTCTTCAATTAATTAACTTTTCCAAATTAATTCCCAAAGCAAAACTCCATAATTCTAACTATATCATGAGGCAGTGACGGACAAAGAAGAGGACCAAGGCTGACACAGTCACCTTCCCACCCCTTTTAAGGGGCTGGACTGAAGACGTTGGTTTCTTCCCAAACAGGGCTAGCTGGCTTCCCTAGAAAAGGGTGGAAATGGGGGGTTGGGTAGACAGGGTAGAAATACTAGGTAGAGAAAGAAGAAATTTAAATCCCTGAACACATTTTGAAGGCTCAGTGAAAAGAGAAAAGAGGTGGTTATGGGAGTCGGCCAGCAGCCAGCTTAAACCCCCTTCCCTCAATCACACTCCTGCCCCCTCAAACCCATCGGCAGGGTCACCTCAGCCTGGCGAGGCAGTACACTATTTACGCGGCCGCCATGGCGTTCTAATTTCCCAAAGGGGCTGAGATTAATTAGCTCACACACAGGCACCGAGAGAGAGGGAGAGGGAAGGAGAGGCGCCCACCACTTTCCTACCAGCCAGGCGGCCTTAGATAGAGTGATTCTGAAGGTCAGAGACCAGAACAGCAGAAGACACAGGAACCTAGAAAAACAACTTGTACCTAAATAATCCCAGGGAGCCAGCAAGCAGCTTAAGGAAGGGGATAGGGCCACCCAGGGGTGCAGGGGGCTGGGGTTCTGCCCTCTCTTACGGAAGCAGATAAAACTTATAAGAGAGCTTTGGAAATCTTCAAACTCTACGTAAATGCTGGCTGCTATAATTACTATTAAGTATTTACAAGGTGGTGGTGGTGGTGGTAGTGGTGGCGACGGCGACAATATCTCAACTCACGGATATGCTGTTTTTTATCAGTTTCAGAGACTACCTAAATCTATGAACTGGATGGGAACTTAAGAGGTCATCTAGAGCTGACCAAGACTCTTCTCAACTATCTCACTAACCAGTGGGATCAGAAGCATTTATTAAGCACTTACGATATGCCAAGTTCTTCACAAATATTACCTCATTTTATACTCACAATAGCTCTAGGAGCAAGGCGCTATCATAACCTCTCATTTTACAGTTAAGGAAACTGAAACAGAGAGCAGCTAAGTGATTTGGCCCAGGGTCCCACAGACACACAAGTATCTGAGGGTGGATTTGAACTCAAGTCTTCCTGAGCTCTATCCACTTTGCCACCCAGTCTCTGCTTAAAGGGGAACCCCCTGCCTCCAAAGGTAGTCCATTTATCTAACTTTTGTACGTTTATTCCATTTATTAGGAAGCTTTTCCTTCCATCAAGTCTAAAACTATCTTACTTTGAAATCCCTGCCCATTATTTTAAATTCCTCCTTTGAGGACCAGAATGAAATCTTTCATTTATTCTCCCCCTTCTGCATAAGGGCCCTCAATACTTCAAGAACACTCTCAGGTTCCCCACCCCCAGGCCTTTTCTTCCCCAGGACCTTTCTGCTATCACCCTGATTGCCATCTTCTGGACATACTCCACATCACTGATGACCTTCCTAAAATGTGGTCCCCAGAACAGCACACAATACTCCAGATGTGGGGGTCTGACCAGGGGAGAATACAGCACTGTTATCACCTACCTCATTCTGTACACCATGCCTATTTTAATGCAACCTAATGTTAGAATTAAATTTGGGGGTGGGGTTGTTATATCAAGGTCACACTATCAACTCAGATTTAATGTTTAGTCCACTAAAACGACAACAACCCAACACTAGATCTTTTTTAAACTATCTAACCATACCTCCTCATATACAAAATTTTTTGAATTGTGTAGGGCTTTACATTTTTCCCTATTAATTTTCATCTTATTTAGTTCATCCTGCATGTTAACTATCCCTCCCATCTGCATGTCAGCAAATCTGACAATAACTTCTATGGTTTTATCCAAATCACTGATTAAAGAAAAAGAAAAATTGAACTCTCCATATCCTGTGAGGGGAGTAGTACCAAGATTTTCCCCATTTTACAGATTAGAAAACTGAAACTCAGAAAGGTCATGCCTATTCTGATACAGCTAAGCAGTAGAGCTTTAAACCTCATAAAGATGATTCTGGATAAGTCATTTAACCTGTAAGTGTCCCAGGAAACTCTAAGTTTAGATTACAGATTACAGACCAGAAGGCTAACTGCACTTGTATAAGGTGCAGCCTCATTGGGAGTTCCTTATAACATTCAAAAGTCTAATTTTTTATAAAGTATAAATAACTGATATATGAGATGGCAAATTCCCAAAGAGTAAAGATTAGCTTATCATCTATAATGTCCATATAGCAGAAAAGGGAGTATTTGAACACAGATCTCCTGAGTCTAAGTATGGCATTTTTTCCCACCAATACTATTACTAGACTGAACTGTTCCCATTCTTTTTCTTGAGTCTCTCACATGTTAAGGCCTTTGACCTCCCTAGGCTTCTGTTTCCCATAGCGCAAGTTCTTTTGGTAATGGAGCTGAAGGGACTTCTAGAGGACCAGAGATTGGGCATTTGTGCAAATGGCACTTCAAGGTCAGGTATTGGGAATATTAGGGGGGGATGGTAGTGAGAGGAAGGAAGAAAAGGGAGAGGAGACAGGGATCCTTTTGGTGGCAGGACTACAAGGTGAGCCCTCCTACCTCCTGGTGGAAGGTGTGACAATGCTGTCCAGGGAACAGCTTCGCTGATTTTACTTCATCTTGGGGGGCCAAGGATAGAACACTTGCCCAGGGTCACAGTGAACCAGGACAGAATAGAAATAGGGCAAGGCAACCAGAAACAGAACTGAGAAAGCCTGTGTTAAAGACCACCTCCTTACGCATCCCCCTCCCTCCTCATCTGGGAAAGAGGGATAAAAGACAGAAACAGCAATTTAAAGGGTATCTTATGGGATAATTTTCTTCCTCTAGCATACACTGCTAGCTCAAGTGGGTGGGCCTCAGCCCATGAGAGTTTCCATCTCTACAACGTGAGCCTGTCCATTTTCCTGGAGGAGGGTCCACACATGGATGGATAGAACCCAGGTGCAGTTGAAGGCAAGAGGCATTGAGCAGAGGGGAAAGACGAAGGAAAAGAGAGGGGCCTTGGTGAATTTTAAATCAGTCTCTCAAGCCAATTCTCACACTCGATTTTGAAAATGTATCCTAAAAGATACCTTCCGTTCTCTCTCCCTGCTTCCTTTCTCCTTCCCTCTCTTCTCTGTTTCTCTCTTTCTCCCTCCCTACCTCCCCCTCTTTCCCCAGTCCAGCAGGCTCCCACACTCCCAGATTCCCCACACACTCCCTATCCTTTCCCTCCCTCCTACTGTCCCTCATTTCCCAGTCTGATGGCAGGCCACCTATCACGAACACATGCATTCCCAGCCTGGCCCCTGGAGCTCCGGATGCTCACACCACTGAGCTACATACCAACTCTCCTCTCAGTCCCCAATCTCTCCCAGGTCTTAGAGAGGAGGAAGAACCATGGGGTACTGGTGACCAGTTCAGTCTATCAGTGTGGTTCTTCCTCCCCCCACAACCCCATCACCAATCTAGCACTTTTCCCCTGTTCTTTAGGCCTCCCACCATTAGATAATCAGCCCCCTTTTGGACAAAGTCCTTTGTTCCCCAAAGCCCCAGGGAGTTCATATACGTGACGTCTAATGCTGCACGTAGGCAGGGTAACAAATAAGCGACTCTGGGGTTGGGTTTCAAGCGCAGATAGGTCCACTCCCTGGCAAAGAGGGGGCCCTGGAACAGGGGGAAAGGCCAAAGTGACGCCTCTACCCACATATAGCGACATGGTAACTGCCTCCAAGTCTGTGCCCCCACCATCTGCTGCAGGCCATCTGGGCCCAGAGGTCTCAGGAATAGCTCTGGTGGCCAAGAACCCCACTACACCTCAACCTCTTAAATGAGAGGTTGACAGAAGAGACAGGCTGGTTTTAAACCACAGTCCATAATCCAGGCCATCAGCCCGGGTCCTTCCCGTCAGGAGGGAGTCAGGCCATCTCTTTGTCTCAACTGCCCCATCATTAAAATTTCAAAACCTTCCTGCTCAGAGTGTTAAGAGAATGGATTCAGTTCAATCATCATTAAGAGCCTACATTGCCTGGCACAAAGTCAGGCAGTAGGCACAGAAAGACTCACAGGTAGAAAAGGAAATAGCCCCTGTCTTCAAGAAACTTATATTCCCCCGAGGGGAGGAAAAAACAAAACAAAACAATGGATTTAAGTGAGAAAACACCAAACTGCTACCAAAATAAATATAAAGTAACAAAATGGGAGGGGAGGAGGAGAGGGTGGAGGGCGCCATGAGGAAGTACTAAGACACAAAGTTGCCGTGTAAAAAAGGTGTGGCCTAAGCTGGGCCTGGATGGAACTAGATGGATTCCAAAATGGCAAGGGTGGGCATTCCAGGCATGAGGCACAGCCTATACAAAAGTATGGAGGTGGAATAATGGCAATTATGGATTTGAAAGAGCTTTAAAACTCATAAGGATGACTCCGGACAACTCATTTAACTTCTAAGGGTCCCAGGCAACTCTCTAAGACTACAGATTGCATAGCAGGTAGTTAGCTGTACTGGTAGAAAGTGCAGCCTTTTGGGGAGTTCCTTCTGATATTCAAAAGTCTAATTTTTTTAAAAAGTATAAATAATTGATATATGAGATTGCAAATTCCCAAAGGATAAAGATTAGCTTATCATCTATAATGTCCAGCACTAAGCTACACACATAGCATATTTTCAATATTTCCAGGATGAATGAATAGCAATACCATTTACATATAGACACTGTTTGATTAATAATAAAGCTATATTACCTGTGAGCTCCATCCAGAATTCCCATCACTGCAACAGTTAAGCAATATAGAAAAGACCAGGAGAACCAGGGGCTGAATTTGTCTGGACTAGCCCTTGATGAGGCTCTGAGGCCTGGGGTGCTTCTGAATACCTGCCGCAGCCCAGAATAGACCCTAAAATCCTAAAGCAGGAGGCAGTCAGATCTTGACAAGAGCTCTATCGCTGACTCCCACCACTAGGTGGATTTCTAGGTGAATTGGATCAACACACAGGATGGAGGCAGACATACTACATGCACATGGTGACACTTCCTGCCTCCCTTTATAACTACCATCATACTGGGGATTCTTATACACTTCTCTCATTTCCTGTGAACTCCCTGTTTCCCTCAATTCTGGTTGTGATCAGAGACCTTCCCAGCCCAACTCTTTCTGTATTTCTAATACTTCCAGGTGGAAGGAGGAGGTTTGACCCACCCTCTCCCCGCCCCTCCACAATGGAACTGCACCCCCTTCCCAACCCAGACAAGTTTCCTCTCTCTCTTATCAGAGGTACCCCAGGTACCAGGTACCAAATTCTTCCTTAGCTCTTAACTTGCTTTGTCTTGGTCTGCTGTCCACTGTCTTAGAACTGCACCAAAGCACCGCCTGGTCACTAGAAGTCTGTGATCACTGGAGGTTTCATGTAGGAGCTAGATGTCATTTGCTGGAAGATACTGTACCTTGCTGCTCAAGGCATTCTAAATGACCACTGACACACCAGGGTTCTGGGACATTAAGAATGACCCGGATTAACTGCAACCCTTTGGGTTAGATTTCTCCTTACCACATGTATCTATCTCTTCTTATAGAGACAATCTTTTCATTTTTCATTGTTATCTAGCACCAGGGACTAACACAGTACCTGGTACACAGTAGGTGCTTACTAAATGCTTGTTGACTGACAGCATCTCCCCATGACACACAGGTCTATGCTACAATCATACATCTATATTCTCTGGTTCATATGGGTGATTGCATTGGAGGGCCTGGGTATTACCAGTTACCTTGCTAAGGCCCATCTAGACCACAGCTTTCATAACGTTCCAAGACAGGTAGACTGTAAGAATCCTCTCATCAGCCTCCCAGAAGAAGGATGTGAAATCAAGTCAGAGGAAATCTTACTGGGACAAGGTATATCTTTTAAGAGGAGCAAACCTTCACCTAACCTCCAGGGGGGTGGTAGCACACAAAACTAGGGAAGGGATTCCAACCTGTGCCATTACTTGAACTTCCCTACCATAGGCTGCTTCAGAGGACTGTTTTCTTGGGGCTCTTACCCTCCCTGCCTGAGGTCCCTCATCACCTTCCCTTCCCAATGTTCTCCAGATCCCTACTGCCTTCTCCCCAAAGCTCCAGTCCTGACTTCCTTCCCTCCCAACACCATTCCTTCCCCATTCCCAGTCCTCCTACTCATTCTTGAAGATTTTCCTCAGCTTCCCTCTCATTGTACAAAGAACCCTTGCTTAGCTGGAAAAGCCGCAGAACCATTGGCCTACTTAAGTCTCTGGCTGCAGCCCCAGGTCAAAGAGCGTCAGAAGACAGGGGAGGCATGGATCTTGGGAATCACAGAGCAAAAGATTCAGACCTAGGGACTCTGAATAAAAGCTTGGGCTCAGGAAGATAAGCCCAAATGTCATGTAAGTAAAGAACTTTTAAGAAATCGTCTCATTCCCTACCATCATTGTAAAGACGATCTCTGAATCCCAAAGACACATGACTTTGCAACAGCCAGAACCAGGATTAGCTCCTGGTATAGGGTTCTTCTCACTCTCTACACTGATTCCACCTGAGATATAAATACAGTCATGAACCATTCTGGAATAGTTTACAAAAGTCACTCAACTGCACATGCCTTTTGACCCAATATCACCACTGGACATATATCCCAAAGAGGTCAAAAGCAGAGGGGGGAAAAAAGTTCCATACACACAAAAACACTTAGCAGCACTTTTTACAGTAGGAAAAGAAATGAAAGGAAAGTCAGTATCTATAAACTGACACATGGCTGAAGAAATTGTGGTATTATGAATGAAACAGAATCTCTTAATGTACTGCTAGAAAAGATGACTAGTTGAAATTAAGAAAAACTTGGGCAATCCTTACATGAACTGATTCAGAGTGAAGTAAGCAGAACCAGCAATGTATTTACACAATGAGCACAGAGATCTCAAGGAAACAACTCTGAATGACTCCAGAATTCTGATCGATAAAGGGATCAATCATGACTCTGAGAACTGACAGTGCAAGCTTGCATGCCTCCTACACCTTATCAGGGAAGAAAGGTGTGGTCTGCAGGAGCAAAATAAGGCATGCATTTCCAGACACAGCCAATGAATGGATTGTTTGTTTTGCTTAACTGTACTTATTTGCTACAAGAGAAGAATCTAGGGGGACAGAGGAGGGGCACAGGGGAGTCACTGAGAAGTGACACAGATGTGAAAAAGTATCAATAAAAAATGTTTAACATATGTACATATCTATATCTCTATATATACCGAGACAGACACTGTCACAGATCTCCTCCCCACCCCAATCCAGAATCTTGTACTTATGAAAGGGTTGTACACTAAAAGAGAAAATCCATAGAATGTCAAAGCTAGACAGGCCTTATAGTTTCAATGCCTTAATTTTACAGATGAGAAAACTGAGCCCAAAAAGTGGTGGCTTGGGGCTTTGGAAGGACACATCTGGAGCTATTCCCACTGTGCCAAATTCTCTTCATCATCATCATTCTCCGCTTTACCATTTTAAAGTGGCAATGTCAAGCAGAGAAGGAGCTCAGTTTCCTACCCTGTACTCCCACATCCTGAGGTCCCAAGGTTTCTGCTTCATCCTCCCAGTGGAATTCTCATAACCACCCCTCTACACACACACACACACACACACACACACACACACACACACGTGTGTGTGTGTGTGTATGTCTCTCTCTCTCTCCCTCTGGAATCTTTCCTGATTGAGAATCTCCTTAGTCTCCCAACCTATTCGCTCCTTCCCCGGTCCCCAACCTTATAATTAGACTATCGACCTGGACACATCCATGATGATTAGTTGTGTGTCAATCTGGTTCCCCCATTAGACTGTATGCTCCTGGGGGCAGGGAGCACTGTGCATTCCATACTCAGTGATCTTTCTGCTTATCCAGGGGACTCCAACTCATTAAATATTCATTTATCAGCTGCCTGTAGAATGAACAATTGGTGGGCAGTGAAGTTAGAAACCTTGGCTGAGGGATTGTCCAGCACCATCTACCCCCACAGCAGGGGGAAAAACAGTCAGGGGCTCCAGGTTCCCATGGTAATGGTGACTCTAAAGCCGAGTACCTTTGCTCCCCCACAGGCGTCACCCGTCTAGGAGACCCTCTCCCCATTTTCTAAACTTGAGACATAAACTGGCTTGTGGAGAGGGAGGTCAGACGAAGGCCCCAAAGCTGAGACACCCTGTTTCTGGGCCAAGTCATGTGCCTCCACTGTGCCAGTTTGCTGGAGGGGCAATGGAAAGAAGACAAGAAAACCTCCCTCCTCCTCCCACCCTCCTCAGCTGAAGGAGCCAGTGAGAACCCAGAAATGTGAAAGCAGGAAGGGCTGGGAGCCAGGACTCCTGGGGCCCTATCCAATAGCAGGGCAGTGGCCTGGGAACCAGCCCAGCAGGCCTTTGAGTAGGGGGGGGGGGGGGGTCTCAGTCATTCCACCCATACTTCATGTGGCTCCTAGAACTCAGGCACCAGAGACTTTGGCGGGGTAGGGAGTGGGGAAATCTGTTGTTCTCCCCCCTCCTCCAAAAAAAAGCAGCTCCCTAGCCTGCTGCCTGCTGGGGGAGGGGGAGGCGGGAGCCTCAGAGGAGAGCAGCCACTGTCCACACAAAGCCTGGCTGCTGGGGAAATCGATTTTCCGCTTCTCTTTCTCGATTCTTTCCTCTTCTCCACTCCCTCCCTTCCCAGCCAGCAGCTTGTCTCTCCCACTCTGTACCACCCCTCCAAGACCTGTCAACTGCTAGCAAGGGGCTGGATTTTCTCATTTTAATCTCCAAGGTGCATCAGCATGAAAACTTTGCTGTTTTGTCTTAATCTTTACCTGAGGTCATATGCTTTATCCTTTCCCTAATCCTGCTATGCTTCTGCCTCCTTCACAGTGGAAACTTCACCCATGGGGGTGGGGGGGTGGGAAGGGAGAGAGAGGGGTGGTGGCAGAGAGCTCTATGGTCAGACAAGGAATTTTGGCCCATATTTACTAGGACTCCCTCACCCTGGTTACTTACACTGACTGCCCCCATAAAAATCACGGCAGCTCAACTCCCAGGGAACTTTGGGGATATTTTAAATAACCTGCCAGGTCTGGTATGTCTGTGTGTGCATGTCTGTGAGTGTATGTACAGAGGAAAAGAGAAAGAAAGCATGTGTGTGTGTATGTGTGTGTGTGTGTGTATGTACAGAGGAAGAGAGAGAGAGAGAGAGAGAGAGAGTGTGTGTGTGTGTGTGGTGTGCGTGTCCCCTGCTCAGCCGGAGGCGCTGACTGTGTGGGGCTGATGGGAGAGCCTGTGACTCACGTCTCCCCAAGCTAATCCTGCTGCTTCTCTTCAGCTCAGCGGCGTCCAATACTTTTTTTTTTTTTAAACCAGAGACAGGGGAGGTGGAGGAGGACTGCTCGGCAGGGAGGGAGGACAGATTGATAAATAATCTTTGCCTTCAGAGGCCTCAAGAGAAGGCCAGCACTATGGCTGGCATCTCCCTCCCCCTGAAAACACAGACACAGACACAGACACACACACACACACTCCTGGGTCTATGCTCCTCCACATCTCAACTCTGGTCTCCTCCTGTGGGCCTGGCCCACTGCTGTCACTCTGGTTCCTATTTCATGGAAACCTGAGACAGGAAAAGCCTATCGGGTCATCTCGTCCATCCTCTGGCAGGGCTGTTCCCTTCCCTGATGAGCAAACAGCAAAGGGAGGGGAGGGAGGAGAAAGAGGAGAGAAAATATTTCTGTATAGATCAAATGCAATTGGGGCAGAAGGGGATGGGGGGAAGATGAAGTAGTGGGAGGACCAGGGACAGGCAGCTGCCCCAGGGTCTCCTAGATCCTAAGCTGTCCACTAAATATAGCCCTGCCACCCCTAAACATGCCCTATTCTGACTATTCCCCTAAACCAGTCTTTGCCCACAAGAGGTAGCAAAGGGACTGAGGTGGCCTGCCCCAAGATTTGTTCCAGATACGATACTTTAAAATAACCCTTGTAACGCACAGGAAATGCACTATCTGAGCAGAAATCCATCCTACCCTCAACTCCCCCTTCCCTCATACAGGACAATGAATATAGGAACTCGAACGCAAAATCCATATTCCCAAGTCTCTGATAAGTCACCCAGGTTAAGTGTCAGACTTGAGATTCAAACCCAGGACCCTAGACTTCATCTCCTTCACAGAGTAGCCTCATCCTCAAACCTGGAAGCACAAGTTCCCCTTGTTCTATAGCTTACAAGGAAACAAACCTTGTCAGACAGCAAGGGTCAACCTTCTTAGAAAGGGTGTCCAAGGATGCCAATTCAGAGTCTCCTCTTCCTTAGCCAATGGCAGCATCTACCTCTTGGTCACCTATATTCTCTAAGCCCTCCACACCCCTCCCTCCCCAAAAGGTCCCCATACAAGATCACTATCCTGAAATAACCGAGGTCCCTGCCCTGACTCCAGATCATCGCTCATACCAGGTACTTCACTGGACCCCTAGCCCCTTGGAAGAAGGGAAAGTGGATAATGTAGGGAGTGGCTCAGGCCGATTATAGCACCCCTGCCACCCCAATCCCTAATTTTAGCACCTGAACAGCTTCCCCTGGGGATGCCTGTGGTCATCTGACACCAGACCCTGGTCCCTGGAGGCAAGAGTTTTGCCCTGCCAAACCAGAAGTCTAGAGTGTTGACCTAATAGCCCTAGAGAGAGCACCCCTGATTTCAATCCCCAGCCAGTTTTTGCTCACAGCGAATAAAGCTACTGGCCACCCTTGGCTACTCAGCCTATAAATTCTATCACCTCCTGTCCGCAACCTGAACCCCCACCCACAGGCAGAGACTGAAATGGGAGGCTGATCTTCTCAGTAAGGTCCCAAAGGGTTGGGGGGGGGGGGGCAGGGTCAGAGGAGAAGGAGAAAGGGGCAATTTCTGCTGTGCTGAAAAACCTCTAAGGCTCTGCAGGGAGGTGGGTGGACAGTCCCCTCCCTGCCCGGCTGATCTCTAGCCCAAGAACTGAATTCCCCACATGCCTGTCTGTCTTTGACAGCTAGCTCAAATACTTGGCTGCTCTCACACCCGCTGTTCCTGAGCTCTGCTCTCCACCAGCGCCCACCATAGCCTTTCTCCCTCCTCTCCTACTCCCTCCCTCACCTTCCCTAGAGGTCTCTGTAGATGTCTTGGGGCAGAGTGGAGAGAGGCCATCAACTTTGTCTCCCTCAGAAGCTTAAGCCTAGGAAAGGATTTCCATGCTGTTCAGGGCTAACCCATATGGTCACTGTAACCCCCACATCCCTAAGGACCCCAGTAGTGACCAGTTCTAGCAAGGCCCAGCCATGGAGACAGACCCAGATGGATTCAGAAATCTTCCACTGCCCCCAGGCCTAGTCTCCTGGACACTGACTTTCACTCAGAGAGATAACTGGGTGAAGGAGAGTTATAGCACTTGGCTCCAACCGCCCGCAGTTACCCCACCACCTATGAACCAGCCCCTTGAATTTAGCTCCCTTCAAATACAAGGCACATCCCACCTTTTCTACACATTCCCCCCCACCCCCCAGGCCAAAACCAGAAACCGCTGGAACAACTACAAAATGGCTCTCCCTAGAAACATCCCAGGTGAGGGCTCAGAGGCATTCTCCCCCCAAATTATGCACATACTTCCTCCTACCCCAGTCTCCTCCACCTCTCAAAACTGATTAAATAGTAATCCAACATCCCCACAACTCATAACTCTGGGGATGAGAGTGCTACAGTTGAGGGGTGTGGGGGCACTCTTTGAAAAATGAGAACTCCACAGGGGCTCTCCTCCCTCATCCCCTGGCTACCTCCGGTCCCAGGGATTTTAGGTATGACTGCAAGGGAACCAAAAGCTAACCTAGGGCAGAACTGGGGTTTATGGGGAGAAAGGGGAGAGCTCTGGAAGCTCTCCTCTACTTTCCACCCTAGCCCTCGACAGGACAGCTTCCCTTGGGAAAGTAGAGACCTACAGATGTCAGAGAGGAAACACTTCCTGATACCCAGCTGGGATTTTCCGATGTTCTCATCCAATGGGGCCCGCCCCCAACCAACACGCACAGTCTCTCAGAGAACCACCCAGACAGTCCTTTGTCTACCCACAAACCCACTGCCATTCCCGGGAGCCCTCCCTTCCCTCTCTCTCCACTGGGTCTTTGTGGGTCATGTAAACCAGACTGGACTTCCAGTGCCACAGGAAGGATTCAAATCAGACACAAGGAAAGACTTCCCTGAACCTGCTAGGCTGTAGGGAGTGTGCTCCTCAGAGGAGCCTGAAGCTGGGGTCGAGTGACCACCTGGGTTGGTTTAGGAGGCGGCATTTCCTGGAGACAAGAAAAAGGAGAGGATAACCCTTGGAGGTCTTTGCGACCATCTGCCTCAGCTTTCCCCAGCCTGCAATGGCTCCCCAAATTCCCACAGGGAGGAAGAGAATCAGATTTCCAGCTTAGTATTCGGACTGGCCAGCAGGGGGGTGGGAGCAGTAGGTCTCTTCTCCCCATTGCACAGATGGGGGATGCTGAGGCCCCCGCGGGGAGGGAGGGGGAGTCGCCGGCGGGGAGTGAGTCACAAGGGGAGCTGGGAAGCGGTCCCGGCTTGCCCTGCTGTTGCTGGAAGCAGCAACCCATGTTTCTTCCTCATGATGGTTACTCGGGAGCGTAGGCGGGCACTGAGGGGCAGCAGGCATGGCAGGCCTCCACTCAGCCCCTCCCAGCCACCAGATCCTGCTCCCCCCACTGCCAGATGGGGAGGGGACGCAAGGGGGCAATTGTGGTGAGCATAGACTGGTGGTTTCTCTTTCCACTTGTGTTTAAAAGAAAGTCTCTATAAGAACTCCAAATCACCCCATCCCTCATCTCTCCCTTCCTACCCCAAGTCATTAGAAAAGACCAGGGTGCTAGGCCTGGTAACTGTTAAACCAATGGGAGTGATATTGGGCAATTCACTTTCTTTCTCTAAGACTCAGTTTGCCTCTCCATAACATGACAATGCATTGAACTAAATGATCTCTATGATTCCTTCTAGTTTTAATATTCCTAGTGCTCTGAGATCCTGAGGGGAGGTGCCACCAGGAATGCCTTTCCTAGCATAGCCAGAAGCTTCTGAACCCTCTCCACTAGATGACTCACTCATCATTAGTCCAATTAACCAATTTCCTACACAGCTTTGGGGAGGCAAGGTGAGCAAAGTGGGTCTCTTCTCCCCTTCAGCCCTGGTTAGCCTAGTCCCGAGCCCTGTGTCTGGCACACCAATCCACCACACACCACTGGCATAAGCGTCCTATATACCTCCCAGGGTATCAGCCCTAAGAAACTGAGCTTTCCCCAGACCCACACAGTGCTCGCGCTCACGTCAGGAAGCTCAGACAAGTTCAGGCCTCACTGGCTGGCTATTGAAAAACAACCCAGGAGGTTAAACAGAGGGAGAGTAGGGAGGAAGCTGGGAGGGGTCCCAAACTCTTATGCCAGTGACTGTCCCCTACCCTGTCCAGTCTTCTCCCCACAGATTTCAAATAAGGCAAAGATAGTGAGGGACGGGGAGACAGCCACAGAAAGAGTCCACCCCTCTACCCCACCACAAATCTAGAGCTGTCTTCCTCTCCTTGCTAACACAGGATCCCAAAGTGCTTTCCCATTCCAGGGCCACCGGACTATTCCCAACACCTGTGGTTCATTAGAGAGGAAAGAGGGGAAATGCCCAAGGCCCTCCCACACACAGACATCCATATACACTGGGGTTCCCATCCCCTTGGGCTGGGAGCCAGCTCCATGCCCCACCTCCCACCAGCTTCTCATATGCCAAGCCAAGCTTTTCAGGAGTCCCTCCTCATCACACACTTCTCCCTCCAAATCTTCTACAATGAATTCCCATCACTCCCTGCCCCTGCTCAGCCGTTTGGTCCTGTTCTGGGTCAAGAAGGGGAGCATGAGAGGATATGATAAGGGCTCACCCAGCCTGGAGGCTAACAGCCAAAAAGAAAGTAGGAAAGTTAGGAAAAAGAAAGCAGCTCCCCCAGGTTTATCCTCAAACCTGCTGCCTCTGCTTGTACTTTTACAGCTTATAGGGTGATTTCACACCTATGATCTCATCTGAACCTCACCAGAGGACAGAGTTGCCAAGCCCATTTTACAGATGAGAAAACTGACACCCCAGTGAGCATGCCCCAGGATTTTCCCATTACATTCTCTTCCAAGTGGTTTCTCTGATCTTTCTGTATGTCCCTGAAAAAAGTCAACTATGTACCCTTTCACCAGCTCCCACTACCCCTTCACGAGAAAAGTAAATCCTTTACTGCTACCTCTCTGTCCCTCTCTTTCTAAGGAACCCTAAGAGGGGCTATCAATGTTCCCACCCCCCCATGACTAAAGCTAAACAGGAGACACACATGTTATATTTATATAACACTCAACTGTGACCTAAGTTTTATTATCTCCATTTTGCAGACCCAGAAACTGAGCCTCTAGGACATACTGACATAGACACATGGGGATAAACTGTATGTGGGCCACCATTCTCCTCACTTGCCCCAACTCCACTGGCTTAAATCCTAGGTATCCGTTCAAACTGCACTTCTTCTGTGCAGCTAAAAGTGATTCTTCCTCCTTTAGGGCTCTCCTCTCCATCACTATGTCCCTCTCTAGTGCACTTAGCACACACTACCTTGTTTTGCGGTTATTTATGTCTATGTTTTAGCTCTATTACTAGCTGAGTCTTATTCATCTCCACCCTCCACCCCTTACCCGCCCCCCCCCCACCACCACACACGCTCCAGAGCCTAGCATGAAGCTTTATATACAGTTGGTACTCAATGGAATATGCTTGACAAATAAATTAGCAACCATATGTATATGTACCATATATGCATATCTATGTATATGCATATACACACACATACACTCTCTGTGCTAGTGTATTTCTCATGGAGCAGGGTACATGAAATACAGGAAAAACACAAATTCATTTTGATTCCTTTACCAGAGACAATTCTGAACCCAGGGGTCCACTTTGTTCCCGGACAGCTCCTAATTAGATCAGAGGCACCCAGGAATTCGGCCAAGAGGGAAGGTTTCCCCTCATCTACCAGAGGACCTGGGTTCCAATTCCTCCACTGCTGCTTACTACCTGTGTAACCTTGGGCAAGTAACCTAACTGCTCTAGGTCTTAACTATAAGAAGACTAGACCAGTTGACCTATCAGGTCTCTTCTATTTCTAAATCTATAACTCTAATGTCCCCTGACTTTATACTGGGCTACAGGCCCAGACAAGAGTCAGAGAAGTATGACTGGCTAGACCCTCAAACTCTACAGGACCCCTGAGATCCTTATCCCTAGTAGGACCTTTAAGGTCTTTCCCTAGCTTTTAACTAGCAGGGCCTGTTGTGTCCTGTCCTGAGTCTGCTTCCCTCAATCAGAAACACCTAAAGACCAACTTCAGAGACCCAGAAAGAGCAGCTTGCTCCCCTAAAGGCAGGGCAAAGTAGGGCTCCTTAAGGGCAGAGCTGGAGGGTAGGGAGGCAGAAATCTAGGGGAAAAAGACACCTGGAAAAAAGATGGGGGTTAAGTGATCCCCAAGAGCACTGGTTCTTACCAACCAGGGAAGAAGAAAGCCCTAAGCCTCCAAAGTTGCGGGTCCCATGAAGACCCCAAATCCCATCCCTGACCCCCAGAGAAGTGGTTGACAGCATGAGGAGTGAGAATTTGTGTTTTTCATGTATGCAAATACATCGGTCTGAAAAGCATGTGTTTGCATGTGTGAATGTACACATGTGACTGTGTCCAGGGTACCAGACTTGCTGGGGCCCTATGGGAGAAGGGGGTTGGGCAGGGCAGGGAAAGGCAGTTCTAAAATACTTTGCATAGTTCTGGTCACCAGATTTCAAGCCTAGGGCAGAGCCCTGGGAAGGGGCAGAGGCAGGGGGCTGGGAGATGTTGAGCTCGGGATCCCTCCCCAAATAAGGGAATTTTAGGAGAACTGGGGGGAAGTGGGGAGAACCAACTAGCCCCCATCTGCCGAACTAGGCCAGGTGGCTAACAGTTCCCAGAAGTAAAGATCTTTGGGAGGCCAAGGGAGGGCTGGGAAGGTTTCCCAGTGACCGACAACACCCCCCTGCACACACCCACCCAACATATGCGTGTTCACATCCACACAAGACTTTCAAGAAAGCTGCCCAAGGGAGGGGAAAGGGGCAGGACCGTGGTTCCTGGGGCCACCCACTAGGGGAGAAGTGTCCTGAAGTAGCCCCCAGCTCAGTCCACCAGTTGTCCCACCAACTTCACCCCCCACCCCCTAAACACATGCATGCATACACATACAGGAAACAAGGCCCACCCACAGCCTCATGCCTCAGAATCTAAATGTGCTGATATAATTCGGGGACTCTGATTGCCTCTCCTACTTGAAGGACAGATTCCAGACTCCGTGCAACAAAGGCTATTCCCGGGCTAGGAGGAAAAAAGAAAGGCAGAGGGCATTGGTTAGACTTGGTGGCCTGTGTAAGGGGACCACTGGAGCCCAGTTACCTTGACAGATCCCCAGAAAGACTGGTACAGGGAGAGAGAACTGGATATTTTCTACGGACTAAGGTCCTCTGGCTGGCCTGACCTCCCTTCCTTTCCCCTCCCCTCCTTTTGAGTTGCTGGGCAGGCCTGGCCCTGCCTAGCTCAAGGCCAGTGTTGGTGAAGAGGGGGGATAAATATAGAGCCATCAGCCCGACAAATTCCTGTGAGGGCTGGAGCCAAGCAGGAGTACCCGCTGCTCTCAGCTCTAGGGCTCTCAGAGCCTCAGTGGCCAGGGCCACCACTGCCCTCTTCCCAAACAAAAAGAAAAATAAATAAAAACCAGCTCTCTCATGGACAGCACAGCTGGGGGGGGGGGGGGAGGAATGGGGGGAGGAGACAGGAAGAGGTGGACTCTGGGGAGGAGAAGCAGCTTGGACCAGTTGCTGAGGTTTCTGAGGTTTCTGTTCCGGCAGGAGAAGGAGATGGCAACAAAAGAAGGGGAAAAAAAGAGACAGAGAGAGAGAAAGGGCAGAGACAAAGACATAGGGGATGATATTGGGGAGGAGGGGAGAGATGGAGGTAACAGAAAGAGGTAAGAGGGATAAAGATAGAGACAGTATGGAAAAGAGACACGGGGCAGACACAGTGTAACAGAGACAGAGAGACACAACACAGAAAGCCTGGAGGGCCTCCTGGACGAAGCAGCCCCCTTTGCCCTCTCATTCTGCTCAGCCTTTCCCCAACAACTTCCTGTCAGCCTAGAAGAGCCAGTTTAGCTCCTGGGGTTAACAGGAGGTGGTCTCAAGGTGTCAAGGATGCTACATCTACCAAGGAAGGGGAGGAACTAAGACTTATTCATCCATGGTAGAGAGGCAGCTGCTATGCAAGGGGAAAGGGGGTGAGCAAGTTGGAAGAAAATTGGCATCCCCCAAAATAGAGGTAAGACAGGGTCTTCTGGGCAAAAGCCTAGAATCCTAAAAACCTTTGACCCCTACCTGCAAAGTGGTTTGACTGAGTTGACTTTGGCCACTTGCTCAGTTAAAGGTTCCATCAGCTGAATGAAGGCAGAAGACTTAGGCATGGAATATAGAGGATGGTCTGTCTGTCCTTAAACCTAGGCCTAATCATTCTGTATCCAAGTCTACCCCGGAGGTCATTGCACAACAGAGGCCAAAGGAGTAGGAAAAGACAGAGGAAAGGGAGGAGCCAGAGTCAGAGGGTTTCTCCAGAAGAGCTGAGAGCTGTGGGCATGTTCTCTGGCTTGAGCATTATTTCTCTTTTCCTTCTTCCTGCAAAGGACAGGGACGAGGTGGTTACAGGGGTTGGGGGGGAGAGAAACTCTGGGGGATTAGTAATGGGGTGGAGAGACCTTTACAGCTCCATGAGCTGATCTGTAGGCAGCCCTGCATCTTCAAGCTGTCTCCAAAGCTGCCAGCAAACCTCAGGGAGGCCAGGCCGCCTGTCAGCCCAGCCACCGAGGAGCCTCCTGGGGAGGAGGAGGTGACCTCCAGCCCTTGCCTCCCCAAATCTCCTTACAGGCTCCCTGTCTGTCTCAGGGAATGGATTGAGGCAGCTGACCTCTCCTGGCTCAGTCTGGAGTCTGGGGAGGAGGGGGAGACACTCCAAGGAATTGTTGAGTTGGGGAAGGATCAGGCTCTTAGATCTTCACATGCATATTGCCCCCACCATCTCATTATCACCATCCACAAAGAGTTATTGAGAAGTTCCTGTGTGCACAGCATGTGATACTCCCTACCCTCCGAGAACTTACAGTTTAGTGAGAGAGACAGTACTTACCCAGGAAGCCCTAACAACCGCATGAGGGCTGTCTCAAGGCCATAGACTATGCTAAAAAGTCTAATGAGGACTACAGACAGTTATGGTTAAAAAGGAGTTCAGGAGTGGGCATGAGACTCCACTGAGCACCAGGCATACCTCAGATCCCAGCCACAGAGATCTAAAACCAACCAAGGCTGTGAGTAGAAGAGATCAACCTTCAAGACCTTCCAGTTCCAAATGAGTCAATACTGGCAACCCCCATTTCCAAGATGGAGAGACTGAGGAACAGTGAGGAAGCATGGCATATACATAGTCAAAAATCACACTATTTGGAATTATAATGGTAAAAAATGGTAATTGGTTCCATTCCAGTTGAAATACACAGCAAGAATTCAAATAATGTAACCATTTCCAGATTCATTTCCCCTACTAATCAGGACCCAGATATAATAAAAAGATCATTGGACTTGGTACTGGGGAGACTTGGCTTCATGACACAGGGGATGTCATTTCAACTGTCTGGTCCTCAGTTTCTTCATCTGTAAAAGGATAGGTGCATTATCAGTCATTGCTAAAGGGCTAGGACCCAATCAGGGCCTCCCCAGCCAGGGATCTTTCTCCCTGGTCACCTGGCCATTTAAGTATGAGCAAACTAGAACCAGGGTCTAAAGGGTTAATCCTCCCCAGAGATCTCTAAGCACTAGCAGGATCAGTATGACTGGGGAGGGCCTTGATTCCAGAATGGAGGCCAGCATGGGAGGCAGGAAATGAATTAGAATTTGAGATCTAATTGAGCTGGCTGGGGGATTAGGCAGCAGAGTGCAATTATAGGTACTGGAGTCAAGCCAGAGGGGCAGGGTTAACGCCCTGCATTCACCACAGCCAGGAGGCACCAGGTGACCAGGTCAGTAGGGGGCCCTAATCAGTGACCTCCACTCCCTGTGGAGGACCTGGGTCTGAGGATGCTCCCCCTCATCCCTACTCCAAAAAATAAGCTAGAGCTAAAAGGAGGTGAGAGAGGTAGGATTCTTAGACCTAGGGTATCTTTGAGGGGAGAGGAAACCCAAAGAACCTATATAGACATTTACTGAAAAATTTGCCCCTTTTTTAGTAAAGGGAAATTACAGGCAATCAATGCCACACACACACACACACACACACACACACACACACACACACACACACACACACACACGGCGCGCGCTTGTAGGAAGCTACATACAGACAGGAGAGGCTCTCCTAGGGTAGGGTCAGGTACATCTTTACATATTTAACACTATACCATCTCATACATATGCACACATGCGTAATCACAGGTACACAGACTAGCTGACAGGTGCATCCATAGACACACACATATCTATGATGCTTACACAAAGATTCTTCTCAGCCTGCAGACACAGGCAACCATGGCCTTATGCTACTGCATGGCTTCTGGGGGGAAAGAAAACCAAACCTATGACCTTAAAATCCCTTTCTTCCTGTAATCACAGGCTGCCACCTCAGTGGAAAAGCGCTGTCTCCCAGGGCCCCAGTCCATCTTCCTCCAGCTTTCCAAATTCTTGGTGCAGGAAAAGGTGTCAGCAACAGAGGATCAGCCCCATGAAGGGGGAGTAAAGAATGGTTAACAGGGGAAGGTAACAACCAGGGATTGTGAATGCTTGCAAGGGACAAAGTCTAAGCCTGAGGGGTCTGAGCCAGGATCTCAGGGCTGGGGAGTAACGGGGGTTCCCTTATGCAGAGTCATAGGGATTCCCACAAACTTGTAATCGTACAAAGACATGGTTGTGTGCACATCCACCAAAGAGGGAGTCTGTACAGACATACAATACACTTATGGATGAGCACAGACCCTACCGTGACCCAGCTTTGTAAATAAATGGAAAGGTACTTATTATGTACAAAGCATATTAACGTAGGTATACATTTGGAGATATACATACTCAGATTACTTATATTGCTGCCTACACACACACACACCTCTCTCTCTCTCTCTCACCCTTCATCACAGCCACCTCTGTCAGCTGACAATGGATCTGAGTTTAGGCAGGTGGAGATACCGAGGAGAGAGAGGGAGTCCTGGTTTTTCTCCAGGGAACCAGGCTAGGGCTCTTTCCCAGTTACATACCGAGGTGGGATTGAGTGGACCTGGTTTGGGGGGGGGCCTAAAAAAAAAAAAGAGAAAGCTGGGGGGGGGAAAACTTGAGCGGGATATTCTTGCTGAGCAACAGAGCGTGAGTAACTGGCGGAGGCTTTTCGTGGTCTGGTGAGTCTAAGCTATGAGCTGAGTTTAACTATTAATACACTTAATCAAGGATGTCCCAGTGCGTTCTCCATACACCCCACACCCCTCCCATACTGGGGGTGGGAGGGACTAGGGTGAAGGGAGGTATAGGGAGAATGCACTGAGACATCTCCATACACTGATCTAGTGTGTGAAAAGTGGAGGGGAACGCCTGAAATGGGAAGGCCTCATGTTCTGCTCTCACCCCCCAGGAAATTGGGCTATGACTATAAATACTGAGACTTACATGTGGAGAGGACCCCACTACCCAAATATATGTAATAACCTTTTCTAGGAGGCACTATCTCAATTAGTTTATAGCTCCAAACTAGGAAAGCAGCCTTGGGGGCCCATCACTTCCAAAAAAAGATACCCTTAAGTCAAAACTTCAACTGCCCTAGAGTCTCATCCCAATCTAACTAACCTCCTTTGGTCTTTCCATCTGTCAAATCGGTAGAAGGAGTCTATCATTCAAAATGTGAAAAGCTTAAGGGAAAATGGGGAGGGGGTCCTAGCCTGTCCCTGGCACAAAAAACTGGCTGGGGAGGAAGGATGAGAAAGAGAGATGAACTCCCAGCTCCCCTCCACCCACCGGGGCAGGATATCTCTGGCTTCACATGATAAAGACCTGAAGCCCATAAATCAACAAGCTTTGCCCACAGACTGTTAGGACCTCAACCCAATCACCTGCTGAGCTAAGGAAAAACAACCCTGCCCAAAATAAATAAATAAATAGGGTGCTGTGGTTAAACCTCTCCAGCACCAAGGAGGGGGGGGATGAAGGAGGGAATACATTTGGGCCCCATCATGTGGGAAAGGTTCTGGTGATCAGCAATCTAACTGATAGGGGTCAGGTTTCAGAAAAGGCACAGCAGGACCCTCAATTAACCAACGCTCCCCCACCCCACCCCTCTCTGCACAGGTGGAATGCATCCAAGCCCTCTCAAGCTCCAGGAAGATTTCTAGAGTACTCTCCAAATCCTCCATAGGGCTGGACGTGGGAAGGGGAGGAGACTAAAGACTATATTTCAGCTCCTCGAAAGGGAATAATTGCCCCCACCATCAATATTAACTTTATTCTGAACACCCCTCCAAGCCCCCAATCCTCCAAGGAATCTTTCTGCTTCTTTTCCAGGGAAATCCAGGAGGCAGAGAATCTGTTATAGCAATACTGCTGCTCACCCACCCCCCACTTAATTCAGGAGCTGAGTCAGTCTCCTTTGCTTTCCACAATTCCTACAGAACTGAAGCTCCCTATTCCCATCACACAGGTTTAGGGACTCAGGACAAGCTTTTGGGTGCTGCTCCCCCACACCCCCAGAGGTCACACCCAATAACCTGGGATAATGTCTACAGAACCTGTCTTCCTGGAATGTCACCTCCATCAAGCTAGGCAGTGGGGGAGGAAGCATTGAAGACAGACCCCCCCCCCCCCGCCCCGCCCCGCCCCCTCTTCCCAGCCTGTCCGCTCCAGTGCCGGGCTTGGCAGCTGTGCGAAACTGCTTGTGTTCAAATGGCCCTCCCCAAGCAAGCCGGCACCGGAGCGACTCCAGCGTGGCGCTCTCACATCCCCCGCCAGGCGGCCTCAGCGGAAAAGTTGAAAGAGATTCAGTGTTTTGTAGGCAAACCCCAGCGGGAGTTGGGGGAAAAGAGAGGAAGGCACCCCAGGGGGGCCACCCCCATTCCCAGGCACACTTCCTGGACAAACTTTGTGGGAGAGTAGGGGGGTCTGCAGGGACCTGGGGAAGGAGCCCCTTCTCCCCATTCCAGAGTAACGTCGACAGTCAAGAGGCAGGAAGACAGAGGTCAAATCCCCGCTTCTCTCAGATGACAACCCCATGGTCCTAACCAAGCACCCTTACTCGGAGACCCCTCGCTGTTCTGCAGATGCGGGAGCCTCAGCCTAAAGGCTACTCAAGGTCCAGGGACAAAAGAGGGTGGGGTTATTACTGGACTTTCAACCCATCTGGCCCAAAGTCTCACTCTCCCTAGGGGCCTAGGGCATTAATTTTTACTCTGGTTGCAAGAGTCATTAAAAGGCACCACCCCCACTCTTCCCTCTCCTCCCCCCCAAACCTGAGTGTTCCTCATACCCTACCTCCCAGTTCTTTTACTTCCTGTGAAATGAAAATCAAAATTATTTCCCACTTCCCTAGGGGGACCTCAATGGTTCTAACAGCTCCTAGGATTTCCCCCTCTCCCCATAGCTCCCCAATGCTCCCCTAAAAATGACAACATTTACCACAGTTCCACAGAGCTCAGTCCATGATAGCTGAGCGTTCGCTGCTCCCCTACTCAACAGAAAACCAGGATGGGGTGTGAATCTGCGTGTGTTTTGGGGGGGGGGGGGGAAACGGAGACTGCGCTATAAAAACGACTTTCCGGAGGAAAAAATTAAATTCCTCCTGGGGCGGGGTAATTTTTACATACACAATTCCAGTGCGAAGGGGTTAAAGGGAGGCAGGCCTTCAAGATGACTAAGGGGAAGGGGGAGTGCAAAAGAGCCAAGAAGAACATAGTAGGAGCTTAATAAATGTTTGCTGACCTGATTCTCCTGGGAGTCTGGGAAAGCAGACAGCTATTTACCGGGAAGGCGGGGATGGTGGGGGACAGCACCCACCTCTGCCCCTCCACAAGAAGTCCTGGACCTACGCCGCTGAGGGGTCTAGATCACCCGATAAAGCACCCCCTTTCCAATTCCCCCCCCACCCTCCCCGTCCCTGCTAGCCTCAGCGCAGCCTAGCCCGGCCCGGCCCGGCACGCCGCGCCGCACAGCACAGCCCACGCTGGTCGCTAGAGACAGCCCTTTACACTGGAGAATCCCAAATACTGGGATAGACGAAGGGAGGAAGAAGGGGCGGGGGGAAGAGGAGCGGGGGAAGGAGGGGGAGAGACGGGCAAATACTTTGAAGGGGGAAAAATGCCAAACTTGATCAGCCTGCCCAGCACCCCGTATCCCGGCGGGGGCGAGGACGCGGAATGAATAGATCTCAAAGTATTCCGATCCCCGCAGGACCCCAATTCCGGCCAAACGCTCCCCCCCAATTACGGAGGTTGGGAGGGTAGGGCGGGAAGAGGGGCAGCCACGCGTGGCCAAGGGCGCTGGGCTCAGAGTTAGCACCCACACACACACCCCAACCTGGAGCCAAGAGTGGGAGGGAGGTGGGGGGAGACGAAGAGAGGAGACAAAACTAGGAGACGGGAAAGGCCAAGCCTTCTTCATCCCCATGGCCACCAAGGCCCCAACCCTCCCTCCGCGCAGGGCATGGGCACAGGGCACCGGCCCTGGCGCCAGCCCCGGTCTGAGAGAAAGGTCAGCAGCGACCAGCGAGCCTGAGAAGGAGCACAGACTCCCTTCTCGAGACTCCAAGATCCCGACCTGTCCGAGGTCAGGGACACCCGCTAGGCTAAGGACCCCCGCCTCTCCCGGGAAACACCGCCTGCCACCCACCCCGCCCCCCGCCAGGGGAACCCCTTTCCCAACTCCTCGGAGCGCAAGGCTGACCCCAACTGGGAGAGGGG
>CM053769.1:397913574-397937811 GCA_028658325.1 Potorous gilbertii
CAAAACCGTACCCAGCCCCCACGCCAGTTCCGCGCCGCAGAGTGGTCACGCCCCCCCCCACCCCCGACCCTAAAACCCCGCTTTTTGTCTGGACTCAATGATCTGCGACCGAACAGGCTGCAGCCCCGGGATCGCAGCGGAGTCCTTGCCGCGAAGAGAGTCTCGGAGGCGGGGGACTTGGGCCCAGACTTCTCCCGCCCCCCCACGACCTCCTGGGTCCGCAGTCCCCACACCCCGGAGGGTGGCTGCCCCCAGACCCCGGACCCCCCACCCGCGGTTCTCCGCACCTGAACTTCGGGGAAGCGAGAGCCTGCAAACTTTCCGCCGACTTCCACCCAACTCCGGCCCCCCCACCCCAGTCCGCTCAGCCTGCCCCAGGGGAGACGGGGGAGGGGCAGGGGGAGCCCAGCCCCGGGAGGGAGGGGAGGCTGAAGGGGCGGAGAGGCTGCGGGGGGGGGGAGGACAACAACCCCGACACCTACCCGAGCTCTCCGGAGCCGCCGCCGCCGCCGCCGCCGCCAACCGCGAGAAGGGGGGGAGGTGGAGGGAGAGGAGGAGGACGAAGAGGTGGGGGGGCGATGGGAAAAGCAGAGGGGAGCTGCAGCCGACCAGCCGCCGCCGCTCCGGGCAGCAGTAGCAGCAGCCGCAGCAGCAGCAGCCGCAGCAGCAGCAGCAGCCACCTCCGTGCGCACTGTCGCCGCCCGGCTTAGCCCAGGGAATCCAGAGCGGCCACAAGAAAGGCGGGGGAAAAAAGCACCTGCCCCCCTGCCCGCTTCCTCCCGGCCTTCCCTCTCCAAAAATTAACAACTGCAGCAACAAAAACCCCAACTAATACTCCAATATTGCGGAAAGAGAAGAGGGGTGCGCGCGGCGCCCGCCGCCGGGTGGGGGCTTAGGAAGCAGGGCGCATGGCCCCGGAGGGGCGACGCAGACGAGGTGCTGGTCCCCGGGCTCCGCCGGGGCGCTGAGGGTGAGCTCCCTCCCAGCGCCGCTGCTGCTGCCGCCGCCGCCGCCGCCGCCGCCTCCGCCTCTACATCCCAGCTCCGCCGCCGCGCGCTCGCTAGCTCGCTCGCCCGGGCTGGAGCTCCGAGCACTGAACGCTGCCCGGGGGCTGCAGGCAAAACCCGGACCGGACTCTTCCCACTCCCTTCCTCCCCCTCCCTCCTCTCTTCCCTTCCCTTCCCCTCCCCTTCCCTCCCCTCCCTTCCAACACTGGCCACTTGGACGCCGGGCCCCGTCGCCGCCTCCGCCACTGCCGCCGCAGCCGCGGCAGCAGTTCTCATCTCTCTCTCTCTCTCTCTCTCTCTCTCTCTCTCTCTCTCTCTCTCTCTCTCTCTCACACTCACACACACACACACACTCTCATTCTCTCTCTCTCTTTCCCCTCTTCCCTCACCCCCTTTTTGGGTCTGTGTTTCTCACTACTTCAGCCAACGTTTCTTTCCTACAACTTTTGAGAAATATATATGTGTGTGTGTGTGTGTGCGCGCGCGCGTGTGTGTGTATGTAAATGTGTATATATGCACACATAAATAATACTGCTTTCTTCCTCGGAGCTTGAAGAAGTCAGAGTGTTTCATAAAGATTTCCCTCCCCCAGTCCCCCAGTTCTACCCGTAATGCAGAAAGAACGGCGACTTTTCGGAAAGACTCTGGGTTACACTTATGGAAAAGAATAAAGTCCGTATAAGATAACACTATATAACAGAACTAAGATGTGGCTGAATATAATAGTGTTTCACAAATATAAGCAGTTATAATACCTGTGTGGTCTTTGTGAGTTGCAGAGTCTTCAGAACCTAAAGGTGACTAAATGCATGTGTATAATAATATTGAACGTGGTTTCATATTAGACATATCCATAACAAATCAAGCAAGCATTTATAAATGGCCTACTATGTGCGATCCACTGGGTATATACAAAGGCAAAAAATGAAACAATCCCCAACCTGTTCCCAAGGACTTTGTGTTATTTCAACCCTGAGTCTGAATGTCTGAGCTGGGGAGAACCTCAAAATCAACACCCAGGTTTTTAGGAAAGCTTAGAGAGGGAAAGTGAGGGGGCCCTTAGCCAGGCCTGGAACTCAGTCCTGGTGCAGTAATGGGTAGTGCTTGCTCACAAACTTCCAAAACACAGGTCCCAGATTGTTTACCTGGTTATTCTTCTAATCTTATCCTCTGGTATTTAAAGCCAAATGCTCCTCTGTAGGTATCCTCCCTCTCGTTCAATAACCCCTCTTACTACTAAACTCAAACTTGAATGATAATTCAGAGGGCATTTATAGGAGAAAATAATCAAGTTTTCATTTTTCATGCTGCTGGGGGTGTGGGGCACAGAAAATCCAAAATACCAGATAATCCAAAAATGGCCTCCATGGGGTTATGGAAAGTTCTCAGAAAATTTCTGCTAACCACCTGTAGACTTATTTACCTAGTAATACCTAAAGAGTAGTAATAAAAAAAAAATCCCTTCCAAGAGAAGAAAAGGGATATGATGATTTCTGCCCAAAAGTGAATATTTTCAGAAGATAATCCAGGCACAGATAATAGTTTATATATTTATGTGGCCCATCTCCAGGTGCATGAACGAAGAAGAGGGGAGATTAAAGTGCATCTTATCTCTGCTTCATCTTCATTCTTTCTATCTGCCTCTCTTTGTTCCTGTATTTGTCCATCTCTGTCTCTTAGGCTCTGTCTCTATTATCCCTGTCTGTCTCTGTGACCCAGTCTCTGGGGTGCCAAGGGCTAAAGGGCTGAACCAACCCAGAGAAATTCTTGGCCCTTCCCACCTCCTTTCCAGTCCCTCCCTAGGTTCCCAACAGATATGCTCTCTTACTCTCTGGGTCTTGTCCCAGCCTGGAGGGCAGACCAAAGGTCATAAGTCTTCAGGAATGCTGGGCTGGGGGCACTATGACTATTCACAAAAGGTTTGTTTTGAACCGTTCTCTTCAGCCAGACTAAGTAGATGTTCCTCTGGCCTTGCAGTTGAACATCTCCAAGCAAATAACATGTTCAGTGATGGACAAATTGAAGTACAGAGAAATGCAATTCCATAGGTCTGAATGGAAAGCCTAGGAGTCTGAATTCCCAAATTCCAACAGATTGAACATCTATGATGATTACAAAAACAGTGGCACCTGTCACCTAGGTAACAAGGACCCAGGCATCCTAGAATCCCATATCCTTTCATTGTGGAGGGGTAGAAAGATCCCTGTCCATCATTGCCCTGAGCTGTGTCTCTTTTTTCCTACAGGGGAAAGGGGAGGAGAAGGGGAAGTGGAACTGGCAGACCTCAGTGAAACTATAGGCTTCTAATTACCCACATCTTTCTGTAGTGCCAGTCTCTGTTTAAGGCTAATGAGCAAAAACCTTTCTAAGGATCTCTGGTCTGGGTACACTGGAGACCTCCACCGCTGGCTTAAATTGCAACAGGAGGGATTTAGGTAAGACATAATAGAGGCATACTTCCTCACTGAGGATTGTTAGATGGGAGACTAGGTTTAGAGAGTGGGGAAGGGAGATTAAGGTGAAGTCTCTTTCCCCAGAGATCAAGAACAAGAAGGATTGTCACCCAATCCCTACACAGAACCTTTTCTGACTGAATGCTATGAAGTACTAGGTAACCGGTCCAGGCCCAGGAGCTCTTTTCCTGGCTTGAGCTCTCTCCATCTGAGAGACCCAAAAAGAACAAAAGCTAAGAGGCTGGTCGGATTTGGATCAAGGAAATGGGGCCAGAAAAAGTTCTACGCATTTGGAACAGAAGCAAAATCATGAAAATAAGATTCAAACCCAGATCCAGAGAAAGTGTTAACAATACCAATGAAAGTGTTAGCAAAGGTGGACAGTGCAGAAAGATACTGTAGCATAAAAGGAGGAGAGATACTGAGTTTCTTCAGCCAGTTCACAAATTTTGAGGTTCAGCCTCCATATTAGGGGGAGGAACATACCTCACTCACCTAGTCTCCTTTCACTCACCCCCACCTCCAGAGAAGGACTACTAGGAGGGAAATCTCTTATTGTTGTCTGCAGTTGCAATTTAACTCTTTGCCGGTTCCCCGCAGTCAGTCATTCCACAAGTATGTGCTGACCTGTTACCTTGAGCCCAGCCCTTTGCTAAAGCCAGTGGGGGAGAAAGAGGAGGGGGAGGAGAAAGCAAATGCTATCCTAGGCTCCGAGGAATTTCGGAGTTGGAGGGATCAGATCTGCGTCCCGGCCCTAGAAGCCCCAGGCTGAGGGGCCCACTTGATGGATGTGAACAAAATGCCGCAGGTGCTGCCAATAATTTGTGTTCTTGGCCTGTCCTTTCACCTCTCCAAGCCTCAGTTTCCCCATCAGTAAATTGTGAGGGTTAGCTAATGATTGCTAGGGAACCTCTCTGTTCAAACAGGTAATCGGAGGCTAGAGGCCTGAGAAAATGTTTTTGTCAAGTTCGCATCTTCCTCCCCCACTTCTAGTCCCTGAGACCCAGCTCTTTGCTGGGCACTGTTGGAGTTCCATGAATATGTGTTGATTTGATTTAATTTGGTTTGAAGGACCGGGAGAATTTCAGCCTGGGGTGGGGTGGCTCAGCAGGTTTGGAATCGGAAGTCTGAGCTCAACTCTAGGGGGAAAAGCAATTCATCAACACCTCAATGGCCCCCTTCCCAGCCCAGCCTCCCTAGTCTCATGCTTTTGTAAAGCACAAAAAAGCCCCAAACTTCCCACCCCCTAAATTCGTACATTCTTAAACAAAAGACTTTTCGTTGGGGTAATTCAGTTGCCTCCTAAAACATACAACCTAGTTTCGAGTGGCTGTTCCTGGACCTTACCTTACAACTCTGAGAACAAGAGGAGAAACTAGATGAGAGGGCAAATGAGACAGGTCGTGATGTGGAAGTGTGGTTTGGGGCCCACAGAAACCCACCCGAGGGAGCCTGCTTTCAGTGGAGACTAAGCTGGCATCCAAGGCTGAATCCTCGGTGTCCAAGAGACGCTAAGGAAAGCACAAAATCTCCCTTCAGGATCCCCTGAGTCTCAGAGATCTCCCTGGAAGACAGGTAAATACAAAGAAAGCAAAGATATAAAGTCCGCATAACCACGGCTGAGGAAGGCGATGGTGCCTTGGACCTCGAGAGCTAACTCCCAGTCCTATCGAGGCTCTAAGGGGCAGCTTTGTACCCAGAAGCTGAATCTTCCCCTAGTTTCCCTTCTCTGCTTTCCAATGACACTTGCTTTCAGCTTGATTTCCATAGGAGATTACACAGAAAACTCTGTGCGTCACAATTTTCAGCTCTTCAGAAGCATTTAGCTTAAGCCTGACACATAGTAGACACTTCATTTCCCTGGCTGGGGAATCAGTTATCTGTAGACATAACTGAGGTTTGTTGAGTTAATGTTTTTCTTTTTTGGAGTCAATTGGGGTTACGTGAGTTGCCCAGGGTCAGATAGCTAGTAAGTATCTGAGACCCCAAATGATTTCTTTTCACAGAACATCTAGATGGGAAAAAAACCTAATCTTTAACCTTTGTCAGTCTGGTCAAGTCTATGGACCCCTTCTCAGAATCATGTTTTTAAATGAGATATGATTAATTCACAAAGGAAACCAGTTATATTGAAATAAAGATGTAATCTGTTTTCTCCTATCCCATGTTTATGTATGCCAGGTAAAGGATTCCTGAATCCAATCTCCTCATTTTATACATGAGGAAATTGAGTCAGAGAGAGGTAAAACTACTTGTCCAAGGTCAAACAGCACAGGGAGTAACAGAGACTGATCCTCTGACTTCAGATCTGGTTAGCTCTTTCCACTGAATCAAAAATCTAAAAATATTACAGCCTTGTTCAAAACCCTGTAGCCTTGCCCTGTTGTCTCTAGCATATGAAGTCTATACTACTTAGACATTTAAGATTGTTGACTGCCTAAATTTTGACTCCTACCCACCTTTTCAGTCTTCTCTCATAAAATTTTCTTAGCTGGGTTCAAGTCCAAACTCTATCACTAGGTTTCTTCTGGGTCACCCACAAATTACCCCCTCTCTCAATATCTTTGTCTCAGTTTCCCCATTTGTAAAATAAAGAGATTGAAGTAGATCAACATGGAATCTGTGACTTTAAAAATGCTTTAATAATTATATTTCAATATAATTTATATTTCTTTGTAATTTAATGTATTTTATTTTATTCTGAGAAGGGGTTCTTAGGCTTAGACTGCTAAAAGAATCCACAATACAAAAAGGGAAAGAGAGAGACTGCTAAAAGAATCCACAATACAAAAAGGGAAAGAGAGACCCTCTGTTTTCTTCCAGCTCCTCCATTCTATGGTTTTTATGAGTATCATATGGTCCTCCCTAGGGTCTTCCCTGTTCTCCCAAACACACCGTAAGCATCCCAGCTGTGCTGTTCCTCCACCTAGTCTACCTTCCCCTTCCCACCCCCATTCCCAATTTCTGCCTGTTAAAATTCTAGCCATGCTTCAAGGCCCAGCTTAAATGCCAGCTTTTCAATCAGTTGGGGGTGGGTAGTTACCTTCACCCTGTAATGAGGTATCCTTGACACAGGGATTCTATTCTCCCACTAGGGTGATGGGGGTGTGTATGTGTTATAAATGTAAACAAACCCTGGGTTGTACACTCAAACTACAACCAGATTTTTTTTTTGGGGGGGGGGGAGGTAGCAGTTGAAGTTGGAGTCTGCCCAGAGGGTGGGGCCAAGCCAAGCTAATTTACCTTCTGAGCTAGGGTAGTGGTAATAGGTGTTCCTAGAAAAGGGAGGAGGGCATTTAGAGGGGAAGCAAGTGTCTGGACTTTTGCTCCTGTGTGGGGAATTGGTTATACAAAGACACAAAAACTTATTTGTGACATGTGTGTCTCCCTGCCTATCTTTGCTCCCCGGAGGCTGAGTCTTCTCTTTAGAGGAAATTGATGGAAGGTACCCTTCAATGACTGGGGGTTGGGGGCCTCTAGTGTGCAATGGAAGCAGTTAAATGAGGGCAATGTGACTGAAGGTCCTGGGGTTAAAGTCAACAGAACCTTAGAGGCTGTTTGTAACAGAGATTGGATTGCAAAAGAGTCCAGCTAGGTCAGGGGGGCAGGATGGTCAAGGTGCCCTGGGCTAGCCCTTGCAGGATTCCTGTACCCTGTCCTCCGAGGTATTATACACATAGAGCCATTGAAGTTAAGGACTGAGCAGAACTTGGAGATCCCCTAATAGACTAGTCCCTTCATCTAAGCAAAGAGGAAGCTGAGGTCCTAGGGAAATTACTTGCCCAAGAGCACACAGCTAACTAAAGGCAGAATCCAGACTAGAACCTAAATTTCCTGACTCTAAGGTCAATGCTAGTTCTAAAGGCTGGAATTGAACCAAAAATAGGAAGAACTCTAAGGCGGTCTTGAACAGTTCTGAAATCAGAGTGGGTTCCTAAGATCATAGGATCTAGAATTAGAAGGGCTCTTTGAGAACATGTAGTCTAGATGTAAAGGCAAAATGAATTTATTCCAGGTCTTTGATCAGAGGATGCTACTCTGAATTAAAAACAGAGGGAGGAGGGGAAAGATCAGGCTGAGAAAATTCTAAAGGAAGAGTGAGGGTAGGTCAGTTGGATATGCTTAGTGAACATAGGCGCTTATTGTACATATGCGAACCTCAGGTTATCTTTTAGTTTTGGCCATTAGAGCCCTTCCCTTCCCCATATCGGCCTCCCTGGACCACTCACTACCTAGCCTGTTGCAAACCAGAGACCTAGTCAAGAGATGGGTCAGGGGATGTGTCTGATATCAGGAATGATTTCCTACTGACTGGTTTCCCCAGGTCTTAGGACAGTGCATTGCACCCAGTGACACCTTAATAAATACTTGTTAGATTTGGATAGCTCAGCTTCCAAGCTGAACAGAGCTGACTTACTTTACTATCTCCAGGACCTAGTGTGGCTTTTTTAGAGAGTCTACTTCCTCCACTGACATTAGATTATAAGTTCCTTGAGGGCAGGGACCATTTTTTTGCTCCCCTTGGTGTCCCCCATTATTTCCATAATGACTTGGCACATAGTCAACACAATAAATATTTGGTGACTTGACTACACAGATTGATACTCCTCCTTGAAAAAACATGAGAAGGTGTCTTAGGACTTTGAAAATTGTTCTGACTGAAAGATTCATGGCCCTGCAGATAAAATGGCTAATTGGTGTTAGCTAGGTTGGTCCTCTGCTCATTCAGAATAGCAAGAGGGCCCAAGGCCACCTGCACCCCTAATGATGAGACACCCTTGACACAAGTATTCAGTTCTGCCATCAGGGTGATGGGGTAGGGGCGAAGGAAGGCTGTGAGGTGTTTTTAAGAACACCTATTCTTTGCTCTCTAAGCAGCTGACGGGGTTTGTTGTTGTTATGGGGATAGGGAAATACAGAGCAAGCGAGGAGGGGTCCTAAGAGCTGAAACCTGCTCTAGGTAATTCACCCTCTCAGGAAGTGTAATTCTGAGGCTGCCTGCAATTATAGGCATCCTCATGGGAGGGGGAGGGGGAAAGAGTAAGCTTTGGGACTCCAGATGCTAGCTGGGCTGGCACTTTTCCTGTGTGACCTTAGACTAGTAACTATGCCTCCTGGTAAAGGATTTCTACTTTGTTTCCAAAGGAGAAAGATGCCTCTGGGTTATGAAACTGACATGAGATCCATCAACATCAATCCATCAACAAACCTTTTATTAATTGCTGTGTCCTGGACACTATGCTAGATTCTTGGGACACAAAGTCAAAAGTGACATAGTTCCTGCCCTCCTCTGGAGGATGTAATATGTACACACAGAGTATAGAGAGGGGCAATTAGGTGGCATGGTGGATAGAGCACTGATCCTGGAGTCAGGAGGACCCGAGCTCAAATTTGACCTCGGCCTATTACCAGTTGCGTGACCCCAGGCAAGTCACTTACCCCGATTACCTCAAAAAACCCCAAAAGTATATAGGACATAAAGCCAAGAAAAATTTTTGAAGAGCCAGCAGATGGGAAATTGGGCAGGCCTCAAATAGAAAGTGGACCTTGATCAGAGTCTCAGAGGAAATTAGGATTTCTAAAAGATAGAGATGAGGGGGCTCTAGTATTCTAGGTGTGGGGGCAAGAGGTAGCCAATACAAAAGCAGAGAGAAGGAAGTTGGGGTGCTCTGTGTGTGAGGAACAGTGAGAAGGTCGATTTCGCTAGACTGTAAAGAGGAAGAATGACTGATAATAATGACATGAGGTTTCAAAGTGAGCAAGAACCCCACCTGACGCCCAAATTCGGGCACTGACATTATTATACAGTCCTCTCCTTTGTTCTACTTTTTTCCAAGTTACAGACTTGGGAGATCTGGCAAATGGATGGATGCATGGAAGGATGATGAATGGTGATTCCATGGACAGAAATAGTGAAGACAGAAGAGGCTTGGGTTTGAGAAGGAAAATGAGCTTGATTTTCTGGCCATTAGGACTTAGTTGGAGAGACTGGGTAGTGAGGAAGTGGAGGTACTAGGTGTAGACAGCTTTTTCAAGAAGTTTGACTTAGGGGGCAGCTAGGTGGCCCAGATGGAGCCTAGGCCCTGGAGTCAGGAGGACCTGAGTTCAAATCCAGACTCAGACACTAGCTGTGTGACCCTGGGCAAGTCACTTAATCCTGATTGCCCAAGTTGAGTAGGAAGAAGAGAAAGTAAAAAGATAGGAAAGAGCTGGATAGGAGTCGGGCAACTCAGGACATTTGAGGACGTTTCTTAGTCAGTGGAAAAGGAGAGGGAGGGAGGGAGTAGTTGAAGGTTTGAGGGTGTATCCAAATAGTGGCTACTCCTGGTTAAAGTCCTACCTCTTCTTTGAGCTCTGTGACTTAAAGCAAATCTCCTACATTCTCTGGACTTCAGTTCCTAAACTCATAAAGTGAATTAATTAATCTGAACATTTTTTAAAGTATATGTGTGGGGGAGAGGGGCCAAAGATTTCTAAGTTCTTAGAAGTGGAAAGGGGATGCTTTGCAAAACCCTAGAAGAAATGGAAAAAGTTTTGTTGTTATTGTGTGTTCTTTTTCCCCCAGAAGGGAAGGCTCCCCACCTCCCAACCTTCTTTTCCACCCCCACCCACCCTTGGGGTTGGCCTGTTTGTTTGGCCAAGGAAGTGGCCTAGGAGTTGTGTAAACAGGGGGGAGGGAGAGTGGGAGGGAAAGCCCCTCCAGGCTTGAGACTGCAGACCAGAGGAAGAGAGCTCACAGCTCCACCTCCACCCCAGACATACACACACACACACACACACACACACACTCTCTCTCTCTCTCTCTCTCTCTCTCTCTCTCTCTCACTCCTACATATCATACATGTACACATGACAAAAAGGACACCCAGTCCTCTGGGCCCAGCCAGGGCATAATAATACTACTAATATTTATATAATGCTTTAAAGTTTGCAAAGCACTATATAAGGGCCATGTTATTTTAGCCCCACAACAATACCAGGAGGTCAAGAGATATGATTCTCCCTCTTTTACACATAAAAACAGAGACAGACAGAGGTTAAGTGACCTGCCAAAGGTCATAGAGCTAGTAAGTGTCTATGAAATTTGAACTCAGGTTTTGGCCTCAGGGGCAGTGTACCCATGGTACCCATCTAGCTACCACAAGGCTTGCAGGAGCATACACACCCAGACACACTCGGGTACAGATGCTAGGAGTACTCACAGGTTCTAAGGTGAAGGTGCCATTTGGGGATATTGGCCCAGACAGTGATAATCCCTCCCCAGAGGTCCTATAGCAAAGCCTATGAGACCACTTGTTCTGTGTGTTGAAGAAGGGATTTGGGATTGTATTACTTGTTCCCCAGTATTGGGCAATGTGTGACAGAACATAAGGAGATCCTGGAGTCTTAAAACTGGAAGAGACCTTACATTTCACATAGTCCAAAATGTTTGTTTTACAGATTTGGGAATCTAACATAGAAAAACGAAATGATTTGCCAAAAGTCACAGTGATAGTAAGTAGCCCCATTAGGACTCTAACCCAATCCAGTGCTCTTTCCAATACACCTCAGTATACTCTGCTGTGCAAGTAACTTCCAGACAGAAAACACTATACAAGTGCACATATACGAAGGAAAATTGGAGCAGCTAAGTGGCACAGTGGATAGAATGCCTGGCCTGGAGTCAAGAAGACCTGAGTTCAAATGTGGCCACAGACACTTACTAGCTGTGTGACCCTGGCCAAGTCACTTAACCCTGATTATCTCAGTTTCTTCATCTGTCAAAGGAGCTAGAGAAGGAAATGGTAAACCACTCTAGTATCTTTGCCAAGAAAACTCCAGATGGAGTCATGAAGTATGGGACACAACTGAACAACCATATTAAAGAGAATGACTAGAACTGGACCCTGGGGAAGATTTCCAGGATCTCAGAGTGGGAAAGTCTTTGAGGCATGCATTGAGGGCATTCCCTAGACTTTACCCTGGCAGACACTAAAAGAGGCCCAGGATAGAAGATGTGAATTACCCAGAATTACCTTACACTTTCCAGCCCAGAGAGGACCAAGGTTAGTATTAATCATTCTCTGAGGGCTGGCTGGGGCTTTGGGAGTAAAAGAATTGGTTTTTCTTCCAGAGTATCAACTTGGAAAAGGCCTTGCACTTGGAAATGAAGACCCCAGAGTCCCATCTTCATATATAGTCCCCTCTAGTCGAATTGATCTGCTAGCTGACCTAGCTAGTATGTGATGTTCTATCTCCTACCTTTGTCTTTGCATAAGCAGTCTGCCATCAACATGCATTAATTAAGCACCTTCTAAATGCCAAGCACCACCTCCCACCTTATAGAATGAATCCCTAGTTTCCTTCAAAGGTGCTCAGGTGTCAACTGTTACACAGGACACTTTTTTTTGATTGCCCACCCCTCAGTATTTTTTTGGGGGGGGGGTCGTCTAAATCTGTGATTTCAATGGTATAGAGAACTCCCAGTAATGAAATCAGTGAAGCAACTACTCTGCAGTTTAGGTTGTTGTTCACTTGTTTAGTACTATCTGACTCTTTATGACCCAGTAGACCATAGGGGTTTTCTTGGCAAAGATATTGGAGTGTTTTGCCATTTCCTTTTCCAAACAGAGGTTAAATGACTTGCCCAGGGTCACACAGGTAGTAAGTGTCTGAGGCTGGATTTTAACTCAGATCTTCCTGGCACACTAGGTAGCAAAGTAGATAGAATACTAGGCAAAAATTAGAAAGACTCATCTTTCTGAGTCCAAATCTGGCCTCAAACATTCACCAGCTGTGTGACTCCAGGCAAGTCACTTAATCCTATTTGCCTCAGTTTCCATATCTGTAAAATGAGCTGAAGAAGGAACTAGCGAACAACTCTAGCATCTCTGCCAAGAAAATCTGAAATGAAGTGAAATGAAAGAACTACAACTTCCTGACTCCAGGTCCTGGGCTCTATCCACCAAGCCACCTACCTGCCTTCTAGCTGCAATTTATAATCTTGGTGTATTGACTGGAGCAAAGAGAGGTTAAAGACTTTCCCAGGGCCATACAGCTCATATATACCTCTATTCACTATCCCACACTGCTTTTCCTTATTTTGTATAAACAGTAATTTTTATTGACTTACTTTCAAATAAATTGAATGCACCTAGTAGAAATGCAAATTTCTTAAGAATTAGGGACTGCTTGGTTTTTGCTTTTGAACCCTCAAGAATGGTATCTTGCACATAGTAGATTCTTAAATACTACTCTGCTCTGTGACCATGGATTAATTGAAACCTCTCTGAGGCTGTTTTTTTTAATCTATAAAAAATAATCTATAAAAATCTATAAATATAATTCCCATATCTCTAGGAGCCCAGGATTTTTTTGGAGGGGGAGGCAATTGGGGTTAAGTGACTTCCCCAGGGTCACACAGTTACTAAGTGTCCTGAGCTAAATTTGAACTCAGGTCCTCCTGACTACGGTTCTGGTGCTCTATCCATTGTACCATCTAGATACCCCTGAGTCCAGGATTGTTGAAAGAATCAAATGAAATAGTAAGTTTACTTTGTGAACTAAAGATAATATAAATGTGATATAGGCCAGCCAAAGAGGCTTCCCAGACAAATCCCACTGGGCTCTGACTTCTTTAATAAATACTTAATGATCTCAGGTATGCCAAAATTTCTAGATCAGTTTCTGGATCCAAGTCTAGTCTATGCTCCTTATAACTGCGAACTCTTGGAAGAATGAAAGAGTGAAACGGGAACTTCATGGTGTAAGAGGAGTTGGGGGGAAGGGAGGGACAAAGGGGCATTTAGTTATATCATAGTATATATTCAAATCATCACTTTGAGTAATGGAGTGATTTGAGGGGAAAAAGCACAGGTCTGATCATGTCACTCCACCCCTCAAGATGCTTCTGTTGTTTCAAAGGTAAAATAAAAAGTTTTTTTCAGGGAGAGTATGCAAAGCCCTTCACCCTCTGTCTTTCTAGACTGACTCCACATTCATCCAGGGCATGAATTCTGCATTCCACACAAATTGACATTATTGAGCCACACATGACTTGCCATCCCCCACCTCCTTACTTTTGCATAGGCTGGGCCCTCTGCCTAAAATGCTTTCTTCCCTCACCTCAGCTCCGTTCGAGGCTCTCTCTGCTCAAGTACCATCTCATATTCTGAAACACCCCCCCACCCCTTACCTTACCTTTACTATTTACTCCAATGTGTGTGTTGGTTCCCCACTACCACCCTGCAGTAGAATATAAGCTCTTTGAAGGCAAAGGCTGCTTTCAATTTTGTTTTTGTCCCTCCAGAGCCTGGAACCTGGGATATGGTAGTGTCCAGTGAATCCCACAATTGAACTGAATTGAGAAGAGAGTTTAGTTTGGGAAAGAAGGGCCAGGCTTTCTGGCCTGGGGGAGGAGGGGGAAGGGACAGGATGAGCTGCTCTTTGAACTGGAGAGACTGGTTTCTGAGTCTGGAAGCCACAGCCAGCAGGCTGGTCACGGGTTGTCGGTCCCTGGGGCCAGGGGCCCGGAAAACCAAGAGGGAGGAAAGGAAGCAGGAAGTGGAGGGGCCCAGGGTTAATCGTTAACTCCAGCCAGGCAGGAATCCCCTGCCTCCCTCTGTCCACATTTCTTTCTCCCTCAGCTGGTAACTTGACACATAACTAACTCCCCACTATTATCAGACACCCCCCCAATTCACACACACAGCAGGGTGAAAGTTAAACAGTTATCCCAGGAATCATGGGGCCCCAAATCCAGCTTGCTCTATGGTTGGAGGGCCTCCTGTTAACCCATACGTAGACATACCCTTAGAGAGATGGTTTTTGGTCAGGAGTTTGGGTGTGGAATTTCAGATGTACTGAGAAGCAAGAACACTGAACCAGCAGTCAGAAGACTTGGGTTCTAGTAGTTCCTCTGATACCTAGCTAGCTTAAGTAAATCCTTTCCCCACTCTAGAGCTCAATTTCCTCATCTATAAAATGGGGATAATAAATCCTGCCTTCTCGCAGGGAGGGTTGTCAGGATCAAAATGCACAATGTCCCAAGAGGTTCTTCTGAGACTAGAGATACCAGGTACTTTCCTTTGGACTGATCTCATCTCCAACTGCATGTATCCTCCTTCCAAGCCTTCTCCCCGTTGGATCCTCCTTCCCATCTTTCTCTAAATCCTATACTGAAAATCCAACGAATGAGGGGAAGGTGGTCCTTTGGATTCCTTTGATATCTCAAGGGGCAGAGGAGGCACCTATGTCATCCTTAGGCAGTCCACACCCCAGGTGACCTATAATAATGGCAATAGCTTTATTGATCTTGAACATCTCTTTCCAGACTTGTTACATATGACTCCCCCTCACTGCCTCTTGCTGTTCAGTCAAACCTGGCCTTCTTGCTGTCCCAAACACATGATATTCCACCTCTCCAATCTTGTGCACAGTCTGTTTCCCATGTGTGGAATGAACTCCATCCTCACCCCTCCTCTTACTTCCCTTCAAAACTCAGATTGAGTCCCAAATGCTAAGGAAACTTTTCCTGACTCCCCAGTCCAGCTTTTTCCACCCTTGTTTTTGTTTGGTTATTTCAGTCCTGTCCAATTCATCATGACCCCATTTAGGGTTTTCTTGGCAAAGAGGCTGGAGTGATTTGCCATTTCCTTCTCCAGTTCATTTGACAGATGAGGAAACTAAGGCAGACAGGGTTAGGTGACCTGCCTAGGGTCACACAGCTAATAAGTGTCTGAGGCTGGATTTGAACTCATCTTCCTGACTCCACGCCCAGTGCTCCATCCATTGCACCACCTAGAGACCCTCCTCCACCCCTACATGCAAAAAATCTGACAGTTTGTATGTATTTTGCATTTATTTATATATCCATACCCGCTGTTTCCTTTAATAAAATGTAAAGTCCTTGAGGGCAAAGATGTGTGTGTATATAAATGCTGTTTCCCCATAGAGAATTCAATCTTTTTGAGGACAGGGAATGTTGCACTTTCTGCTATTGTACTCCCAATACCTAGAATGTGGCTGGCACATCACAGGCACTTAACAAACAAGTGATTGTGGAAGGAATGATCAGGTTTTACTTCGGAGAAGGCACTGCCTTCTTCCCTGTTTAACTCAAGTCTAGGCATCAGCAAAATTCTGGGATGAAGACAGAGAATTTAAGCATGTCAGAGACAAAAGGGGACTTAGAGATTCCTCCAGCTCTCTCATTTTAGTTGAAGAAACAGAGACATGGGCAGGTTGAACTCCAAAAGACTTCTATCTATACTCTCCCCCTCCCCTGAATTCGCCCTTCCAGAAATGAAGAGGTTAACTTCAGAGATAAGGGAATGGGGTGGAGGGAAGTGACCTCAGTTCTTAGCATTCCTCCCCTTCTTGTGGGAAGAAACCTGGATAGAAATCAGTCCAGAGAAATGGGTGACTCCCTCTTCATTCTAAAACTAGCACACCCCTCTAGAAATCTGCTCATCTGATTGTGGAAAACCCCACTTAGCAGCAACCAACCCCCTCACCAAGATATTGACCCTTTACTGCAGAGAGTTTGCCTGACCTCCTACCCCTACCCTTATTCTCCAGGGAGTCCCCCAGAATGACTTATTCCTCCTTTGGCAGACAGACTAACAATCTGGGATTGATGGGGTCTGACAGCACCATTTCATTGGGGAAGGATCTCAAAAGGAGAGGAGAACAGAAAAACAACATCAACTTTTAATTGAGATTGCAGATTTAGAAGATTCATAAGTGAAATTATTCCCCAAGGATATATAAAAAGTTACTTATGGCAAGAGCTAAATTGGGCATGCTTCAATCAGGGGCTGTTGAGAAATCATTAAGATATACAAGATAGTGTATGTGTGTGTGTATATGTGTGTATATATGTATATGTGTGTATATATGTATATATGCACACACATATATATATAATCAGTAATAAGGGCCTAAATTTCCTTTAAAAAAATAAATTCAGGGGAAAAAACAGCAAGAAGAAAACATGGGAGGCAAGATCATGGGAATGTTTTCTATTGAATGGTAGCTAGAAAATATTCTGGAGATCCTTGCACAGGGAGACCCCACTTATAACTCTTGATCACATCCAACTCTCTCCTGCTGAAACCAAGACAGGGGTAGTAGGGAAAAGAATGTCCCGTCACCAAAGTGGTTTATAAAAGGAAGAGAGGGCTAGGGGGAACTCAGGAGAGGAGATAGGCTCGTGTGATGACTATTGAGATTCAGTGCTCAATATCTCTTCAACACTGATTTGGGCGATTTCTTCAGGTCTCAGAACGGAGTAGCTCCAGAGAACATTCTTCTTCTTATTTCAAACAGGGAAGACACTTCCCTCTATCTACCAACTTTCCACTCCCCACACTCATCTCCCTCCTTCTTCATTCCCAACTACTTCAGACATGGGAACCTCCCTGTCCTGGCTCAGAGAGCCCCACCCCTCTCTCCCTGTATCCCCTCCCACCCCATTCAGGACCCTGTTTCTTAGGAAGGAATATTGCCTTTTAAATGGCTGGAACTCAATCCCTGCCCCTTGGCCCATGGTGGAAGGAAATTATTTAATATAACCCATCCCACCCCTACTCAGCCCGTCTGAGGTTACTGACCCAAAGTTTTTCCAGGTCTTTCTATGTGTCCCCATCCAGAATTTCCTCTATCCTGGTAAGTGAAGAAGCTGTGACCATCCATGACCTTTCCCCAAAGTGCCTAATCTTCTACTTACTTCCTCTCTTTCTTCCATGTGTATTTAGAACTCAGAACCTTAGACTTCTTTAAAAAAAAAGGTTTTTTCAATTAACAAGAATTTTATTTTCTCTCCCTCCCATCTTCTCCCAAGCCTAGAAAGAGGAAAACAAATCAAATATGCATTATAAACAAATTCCTACACTAACCATGTTCAAAAAAATTCTGTACCCTGAGCCAATCACCTCTCTGTCAAAGAGGTGGGTTGTATATGTCATCATAGGTCTTTGGAATCATGGTCAATTACTATTGATAATAACAGCTACTACTGATATAGTGCTTAAGGTTTGTAAAGCACTTTACAAACATTTGTAAATTTATTTTCATTTTATTCTCCCAATAGCCCTGGGAGACAGATATGCTATTATCACCCCCATTTTACAGATGAGAAAACTGAGGCAGACAGAAGTGAACTGACTTGCCTAGGGTCACACAGCTGGTAAGTGTCTGAGGCTGAATCTGAACTCAAGCGTTCCTAACTCCAGGCCCATTGTGCCACCTAGTGCCTCGTGATTACCAGCAGAGGGCTGAAGTCTTTCAAAGCTGTTTGTCTACAACGTTGACATTATTGTATAAACTGTTCTTCTCATTCTTCCCTCAACATCGTGCATCATTTCATACAGATCTTCTTAGGTTTCTCTGAAACTATCCCTATGGTCATTTTTTTAAGGCACAGTAGCTTTCTATTTTCATATTTGATAATTTCTTTAGCCCCTCCTCAGTTGTTCTTTGCACCCCAGAAAGAGCTGCTAAAAGTATTTTTGCCCACATGGGTCCTTTCTCTTTAATCTTTTAAGGGATATAGGTCTAGTTGTGGTATCACGAAGGGCATACACAATGTAGCAACTTTTTGGGCATTGTTCCAAATGGCTTTCTAGACTAGCTGGACCATTTGCAGCTCCACCAACAGTGCATTCATGTGACCCATGAGCTCCTATTTGATTTTTTTTTCTAAAGTGCTTTCCTCTTGGAGGGGTAGGTCAGTGACAAACAGACCAAGGGCAATGCTAAGGAAGGTGGAGGTGAGGCTAGATGTTGAGAGGGACCACCCCACAGAGAGAACTGTGAGAAATGAGAGAGCGGGAGGAACAGGGCAAGACAGGACAGCTGAGGACTAATACATAAGTTTCTTGTCTGGGCTGGGGAATGAATGAGAGAATTTAGAGGAAGTACTTGACCAATCCCTCAGCATCCTGCAGTGGGACTGGGAATTTTGGATTTCCAGAGAGCTAGGAGGATACATCATGATCATCTAGTCTGACGTCTCAATTTACCCATGAGGAAACTGAGGTTCAGAAAAGTTAAATGATTTGCCCAAGAACAGGTAGCAAACAGTCTGATTTGAAAGCTTACCATCCTTTCCTCCTCCCCACTGAAGCTTAGCTGCAGGTCACTGACACAGACTATCCCAGAGGATCAGCCTGGACTTAGTGCCATGGACAAGGGACTCAGGAACAGCAGGGGCTCAGAGGGAGTGGTGGGGGGAGGGTCTCACCAGTTCCACTCACTCCAAAGCCAGTTCTCTTTCTCTACATTGTGCAGCTTTTCAGAAATGAGGGAGCCGGAGTTGGAGGGCTGCAGGATCAGAGGTGGTTACTTCTTCCCCCTCCCTCCTCTTGGTGCCATCCCCGGTGCCAGCTGGGCTGAGCTCACTCTCAGAGCACTTCTTGATCAGGTGATCCAGCTGTCTGGGCCCAGCCTCTGCCAGCCCACTCTCCAAGGAGGGCCACAGCAATGGACTAAAACTACTCGGAGAGGATCAAGTAGGGCAGGAAAGATTTGCATGAGACCAAAGACCTCTCCCAATCCTGACCACCTCTCAGGACCACCACTCCACCACCCACCCCCATAAGAATCTGGGTGTCAGGGGTCCTCAGCTCCTCAGGAAAAAGGGGAGGAGATGAGAGGTGTGGGCCAGAAAAGGAGTAAAGAGATGCTGGGATCAGGAGGCAGATGGGAAACTTCCAGATTATCCTCTTGGCATGAAGGAAACCAAAGTGGTGGAGGGGAGAGGGGGGAATCATTTACATTGAAGAGATCAGGCCCTTTCCTACTCCAGCCTACCCCTAGTACTTATCTCTTCTTTCCCCCTCCCCCTACCTCTCCCCCATTCAGAAGCAGCTGCAGCCTCAGGCATCAGGAGCCATGGATCCCAGAGGCTATAGCCAGGACTCTGTGCCCAGGCCGTGGGCAGAACATCAGGCAACCAGAGGTAGAAAGAAAACAGACTCTAGCTTTTGGAAAACCCAAGAAGCCATGAGGAGAAGGAACAACTTGCTTCCTCAAACACCAACCTGCTCACTCCTGACATTGCCTCAGGCTGGCAGAATTCTCCTTTGTCAGAAGCTGCTCTCACCCCAGTGAGACCTCCTGGACCTCCCCACTCTGCAGTGGTGACCCAACCCCCTTCTCACTCCCTCCCTCCTACAGAGCCTTCAGCCATCTCAAGGTTGGGAAGGGCCAGGGTTGGCAGGAGGCCTGGCACATCTGAGCAGTGACGACAATGTTTCTTCCACAGCCCTTCTCTGCTAGGCCCAGCCTAGCAGGACAGGCACTGGGCTGGGAGGGGGGCCAGGGATAGATGAGGGGGGAGAATGAACCTTCCCCTCTCTCTGGTTCCTTTCCCACAGCCTCCAGGGAAACACAACTCCATTGGAAGCTGGCCCCAACTCAAAGAAGGGTGGATAAAGGGGACCCTGCCTGGGGGTATTCACCACTACACAAGCCTGTTCCCACCAGTGTTACTTTCTCTGAGCTGGAACCATAGTCTCCACCCCCAATCCCCTCCAGTTCCCCTCCCTTCCTCCCACCAGAGCAGCTACAGCATCACAAACACTTCTAGAACTAGCCAAGCTTCCCAATGCCCCTGGCCCTGGGCCTTGCTTGTTATATACCCTTACACCCCTCCCCAACTCCCTCCGCCCCTCCCCCTCCCGTCAGTTCCAGGGAAGGGCAGTACCTAAACAGAGAGTATGGATGATACTATGCCAGCCTTCCTTACTAGAAATAACCCCCTCCCACCTTCTCTGCCCTCTAAGCACTCTGGAACAAGAAAAGCCTTTCCCAGATCCTCCAGAGAGTTTCCAAAAGTTAATCCCTGGGGCTCTTGCCTTGAAGTTATTCAGTCCAAACTTCTGCCTCTAGGTAGGGCTCATTCAACTGGCCATCTCTCATGTTATCCCTACCCACTGAAGAGAAGTCCTAGGGGTCCTTCTGTCTATGTTAATTCTTTCTCTGTATCCTCTCTTTCTCTTCCTCCTTTTTCTTGTCTCTGTTTCCATTCCTGCTCTGTATTCTTCTCTGTCTCTCCCTCTGTCTCTGTCTCTGTCTCTCTCCCCCCAGCTTCTATTTCTGTGGCCTCCCTTGTCTCCGGTTTCCTAGGGAGACAGGGATGGTGGAGCCAGAGTCCTCATCTGTCCATCTGTCAGGGAGACTGTTCCGCCCCATCGATTCCTATCCCTTGTGGATCCACAAGCCCTGAGGGACCGAGGTTCAGAGCCCCTAGCACTAGCCAAGGCAGGGGAGGGAATCGGGAAATGACGGGCAGCACTTTGGGGCTCATGCAGTGGGTATGACAGGGCCCTGGGGACGAAAGGCTTCATCATCTGTGTGAAATCACAGCCAGCCAGGAGGGAGGGGAGAGAGAGGGAGAGAGAGGGAGGAGAGAGAGAGAGAGAGAGGAAGAGAGGGAGGGAGAGAGAGGGAGAGAGAGAGAGAGAGAGAGAGAGAGAGAGAGAGAGAGAGAGAAGGGCTGTGGAGAACGATCTAGTAAAAGGGAAATGAGTAGCTAGGATGTTCAACCTGGAGAAGAAAATGCTAAAGATAGAGAAGACAGAAAAGAGTGATGTTGAAACAGGAAAGTTTCAGGCTATCCTGCAAGGAGAAAACATGTTGGGGCTCAGGTAAGGATTTCTCCCTGTTGGACTGAGTTCACTCCAAGGTTGTAGATGGTTATCAACCTAGGCCTGGTCATCTTCTGTTCTGACAGGAGGTAAAGGCCAGAATGGAATGACCTCCAGGGGAAACTAATCTTAGCCTCAGAATTTGGTTTCTTTTCTCAAACCCACAACTTCCTATCATTTTTTAACTCATCACCAACTTCCTGGAGTCTGTTTTGTTCCTCAGTAGTAGGGAAAAATTCAAGACTTCTAGCAGAAGGTACAAGATTTGGGGAAAGGAAAAGTTTTCAGGTCTACAGAACTGGCATCCATTGGCTACCATTGCCCTTCCAGTTTCCACATTCCTGTGGGGGTGGGGGATGAGTGACTAGACAAAGAACCAGATGCCCTATCAATTCAAATAAAAACAAACACTTTCATTGATTTAAGGGCTGGAAGGCTTCTTAGATATGGTCTAAGTTAACCTCTTCATTTCATAGGCCTAGAAGCTTAGAAAAGGCAAATGACTTGGCCAAGGTCATACACTTAATGTCAGAGACACCTATCTACTGGAAAGTGTGCTTGCTGGTTCAAATGCCTACTTCCATGTGATTTTTCACCTAGGTGCTTCAGTTTTCCTCCTTTATAAAATGGGATTGAACTCCATAATCTCTGAAATGCCTTGCTTCCCCTAAATCTATGATCCTACTATTCAAGCCCAGGTTTCTCATTTCAAATTGAATGTTCTTTTCTCTTAAAAACTACACATTTATAAATTGCCATTGCCCAGCCAACCACTCTGGTTGGGTATAGTTAATTTAGCCTAAGCTATCAGCTTGACCTTATTGAGTACAAGAAATACCCCCACCTCCCACCCCACCATGAAAGATTTCTTGTGAAACTAGGAAAACTAGTTTAGGGAAACTAGAGACACAGATGCACTGCTGAACAACAGGGCCCTTAGAACCTAATTTACCAGACCCCAAACTGTCCTCCCCACTACTGAATGAATCAGTGTATCGGTAAGCCTTAAGTATAGGGCCTGTGTGAAAGTGGGGAGAAGCATTGTCTCAGAAGCTGCACCTTTGTTCCCAGAGGCTGGGACTTGGGATCCCAGAGTCTCCAGGAATATCGTGGGCGGGGGTGGAGGCTAATTATTAGCGGTTTCTCTCCCCTGGAGAGAAGGTAAGGTTTTCTCTCTTGGCGGGGAAGCTTTCTCTGGGGATCTGAAAAATTCCTGCCCCATCTAGCTACAATTCATATACACAGAGAATGTTCCCCCCTACACACACACACATACACACACGTGTACATTTGTACATATAGTAAAGTATACACATCCTACAACCATAAAAATAAGCAGGGTGAGCGTGTTTCTTTGATTCAATTGGCTTTTTCTTTTCCTTCAGGAGTAGTTTAAAAGGTCTGGTAGGGGTGAGGCTGAGGGACAGCTGGGTAAAGGGGTGGAGGTAGTTGGGGTAGAGGTGTAAAGGGCAAGAGGTAGCGGGGTTAGGGGGAAAAGAGGTGGGGGTAGGGTGGAAGGTAGAGGTGTAGGGGGGGAGGTAATGTGGGGGGTAGAGGGATTAAGAGGTGGGGTTTGAAGGGTGGAGGGGTGGGGTAGGGAGGAGTTGGGTTTCGGCCACAGGATGTCACGGTGCGGGTGGGGGGAGAATGCAAAGTTCTAGGGCTGGGAAGGCGAAGAGGACGGGGGTGGGGGGTGGGAGGGGGAATGGGAGGGGGGGTGGAGGGAGGGGTATCATCTGCCCAGGTTCCAAGGGATCCCAAGGAGTGTGCGATGCACTATTGGCTCAACCACCGGGGGCAGGGAGGCAGGCGCCCACCAGACCATGCAGTCCATTCCCCAGTCCCCCAGGTCCGTGGGTGTGGATGGAAACTGGGGGGCCTGGAAAGAGCAAGGCCGGAAGGGGTAGGCAGCAAGCCGTCAGGACGAGCTCCAGGGCCAGCAGCCTCTCCAACCCCAGGTCCTCTGTGGGATCCGGTCCGGGCAGAGCCGTAATCCAGGCCGGCTCTTGGCCACTGCCGGGTGGGCTGGCGGCGGCCCAGGGAGTGTGTGGAAATGACACCGCCAGGGCGGCGGAGATCCCCCCCCCACCTCCCCCAGCCTGACATTGGCTGGAAAGTGGAGCAGCTCGTCAGGGACAATCAATGGCGATCGATCGCGGCCGCGGCGGCTCAGACAGGCGGGGGGGGGAGGGGGGGGAGGAGGAGGAGGAGGAGGAGGGGTCCGGGGGCGGGGAAAGAGCCCATCACACAACTGCACAACAACCCACGCCAGCCGCGCCAACGCGGCGACACACACCCTGACAACTGCACAACTTAGTGACGCCCGGACACACAACTTCACAGCAGGGGCGCACACCGCCTGCCGCACTCCAGTCCGCCCTCTGAACCCACCTTCACGGTCCCTGCCAACCGCAGCACCCAGAGCCTCACCCCGCAACCACAAAGTGCGGCGTGTCGGGGCCCCTGGCGACATGATACACCGCACTCCCACAACAGCCCGACGCACGCCGGGTCCCGCACCCTGGCGATACAACGCCCCGCACTCACGCCAGCAACACAACAGTTTTTCCCACGCTCCCAGCAAACACCAGCAGTAAAGGAGCCCACTTGGTCAGCGGGGGCCGTCGTACCCCAGAAGCATGATACACACTCCCGGGCTGCACAACGGGAACAGCCGTGCGTTAGCCGCACGCACAAAAGCGCCGTGACCCATGAGGGAGACTCCAGCTGCAGCGCCCGCGTCTGGGCCGGGCGGGGAGAGGGGCCCCAGCCCGCGCTGCACCACGAACCAGGGCGGGCCAGCCCGGGAGGCACGGGGGGGCGCCGGCCTGTGCCTCGCTCCGGGCCTCCCTCCTCTCCTTGCCCTCCAGGCAGCAGGGTGCCTTAGGGTTTCCTGCTGGTTCCTGCCGACCTACGTACGTACAGCGCGGATCGCAGACCCAGGAAGAGACCGGGTCGGAAAAAGGCCAGGTACGCAGGTGCCACCAAACTGACCTAGAGTGGGCCATGTACATCATCTTGGTGGGGCACACAGAGGACCCCCGTGGGGCCATGTACATCATCTTGGTGGGACACACAGAGGACCCCTGTGGGGCCATGTACATCATCTTGGTGGGGCACACAGAGGACCCCCGTGGGGCCATGTAC
>CM053769.1:397938311-398002775 GCA_028658325.1 Potorous gilbertii
ACACAGAGGACCCCCGTGGGGCCATGTACATCATCTTGGTGGGGCACACAGAGGACCCCTGTGGGGCCATGTACATCATCTTGGTGGGACACACAGAGGACCCCCGTGGGGCCATGTACATCATCTTGGTGGGACACACAGAGGACCCCCGTGGGGCCATGTACATCATCTTGGTGGGGCACACAGAGGACCCCTGTGGGGCCATGTACATCATCTTGGTGGGACACACAGAGGACCCCCGTGGGGCCATGTACATCATCTTGGTGGGACACACAGAGGACCCCTGTGGATATGATTATAAGCCACCTTCCTTCTCTCTTCAAGGTCTGACCCTGTTCTGCTCACCCCCATCCCTATTTCCGACCCTCCCCACACACACACTCCCTACCCCTGTTCCAGGGAGGGAGAGGATTTGAAGGTACAATGAGGACAGCAGTTCCCCTACCTTGACCTCTTACTTCATCCAGCAGCTCGCAGACTGTGTGCACACGTGTATGGGGGGGAACGGAAGGGGGGAGGGAGACATCTCCTTTGAGTCTTAACCTGCCCATATCTCAGTTTATTTAACTTTAAAATGAGTGACTTCTAAAGTCCCTTCCAACTTCAGATCTATGGCCCTCATTTGCCCAAGGTCATGATCACATCAATATCTTCTCTGTGCCTTATTTTCATTTGTAAAATGGTCCTAACAGATATACATTCCTGCTCTGACCACTTGGCCAGTTGGAGTTGTATTTGTCATGAGGGCTGAATAAGACAATAGTTATGTAAGTGCATAAGTATATAGACGCATGGGACAAATTACAATTTTTAATAATTATGACTATTAATAAAGAGTTGTATAGTTCTTGTACCAAATATCAGGAGACTGGCATTCTAGACTGAGCTTGGTCACCAAGCTGTTGTGTGACCTTGGACAAGTCATCCATCCTCGAGGGTCCTCAATTGTTTTCTCTGTAAAATGAGGGAGTTGGATTACACATTCTCTAAAATTCTTTCCCAGTCAGGGCTACCTGAGGGGGCGGAGAGATAGGAGAATGGGCGGGGGGGGGGGGGGTGGGGGTGTAGAGAGAAAACCTAGGCAGAGATTCCTCCCAGTATGCCTCAGCCCAAGCCTCCGGAAATGCCCCGGAGGAAACAGAGACTGAGTGGGGCTTGGAGAGCCAACAGCCGCCCCTTCACTTCCCTTCCCTCCCGCATAGGCTGGGAAACAGCTGTGTTGGGGTGGGGGTGGGGGGGGGTTTGTCGAAAGAGAGGTCTGGGCTCTTTCCGCTGCCCTCTCCCCTCCTCCTCCTCCAGTGACTGGGTGGGGGTGGGGGGTTGAGGCAAAAACTGGGCCTGGAGCAGCTTAGTAGATCCCTTCTTACAATTTATAGCTCTGCAGGGCCTGGCCTGCTCTCCCCTTTTATCTGGCCAGGCCCAGACCCTCTGCCTGGAGGATTGACACACAGCCACTGCAAAACAGCAGAGAAACCCACCTGGGGACACCAGAGCAGAGACAGACACACAGAAACAAACATTTACAGTGAGGGACACACTGACTGAATTAATTGATTTATTCAATAGACATTTTTTTCTCTTCTCACTCCCCCCCAACCCTCCCCCCCCAAACACTAGCCCTGAATTGGACTCTCCTTTGGCTGGGAGAAATTGGAAGATGAGTAACACACAGCAAAAGTGTGACATGATATAAGCAGTATGCAGGCCTGGTTCCCACTAGTGGCCCTGAAGATGCCTTGCTTGAGCCAATCCCAGAAAAACTGCTATAGTCTGTAATGGCTGGGGATGTGTTGGAGAGAGTCTAGTTTCCAGGTCACTCCCTCCCACCCTCCATCTCCCAACCAAAGCCTAGGATAAGGAGGGGGAGGGGAAGGATTGACTGCAAGGGCTATGCTACCTGGTTCACCAGCTGGCCAGAGATCTCTTTGCCAGAGATTCAGTAGTACTGGTCTGAAAGGGAGACAGATTCTTATTTATGGGATCCCAATTGCAGTAGTACATAGCTGAGTCAAAAGGCCTGACTTGGAGTTCCACCTCTGACATTTACAGTGTGACAGTGAGCAAGTTACTCCTTTATCTTCCAAATGGGGAGAATGACATTTGTACTACCTAACACAAGATTGTTGTGAGGAAAGACAAAGTTTTTATTGATAGCTTCACCTATTTGTCCTCTCAAATATTCAATTCGACAAGTGAATTTCCTGACTACCTGATATGTACCAGATACACTCCTAGGCAATGATGATGCTAAGACAAACATGAAATAGTATCTGCCTTCAAGAAGTTTTCATTTTACTGAGGGACACAAATATATAGCAAATATATGCCATATTACAAGATGTTGCTTCAAATTCATAGAGATCGAGTTCAGCTGTGGGCATGGGTTTGCCCTGAGTCATTTCACTACTCGATCTTGTTTTTATGATTAAGTGTGTGTGTGTGGGGGGGCTCAGTGGGTCCACAGATCAGTAATTTGAGTAGGGACAGAACACTCAATTTGAGGTGAGGGTAGAGAAAGAGGCCTCCCCCAGAAAGTGACACTTGAGTAAGCCTTAGAGACAAAGAATTTTGAAGAGAACTGAGGAAAGACTATCCAAAGTAGGCAGATGAGTTCAAAGACTAGCTGGGATCCTAGGGAGTCATAGAAAATATATGTAAGAGCATAGACTTAGAATTCAAGGGGACTCTAAAGGTTAGGTAATCTAACCCTCTCATTTTACAGATGAGGAAACTGAGGACCAGAGAGGTCACATAGGCAGTAAGAAATTAGACCCCAACATTCAAACCCAGGTTCTCGGATGCTAAGTCTCATGCTTTAGTCTAGCAGTTTAATTTCGGCTGAAAATTGTAAGAGTATGTGAAGTAGAATGGTGGGAAATAAAGTGAGAAAGGTTGTTCAGAGTCAGACTGTGGAGGACTTTAAATGTCATGATGAGGGGATTTTATCCTAGAGGTGGTACGGAGCCACTAAAGATTTCTGGGCAGGGGAGTGACATGATCAGATATATGCCTTAGCTAGGTCATTTTGGAAACTATATGGACAATGTACCCGAGTGGGGAAGAGACTAGAAACATGGAGACTGGTTAGGAGGCTGTGGCAGCAGTCCAGGCAAAAGGTGATGAGGACGTAAACTCAGCCTCCTCATATTCTGGGTTCCTAACATTCTCTTACACACTCCCACCATCACACGCTCTTCCTGCACTCCTGGTGGCTCTGTCCCAACATCCTGCTGGCATTTCCAAGTTTCCCTCAGTCCTGACCCTGACCCCCTTGGAGAGAAGGCCTCCTCCTCTTCCCTCCCACCCTCTTGCACACACATTCCAGGCTAGCCTCTATCTGATAATCATGGTGGGGGAAGGAGGATGCTACTTGGAAAGGAGAGTGGGTGACCTTTGCTGCTGCAATGAAGACTGGGGGAGGAGAACCTCCACTTCCCCCCTGTCCCCTTTCTTCTGGGCTCTGAGAGGGACCAAAACCCCCACAGCCCTTTCTTTGGCCTGGAGGAAAGGGATAAAATGTCCCTTCCTGGAGCCATCTAATAGGAGCAGGAGCTTGTGAGAGACCCAGGGTATGAGCTTTGGCAGACATCAGCAAGACCTCTTCGCCATCACCTCCCGCTGCTCTAAATGGAGACTCTAAGTGCCAGAGCTGAGGACTAGAAATGACTTGAAAGGATTTATTTTTGCATGTTATTTTGCATCTCATTTGCATGGAGTTCTGCTCACATCCCCATAGGCTCAGAAACCTCCATTCCACTCTGCTGTTCCTGTCCCGGCATTCCCCACCATCCTCTTTTCTGCTGGCCCCAGACTTTCACCCCAACAAGCCTTCCCTGGGATCCCTAGGCCACTACAGGGTGAGTGCTGAGGTTCTGAGATCCTGGATTCTCTCCCTGACTGAGCCCAACCTTTAGGTCTGTTTATGAGAGGTGCAGTCAGGGGACTATAATATTAAATTCCATTTTAGGGATATCCAAGAACTGCTCCCCACCATGAGCTATGCTGCTATGTTCTCTGACGCTTAGCTGTATTTAAGGACCCAACATGCCAGAGGGCAAAGATTGGAGAAGGGGGAAAGCTATCACGGAGCTGAATGGAAGCCCTCATAAAGAGGAGAAATAGCTGGGAATGCCTCTGAATGGGCTGTCTCACTCCACCATCATTCCCTCCCTCTCCCGCCAACTCTAAATGGAGTAGGGATTGTCCGAGTTAGGGATTCTAAGAGTGTCCTAAGAGTTTTCCCACTGATTTGCCTCTGTAATTTCTGGAAAATCATTTCTGGCCTGTCTCCTCATCTGTAAAATTAATGAGAGGATCTCTGAGATCAATTTTTAAGTATTAAGTATCTACTGTATATAAATCATTGTGCTAGACCTTGGGGATACAGAGGCACAAAAACGAAATGGTCCCAACCCTCAAGATGCTTTCCTTTTATTGAGGTGATAGAACATGTATACACTTAAGTAAATACAAAGTGATTTGAGAAAGGAGAAAGTACTAACCGTCTGTGAAGATCTAAGGGAATGGGCTTATGAGCTGAGAAACAAAGGTTCTGATATGCAGTGGCATACTTCAGGCAAATCCACGGAGGTGAAAGATTGAAAATTTAGTTCAGCAGGTAGCTAGCTAGCCATTCAGTTTGTCTGGGAGTGTGTGAAGGGGAAGCAAGGTAGGATTTTTGTGTGTGTTTTAAGCTAGATTGTGGAGAGTTTTAAGTGAAAGGCTGAGAAATTTGTATTTTTTCAAGGTAATAGGGAGCCTCTGAAGGTTTTTGAGCAAAGGGGTAAGGTCTATGTTTTAGGAAGCTTATTTTGATAACCATGTGGAAAATTAGTGTTAAAAAGATTTAGATCTTGAAGGGGCCTTGGAGGAGCCTTGGAGGATGCATTGGACAAGGAGATACTGGAGGTAGTGAGACAAAATAGAAGGCTTTAAAAGTAATCCTGGTGAGATATGATAAGGCCCTGAATGACTATGTGGATGGCAAGGAAGGGAAAGATGCAAGAAATATCATGGAATGTCTGTCTTCTCGACAGGAGTTCCTACTTGATTCCCCTTCACCAGAAGTGTTCCAACAACAATTTTTGTGACGTCAGCCAAAGGCTGAGGTCTTTTCCTCCCTAGTTCTCCAGGATCAGACAACAGCTCTTCCTACTCCTGCTCTCAGAGTTCAACCTTCACACATTCAAAGGTTCTCATTCAGTCTCGTGCTATTTCTGCCCAGTCCAACCCCTCTCCTTTCTCAGTCATATACCAATACCATCACCTTGACCCTATCTGTCCTTCTCTTCACCCGAGGGCTCCCTGGGATCTAAGGTGGAATCAAATCCAGACTGGGCTCCCTGGATTCCTTTCCCCTACTGAGCTATAGCAGCAAGGGTCAACTAATCAGCATACTATACACTATGTTATATGGCAGGCACTGTGCTAGATATTGGCATACAAAACCAAAAATGAAATAATCCCAAGAAGTTTACAGTCTAGCCAGGAAGTCAATATTTACATATATGTATACTTAGATATACACAGACATACATACAAACACACACACACACTAGATGCTAAGTGATTTTCGGAAGAAGGCACCAGCAGCTGGTTGGATCAGAAAATGCTCTGGCTGATCTGGGTAATTTCAGACTGGGTCTTTGGTGGCTGTGGTTTGAGCCGTATTATTTTCTACCCCTTCCTCCCCCATAGGATTGAAGGGAATAGGAAATATTGAGGAGGTGATTTGGTGTTTAATCACTGTTCCCAGGGGCCTGGGGTGGGGTACTATGGAAGTAAAGGCAGAGGATGGCAGGCTCCTCAAATCTGAAGACATTTGCATAACCCAGATGATGAGCCCTGGAATTTCAAAGAATTCCCTTTGGGAGGAGGCAGCTGTCTTTCTAGCCCTGCTGGCCTACAGCTGCTGAGCCTGAGAACTATCTAAAGTGGGGGTGCCCCAGGAGCATCCTCCCCCTCAATGAATTCAGATGGGAGCTCCTAGGTCCTGTATGGCTATTTAGACCACATACTTTCTTCTCTCTAGACCATCTTATTAGAGATGAATCTTATCCATTCCCTAGGAAATTCAGTGGGGGTAGGAAGAAAGTTCACTACCATCTGGAATCAAGAAGGAGCCCAGTGTCTAGGTAGGAGTGATTTTTACCTCAACCAAAAGGAGGTACTCATTCATCTAGAAGAGTGAGAGGAAGAACCACTGAACTGTGTATCCAGGATGCTGGAGATTGGATTCTGGTTGCCCTGTCAATGGGTTCAAGTCAGCAAGTATGAAGCAGGTCGAGGAAGGTCCTTATACTATGGTGTTAGAATGAAACGACTAGATCTTAAGGATCTTGAGAACCTGAGAGGTCAGCTTCTTCCCCACCCCCACCGCAGAGGAAGTCAATAGCTCCCAAGTCCCTTTTTTGTTAGAGAAATATATTATTCCCGAAGCCCAAAGCATTCTGGCTATGATGCCTAGCTACATAGTGGATAGGGGACACAAGGGAGGGTAAGAAAACTCAATCGTCCCTGCCATCCCACCTTAGACCAGGGAAAGGAAACAAGTAAGAGTTCCAGCAGCCCAAGAAGGGAGAGCCTCTTGAGATAATGGGATGGGGGGGGGGGGGAATATCAGGAAAGAAAACAAAGTGGTGATAGGCAGAAAAAAATTTTGCTGAATAGGGCTGTATAACTGAAATGTTTCTCTCCCAAATTACCCCATGGGAATTGGGAACACCTAAAAGACTTTTGTATATGGGGTTGGGGCTAGAACATAATAGCATTGACTGACCTTGATTCCCTTTGGGACCAGGCCTGTTACCATCTCCCTTATCCACAAACCCTTCCTGTGCTTCTCCCCTCAGACTGATTTTTGCGGTGTCTCAGTATTATGAGAAACTTTTCCTTTATCAAAACTGTCCTTATACTCAATTTATTAAGGCTCAGCCTCATTTCTTTGATGACTGTTGGCAGATACCATTCAGCGTAGGGGCCTTGGACTCTTCCAGTTAGGTAGTCACTGCTGTATGCCATCCTTCCTGGGACCTACAAACACGGACTAAGGTAATTAGCTCCGATATAGCACCTCAATCCCCTAACCCCAGGACTGTAGTGCTAAGGAAGTACATACAGCAGTGTTAAAGTCCCCATCATTTGCCCCTCTCCTTTCTGACCACCAGGCCTGATCTGGCCAATGCTATGGGTAACCACTGCCCTCTGCTGGCTAGACAAGCACTGGCACTCAGACTGAAGGGCAACTGCCACCATTTTTTCCGCTCATTTCAATTCAGCCTCAGCACTATTGCATTCAGCTTTCGAAATTTGTGCTTGAAGATTTCATACTTTGGGAGACAGCACTGTCTCAAGTATCAACATGGTCCAAAGAGTCTGTTTCGAGCCCCCCGCACCCCCACCTCTGAAAAATCTGGTCTTTAAAAGGCCCTTTTGTATTTAAGTTAAGCAGAGAAAGATTTTTATGAGAATCGGACAGTGTAGAACAACTGTCTGCTGGGGTGAATCTGGAAAAGTAAGTAGTGACTACACTATAGGAAGGAAGGCCTCTTAAGAAGCCAGCCCAGGGCCTTGTCCCCCTTATGAAAAGAATAAGGGAAAAAGGTCCCAGGAGACTAGGTAGGGGGAATGGGGAGTAGGGCTGATAACTTCGGTATCTTGATTCCAGAGCTGTTCTTTTTTCACTTGCAAGGCCTTCAAAGAATAGCACAACAGACTCAGACACACTGGTTCCTCATTCTGAGAATCTACTTTTGTTTGGTTATCAACAGTGGGGAAGTCCAATGACCTTCAATCTAAATGGGGTTTCTGTAGCTATACAGTGGATGTCAGCCCAAGCTGGGAGACCTTGAGCTGCTTCTCTTCTGTAATGCCATGTCAGGGATTCAGGGAAAGATGGGTGCAAAAGGGGCATTTATGGCCCAGTCCATCCCTACAGAACTACTCTCTTTGGGAGCCCAGTAATGATAATACTCTTTCTTACATATCAGGAAAATTAAAAAACAAAAACAAACCTTGAACTTACTAGGGAGGTATTTTGGCACAAGCCACTCTTCTGATCTCTAAAAGGACACACACATAGGGACAAAATTATCATTGGGGTAAACATCCTTTTCTTCTCACTCATCATTCTGCCTAGCCTGCCCTGTCCAGAGTCTCACATCATAGAAGCAAGCAGAGATACTGCTGCTTCTAATGACAGTACTGGAGACCTCCACTCTGGTCTGACCACCTATTCATAGAGGTGATTTTTTTTACTTCTGGAGCAGCCACCTGAGGGCAGCACACATCCTCCGACTGACTCTTGTATAGAGGTCCCTCCTACCAACAATTTGACTTGTCATCTTTGAATAAAGGGTTATAGCCGGAATTTGAAGAAAGCCTAGAACCTAGACATAGTTTCTTTGTCAAGACTGAATGATCACTCTCCACCAATACAGAACACTCCCAGATAACCTTCTCCAATCAAGGACCACCCTTAACCACCTTTATTTCCTATAGCCACAGTTCAAATCTGGGACACTGCCCTTACAAAAACAAAACACCCCAGTTCTTCTCTTCCCCAATAAAATCAATCATGGACACTGTTAGCTCTGCTAAGAAGCAACACTATAAATCGAAGAAATCTGTTTTCTTAAGTTACCAGGGGGAAAATTTCAAAAAATGCCTATACTTACCTACATACAAGTAGAATACAGAATATGAACTTGCCTTATCTCCCCTTTTAGATTACAAATTCATGATCTTGTCTATCATTCCACAGCAAGCAAGTAGAATTAGACCTAATCTAGTTCAGGTGAGCCAAAGTGGTGTGCTTCAAATCTAACTCTGGATAAGTCTCCGTTGGCAGGCATGCAAGTGCCTGAAGCTGATGACATTTTTCCAATCCTTTCTCCAAAAGCCCAGGCCCTGAAATAATACTTTTTGCAAAGTAGTCTACAAATTCTACTTGGAATTTTAAAACTGGTACTTTTTAGGGAGAAAGTTCAAAGCTTTAAAATTTTAAGATCTTCGGAACGGATTTGTTGAAAACAGCCTTCTGGACTGCTCCGTGGATTCGTCTGCAGCCTAGAGCCAAATGAATAGCTCACCTTTTTGTTAAAGGTAGGCTGAGTATGTCATCATGAATAAGTCTGAAAAGGTGCTAAAAATACATGAACCAAGAGCAGTTCTGTTTAACCTCTGTATCTAGAGACTACTGGGCAATTAGTCAGAAACTTGTTCCTTGCTACTTTTAAGAGCAACTTTGGCACTGGGTTCTTCTTTTAAAGACAAACAGTTCTTTTAAGTTCCTTTTTCAAGAAGGCTAAAGTACTACCTAAATTGCTGCATAAAAGGACAAGTAGATGATGGGTCAGCCTTAGAAAGGACCCATTGTAGCCTTCCTTCAGAAGTTAAACCAAGTCCATTTCATGGACATCCAAAACCCATGCTAGGCCCGTTAAGATCCTATCGGGAGGACAGTGAAGAGGAGTTGAGTCGTTTAGGTGTCGAATGGTTCAAACTAATAAGGACTTCGATAAAAATCATCCAGATATGAGAAATGACAACACCATGCAGTGTAATGAGTCAGAACCTTGGTTCCAAAATGCAAGGTTTTGGGCAATTTTTTAAACTCATCTTTAAAACAGGAGTAACTAAAATGCTCTAATTTGGCCTTAATACCTGGGAGTTGTTAGAATGAGACTAGATATCTACAGTAAGCACTCTGTAGATATTGTAACTTTGTACATAGAAGTTGTTTTAAGATGAAAAAATAACATAGGCATATTAAGATGAAAAAATATTGCTATAACAATGTTTCTGTTGGCCTCTACCAGTCCAAGGGTACTATGAAAATCTTATTGCACATTTAGCCACCTAATTCCAGATAAAATGATCAATTTTAGTTCCAGTAACAAACATTTCATCAAGTAGAGAGAATTTATGTAATCACAAACTGGCTCAGATCATTGCCTAAACTACCAAACTGGTGAAGATACAGCAATATGGTAAAAGTGAAGGCTAAATTTAGTGAAGGGCGGATCCATGATGGAACACTGCTTCCTTGAATGATCTTAGCCCTAGCTTTCATGAATCTCACCATATTCCAGCAGTAATATGCATCCGGTTACACTACATTCAATGACCACTATAATATTTAAACCTTAAAATAAAGGAAGACCTAACTTTGCAACCAAACCTCATTCGTATCATGGATCATACCCATTTATGTTGGTGTCCATTACAAGGGAGTTTACTACCCAGAAAAAGCCACCTACATTTGCTGAAAGAAGCCAGCTTCCCCTCTTGGAAATCAGCCCAAATGACCTGTCAAGTAGTACAAACTCTAACCATTCAATTATAGAATTTTTTAGGTCTTCCTTCCATCTTGCAGGCATTATTGTATCTAATGGCCATCTTTACCTTAATGTCAGAAAGCATTTTTTAAGTCAAAAGGGCAACTCAGATAAAAATGGGATGAAACACCTATGTCTAGATTTTGAAACTTGCTTATAGTTTTTCTGAATGAGAAGAAAGCAATGGAGTAAATTTTCCAAATTTCAAGTACTTCTCTTATATGGAAGATGCAGCAGGTTAGCATTTACCAAGGGTATCATTATCTTAATTCAAGACAAAGTTTTCAACACACTAAATATAGTTATAGGTGAATAATCTACATGGCAATTAAGTAATACTTAAGGTACTCCAATCTTCTAATAAGAAGTTAAAATAGTCCTTAGTTCCTCACTGCTATTAAAATGTTAAAGGGGAAAAAAGTTATTTTTACAACTCTGGACAGCAAAATACATTCATCTGTATGCTCTTTGACTCAGGAAATACACTTTCCTTTAATATCAAGTCAAATGTCAGAGTAAAATAGAGCGAGGTGAGGGTGGGGTGACTGAAAAACTAGATCAGCTTTCTTCATGTGGCCCTATGTCAGGAATTCTAATTCATCCTGTATTTCCTTCTTTTAAATTAAATCTGTTCTTAAGGTATTCCCTTTTGTTGCTGGGAAACCACCCAAAGTGTAGAAACTAGCAAGTTAATGTCACTTTGTTGTAGTCCCAAAGTATAATTTTATAAAATCACATTAGCAAATAAAAAGGAGTAATTTTGTACATAAAAGTTGTTAAAAGGGTATATAACCACATTCAGGTTTTTCTACAGGATATTCCTGGTATTGTTTGCATGGAAATAGCTCAATCATCTATAGACAATTTTTGCTTTTGAGTTCTGTGACATCACCTCTTTTGCTTAATTGCTTTGTAAAGATGACAGAGCCATCTTTCAGCTCTTCAGTGATCAATCACATGTATTTCTCAAATAGAAAAAAAAGGGTAAAAATGCATTCTACCTCTAACAAGTGTTTGAGATTACCCTTTTCATTAAGGGTTTATAAGAGATGCTAGTATCAGACTTTATCTAATGTTTAAAAATTGACTAATGAGGGATCCAAAAAACTACATGAAACTACCTTTTTTTTTTGGTATACAAGATAAGAAGACACTCAATAATAGGGATAAAAGTCTGCTTAAATAAGCTGAATTTCAGGGAAAAGTGGCAACTATACACATCTATGATATGTAATGAAAGGTAATGGAAGGCCTTATCTTTATTAGCCCATAATACTACGGTTAGAGTAACTCAAGTTAGAAATAGGGCTTGAGCCTAACTAGTGTGAAGCTCAGTATCATTTAAAAATTAAAAAAACAAAAGCCAAAAGCTTTCATTCTCCTTTCATGGAGAGTAGTTATGAAGAAGGAAAAAAGCTCCTCTTAGACAAAGCAGAATGTGGAAAACACTACATAACAAAAATATCAGAAAGAATGCAAGAAAAACAAGCATTGGAGTTAAATATCACATCTAGGTTCAAAGCTGCATGACCCAGAAAGACACTAAGAGATAAGACAAGTTGAACAAATTTAAACCAAAAGCAGTGGACATTTATTCCTGTTTTTTGTGCAAGTAAGTGTAGAGATGCATTGGAAAATGGATAGGACAGAACCTCAGATCTCAAGGGGTTGCTTTGTAACAAAGAAAAACTTGTAACTCATCTGGTTCATGGAATGTTTCTGGCAAAGACATGATTTACAAGTAAAGTTTCCAACTACACCTTTTACTAGAGTCAAGTTAAGACTTCAAAAGAAGCCACATACAAGTACAATGTTAAACTGGATGAACACCTTGTTAGTGCACAGAATGTAGATTTCTTCATTATGAAAATGTGCTGATGTTCTTCAGCTTTGTTAAATTTTACTCCTAACGTCTGACAGTCACTTACAGAGGTTAACTTACTAACAACAGAAATGCGTTTGTGCCTTACATTCCACACATGGGAATGTCCTAAGTTTTCATGATGTGTTGCTTAGATTTTCATTAATACAGTAAACTTATTTGGTTTAACAGTCATGTTCCTTGCACACTAAACATTTAAATTTTATCGAGGTACTTTTAAGCTTATGTTCCTATCTTGTTTGATCAAATTTTACACACAGTCTTTTTACAATGTCAACTGTGCTTGTTTCATGATTTTGAAATGTAAGTGGCCTGAATGCAGAAGTTGGGGTGGGAGTAGGGGCAGGGAAGGAGGGAGAGTATGGAATCCACAACTAATCTCAGCTAGACAAACTGTTCTTGAAATTAAAAAGCCTGTTCACACAAAATTATATGTAATGACTGTAGTAATCAGTTTATTACACAGATTAATCATTCTTGAACGTACAAGCTCCAGAGGAGCAATTGGGTCTTTAAATATACACAAGTATTTCTGTCAAATGAATTTTTACCCTTACATCCAGATAGACCTAAGCAGTTAAAAAACATAAGAAAAATTAAGAGCTATTAGCTATGTATTAACTGAGAAACCACATACAAACCAAAAAAGTATTGGGGGGAAGGGGGTGATGGAGAAGAGCTGGAAAAAAAAACACCCATCACTTTATGTACTAATAGCTCCAATCCATTTAAATGTTGACCAGTTAAACTTAAGACCTTAAAATACAGGATGTGGGTACAGTTTAATCTTGTTGGTCGAAACATTTACCTAAGATGTAGGTCCTTCAGAATAAAATGAATACAGAAACAGCTTGACGTTCTTCACCTTGCTTTTCATAACTGTTATGAGTTTAAAAGGATTCCGATTTTTAAAAAATTCTCCCACAGGTCAGTGTAACTGTCCTCCCCCACCCCAAACCATACAACACCCACCCCTGCCCTTGCATTGTTTATCCAATTAAGTCAATAAGGAAAGCTTTTAGTCTCACAACTAGGTTATGACTGAAGAACTGGCTTTCACACACACACTTCTTTGCTAGGAGTCAATGTTGGTACGGGAAATACAGTATTTCTATTTTGTTGTTCCAAGTATGTACAACACGCAGCACTGCTGTATCAGGTAAACATGTGCACAGGGGAAGATGAGGCGTGGGCTCATAGAAAGCAGTCAAATGGAAATCAAAAGGACTTTCTCTTTCAGAGTTCCCCTATCTTTATTTGTAGAGGTTATCCAATAATTTCTTTAATTACATCGCATACTTCTGAGTCCATTCCCGAGCTATTCTGTTGTACCTGTATATACAAAGAAAAAAATTGGCTTAATAATACATGTCAAACTTCAGTCTACTGACATTAGGTACTATATGGAAAGACCAGTCTCTAAGCAAGTACTAAGTTTATTCTATATTTAGTTGGCCTTCTATGCCAAGAAAGAGCTTAAATTCCTTACAGAGCATACTTGAGAATGTACAATTTTCACAGGAGTCCTGTACATAAAGGCACTTAATTACTGCAATAGCTGCTGCTTTTGGCAGAACGTAACCTGGATGATATACATATGACTTACTGTTTTAGAAAAAGTTACATTTAATTAAAATTGTCCAGTATCAAAACAAACAAAATATTCTGTAAGTCTTCCATTAGAAAGAGGTGGAGTTAAAAGTTCTGCTAGTTGACCCACAATCACATAGAAAAGAGGCAAAATTTGGTCCATTTTATTCCAAATACAGGCAAAAAAGCTGAATAATCCATATCAAACTATTTCAGGCTTACCCACTAAGACTTAGCAGTTTTACTATGAGATAATAAGGATGACCACCACCAGACCTTTAATAAAAAAAAAAGGTCCAATTTATTACTCTCAAATTCTAAATCCTTAAAGGAGATTTTCATCTGTTTAAAACATCATCAAGTTTTTGTCCATTAGTGACTTCTTCCTATTTTCTCAAATAATATCTATAGGAGAGATGTTAAAATGTACTTCGCATTTTGAAGCTAACAGATCTTTAATCTTCTGGGAATCTTGTTAAGAGATTTCTAAAATGTCTTTGATTCCCAGAACGAACGTTTTATAAGGAAAAAAAATTCTATCTTTGTGTTGCACTTATAGACTTCCCCCACTAGATGATGCCAATGGTGTCGATTTTTTTTTCCCTCTTTGCTTTTAGAACTTAAATCAATCTGGGTAGTCCATTCACAATGTATGAGTTCTTGATGAAAAATTATTTATATATGAAACCACCACTTAGGTATGAAGTTTCAAGTAAATATGAAGGCTTTTATAAGAATATGTCAGATAATGACTACCTTTACCTGACTTCCATACTTACTTTTCTCTATCTGTTTTGTAGATCCGTGCAATCTCAGGCACTAAAGGATCATCTGGATTGGGATCACACAACAGAGAACAGATGGACAAGAGTACTAGGGAGAGAACAAACAGCACTTCAGCACTTCTCAGACCCAGGAAGGGCAGTGCTTCTTAGCAGTTACTCTTATGAGCTGCCTAAAGATTGCAAAGTTTGCAAAATTCTAATTTAAAAAGCAGCATTAAGCAATTAAAGCAAGTGTGGACAAAGAAGACACATTACAGTAAAATAAAGCATTTTCTTGAAAAGAATTTAAAACTATAGCTAAAAGGTCATTAAGACGCACACGCAAGTTGACCCATTAATACCATGACTTGGCAAATACTGTGAGGGAAAGGTCTTACAATGTACAAAAATACTGTACCAGCACTTTGTGCTGCAGCAAAGAACTGGAAACAAAGTGGGTGTATGTCATATGATGAATGAAGAAATTATATGAATGTAATAGGATATTATTTATTATACAGTAAGAAAAGGAAGAATCTGAGAAAAACCATCAGTAAACTAACACATTAAAAAAAATCTGAAAATATATGCACTATTCCATACCCACTGACTTTTCTCACCTCTAAAAAGGTCTCCTTATCTCTTCTTTGAAGCTATGCTTCTTCATTATTTTTTTTAAACAGCCACTTCTAATTGTCCTGTACTGATGGTCCACCTCCACTGCCCTCATTTCCATAGTTATAGTCAATACATGTTGTTTCCATGGCTCTGCCTATTTTACTCTTTTATCAATTCAAGTAATTCTTTCTATGATTCTTTGTATATATCCTATTAGTTATTTCTTATAGCACGGTAACATTCCATTACACTCATGTACCACAACTTGTTTAGCCATTTCCTAACTGATGGACATCTACTTTGTTTCCAGTTCTCTGCTAATACAAAAAGTGCTGCTATAAGTAGTTTGTTGTATGTGGCATAGTCTATTGCCTTCATCAGGGTATATGCCCAGTTGGTGGAAATGTCTGGGGAAAAGGAATATGGACACTTTAGTTACTTTTTATCTATGATTCTAAATGATTTCCAAAACAGTTGTATACTAATTCATAGCTTTACCAGCAATTCAGTTGCATATCTATCTTCCCACAATCCTTTAACATTGACTATTTTCACCTCTTGTCATCTTTGCCAAGTTAATGGGTGTGAAGTAAAAAACTCAACGATGTTTTGATTTGAATTTCTTTTACTAGTGATTTGAAATAATCTTTCACAAAGCTGTTAATATATTATTTGCAATTCTTTGAGAAATGACTGTTCGTAGTTATTGGGGAATGGCTGTTGGTTGGTCTTACCCATATCTGTTAGTATATATGTTTAGTATGCTAACTTATATATTGGTTAGTATATTGGATATATATAGGTTAGTATATGTGGTTAGTATATTGGATATATATAATCTTTATCTGAGAAATTAAAAGTATGATGACAGGCAAAGGGAAGAGAAAATGATCACTCTTTGCTGATGACATGATAGTTTACTGAGAAAATCTGGGGGAATGAGCAAAGAAATGATAGTATGAACCAAGTTCAGGCATCATTCAGACATGACCATTAATAATTACATTAGCTAGCTGGACGGAAAGAACCAATAAATACTTTCAGAAGGCAGAACCCTTGGGGCTTAGTAACAGAACAAGGGCTAGTCTTATTCTTAGAGAGATTTAAGGAGGTAGATTGGTGAGGATAAATCCTTACTTTCAAAGAAGAAAACCAGGAAAATTAAAGTTGACTTTTAGCTAGAAAATTCTGCCCATATTTGAAACTTTAGGCTCAAGATTGTATTCGGGATATATATGTGTGTGTGTGTGTGTGTGTGTGTGTGTGTGTACATATATATATATATGTATATATATGGAGAAATTGATAATTTATATAAATTATACTGCTTTAAAGCACAAAATCAGTGTAAAAATAATGCAATAAACTCTTAACTTAGACATCTTTTAAAGATATTTTTCTATTTTGTTATGGATATTTTAGATTTTTCCTCAAGAAAAACGACCAAAAAAATAACAAGGAACAATGTCCTTTAACCATGTTCTAGGTTTGTACATTTTAGAGCCAGGAGGGATGGTTGGAAACATCTAATGCAACAGTTATTTTACAGATAAGGAAACTGAGGCATAGAGAGATGAAATAACTTGCTCACGATCATAGAGCCACAAGGAACCTAGTAGGTCCTTTAACTTCAAACCTAATCTTGGCTTCAACTTGCCTTACATCACAGGTTTTCCTTGAGTAACATAAACAGAAAAAATACCTATATTGATGACATACAGTAGATAACTCCAATTCTCTTTCCCAACTCTAAAGACAGAATCTTCCTACTTGCATTTCTATGGAGACAACTTAACTCCAGTCAGCTCAATATTAAAATATAATTTATGTATTGTTAATGTGATGTAATGCAAGATGTTTTAAAGTAGTTTTACATGGTACTTATTGTTCTTACTTCATCTCATGCCACTACTAATTCCTGTTATTTCTCACACATCAAACTTTAAAATTCAATTTTATTTTCAGTTCTCAAATTTTCTCCTGCTTTCTTCTGTCTCCCACCATTGAGAAGGCAAGAAAGACAAAACCCATGACAAATATGTAGTCATCATGTACCAAACCTTGATGCTCTCTTTTCCTTAAGCTGAAAATTTTAATTCTTAGCTTTTCTATCCCAACATTAATAGTGTTAGCACAGTCTTTAAATAAATTTAGGTTTTATTCAGCTCAGCTCTTATTCTATATATCTAGAAATCTAAACTATATCACCAATATTTTTGGAAGCAGGTGATCTACTGTATTCTTTGAACAACAGGCTACTTTTGTGAATTTGATCAAATCCTTTCAGGCTGACAACTGTCAAGTCTATGCTTCCCATTCATTACAAAAACAGTTACTGAGCACCTTCTATGTAGTATATACAAAAGGCACTGGTATGGAATACAAAGATGTTTTAAGATGCCACAATATGTTAGACATTAACATGTACAGCTAAGATGTTGCTTTTAAAAGCTTGTTCTGAAATGCTTTTAGTCATATGGCAGTCAGTGGTAAAATAATGATTGCTTACCAGCTTCTGAGACTATGGCTCAGAAATTTTATGAATAATTTTAAATAAGCTAATATGTCAAATATGTGAAAAGTACAGAATTTTCCATTAACCATAGTGCACTTAAAACATTTCTTTACAAAAGATATGAACAACCTCTACTTCAGTGATGGTATTTTCAGTGAAACTTTTCCTATGATACAAATGGAGAGAAAACTACATTTACTAGAAAAAGCAACCTTCAAGTTGTAATTTTTTCTGTTAGCATACTTATCTGATTGCTCTCCATTGCTTCTGTTCTGAGCAATGACAATAAACCCCTGCTTAGCCTGAGACTGAAAGATAATTATTTAGGATAGTATTAGATATTATCCCTATATAGGTAATATATAATCATCCCTATAGAGATATTATCCCTAGTCACCTCAATTTAAACACTTTCATTGTACTCCAATCTGAGTGTACAACTTATTTTCCACAAACTCAAATTACTGCTTATAGGATTATTTTTTTAAACTTTCCATCTGTTAAGATGGATACATTTCTAGAAATGGGGAAGTCATGGAACATCATCCACTGGGTGTAGAAAGGGGGTTTTTTGGGTAGGGGGACTGGAATTATTGGAAGTCCATACAACTTTAGCATCTTTTACATATCTAAAGTTAAACTGTCATTAGTTCATAAAAATAAGAGACTCAGAAAAACAGAAAACTATGGAGGAAAATGTTCTTAATCTGCTCACTTTTTTCTTCAAACTCCTTTAGCCTTTATAACTCTAGTGTACTCTAACAGTAATCCTCCAAATAAGAATAGCCAGCATTTACATAGCACTTTTTGCAAAGTGCTTTACAAAATATCTCTTCTGATCCTTACAGTAACCTTGAGACGTAAGTGGTATCATTACTTCCATTTTACAGAAGAGGAGACAGGAGCAGGTAGAGGTAACCTGCCTAGGCTTACACAGCTACTAAGTGTCTGAGAACAGATAGGAATTCAGATCTTTCTGGTTCCAGGTCCAACATCTGACTTCCTCCAAATGTTATTCATATTCCATGAGTCACTATGACACATTAATTCTAATTTTAATACATTTTAATAACGACAAAAACAAAATTTCTGGTTTTCAAATAGCTACATCAAAGAGAAAAAGTACACTAGAAAGCAACAATGAACTACATAATCTATGTAAAATGTTAGCTAAGATATAGCCAGTCATCCTCATAAGCTATATGTATACTATGTGAATTAATTTCAGATACCTGCTATGAACTATCATGATGGAAACTCATTTTTCTTTTTATAAATCATTAAAATCAGTATCTATTAAAGTTTCCAAATATTTTTCAACCACTTGGAAAATTCTTTTTTCATTTTTGTTATTTTCCTTCTTGACTTTCAGTTAAATTCATCTTTTTTACCTGTCTCCTCTGCACTCCACTCCCCACTGTTCATCAAAGTAATGGTCAATATACTATTTCTTCAACTCCTCATTTAAGTACTTGGATAGTCACTAGGTCACATACTTCATCAGGAAGAAATACTCATCCTTTTCATTATTAGCATCTGGAAACGTAGCTTTTCTCAATTCTAACAAATGGCTTTTCAAAGTATTTTTCAATATACATATGTCTTGAAAATTGTACCAGTTTACTAAGTAAAGAATGATTTTACAAAGGTGTTTGTACATTCTATTTAGCCAAGTAAGACATGCTAAGAAAATGAAATTTCAAGAAAATTGATATAATATTCCAAATGAAGTTACACATACCACTGATTCAAAGTAGTTTAATACCTTTTCACATTCTACCTACCTTGAAAAACAGATTCCTAGACAATGATAGAAACAAGAACACAAGCTAACACTTTGACATAGGAGAAAAGGTAAAAATCAAGTTATGAATAATTCATGGGTTTATAAAAATACCTCCTCTCTTTGTACCCAACCAGATCAGGGTAGTCACGGTTCTAACCTTAGTCAAAGTACATTCAAAAGCACAGTCACAAATACTATCCAAAGAATGCTTGTAATAAGAAGGCCCATAAAGCAGAGAATCCTTTTCTGAAGATGTTAAGTTCAATTTGTAATTATTAAAGAACAAAGTGGTCTTTTTCGGGCGGGAGTGAGGAGAGGTGATTGCTAATGATAGACTTGTACAAGCCTAATTTACAATGTTGATTAGAGAGGTCTAAAGATTTAAAACCTGTTTTCAGAAGACTGTATTATAGTGGCATACAGTATGAGCTGGCCAACTATGGCCTGTAGGACAAATGCTTTTAATCTAAGCTAAGAAGCTTGTGGATCATACAAAAACAAGTGGGATGGAATTGGTCCACAGGCTATAGTTTCCCAACCCCCTGGTATATGTGGTTATTCACTTGATTCCGATTCTTCATGACCTAATTTGGGGTTTTCTTGACAAAGAAATACTGTAGTGCCATTTCTTTCTCCAGTTACAAATGAGGAAGCAGAAGCAAACAGGATTAAGTGACTTGTCCAGGGTCACAGCTGACAAGTACATGAGGCCAGGCCTGGCACTCTATTCACTGCGCCACCTAGTTGCACCTCTACCCTCCCAATATAGACACGGTGTGTATAACAATATCACATGTGGCAAGGAATGCCATAATTAATCTTTTCCCTTTCATCCCCTAGTTTCATCATTAAATACAATAGAAAAGAGCTGACCCTTAAAGAGGACCCTTTTATTCTCAACTGCTATTATTTTTCTAATACCTTTCTACGTTTCTCAAACACATTTCTAAAAATTCAAGTGGAAAGTTTAGTTTTGTTAATATGCTTGCAGAAAACTTCTAATAAAATTAACACTAAACAAAAACTCAAACAATATAATTGTTGGTGGTCTTTCAGAGTATGTATGTTTATCATTTAAGAACTTACTGTATTAATGTCTATTATATTCTTCTATAAGGACTTATCTAAATGAGCAGTTACATATACTTTACAATGGATTTATCCTTCTTTTTGGGAAGAAAGGGAGGAGACTAGAATTGCAATGGCCGTTCGCAGTCCAATCCTACTGATCAGCATGCAAGTTCTGGCCCTTTCAATTTCTGACATAGGTCAAATCATCTGTTCTTCGGTATGGTCTTGTGGCCCCACCTCATCACCCCACTGGTAAATTACTTAGTACAGACACCCAACTGACCTTAGCTCTTTGGCTCATAACCCTCAAGACTGAGTGAACTACCAGCCTCAGTAGTAGGAATTATACCTGAATACCATCATATCCAGCTATCCCCTCCATTCTTGAATGATATCTCCTATTACTAAACTTAGACCAAGAGTTATATGCTCTTGTACACAGTAACAGTAACACTGTATGATGACTAACTTTGATAGACTTAGCTCTTCTCAGCAATGCAAGAAAGATCTAAAACAACTCTAAAGGACTCAAGATGGAAAATGCTATTCACATTCAGAAACAGAACTATGGAGTCTGAATGCAGATTGAAGCAAACTATATGCTTTCTCTTCCCTTTTCTTTCTTGTGCTTTTCCCCCTTGGTTCTAATTGTTCCTTACAATATGACTAATGTGAATTTAATAATTTAATATGACTGTGTATTTAATATAAATGTATATGTACAGCCTACATCAGATTGCATACTGTCTTGGGGAGAAGATTTAGAACCCAAAATCTTATGGAAGTGAATGCTGAAATCAAAACAAAACAACAACAACAAAAAAAAGAGTTATGTGCTCAAGTTAAAAAATATCTTCAACTATCCCTGCCTATTAGGTATTCTTTGGTCTTTATAATAATGAATGCTTTAAAAGTAGAGGCCTTTAACCTGGGGTTTATGAACTTGGATGGGGAAAAAAATTAATATTTTCACTAGCCTCTAATTGAAATTTAGCATTTCCTTCTATAAACCACAGCAGTATATTTTCATATTACAACTGTTGCAGATTTAAAACAATTTGCAAAAATCACTACACTTCAAAATTACTATAGTTCTAGGATATGATGCTAGAACACACACAGTTAAGTCTTCTTTTCTACAGATGGTATCTCAAATGTAATTTGCTTCCTTTGTAATCATATGTATTTTTCTTTACCAGTTGCCAAAGGAGTCTATACAACACACAAAAAAGTTAAGAACTTCTTCTTTAGAGGGATAATTGGTATCTCAGGTGTGACCACTTACTTTCCAATATAGCATTATGAACAGAAAAATAACCAATTTTCTAGAAACGTTTCGCTGTTAACTAACAAATTCATTTGTAATATCTATATAATTACCTTTTGAAATAGTTAGTGCTGGTGACCACTGTGACCGTAGAATATCAAGACAAATGCTGCCATTACTGTTAATATTTGGATGGTAAATTCTTGTTGTAAATGCAACCTAAAAAAAAGTTTCACATAAATTGGTTTACTGAAGTTATTTTTAAAAAATGCATATAGATGTAACTGAGGAAAAATAAAATGCTAAGTAAGAATTTTTAAAGAATGCATATATACAAAAGTAATTCATACCTACCTTAGGTGGTTTGAAGGGATAATCTGTTGGGAAATGAATTGTCAAGAAAAATACTCCACCCTGATAGGGACTATCATTCTGTTGACAAAAAGAAAAAAAGTGGTTATGATGAGTGACTTACAGATGCTATTCTACATTGAAATTAATCTGAATACTTACTGGCCCCATTATTGTAGCTTGCCAATGGAACACTGAAAAAAAACAAGAAATCATTAGTTATTACCCCAAATATCAACTACTGTAACTTGTTCTCTAAATTTAGTTCATGTTTAGTTATTACTCATTACTGAGAACTTCAATGTACATTATAAGTATCTGATATTTAAACCAGAACAAAGTGAATTTACTTTATGAAAAGGAAATGGAAGCATGAATCAAGTGACTGCCTAGAAAGAAACCTAGTCTGTCATTCTAAAATGTTGTCATTAAGACTCCTAATTAAAAATAATTAGGATTGAAACACTTTGAAATGTGACAAAGTAAATTACAGTTATAATAAAACCTTAAAATAATGCCATTATCCTAAAACAGGGTCTTAGTAATACAGTGAAACCTCATGATAAGAATAGGCCTGTTGGCCAATATGGATAAGTGAAAATTTCAATATGGCAATTATAATGAAATAAGAGGCAGGCAGGGTAGATCAGTGGCTAGAGTGTTGGGCCTGGAATAAGGAAAACCTGAGTTCAAATCCAGCTTCATTCACTTACTAACTGTGTGATCCTGGGCAAGTTACTTCATCGTTCTTTGCCTTAAATCCACTAGAGAAATGAAAAAACACTCCGGTGTCTTTGCTCAGAAAAGCCCATGCACAATAAGGCCCATAGGATCACAAAGTATAACACATGACTGAACAAAAAGATTCACAAGAATTAGTGAATCTTAGTGTCTAAAGCAAGGCTTCTTAACCCTAGCGTCTGTGAATAACTATTTAATATTTTTATAGGAGTATTTCATTATAACTGATTTCTTTTGTAATCCTATGTATTTTAGTTTATGGCCCATAGATTTCAAACTATCAAAGAAGTCCATGAGATGAAATAGGTGAAGAAGCCTTGATCTTAGAGTTATCCACACTTCAAAAAAAATGAATTGTAAAGCTCTCTGAAAAATTAAGCTTTGATGGGTCATAGAGATTAGAAAGTACTTTTAAATTACAAATATTTTTTCCCCAAAGTAAATGTAAGATAAAATATTTTCCAAAAACAATACAGTCCTTGACAAGGTCCCATTCTGATTCTTCATAATGGCATGGAAGTGACAAAGAGGGGGAGAGAGAAAAAAAGTGAGAGAAAGAGAGTGGAGAGAGAGAGAGAGAGTGTGTGTGTGAGTGTGTGTGCGTGTGTGTGTGTGTGTGTGTGTGTGTGTGTGTATGTATCAGTGTTAGCAAGTAAACAGTATTGAAATATAAATTACAAAGGTCTACCTACAAGCCATTTCAAATTCAGCCTAGAGTCTGTAGACTATGCAAAGATAACAATCCGAACACATTGGTTTCTGTAATAAGACAGACATGAATGATGAACATCAGCCTAAGAAATCAAAAGAAATCTGACTTATCTCCCTAACAAATTTTAACTATCTCATTGGAGAATGAATCTACAAAGATAGTGGGTAGGAATTGTTGATATTTTCCTCAGTAGTCCACAAGAATGGGGTTAACACTCCTATGGAATCACAAGCCACAGGATAATTTAGAATGAGTAATTTCAAATATTTTTTGGTGAATAGATTACTTCATCTTTTTCTAAACTCCACCAGAAATCTTTTGGCCTGCAGAAATCGGAATTTGTTTCTACTTTGTTTTGCCTTTTGTCACAAAACTGTAAATAATATAAATCAAATGTCTTAATAATAAGGCTCATTAGACAAAAGAGTAGGACTAGAAATTAGGAGATGTATTTTTTTTTTACAGTGTAAACAATTAAACTATAATGGGACTGACATCTCCCATTAGTTTATATTATTAACAACAGCTGTAAGGTGCATAATAAATTACTTTGTGCTTATTTAGGGATTAACCAGAGAACTCTAAGTTTCTTAAAGATAAAAGCCAAGTGCTAATTTGTCACATATCTCTAAGAGTATCTAACATGATCCTTTGCATACAAGGTAGCTATTTTAAAATGTTTCAAATAAATTCATTAAGAGTCAATTAACTATATCAAACCACCAACTCCTGACTGATTTCTTTTTTAAATTTTTGCTCTGCACACAGCAAGCTTTAAAAAACAAAAAAAGTGCTGACTTCATAATAGACCAAATATTGCACTTAAAATAACATAACTTGCTCAAAGGATAATGGCCAAATGCCTAAGAGCTAAATGAAAGATTAATACCAATCTAGAACTCGGTGCAAGGAAACGGATATGGAACAATTTAAAGCTACTGTTGGTTATCTACCAAGGATGCACAGATAACTCAGAACCAGTAGCACCTAAAAGCACAAATGAGGCGAAAAACCCCAACTTCTTGCTTCTAATGATCTCAATATCTATACAACGTTTTATTTTTCTAAGTGCCTTCATAGCCAACATTTTAGTTGATACAACTAGGAAGGGCAGAGGACTCTAAACAGAGTAAATGATTCATCCAAAGTAACAACTTAACAGAAGCAGCACAGCCCTCCTGCCTTAGCCCAACATTCATCTAATTACAACCTTAAGTCAGAAGGTGGTTAAGTACCATGTATAGAACCAAATAGCAAATATTACTGGTGGTCAGAAGAAAGAGAGATCACTTTAAGGTAAGTGATTAAAAATTCTAGAAGCCTACATGATTATTTGAGCATCAAAAACAAAATCCACCTCATCAAGGGTAAAAAAAAAAAAAAAGATTAAATAATTTAAAAGTCAGAATATTCTGCACAATGAAGTTAAAAAACCTTTTCCTTATATCAGAAAGACACTCCTCCAAAGATAGTACTGCTTCCCTGGTTTAACCAAAACATCAATTTAATTTCAAAAACCAAAAAAAAGCAAAACAAAGACAAAAATAACTTGGTTGAGAGTCAGGTACTAAAAATAGTTTTTTCAGTGTCAATAGTCATTCAATCTTCTGATAGTGATATTTTGTCATGTTAGTTCAACACCAGAACTTAAAGAAACAGGACACATTTGAGTCGATGTCCTTAAGTTTCTTGAAGCAATTTCTTTTGACTCCTGGCTACTTATCAATGGTAAGGAATGAGCTGCACCTCAAACTAAGAAGCTTCCTCTCACATCATATAGATCTATAAGCAACTCAGAAAGTTCTATTAAAATATCTACCATCAAAGCTGGTAGCTATAAAGCATAGGCCAGTGCTGTTAGTTGATAAAAATTCCAACTTCACTAAAAACTAGTCTAAGACAGTGTTAAAAAAAAAAAAAAAAAAGAATGTCTCTCAGGTGGCTAACTTCTCTTATACTTTGGTGCTAAGAAAAGCTACCACTTTTACTTATCATCAAATCTAATCACATACCCAAAACTGATAAAAGTAGTTTGGTTCATAAATTAAAAATCAATTAAGAAAGTTCAATGATTAATCTGGATGAGGTACTGAACTTAAGAAGGATATTGAATATGCCAAAGATAGTAGTATTTGTTAATGTCTGAGAGTCAATCTCAGGAGATGTTCATTTGAACGCAGACATCTCTAGAGACTTGTACTCAAACGAGTGAAAAAAAAAGAAAAGAAAAAAGAAAATCAAGTAGTTTAAAGTGATCAATAAGCCTTCTTTTCTTCCAAAATATAAGTTTCTTCCTGCTTGTCTTCACAGAATAGTAAAACAAAACAAAAAAACATATCTACAATAATTTTAAAAAATCAAAATCAATATGGAGTCACAAATACAGAGCTAACAACTTCTATTTGTAAGATACAGGGGCTAAGGGAAGCAGTTTAGTACAGTGGATGAGAACATAGGATTTAGAGTCAGTAGTACTAAATTCAAGTCCAGATTTTGCCACTTAGTTGGGTGAGCTTAGGTAAGTCACTTGGACAAATCACTCTGAGCCTCCATTTCTTCCTCTGCAAAATGGGCTAACTAGTACTTACACTCCACTTCCTAGGGCTCTACTGAGGTATAATTGAGATAATATGTGTAAAGCTCTGTGTAGCATGTGTATCAGAGCTAAGACAACTCTTACTAGGATCATTTTAGTGCTAACACATTTTCTCCAGTTCTAACTAAATTAAGAATAAATCTGAGTTTTTAGTCATTTTAGACCCTTCTACCTAATCATAACACACTTTTTTTCCTCACTCTGGTTCTTTTCTAGAATTTCAGGGCCTGACAGAAACCTTACCCTGTTCTTCACTGTAGATCTTCTTTAAAGTAAAAATCCTAAAACTAATAAAGCTTACAAGGAACATCTAGTTGAATGGGAGGACATCCTAAGTAATGAGACTTCATTCTTCTCTTTGGGAATCAATATGATAAAGCAGAAAGTATTTTATTTAACCTAGTTTTCTAGGCAATAATGGTTTTTTTCCTACTTGGGTACAGGAATGTGCTTGTGCCAATAACTGCAAAAGCAAAGGCAAATTTCTTCAGATATGGAAGAACACTTGTTTGATAACTCAAAAGAGCAAAGTCTCTGGCCCCCAAAGACTTTGTTATGGTGGAAGGTTTCAACCACTTTTTCAGCTTTGAGAATTCTGGCTGCAAATCCTTTTGAAAGGAAAAATTACATTTACATGGACAATCTGAAAGAGACAATTTGTATCTAAGAAGTATATCACTATCTTTAAAAAAAAATCCCAATACTTAACAAAATGGGTCAAAAATGGGGGAAAAACTTTTTCATCATTTAGTTTTAAGCTATCATTTATCATATGCACACAATTATTAATAGACCCAACTCCTACCCCCTCCCCCCCTTCAACCATAAAGGAATCCTTTTAAAGACTTTTCCTTTGGTTCTTAATGTTTAACCCTTGGTTATACTATGAACTTGAGTTCACACATATACACAGCCTTAGAAAAAAATAACAAAATCTTAGTATGATACTCCAATCCCACACTTATTATCATCATACTCCAAGGGGGAAAAGTTATCTTGTATAAATACTTTAAAGAGTTAATTCTACTTTAAAAGCTCAATTTTCTGTGAGTCATTATAAGCATGAACATATTCTCAAGGATTCTGGATTGAGAAGTACTATCTGAAACATTCTTCTAGAAAAGCTGACTAGGCAAGTAGATGGCAAAATATACCAAAATAGAGACAATGCAATTTGTAGTTAGCTACCAACAGTTGGGCTAAATCCAGGCAAAGAGCTCTTTTAGGTGGTAGTAACTAAAGAATATCTTGAACTCTCAAAATTATTGACACTGAATAAATATTAAATATTCTTAAGCATATCTCAATATAAAAACACACAAAACACTTTCAAGTCCATTCTTGTGTTTTTTTAAGGAAGACAAACTTGCTGTTTAGAGCTGAAGTCAAGATCTTGACAAAAACAAACAAAAAAAAATATAAAAAAAAAGGAGGGTAGGAAACAGGCTATTTATACTAAGTGGACAAATGATTAATGGAAGGAGTTCATAGTAGTTATGGATAAACATATTAGAGTTTCAGCCAGCTTCTGACTGTACTTGCTAGTAAAAGTAAGCTTCTTAAACTAAGTTAGTTATACATAATGCAACTAGTTTAAAAAAAAGAAAGTGAACTCAAGGAAAGTGTTTATTATCTGCCCTATTACCTAAGAGCCTAGGCTCTCATAAAGAAGACTCCTACCTGGATTCTATATTGCACTTTGAACTACACAAATTCTGAATGATTTCACATTAAGTACTTACTGTCATCTCCAACAGGACCTGCTGAACACTGAGCTGGGGGATCACGTGCCAGGTCATTCAACTCCTTAAAAGAGAGAAGAGAGGTTTAAACGACGGGAGAATACTGAATTCTTACAATTTTAAGAGTTACACTTTTACAGGTTTACACAGTATCTTTGACCTATTTCTTCACCGGTCTCCCTCTTCCCAGACAAATCTAAAAATCCTGATGACAATGTAATATTAATTTCAGATGAGTCTTCAGAATTACACCATATTTAAGCTGGTATTCTTGTCCAGGAGCTACAAATATCTCCCCTACTCTCCCTTTTCCCCCATTCAACTACTTTTCTGGCCAACAGTGAAACTGTTGATTAGAGCTCCCCACTAATAATGTTTTATTATTATACAGCAAAGGCAAACAGTTTTCAAATTGGAATGAGAACTTTTGTTTCTTTTTAAGGTCTGAAATTTTTTGCTTCTAGTAACTAAAACGTGTTTTGCTTAGTTATTTATGTTTTCTATCTATGTTGGTGTCATTAGTATGAAAGAAGAATGTATAATAAGGAGAACAGGATAGCCCAAGAACTTGGGTCTCAAGTAGTTCTAAAACTTAAGATATTTATAAATACAGGTGTAGTAGCATGTATTATGCCTCAACCCTCAGACACCTCTAGTTTTAAGTGTTAGTCTTTCCACTCCAAGGAACAAATGCAAAGAACAGAGGGGTATGAAACAAAGAAGTTTTATAACTCCTTAATTTTTTTTCTACCACAAATGTTTTCCATAAAAAACTTTACACTATTACCAAAGCACTCCTTTATTTGAGCCAAAGTATGCATTTCCTTTATATATTATAGCAATGTTTATAACTAAATATAGCATTTTAGAAAACTTTTATTTTTACAATTGTTAAGTAAAATGAGCTATAATAGACATTTAGCAAGCTTTTTCTTTTTGCAAACCTATCAAGTATATGGATTCATGATGAAATTCTTTTAACCTCTGTTCTATTCAAAACATTTTTACATTAAGGTGACATCAAGGAAAAAAATCTAGAAGCGTCATTATTTTTATTTATAAGACAGATTTGTCCATATTTGACTACTATCACTAGTGTCCATTTAATAAAAGTCAACTATAAAATAGGTCTACTTCAAAGGAAAAAAAAAGCTATGCCAGATGTATGCTCCATTAATACAAACTGAGTGCCCAAATGATTGGAAATGAACGTTATTCAAAATAGCCAAAGACAGTATGATGCAAAGGAAACAGTGCTAGTTCTGGGGAGTCAAAAGACCTATGTTTATGTTTGGGCCAGGTTAACTGCAAAACCTTGGATAAGTCAAAGAACTTCAACCGTAAAATGTGAGGGGTGGTAAGATCCCTCAGAGGAATGGTGTCAAAAGTCAAAAATGGGGGCCACTAACCCATACATTAAGGATCCCTTTAAGTCAAATATGGACAAGTTTTAAAATGTAAAAATTACATGTGTTTATTATATTTATTTCATTAAATATTTCCCAATTATATTTTAATCTGGTTCAGGTTGCACCTGGGAGAGTAGTGACCATGCCATATGTTTGACACATCTGTCTTAGAGCTCTAAATCTATGACCCTTCAAAAAAATGTGTATTAAATACAATAGAAAACAAATCCCAGCCCTCAGCTCACAATTCAGAAGGGAGAAAAGGCAAGCATATAAGCAACCAATATGTTACTAAGCATACATGGTAACCTCCACAAGAAGCATTTTACAAAGTGCTAGAAAGATCCAAAGGAGGAGCTGGAGAGGCTTATTTAAACTGAGCTTGGGAGGATGAACAACATCTTCAATGTGGAAGGAAAGGAGAACTTTCCTGGCAAAGGCACAAAGGTCTCTTATTTGTGCTTATTCCTGTACAGTCTTCCATTTTCCCAAGAAGGTTTTAGAATATAACGCCCTCCTCCAGCCAGCCACTGACTAGCTTAAATCAACAATCTCAAGAAGTCACTAAGAATACATATGCAACAAGTAAAGAATCTTTAAATATCCATCCCTACCCAGCTTGTCTGCACAGCTCCCCAGTTATTTGTGCCTTATCAACAGTGGCTGTGAAACAGCAGTCTCCTTACAGGATTACAAATAACTGAAGTCTGGTCAGAGATTAGGATGGTAAAGGATAGCTACAGATAAATCCTCCTACAAGCAGTACTAATATATTTGTTACCAATTTCTGTCTTTCCTTCAATACTGCTTCTCTTAGATCTCAGACCTAATGACAGAAAAGAGAAAAAGGGTGGGGGGAGAGGGCCGGGAGGTGTGGAAGAAAAGAATAGGGCACAGAAAAGCTAAGTATACTAAAAAAGAAGTTGAGAACACTTACAACAATCTAATACAGAAGCCTCAATTTAACAAACATTTATTCAATACCTGCTATATATATATATATATATATATATATATATATATATATATTCAGTACTGTGCTGAATATCATGGACTAATATTATTTTTTTAAAGATGGAAGGCTATTCTTACTCTCAAGGAGATCAATCATTTAGATGAGACAATATGCACACTTTGGTGTTCAGTAGTGTCTAACTCTTCATAACCCCATGGACCACAGCACACCAGGGAAATTTTAATACTGTCCTTGGGGTTTTCTTAGCAGAGATACTGGAGTGGTTTGCCATTTCCTTCTCCAGTGGATCACCTTTTGTCAGAACTCTCCACTATGACCTGTCCATCCTGGGTAACCCTTTACGGCATAGCTCATAGTTTCATTGAGCTACACAAGCCCCTCCGCCACGACAAGGCAGTGATCCAGGAGGGGAATATGCATACTACTGGACTATAAGATACGTTAAAATTGTAATTAGCCTCATCTGAACACTGTACCTCTCCCAGAGCTTAACACAGTAGTGTCTAAATATATATATATACAGAGAGATATATGTATGTGTATATATATATATGTTGAATGTATGTACACAGAGTTAAAAAAAATCCAAAAGTTATATAGCAGTAAAAGATAAGACAAAATATATATTGCCATGAGGATTTAGGGCCATGTCCAGGTACAAACCACAAAATGTTTCTAGAGGTAAGGGTCTGATCAATGTGGGTTGGGAATAGTCAGGAAATTTTCATGGTACAGTAGAAACAGCACTTCCTCTGCAATCAGAAGATGAGGCTTCAAAAACCTTTCCTTTGATGTTTTCTCTGGAGTGACATTGGGGCAAGTCACTTAACATCCCTGGACCCCAATTTTCTTATCAGCAAAATGAAAAGGTTTTCTGAGGTTCTCTGAGGTTCATTAAGTAAGAAGAAATGCAGAAAATAAAGCCATAGGAGAGAATGTACTGTAAACCCAAGAGGAAGCAAGATGTTCATAGAAGAAAATTTCTGAAGGTAAAGAGTAGTACCACAGTGGGAAAGGTAATTTGCAATAGGAATACTGGGTTAAGGATTATGGACTTTATCCTTGAGTTAGGACTCAAGAGAATTTAGTGGTAGTTGAGAGTGAGAGTAGAAGAATTTTCTGTCTGGAGAGAGATTCAGAGGGCCAAAAATTATCCTCTATGATAACTGTAGTAGAGAGTAAAACCTAACAAGTAAACTAACTTTTATACATTCTATAAAAATGTCAACTATATCCAGATGAAAAAGTAGTCTTGGTTTAATACAGATTACAACACTAAAATGAGATGAGGAAGGGGGAGAAGATAAACAGGTACACAAAAATTATGCAAAAGATTACTGTATAAAAATTTTATAGCAGATTTGCTTAATAAAGAAGTCTTAGACATTTTTACAATCACTGCTTTCTTCAATTTGTCATTTACATTTGTTCTTTTACCAAGAGTACAATTATACACTGAAGTCAAGTTTTGCAAAAGAGAGGTCTTGGGAGTCAAAAAATAAAAACAAACCACCCAAAACTGAAGCCAATATAGTAACAGAAAAAATAATAATAAAATTATTCTTAAAGCTAATAAAACCTAATATCGGTAATGAGTTAAACAGAACATGTAGATGTATATTACATTCTTTTAAAAGTTTGTGGTTTTAAGTAAATTCATACTCAACAAAGTAATTTTTTCTTTTCTACTCCAGTTACAATTTGTATTATAGATATGGGTAAGGCCATATCCAAAATTGAGGTACTAATTTGTTCTTTCCCATAAACAACTGTTCCCCACTGAAAAACATAAATATCTAGTGAAATGAACAATACTTAAATTAGCAAATTTTAAAAAATCAAAAAATGTTTTATTGATGATTTTTTTTTTGGAAGGATGGAGACAAGGCAAATTGGATTAAGTGACTTGCACACACACACAGTGTCAAGAGTCTGAGGCCAGATGTGAACTCAAGCTCTCCTGACTCCAGGACCCATACTCTATTCATTGTGCTACCTAGCTGCCCCTTCATTGATGCTTTTTAAATGTCCATCATTTCTACTATTCCATTCTCCCCCATTACATTCTAGTGGCTGCTTTCCCTCATAAAAGATATGCAGTCAAGAAGAACAACTCAACACAATGGCTATGTCTAAGAATACATTAAATTTTGCGCCTTTTCCATCACTAAATTAAGGAAGTTACTATTTAAAATAGATTTAAAGAAAAAGTCGTTTAGTATAATTGAAAATCCACAAAATTCTAAAAAAAGCAAATTCATATCCACAGTACATTTTATTTTAAAGCTAAGAGGTCCTAAAGATAAATTCCTCTGGAAAAAACTGCAACTGCTTCATCTGCACTAAGTTACTATCCAGCTTTCTCTATAAGATATTTCTACTTGGAGGTATGGTATACTTCAAGAAGATAAAGCAGAGTAGTCAAGATATAACTTCTTTGGATTTTAAGGGCTATAAACACTCATCATAGTTTCTAACTTTCATATACTTACTTCTACATAGTTTATTTGTACCTAAACTGACAACAATGTCGTTTCCCTTTTATACATATTAAAAAAAAATTTCCACACTGATCTTTATGAAAGTAATACATATGTTCACTTGAGAGACATTGCTTTTGGTCCCAGGCAAGAGTTTTTAAACCTTTTTTTTGTGTGTCATGGTCCCTTTTGTCAGTCCAGTGGAACCTACAGATCCCCTTTTCAGAATGGTATCTTTAGATGCATAAAATAAAATACATAGGCTCAACAAAGGAAACAAATCATAGTGAACTGTAGCTACCAAAATGCTAAAAAAGTTTACAGACACCAGATTAAGAACCCTTCATCTAGCAATTTAAGGATAATAGGTTGTCCTTTGACTCCTTAAAATGGCCTTACTAAAACCACTGAAACTTTTGGTATAAATTTCAAAAAAGATTTAGGGACATGTAGCATCCTTCTCCTTACCTCTTTTTATACATTTTTAAAAGTTGTACTACAAAGATAAAGACCTTAGAGATGCTAAACAAGTCATTTATAAAGTAGTTTATATAAACATAATTCATTTTGATCTTCATAGCAACTCTGTGAGATAGGCAAACCATTCTAAACAGACCCAGAGAAGGGAAATGAATTGTCAAGGCATTCAAATTATCACTAGGTAAACCAGCACTTGAACCCAGAAGCTTCCCTCTAAAATCAACGCTTTCTCCACTACACTGTACTGTTGGAAATACAACACTTTGTTAACCTGAATACGATAGGAGAAAAGGATATGAAGATGTTAGAAATTATACTTCTACAATATCAAGAAACAGGGTTAGCAACACAAAAATACAGGTAGAATTTGAAGAGACAATGGGTCACTAAGTGGAATCTGTAACAAAAGCAAAATATTGTCGACAACATCCGCAATAAGTCGTCTTGCAGCCTCCACTTAATCCTTTCTGTAGAAAGGAAACACACTACCACTCATAAGACAAATATTAACCTCAATATCTGAGGCAACACTAAAGTGAACATTAAGGGTGTGGAAAAATAAGGCAGATGTTTATGATTTGGCCTAAAAAATATTAAAATTAAGAACTTCCAACAAACAGGTTAAAGGATATGAAAGGTCAGCATAACCCTAGCACACTCACCAGACTCCTAAGCATAGTAACAGGGATAGTGAGTATGCAGTATTTGCATACTCAATATGGATCTTTGACGTCACTGCTATTAATGTTTCTTCTAATGTTGCAGATCAAAATCCTAAGTATTCATCCTGTAACAATCTTGTTCCTGTCCTCCAATAAGTTTATATACATTCCACTTACTTCTCTGACAACTCAAGGATACTCAGGGCACACACAGGCTGTTCACTGCTGTCTCCTGCCTTCAGGAAAACTGCAAGATTATTTTAATTAAAACAAAACTAACTGTAAATGAAAGACTATCTTTTTAATGCCAACATTCTACCAAATGATGTTCTATGGCTCTTTTGATATTAGAATATTAGTCTGAAGAACTGTGAACAGAATGCAACATATAACAAATACAGGACACTGAATTACCAGAGTAATAAATGTTAGGGAAATTTACGAGAAAAAAATAACTCCACATGAGTATCTACACATGTACATGCTAAAAAAAAAAAAAATTCAGAAGACATTTTACATTTTACCTTAAAGTTAAGAGGTCCTTATAAAAATTTATTTCTCTAGAAAAAACTAATTTCTTCAAGTGCACTAAGTTACTAGCCAGCTTTCTCCACCAAAAATGTCATTGGTTTTAGTCCAGCATTCTGCCTGGTAACTTAGACTATACTATCTAAAAATTACTTTTGGCTTCCTTCCCTAGAATGAATAAAATTCAAACAAACTCAAAATGAAACAAGGGTTGTCACTCAGGGTCCAGTCAAACGTTGGACAATAATCTTTTAACACACATAAAAGTAAAGGAAACTAAGACAATAGATGTATTTTAAAAAACAAAAAAACACCAACAGCAGCATCCTACTTTTCAAAGGCAAGCAAGAGAGGAAGGAGGGAAGACAAGAGACTGCAAATATGGCTTCCTGCTCTGAAAGCTCCACCCACACCAAACCTTAGGCCAATATCTATCATTCTTAATTCCAGGGCTGTGTGAATAAGATTTAAGGGGAAAAATATTTTCTACAGTAGATTCTAACAAGAGATTGTATAGTAGAATGAGCCTTATATTAGAATCTCAAACTCTGCAGCTTTCTACCTGTGTTACTTTGGGCAGGTCATTTATCTTCCATGCTTTCCACATTTGTAAAACATAAAAATATGTGGGCCTAAATAATTTCTAAGGTCCCTCTCCAACTCTAAATACCTATGACCTTATTATTTTGAATCTTTTGAGATCAATCTCATTCTGTTTTTCAAAGTGCTTATCAATCCCTATTCCACTCAGAAATGGTAAAGTCCTCATTTTAATACTAACAGATTCTACCAATTTTTGGTTTGATTTGTGACAGGAAGCAGTCAGAAAATTTTAGGCCATAATGCGGTAGCATGATCGTACAGCAAAAGTTGGAGGATCTGAGTTAATAATTCTTGATCTTCTACCTACTCCATTATGATCCTCGGCAAATACATCACACTTTTCAGGGCCCTAATTTGCTTATTGTAAAATTAGGACTAGATATCCTTTGAGATACCTCTCCACTGCCAGTTCTAAATTCACATACCATGTAGTCATGTCTCAGTTTCAAATTTTATTTTCAATTTCTAATGGCAAAAGCCCCTGAAGGGGGCTGTAGTACTGGTGATGGGAGTGGGAGATGGGAAGGGAAGGTTGACAGCTGTGTTGAATAGATGCTTTATACCAAACTGGATTTAGTATTACCACATTACAGTAATCTCAGTTTTCACCACGTGCAAAGAAATTTTGCCTGGAATATTAGATACTAAGACAAATGAGAACCAATTCATGCCTTCAAGTACCTTATAGTCTATTAAAATGTATGTATCACCTCAGACAAATATAAAACCAGGTAATCTGAAGAGAAAAACAGCTTTAGGGGAAGGGGAGGAAAGAGTAAAGAAATCAGGGCATTATCTCTAGTGTCTGTTATTCTTTGTTCCAGCAAAGTAGGCAAATCATAAAACTTAATGAATGGATAAAAAGTCTGTATTATTAGTCTGAATGAGAAGAAACCATAGCTGGTATTCCAACTGGCCTCCTTGCTATTCTTTGTAAAGGATATTCTATCCCTAGATTTCTGCCATCTGTATAGGCAGTTCTCTATGTTTCTACGTCCTCACCCCTGCTCTTTGAATTCCAGCTCCCTTTAAAGCTTGGCTATAGATGGTACTTCCTTCAAAAGACTTTTCTTGATTCTCAGTCCATACTTGTATCCTGTATATTTACCTATGAACATGTATTCTCACCCACCTAAGTAGAATGTAAGCTCCTTAAGGTCAGATACTGTTAGCAATTTTGTATTTGTATCCTCATGGCCTGACACACATTAGGCTTAATAAATTATCTGATACATCCTAACTAAGACTGTGTTCATACTGAAATAGTTGTCAGATGTTCAGAATTGGTTTCAGGTTCTTAAACTTTTTAACAGAATGTACTATATGCTATTAAACAAATGGAACTCTGGATAAATGATCAAATGAAAAAATTCTTGCTTTTAAGTTAGAGGAAAGAATACTGGTGCTGTTTATTCAATAGCATGGTAAAAGACTGCTGTTTTGTTTTAAGACATGATTGTTACATCCAGCTTTAAAAGGGAAAAAAAAGTTAAATGGTTTTCTAAGCAATTGAGAAATATTTTTTCTATATACCATAATACTATTTGAAGAGACTGACAAGAACCATACAATCTTTAAAGAAGGAGTTCTTAACTTTTTATGTCATGAATCCTTTCTCTCTATGGAGAATTCCATACTTCTTTGGGAGTATGGAAGCCCATGTGCACTCTGACCCCTTTCCAAAATGTTTTTAAATACATAAAATTGGCCCCAGGTTAAGAAATCTTATTCAAAAACAATAGCAAGTCATTGAAAACCAGTATAAAATCCCAATAATCAAAGTGTTTTGTACTACAAATATCCTGGAAGAATGCTTTCAACAATTATAGTGCCTCATAATAGTTCCAGGAATTCAACTAACATACTTCTAAATTCTAAAAATAGGTATATACTTAAAGTAAACTAGGCAAGCCTATCTTGATCATTCTTAGATTCGAAACAGTCACAAATACAAGATACACTATAGAAACTGAGATTTCTCTTTATTTTATAATAAATCACACACAGTCTTGAAAACTTAAACCAGAAAATCTTTAAGTCAAGAAGTCTCAAAATAGTGAGGTGTCTTTCGTAAGGCAGGGGAGAAAAAAAATCTGAGAAAAGCCTTTTAGAAATATTAGTGAACAGAATATAGTCAACAAACTTATACTATTAATGTTCCATCACCATAAAAAAAACTCATGTTTATTGAGCACCTAGATAAACACAAGGCACCAGGGACACACAAAAAAAAGTCTCTGCCCTTAAAGGGCTATCCTACCTGGGAAGGGCAAGATAAGATGGGTACACAGAAAAGTAAAATAAAAGTAAATAATAGAGGGAATACTTCACAGAAGACTTCATGGAGGATGTTCACTTAGGTTAAGCATCAAAAGGATTCCAAAAGGCAGAAATGAGAAAGGAAATTATTCCAGACACAGAAAACTGCATAAACCAATAAAGGATGGAGATAGAACGTTTGGGGAATTTTCATTGGAATGCATAATATGTAAAGAAGAGTATTGTAAAATAAAGCTGTTAAGACCTTTGCTTGATAAAACTTTCTTCAAAGATGGTACAAATTACGGTAAAAAGCCTTCCTCTAACCAGAACTCAATTAACTTTCAAAATGAAATCAAATCTCTCTACTTTAGGATGAGGAAAAAAAGATCCTTCCATTACTATTCCAGCCCTTACTTTGTCTCCTTAGGATATTTCTATCATTTTTGGAGGGCTAACATTTAAAGTTCTGACCTTGCAATTAGAGTATGCGGCTCTCTTCTGAAACCATTATAAAGAGCAAAAAGAGGAACTGTGATATATTTTCTCAAATACTGACATAGTTGGAGCCAATGTGATTTCACCAGGTTTTTTTGTTTTGTTTTTTAATTCTGCATCCACGTAGCAGTGGTAGATAGAATTCTGGATCTGGCATCAGTAAGACCCTGGTTCAAATCTGGCCTCATACTTATTTAACTGTGACCCTGGGCAAGTCACTTTCTCTCTCTTGGTTTCAGTTTCTTCATGTGTAAAGTGGGCCTAACAGAACCTACACCACAAAGTTCATCTGAGGATCAAATGAGTATATACGTATAGCACTTTGCAAATTTAAAAATACTATATACATGCTAGTTACTGTTTTTCTTCCACTTTTTCATATACAATTTGTCTTTATTGATAATCTAGATAATGGTTATTTCTTTTAGATGCAGGTGCTCCAGTATTAGTATACCACAGTTCCATTAGCTATTAGGAGGCATGTAGGTTGTTTCTAATATTTTGATATTACAAAGAGTAATTTTAACCTATTTGAACAGTTAGGCTCTTCTGGAGCATTTTCTTAGGGTTTTTACTTCCAAAAGATGAATTACCAAGCTAAAAGGAGAAACTATTTTGAAGCTAATCACGTATCACTCTTCTCTTGGAGACTTGACCAATTTATGGAGTCACTAGCAATGTTATTTTTAAAAAGTGCCTCAGGGCAGCTAGGTGGGTCAGTGAACAGAGTACTGGCTCTGGAGTCAGGAGGATCTGAGTTCAAATCTAGCCTCAGAAACTTACTCCCTGTGTGATCTGGGGGAAGTCACTTAACCAAAAACATGTCTCTACTCTTCTCATTAGATTCTAAAACCTCTGTAGTCTGGCTTTTAAACTTATTCAACTATTATAAAGAACCTTCAATTACCAAACCTAATGACCTTTTCTTAATCCTTATCCTTCCTGATTTCTCTGCAGCCCCTGACAATGTCATTCACCCTTTTTTACCTTGGATACTTTCACCTGTCTGGGTTTTTGTGACACTGCTCCAGTTCTTCTCCTACCTTTCTGACCCTTCTGAAGTCTCCTTTGCTAGACCTTTCTCCAGCTTAGGCTCACTAAATGTAGGTATCTGCCAAGATATTTTCCTGAACCATCTTCTCCCTCTATACACTCTCACTTATCCTCTGCTCTCCTGGGTTCAATTATCTCTATGCAGAGGATTCTTACATCTATTTATCTATCCCTGATCAGTCTCTTGATCTTCATCCAGTTTAAAATCACTGATTGCCTCTTAGATATCTCAAATTGATGTCCTGTATACATCCTGAACTCAAAACAATCAAACAAAACTCATTATCTTTCCCCCCAACCCCTAGGTCTCCTGACCTTTCCTGTTACTGCAAAGGCACCATTATTCTCGTAATGCCCAGGGTTCTCAACCTTAGTTAAGTCACCCCTGATTCAAGTTGTTTTATTTCTCACCTGTTGGTAAGTTTTGACAACTCTCATCTTCACATTTCTTCCGTACAACTCCCCCACCCCCCTTTTTTTCCACTCAAAGAGAGCAGGTTTTCATTACCTCACACCTGGACCATTTCAATTGTGTCTTGACTGGTCTGTCTCAAGTCTTTCCCTACTTCAGTCTAGCCTCCAGTCAGTCGCCTAAAGTCTGACTCAGTTACCCACTCTACCCCCATTCAAATTCCAGTGGTTCCCTATTTGAGCCCTCTGGAATAAAATATAAAACTATTTGCTTGGTTTTTAAATCCCTTCTCAACCTGGTCTTTTCCAGTTATCTTATACTTTAGTCTCTTCCAAAACCTCTACAAAACAGGTAAACTAGCCTACCTGCTATTCCTCACATGACACTCCCATCTCCCAATTTTGTGCTACTTCATTGGCTTTCCCCTAAGTCTGGAATATTTTTCTTCAGCATTAACCCCTAGCTTTCCTCAATACACAGCTCCTCTCTTTTGCAAGAGGCCTTTCCCCACTTGTCTTCCTCCACTTTCTTCAGTGCTCTTCACTTAGAGATTTATTCTTATTTATCACACCACTAGAATGTGAGCTTCTAGGGGAGGAGGTAAGGACTGTTATTCCCTTACTTTGTATCCCCAGGACTTTGCAGAGTACCTAAGACAGAGTAAATACTTGTTGACTATCTAGTTCTTACATCCCCAATAGAGGGCTTTCTAGTTGATTTTAATAAGTATGTTATTTAACAATACCTTAAAAGCTCTTTCCAACTTGCATTTCCCCCCATGAAATTTAAGGTCCATTTCCTTACATGTAAAGTGTATCTAACTCCCAGGACCACTTATCTAGGGGTGTAGACCTTGTGTATCAAGTTTTTCATATATTTTGAACAAATTTTCATCAGTTATGATTGCCTTCCCTCATTCTCTTGTTTTTCTTTTGCACCTAGAGGGCATACTATATATAATACCATTTAATTATGTTCTCTTTCATTTTTCAATGTTTTGTGTTAGAATCTCCTTCCCACACAAAGGAGGAAGTATAGTGATACTTAATTTTATTCTATACACACCACAGCATCTAGCCTAGAGTTGAACATTACCCCCCCCCCACATAAATTTACATGAACAATTTGTGACATAGAGCAAAAAAACTTTCAGAAATGTCTACTTCATTGCATTCTTCCTCACCTTCTATGAAATGTGAATTGATATTAACAACGTTCACTCTAAGATAGTAAATAGAAAGGAATTATTAGGAATTTAACAAAACAGCCCCTAAACATGAGAGACTCTTCGTTAATGCTGTGTTAACTGGAATATTCAAGTGAATCACAAAGTAAAAGCTATCGAAAATACTTGAATTTAAGCACCTTAGAAAAGAAATGGAGACTGGACTTGTGATTTTGTTGGTATAGGGAACTCCTAGGTGAGGAAAACTCCCTACACTAATACAGGTCAGTTAATTCCTCAGAGCACTGAAAGATTAAGTGACTTGCTCAAGTTCACAAAGTCAATGTAGCAGAATTAGGACCTAATTTTTAAGGTCAGCTCTTTATCAGTTATACCATACTACCTTCCAGTACCTCAGAAAACACCCATTAAATCAATCTCTCTTAAAAGGTAAAAAGTCTTTCGTTTGCCTAACTTGAATAAATTTCATTCCAAATATCCACAGTATTTAATAAAAACTCTCAAATTTGAATAGTCTCCTTTTTATTAGTGTTGTTTGGCTCAATTTTTTACTCCAAAGTAAATTCACAGCCCTGTCCCATTTATGTATGGCACAGGAGAGATAGAACAGGTTACCAGAGAAATATTATATGGGTATTCCTCTACTTCAGTATACTCAACTTAAAGAGTTCTCAGCCATCAAAGCACACGCCTTTAGATATCTCTAATGCTCATTTCAAGACTTGACAAGGGGAAGGAGATATATAGCAAGGTTCCAGAAGGTGGACAGTTAAGTTAGGCCAGCTGATGCCACTCTTTTGGGAGGACCCTGGAAATTAGCAGTGAAGAAAAACATCATAATACCAGAGGCTGCTCTCTGGTACTTGGGTAGCCAGGGTCTCCAGCTGACCCCTGGTGTTGATGACATCTGTTTAGTAAGTATGTCATTCCTCAAGATGTCTGCAAGAGTCTGGGAAAGATGCTGTTAGGAGGTACATCTGTGATCCATAGACACCAAAAGGAACTTTGGTTATTTTGGCAAGAAATGCCTCCACAACATACCACCAACACTGATCACCACCATGGCCCCAACCTGGAGAAGAGAGGGAAAAGAAAGCAAGAGTAAAAGTTCCACCCTGGGACGCTTTGAGGACGCTACAAAGTGCTGGGCATAGGCCATCAAGAGGGAGAGGTGGGAAATCCCGTTTTCTGTTCCTCTCCAACACACCCCACCGAGGCAACAGGCAAGCATTGCTTTCTGAGTCATTTTCAATTAGAGGATAGGCACCTGAATTTGTTAACCTAGAGATGAAATCTTGGAAACCTAATGCACTATTTTTGATTGACAACCCCCCCCCCCAAATGCAACCTCAGCATGTGATTTATAAAGTCTCCCTGTAACAGACTAGTCCATTAAAAAAAAAAAAACAAAACCATCACAGAGCATTAGGCTTATGTTAACAGAGATGAATGAATAGATGCTTTGGGAAAAACTATTTAAAGAGGTTCAATTACCAATGGCTTTTTCCCTTAGTCTTCATCATTCTTAACTTCTCTATAGCATTATCATACTGCTGAATCTTCTAATGCTGAAGGCTTTTCCCTTTCTTTGTCTCGAAGAAACTCTAATTTTCTTCTTACACCTCTCCTTTATTGTCCCTTTTGTCGGTTTTTCATCTCCTTCATATCCACCCAAGCAGAAAGCTGTCCCTCAAAACTCTATTTGGCCCTCTTCTCTTTCTTCTCCATCTTCTTCCATAGTTTGGACCACCAAATTTAGTACAGTCTTATGAAAGCTACATTACAGTACAATGACAATAGGGGAAACGAAGAATTTAAATCATGAACAAAAACTCCTCTCTGTAATGGATTTCTATTTCACCTGTACCAAGTAATATATGGATAGGGAGATAAAGTACCATATAAGAAGACCCAATATGCAGTTAAGCTTGGGCATTCTTGCACATGTGTTGGCATGCTTTAGCAACTGCTTAAACTTTTAAGTAATGAGTATTATAGAATAAAATGCATAAATTTAATAAGTATATTTTTTCCATCACTATCCAACATCTACTCCCTCCAACTCCTGCCCCTTGTTTATATTTCCTCATCTACAAAACAGGAGGAAAAGATGGGAAAAGAAAGGGGAAGGGGCGAAGGGGGCTGACTAGATGACCTATGAGGTCTCCTCCAGATCAAAATCTATGATCCTGTTTTTCTTCAGAGCAATCATTTCTGGATACCACTCCCTCTGTCCCAACCTAGTGAGTCTTCCTTCATACCCCCCCCCTCAAAAAAAAAAAAAGTTAAAACCAAGACACAACTACTACAGATGCATTGTTCTGCACCCAAAGTCTACCACACCCTATCCAAGGAAAGAAGAGAAATACATTTTCTTATCTCTTCTACAGTGGCCATTCACTTTCAAAGCTGAAGTGTTTTCTTCATCAACTAACGAATATCATATATAATCCTACTAACCACCAAAGTGGGAGTAACCACTGGAAGATTTCCAGAAAGTACTTCTGAGATTTGCACAGTGGAGCTAGTGTGCCAGTAAATTCTCAAATCTGTTACACAGGGAATAAAGATATTGTAAATTAATTATGCAAGTATATTACAGTCTAGCTCATACTTCCTTTTAAAAAAATATAAGTACTTTTTATTGATACCTTTTATAAAACTGTTCCCAGCCTCTCTTTTTAACAAAAGTTTAGAAGGAGGAGGGAAAAAGTAGTTCAATAAGCCCAGCACAACATTTGACAATATATGCAAACATTCCACATTCCCCAACTCTGTAATGAAGAGAGGAAGGTATATTTTCTACCTCTTCTCTGGAACTAAGTTGGAAGATAATAATTAGACAGTTCAATCTCCTCCCCTGCCCCCACTGCCATTTTTCCATTTCCATTACTGTATATTGTCTATGTTGTTTCTTGCTTACATCTTCCTTCAACAGTTCATGTAAGTCTTAAGATTCACTGAATTAGTCATATTCATCCTTTCTTGAACTGTGCTGTAGTAATATTCTATCACATTCAAGTAGCATAATTTATCTAGTTATTCCATCCTGCCCCAAATCAATAGGCACTTACATGGCTTCCATTTCTTTGCTACTATAAAAAGTAGCACTTTGTTTCAGGAGAGTTTCTTATACAGGCTTACTATTGAGGTTATGCAGAATTATGATCAGTATTAGAGGTCAGGGTAAGGTTTATACCTTTTCTCCCCTCCTTCAAGTTGCTGGGCACTGGGTTAACTAAGAAAATCAGACCTTCCCATGGAAGACAGTTGGTAGGCTTCCACCTCATTTTGATACAACTATTACAGCTTTAAAGGTTTTCTAGGTAGGGAAATCCAAATCTAACATTCTAATTTTATAACAAAAGAAATGTATTCTGACAAAACTTTAAAAAGACTAACATCTTAATATCTTTATACTTTAATATCTTAATACTCTTCATCCCTAGATTGAGAACCAAAGTGGACATTACAAGAACCAAAAAACAAAACACCAAAAGGAAACATCCTAAGTTATATTTAAGGGAAAATATCAAATGTTTATGCTCTGGGTCTATCTAAGCTCTTTATTTAATCTATCTGATCCAATTACAATGGTTTCTCTGGAAATACTTTTAACTAAGGAAATTTGAGATCATTAAAAAAATGAAAATGGAATCACACACAAAACCCCCAAACTCACATATAAAAAAAAAACTAGTTCACAATGATGTGTTGTATTATGAAGTGATAATTGATTTTTCTAAATTTTCTTTATCACAAAAAAGTCTAAAAACTAGATTATACTCTTTAGACTTCTCTGTCTTGCCCCCACATCTTGTACCCACCCCACCATGTCTCAACTTCCCTTTGTATACTATTTTCCCTCCCCTAGGACTGTAAACTCTATGAGGGCAGGAACAATCTTTTTCATATTTGTATTCTCATCCCTAAGCACACCGCCTGGGCATATATATTAGGCACTTAAATGGTACAAGGTAGTTTACTTGAACATGAAATCTTATCTGCTTCTGGTATTATTACTGTTGAACACTAAAGGAAGTGAATATATAAATGCCTTTGATATCAACTAGAGAGATCCTAGCAACCAACACTCTCATATTGACAAGGGACAAAAAAATTTCTATGTCCCAAGACAAATCTGTCACCTTACGTATTTGACTTATTTTATAGCCCATTAAATATTCAATCTTTGGCAGAAAATTATACAACTTCTAACAGCAACACTTAACTTAAATATCATGTTCTCTTTAAAACCTTGAAAGCTAAGCCTTTTCTGACCACAAGGAAAATGTGAGGAAAGGCAGCAAGTTCTATTTTTAAAAATCAAGAAACTAATCCAATACGAAGGTACCAATTAAGTTCATACTAGGATAGGGCAAAAACATTCTTTATAATATGGTAATATCTGAGGTCTACTCCTCCCTCACCCATCCCCAATTAGTCTCAAGTGGGCGTTAATAAAATTTAGCACCTGTGGATCCACAGGTTTATTAATCTACAATGATCCAGAGGAAGAGTCTTCAATCTCTAGATTAACCTAAACCTGGCCTTCTTTCTATCCTAGAATGTGAAAATTAAAACTATAGCTCTCCCTTTTTACTCCTAAGAGCAAATTCTAGTCATGCCAGCAACCAGAAGTGGACCCAAATGCTTGAAGGAGGATACTGTTCCCTGGAGTGAGACTTTTAACATGTATAGATTCCTTAGGAATTAAGGACAATTTGCCTTAAGAGAAGTCTTCTTTCCAAATAAGTACTAAAACTACCAACAAACTTATTTGGGATTCAGTGGTTCCTTAAAGACAGTTTGCAGCAAACTTACAATTGTGCCCTCAAACAAGTCTATTTTGCCTGTATTTTTTTTTTTTAAACATTCAAGTTACATATCCATCATGGCTTACCAGTGTTTATTTCTGCATCATAACTTATGCTGTTACTAACAAGCTGTTGCACTTAGCTTTTTGATCCCACACTGAAGTTAATTACTAATGTTAAATAAAATGTAACCTCTTACTCTTTATTCTTTCTCAAGAAAGGACTGAACAGGCATTACAGGAAAATCTAAAGTGATCAAAATCTGGAAAAATAAGTGATTACACAAACCTTTTCAAAGATTTCTGCTATGAATTTTTCAGTGAATTTCACTTAAAGCAAGTTATTATCTTGTAATGACAAAAACATTAAGAGTTTAAAGAAATCTTTCCCTTCTGAATAGTTACTACTTACTTATAATAGATATGGGACAGAAAGATGCTCTGTTGAGGATGATTACCCTCCCAAGACTCCATCTTCAAGATTGTTAGAGTCATCATAGCATCTCAGAACCAGGAATAACTTGAGATACTATATAATTCAGTCCTTTATTATACTATTTTTTGATCAGGTGTTTCATTTATATTTTCAATGTAGCGTTTGGCTAGTTTCCAAGATAGTGTACTCCAATGAACTCTATTGTTGCATTATTTTTTTCAAACTATTCAGTGCTTTCATTTCTTTCATTTTTCAAGACATAAGTCACTTGCCACCTCCTAAAAAAGGCTTTTCCTGATCCCAATTACTTTATTTTGTATGTTGTGTTATCCTGTACATATTTATTTGTTCATAAGTTGTGTACCTTTTTCAACAGGGACTTGTACTGCTACTATCTCCACACTGTGCATATAAATAGGCACCTTATTAATAAAATTCTTGCTGAATGGGAAATTGTTAGACTATGTCCATCCTACTAATTCAAAATTTTAATGATTGTTCATGAGTACTGTCTTGAAATAGAAAATTCTTTCAGTTGGAATTTAACATACTTTCTACTTAATACAGAAAATGAAACAAGTATGCTTAAAAATATATCCATTTCATGAATAGGCCTATTCTACTATGTCAGCAACAGTATAACAAAGCTTAGCTGAATCTTAGGTCAAGATAGAAGAAACTATGCTTAAGATGAAAACAATTAAGGTACAAAGAATATAAATCGATTTTCTGACAGAAGTCACAGCTCGGAATAGTGATAGGCCAATGTGGAAGAAAGACAAAGAACCAAGAGTCAAGAGTCCTTGGTTATTCTAATCCTCCCTCTGCCACTAAGTAACAGCTAATCTAATGTGAATCAAATCACTTCACCTGTATAATAAAGGACTGAATTATATAATGTTTCAAGTTATTGCTGGTTCTGAGATGCTATGATGACTCTAACTTAACAACCTTGAAGATGGAGTCTTGGGAGGGTAATCCTCCTCAACAGAATATCTTCCTGTCCTATAGCTATCAAGCAGTCTTTTTAGAAGGCTATTCATAACCTAAAAATATCACTGAAATCTTCTGTAGCTCTAACTTGCACTTTCCATTACAGTTAAATCTAATATTCAGTCACACCATAACCTGTATGGAACCTGTAGCCCTGAAAAAGCTTATGAAGGTTAAAGAGAAGCTCATGCTTCTTAATTAACAGTGTTCCACACATTGGGGGAAAAGGAGGGAGAAGTTGTGTTCCCAGGATAAACTTTTTGCTATATATATACTGTTACTTGTCACTAGGAGAAAATATTTCCACCCCAAGAAACAATATACTATCACTGTAACTAAGTATTAGAAACATGTTAAGAAGAGACAGTATTTGTTAAGTAGGGTCTTTACATTTACAGTAAAAAGGGTCACAGTTCCCTTCTGCATTAAATATTATTTTTAATCCAATTAGAGTTCAATATTTACTTCAATTCAGTAGCTCTGGGGAAAAGCATACAAATGATGAGATTGCAAATTTTTAAGGTTCTTCCAACTTCATGGATCAACTAAAGTTATTGTCAGTGATAACCAATTATGTAGGAACAAACTGACTGCCATTTTTTCTTCAGTTACCATATCTATTAAAAAACTGTAAGAACTGACTTTTCTGGGCCAGTCACAAACTAAAAGGCTGATGTACAAAAAGTATTATTAAGATACATTATTTGTTAAATGGACACTTATAAGTTGGTCTGGGAACCTAATGACCTATTTTTTTATAAAGAAAAATCTGTCCTAAACTCAACTTGTTCAACTAGGACCACATCTCTCCTATTGCAAAGTCGGAAGATTCCTTCCTACTGCCCTAATGCAGAGACAGTGGCTCCTTGACAACAATACAGTTCATTGGGGCACACTATCTTGGAAACCAGCCAAACACTACAGTGAAAATATAAATGGAACACCTGATCAAAAATATTGGAAGCATTTCTTCTTAGGAACTGTCCATTACCAATATAAGCTGATTTGCTTTTAGTTTTCAAGTAATTCCCACCCCTCACTCCCAGTCAATAGCACTTACAGAGAATGAGGCGCTCCAAATAAAATATCAGGTGGATGTGGATTTAAAAAATAGCTGAATTGGGGGGGGGGGGGGGGGGTGAGGAAATGTATTAGGAAACTGCTACTTAAAAAAACTGTTACTCACTGAAGCCTTACATAAAGACTGTATCTGTTCTTTTGTAATGTGAAAAATTATGACAGGACTTTCAGGAGAGAACAATATTCTTCCACCAAGCATTTATTTATTAATCACTAACAGCTCTGCATAGCACCATTAACTAATTTTTATACATTGTATTTCGTACACAGATCTTTAAAAAAAGGTAATCTTTAACACCAATATTCTCTTGGTGATGTTATGACTACAAAACACACCTGGAGCACCAGGATCTCCCAAGAATCAAAAACTGCAGGACAAGACAGCAGATTGCGGGGAATAAGCATCTTTGTAGTGCCTACTAAGTGCCAGGCACTGAGCTAAGCAATTTTTTATAAACATTATCTCATTTGAGCCTCACGACAACCCTATTACTATCCCCTTGCCCAATGTCACACAGCTAGTTAGTGTTTGAGGCTAAATTTGAACTCACGTCTTCCTGACTCCAGGCCCATTTCTGTACACTTTGCCACTTAGCTGCCTAAGCAGACAAAAGTATATTACCAACAATGACTTGTATATATACCAAGTACGTACAGATCTATGAAGGCAAAGGGCAACTGGTTTGCTCCAAGCAATGCAATTTTATCTACAAAATATTAAGAGTCACAGAAGACTTGGGTGTATGGACTATGAAGCATATAGGCAGATATTCAGATTACCCAAAGTGATAAAGATATAGGTCCACTGATGTATCTAAGTCACAACTTTTCCACATCCTTTGCAAGAACCAGACCAGGTCATTGTAGGCTCCAACTCATAAACACTTTGTGAATCTTTCTGTTAAGAGTATACACTTATAATGTGAAAAGGAGATAATGGTAAGAACAACAAGTAAACTTTTACATTATATCAGATTAGTGTTTCTAGTTCAACTTTAACAAACCATAACAAGGGCATTACAGTCACAGCCTATGCCAATTAAACAATTTTAATCTTGCCTAATGGCCAAACCATTCTCATATCAAGTTTTAAAAGGTTAAACATTATGGTTCAAATGTTTAAAACTTCCCACTTCCCAAACTCACTGGTTATATTTTCATCCCCAATTCAAAAAAGAACAGATTATCCATAAAATGCCACTAAATCTGAAGCCCAAATCCTGTATCTATTCTTCTTACTATACTGTCTTTTCTGAGGCACTACCTCTTAAAAATCACCTACTGTTTTAACAGCATAATGTCATTCACAGATGGTTTAAGGGCTGAAAGGAACCTTAGAAACTTGTCTGGTTCAACTCCATTCTCCTCATTCCCCCCTCCTCCCATTTTATAGATGAAGCAATGGAAGCTCAGAGACTGACTCACTCAAGGTATAGATAGTCAAAGTAGTAGGATTTGATTCCAAGATTCCTGTCTAAAGTCAGTGGTTTTTCTTCATTGTACTACTTAGTTTCTAATTAAAAAAAATATTTACTATAGAAGAAGAAATGGTTCTCAGTAATCATCTTAGTTTATTAAACTAATTTTTAAAAAAGCATTATACTCTATACTAATTAGTATAGCTGTAACTGCAGTAGGTACCAAAATATTTTTAAAATCTAGTTTGGTGATTTACTTTAGGTTTTCTTGGACTTCAGTAAAGCAGTCCTTCCCTGTTTGGTGGGGTCAATTTTCTACTCTTCACAAGACAAGGTAAAAAGTACAGTTAGTATTACTGAATTTTCAAAAAGATAACTTTCAACAACTATATTTTTAAAAAGAGTTCACTCACCACACTTTGAGAGTAGGAAATTGTTTCATTCTTTGTATTGCTATCCTGTACACAGTATCTGGCCCATTGTAGGTGCTTAATACATGTCTGTTGATTATCTGACTTCCAATTATTCAGCATACCTTCAAATAGTCTATAGGCAGCCAAGAATGAATTCATAAAAGTTCAGGTACCAACAAGGTTCATGCACTTCACTCTGAGCCTATTCACTGATACAATTCTAAGAAGTGTGATCTGGTTTCTCCGGGCTCTGAAGCTTTGAAACAGCAAATGAGAAGGCCAAAAGTGGTAATGCTAAAGGAAGGAACAATGACAGCAAGCAACAGGAAGTGACAGAAGGATTAAAAAGGATAAGAGTACCTTGCACATAGTAGGCACCAAGTGTATAAACTAAAGAGACTTAAAAAACACTACAAATATAATAATCTGGAACTTTTTAAAGGGTTTCTCAATAACTCCTAAAGGCACCGTTATATATATACATACATAAAACATGGTGCAATAACAAGGCCCCTGAATCATCAAGACTGTTGTTATGACAAAGAAGGGTGTTTTTAGATGACTTTCATCAAAATGTTTCAAACGAAACGTTGCCATTCATGTGTATATTTCATGAAAAAAGTTCCTTTGACAGTGTCAGATAACTGATAACACTACTGAACCAGGGAACACACAATTTTATTAATGAATACTGAAGCACTGCACATTAGAATGTCTATGTCATGCTCTCAGGTATAATCAGATGCCTACATAATGTCAGCTTTCAGGTATATTAAAGTTGAAGAAACTCAAGACTAATTATTGGGAGGAGGACTAAAGAAGCCACATAAAAGTTTAATATACCAAGTATGAAGGTAAAGGACCAGGTTCAAGCCATTTATTTGCTCATGTGACTTTAGGCAAACTGCTTAACGTCTATGGTCTCAGTTTCTTTATGTGGAAAATGAAAGAGTTGACTGGATGATCTGAGGTTCTTTCCAGTTTGAAAACTGTTTAAAAAACTTTAAATCCAAGAATGCTACTGGCTGGCTACTGTTAATGAAAGGATTCTTGTTCTGGGTTAGGTAAGAAAAATTTCCTTTCAATTCAGATTCTGTGAAGTCTTTATTTTTTAAGAGTTAAAAACCATACTGCAGCGGAAATAAAAAATAAAGTTGGAGCTGAAGTTACTTAAGGGATCTTTACTTATCCAAAATTAGTTTGTTTCTTCTTTTGGCCAGAGATTGATTTTAGTACATTAGAAACCAGGAAGACCAGAAGACAATCTACTTAAGAAAAACTAGATGCTACTTAAGAAAAACGAATTACTCAAGTTCTTTTATCAAGAATCAGGTTGGTACCCACTGCTGTATGAAGTTGGGTTTAAACATACACACCTCAAAGTACTTTACATCTTAAACACCATGTATATTTCACCAGACCTTGTACTGCCAAAACATTAATGCACAAGATCAAAGCTACTATAGGTGCCTTATTTCCAAGATTGCCAAAACACTAATGCACAAGATCAAAGCTACTATAGGTGCCTTATTTCCAAGAAAATAATCCATGCCAAATGGTACAGAAATAATAATAAAGTAGCGGCAACAAACAGTATAGACTGATGTTTCACAAAGTCAACGGGAAAAACTTCTTACCTTCAAACTGTCAAAGTTCATCTTCTAAACTACAGAATTTATCATGAAGTACTTAATGGAAAGCTGACCCATCAAAACTCAACCCAACCATAAAAAGGAAGGTGGAAAAGCAATGATAGAAACTGAACAAAAATGCCCACGTTCCAGGGAAATGCATAATCATTTTTGAAGTTATTTTGCAAAATTCCTTTACTGACTTTGGATGTTGGAAGGTTTCATCCTCTTTTTCAAAATCAAAGATCTTGTACGTGCAGGAGTTCTACTTCAAAGTGAAATGGAAGCTGCTGACTATACACATGGCGACCTAAAGGGAATAAAACAGCGCTCCCTCTACTCCCCCTCTCTCGGATTAAGCACATTATTTCCTCCTTAACTTCCTGCAATAACAGTTTCTCGACAATCTGAGTGTGCGGCTGTGTCCCGACCTTCCACCCGGTTTTTATTTGTCCCCTCTGGGTGGGGAAGCCTTTTCTTTCGTTTCTCACTCACTACGAGGTCTAGATCTGGCTCCAGACGGGAAGGTCTGGCCCACCTAAGAGGGGGCTAGAGGAGGCGGGAGAGGGGAAATGAAGAGGCCACTTTCCGACCCCACACTTCCTTTCCACCTCCTACGGGACAATAGCCCCGAGGCGCAGCTGTGGGGGTGGGGGTGGGGTGGGGTCGGATGACCCAAGAGAGTGGGACCCTGGAGATTTAGATACAGAGCCGGGAAGTAGCGAGGGGAAGGTAGGCTTCCCCGAAATGCCTGCTGAGAGGAGCCAGACTCTGGCCTAGCAAGCAGGCAAGGAACCCCGGGCCTCTCCGGGCGCCATCACTGGGAGTGGGGGAGGAAAAAAGAAACCTTTGGCAGGGCCCTCCTCCTCCTCCCCCCCAGCCCCCGCCCTGCCAACCAGACAAGCCCGGGAAGAGGTCGGGGTGTGTGGTCCGGGGTGGGTGGGCGGCGGGGGATCACAGTGAGGAAGCCAAGGGGAGCAGCAGCAGCGCCCGCGGGCCCAGGCCTGCTGGGCCCGACTAGGCCCCTCCTGCCTCGGGGCTCGGCCCTTACCTTGTGGATTCTCTTCAGAGCCATTGTGTGAGACGGGTGGCGGCGGACCCCGGGGCGAGGACGGGGATGGGGGAGAGGGACGGGGAGGGGAGGAGGGGAAGGTGGAGGGAGCTAGGCCGCGGCGATTTCTTGCCGTGGGGGGGAGAGGAGGGAAGGGGTTGGGGGTGTTAGGGAAGGCAGGGAGCGGCACCGGCCCGGAGGAGAGGGGCCGGCGAAAGCAGGCAGCGGCGACGGGGCAGGGGGACCAGGGAAGGGGATTGGGGAGGAGGAGGGATGGAGGGAAGTGCGGTGCCCGGGCTGGGAGGCCGCAGCGGCAGGGAGGGGGAGGAACCAGGGGGAGGGAGAGGGGAGGGGGCGGGGTGGACCCCTCCGGAGGATCCCCGGGCTCGGCTCTTGGGCGCTACCGCAGCAAGGACCGCATCACCCGGCGGCGGCCCCTTTATGCGCTGCTGCTACCTCCTCCTCCACCACCGGCGCCGCCGCCGCCGCCGCCGCCGCCGCCGCCGCCGCCGCCGCCGCCGCCACCGCCTCCGCCGCTGCTGCTGCGCCGACGCCGCCTCCGCAGATCCCTCCGCCAAGGAGGAAGAGAGTAGTCCGCGCCGCTCCCTCCGGGCCTGGGGTCCTTGTCAGCGGCGGGGTCCTTTCCTCGACAGGCAGCCCGTCAGGGCCGACGGAAGGGTAGCAACGGTGCTACGCCAGAGGAAACGGACGGAGAGAAGCTGAGGAGGAAGTGGAGTTGGAAGGGACGGCGGAAGGATACCGTCGGAGGGTGTGCTGCCGCTGATGCTGCCGCCGACGCCGCCACCGCGGCCGCCGGAGAAGATGACGCTGGGGGGGGGGGGGGGCCTAGCAGGGGAATCTCGCGATGCCTCGGGGAGAGCTGCGAGAGTTGGAAGGGGTCGGCCTCCGGGATCTGGGGTCGCTCGTGTCTGCGCGGAGGCCATGTGGGGGCCGGTGCGGCGCCGTGTGGCGTAACCCGGGCAGGCGGTGTGAACCGTAATGACTTTTTCCTTTACTTTGCTTCAAATAACTTTCCGAGACAGTTGACGTGGACTCTGGCGAGCACCCGGGGCGGCTCTCGGCTGTCATCGTGCCGGTTTTCCCGAGGCGGAATCGACCCCCGGAGCAGCTGAATGTTGGGGGCCTCACCCCGGAGCAAAGCCGGGGCTGGGGCTCTGGTCTTCCCATCCTCTCCACAAAAGGTCAAGTGGCCCTGGGAAGAGCCCCGGGGCCCCTGCCACCTTGGAGGAACCTGCCTGGGGGTGCGGACGTGTTTCCACGTACAAGTTTTATTTGAGAACTAGGACTTGTTTTCCCGGCTCTCCGGAGGCTGGTGCTGTCCGGCCGGACAGCCCTGAAACTGAGGACGCCCCCTAGAAGACCCCTGCGGAGCAGCCCGGAGCGGGGTCGGCACCGAAGCCCAGCAGCCGCCGAGAGATTGTTGGGGAGAGCCTGGCTGCGGAGTCTAGTTTTAGGAGGTGCCCGATAGAAACGGACCGTCCTTACGGAGGGCCCTGGGGGGTCTTAGCGCAGAGATGCACCGCATTATCTCCAATGACGGGCCAGCGGCGGGGCTCACAGGCCCGTGATCTCTCTCCCTTTAGAGATAAGGCCAGAAAAATTAGGTGGATGTGTGTATTTTGAGAAAAGGTAATGATGCTAAATCTTTAATAATAGTCCTCAAGAAACAGTGTTTAGCACCTCCGGGTTCGCAGCACGGGCAGATGATGGAGAGAACCGAAGTATAAGACGTGGAGGTAGAGGTAAATGTTTAAGAACCAGCTTGGTGGAGGAGAAGGGTGCTGAAGGTACCCGACACTACTTTTAGGTTTAGTCTGCAGTATTAACATGTTCTCCTTCACTTCCTTAAGTCTGGGCAGTCAACAAAACAGTAAATCAAGTCCTGTTTTGTGGTATTTGTGCATACTGATCCCTCTCCCCCAAATTCCTAACCCAGCCCGGGCACCCACCTTCTGCCAATATAAATTTACAGTTCATTGGGGATACAATTAAGCGACAATAAATGACACTGTATGAGTGGTATATAGGGCTTCATAGAGGCAAAGGTACTTAAACTGCACTTTGAAAAAGTTTGAGTAGGATTCGTTCAGGTGGGGAGTATTGGGAAAAGAGCGTGACAAAAAGCTAAAGGTACAGTAATGATGAACAGGATCTGTGGGGGTTACTGAGGAAATCATCCAGATTGGAGTGTATGGATTGATTTGAGCCTGACCAAAGAAAACACTTGTTCAGGGGACTCTTTATGGTTTCCATTCTAATGACAAGATGCAAAGAATTTTCCTCAAAACAATCCTGTAAGGTTGGTACTCTCTGGACACTTAATGTGGGAAGGCTTTATTTCTCTGAGCCTATTTCCTCATCTGTAAAAATGAAAATATCACCCACATCCCAGGTTTGATGGGATAAAATGAAAAAAGATTTATAAAGCACTTTGCAAATCTTTGAAAATATAAATGTGAGCTAGTATTACGGCTGAAAACCTTTTTCTCTTAATGGTTGTATGTGAATCTCAATCATTTCTGAGTTCCAATGAATCAGATTGTCCCAGTATCTGCCTGGCTTAAAAAATTTTACAGGACTATATTATATCATGACTTCCCCTATAATTACGCTGGACATTTAAGGTCTTTCTAGAGCCCAACTGGGTGAACACCCATGCTTTTATCTTCAGAAAAGACGTTCCCTTGACAGATACTTTCACCATCACTGGCAACCGAAAAGCAACCCAAGACTAGGGAAATCTTTGTAAGTACATGGATAATTCCTGTTGTGAAAAGTACAAATCACAAAAGATACAAAAAGAGGGGAATCAGGGAAAGGATAATATATGATAACTTAACATCTAGGCCCTGTCATAATACAGTACTGATAACTACAAAAATAAAGTGGATTGGAGTTAATTTTCAAAATATTATCATTCATAACAAAATTATAAAACAAGAAAGGACCTTAAAGGTCATTTACTCTAGCTCACTCATTTTATAGATGAAAAAGGAGTTCTAGCAAGGAGAAGCTATTTGCCCAAGCTCATAAACCCAGTTGGAGACACAATCTTGTCTACTATTTTTTTTTATGTAGTCTCAGAACATAAGAATGATAAAATAAACATTTTTCAGCTGTACTTGTGTCAAATGACACTGCTTACAAGGTCAGTCTTTTATTTACATATTTACTTAGGATGCTGGACTGACTTACAGAAGCTCAAATTCTGGCAACAATTTTTCCCATAGAAAATGATGAAAATAATGGTTTAACAAAGGAATCTCCCTACATCCTTCTCAGCAATGCAAAGATCTAAGACAGCTCCAAAAAACTCAGAATGGAAAATTTTATCCACATGTAGAGAAAACTTGAATATGAATGCATACTATTTGCCCTCTTTTTCTTTTGTTGTTTTGTTTCTTCTTTTTTGTGGTTCCTCCCATTAGTTCTGATTCTTCTTTACATCATGACTAATGTAAAAATATGTTTAATACGAATGTATAAGTAGAGCCTATATCAGACTGCACAACCTCTTGAGAAGGAACAGAAGGAGGGGAAGAAAATTTAAAACTCAAAATCTTATGGAAGTGAATGTTAAAAACTTAAATAAATTAATTGCAAAATAAATAATGTTGAACTTTGTCAGCTTAAAAAAATCCACCAAAACAAAGGAATCTCCCCAGTTTTTAAGTTTTTTTCTAATACTGCCTGTCTATTTTTGACAGTCAGATTTGGAGCTTTCTCTGAATAACTGAAATGAATGTCCAACATTTTATCATCACTACATTTTGTAGGAGAGCAGCTGGATAGAGAGCTGGGCTTGGAGTCAGGAAGTCTCATTTTTATGAGTTCAAATCAGACCTTAGACACTTAACTAGCAGTGTGACTGAGCAAGTCACTTAACCCTGTTTGCTGGCAAACTACTCCAGTAACTTTGCCAAGGAAACACCAAAATGAGGTCATGAAGAGTCAGACATGACTGAACAGCAACATTTCATAGGGGGAAAATTTTAAACCCCAATAGTTGATAATTCCTTTGAAAATTCTTAGAAGCCTGGGAGCTTCAAGAATGGTTGAAAAAAGGCATTATTCTTTAACAAACTCTTTTTTGAAAAATTATTAGTCTGTAATATTTAATAGTGCTTTACAGTTTCAGAAGTATTTTTACAACTCCTTTTGACCCTTATAACACCCCTGAAGTTAAGTCTGACAGTATCATTCACTATTTAAGGTAAATCATCCCCCAGTTAAATAAACTAAAGTCTTAGAAGTTAAATGAGTTGAGGTCATATAACTAGTAAATGGTGAAACTGAGACTCGAATCTAGGCCCATGGTTGTTCTACTATGTACTATTCTCTTACTGTGAATCTATATGATTCATAATTAAAAATTCATTTTGAGGCTCAACTTAGATTCTCACTCCTATAGGACTATCTTTTTCTGATTATTCCTAGTTAGTGATTTCCCCATGCCTCAGAAGTTACTTGTGTGTGTTTATGTGTGTATATATGTCTACATTTATATATACACATGCCTATGTATGTTATATGTACATATATGTGTACATAGGGTAGCTAGGTGGTGCAGTGGATAGAGCACCAGTGCAGGAGTCAGGAGGACCTGAGTTCAAATCTCACCTCAGACACTTGACACTAGCTGTGTGACCTTAGGCAAGTCACTTAACTTCAATTGCCTCATCCTGGGTCATCTCCAGTCATCCTGATGAATATCTGGTCACTGGATTCAGATTACTCTGGAGGAAAAGTGAGACTGGTGACCTGCACAGCCCTCCCTCGTTCAAAGTCAAGTGCAAGTCATGTCATTATTTCTCTGATGCCTTGGTCTTCTTTGGCAAAGAAGGACGAACACACACGTACAATATGTGTACATATGTTATTTGTCTATGTATATATTCTGCCTCCCTAGAACATAAGTTGGTTGAGGTCAGGGACTGTTCCATTTGTATTCCCAGTATCTTATACACATAGAATATACTTAATAGATGCTGGTTGAATTGAACTGACTTGAATCAAATAGTGTTTCAAGCAACCACCTTATGAAACATAACTTTCAGTTCAAAAATTCCTTTGTGGAGAGAATTATGGGTCAGCGTAAATGACTTGGAGCTCGACTTTGGATACACTGGTGTACAAATTAACTGGCACAAATTAAAATAATTAAATACAATAAACATTACAAATTTTTGCATTATTTAAAAAAACTTTTAATATTCAGTATCATGCATTTATAGCAGTTACTTGTTTTACATGATTATGGATTGAGTTCATAAGATTTTGTCACATTCATTATGAAATCACATTAGAAAATAAACACACACAGTTGATTTTTTTCTAAACCTAGATGTCATTATAACCCATAGATTTTCAAGGGGTTTCAATTAGGTAAATTCTTAGGTCACTGACACGTGTTATTTCCATCTTTTGGATATATTTCTTAGTCTTTCGTGACCTGGCAAAAGGTTGTATTGCTGTGTTGCATCTCTGTTTTGGAATTTCTGTGATTTCAGAAGAATTTTGCCTCTCAGTATATCTGTATATTTGTCAAAGTTTATCATTTTCTCAGGGGAGACAGGACTTCTGGGCCCACTACAAGTTTAAGAGAAACATTTTTAGAGGTGAATATTTTAGATTTTGGTGAAGATGCTTGCCTCTTACAGGTTCACCTAGACTTCTTCAGACAACCTCTAATGAAAAAGTGAATTTCATTTGTAAGAATTGCCTTTTCCTCATCTTCATTACTCACTCTTTGTGTTGTCTTGCCCATGGTTAGCATTCTTTCTTCACTGCACAAGTGTTAACTGCTGTTTCTTATTAGTCTTCTCTTTTCTCTAACAGCTTTTAAAGAAACCTGTGCTGCACTGTCCAGGAATCAGTAACAATCCTTCCACCTACCAGGTGCCTGTGAAAATCTTTGCATATTCTCCAAGGATCAGTTAAGGCTGTTTTGCAGTAAAATTTTGTCAGTCTTAGGCATTCCTTTTTGTTTTTAAACACGTTCCTTTTTTTCTTGAGTTCAACTTGATTCTGTTTCATTTGTGAGCAAGAATAATCTGTGCAATCCTTGACATTCATCCATGAGCCCCTGTATTGCAGTGTGCTCTTTAAGAACTGCAACTTCTGTAAGTGATCTTTGAGTAACATCCCTTCTTGGAAACCAAAGAATTAAAAACACAACAATCATAGTGATGAAACATATATATGGCACAAAATCCAGCATTCAACAAACAGAAAACTAACCTAAGGTGGGGAAACCAGCTCATCTGGTCCAAGGTCAGGCATTCTGAATCAGCTTAGTTCAAATGGAAGCATGAGAGCATGACCACTGCTGCCACAAAATGAAACCATATCCAAATTCTTGCTTGTCCCAAGTAATTTGCACAAGACTGTAAGTCCTTACTCATGCCCAGAAAAAGTACCATCAGTTCAAGAGCTAAGTTGCCATCATTACTAGGCTTTGAGTACTTCTCTCCAAAAAGGAGGACACAGTTCTTTGCTACTTATACTGGATTTGAGGATTTTTCTTTTGCATCCACACCTCAAGAATGCTTGTTAATACTGATTCAGAGGATTTGGCATTAGGAACGAGACTAGTCTAAACCACCTGTCTCTCATTAAAGGTGGCAACAAGTTTTAATCATTGTTAATCAGGCCTGGCATTGTGTTGCAATATTCCTAAATAATCTACCCCTCTTTCCTTTAAAATGCATTCCTGCTAATACCACTACGAGGTCTGTATTCCAAAAGAGATAATTAACAAAAAGGAAAAGGACCTATATGTACAAAAATATTTGTAGCAGCTCTTTTTTCCTTGGGGCAAAGAATTAGAAATTGAGGGGATGCATGTCAATTGGGGGATGGTGGAATAAGTTGTGGTATGTAATTTTGATAGAATACTATTGTACCATAAGAAATTATGAACAGAATGCTCTCAGAAAAACCTGGAAAGACTTACATGGGCTGATGCAAAGTGAAATGTACTGGGTACAAAGTCATAGCAATTACTGTAGGATTATCAGCTGTGAATGACTTAGCTATTCTCAGCAATACATGACAACTCTGAAGGACTTAGGATAAAAAATGCTATCTATCCCCAGAGAAAGAAGTGATGGTGTCTGAATACAGATTGAAGCAACTTTTGTTTGTTTGGTCTTTTTCACTTTATTTTTCTTGAGTTTTTTTTTTAATCTATGTTTTCTTTTACAACATGACTGTTTATGGATATGTTTTGCAGGACTACACATATATAACTCTTCTCGATGGCAGGGGGCAGGAATGAAGGGAGAAACTTTGGAACTCAACATTTTAAAAATAAATGTTAAAAGTTGTTTACATGTCATTGGGGGAAAGTTAAATAATAAATACAAAAAATTTTTTTTAATGCAGTGCTGCTGCAGCAAGATTTTATGGGAAACATGCTGTAGTTGTTCAGTCATTTTTCAGTTGTGTCCAACTCTTCATGAGTCCATTTGGGGTTTTCTTAGCAAAGATACTAGAATGGTTTACCATTTCCTAGTCCAGTTCATCTGACACAAGGAAACTGAGGACTTACTCATGGTCACACAAGTAAGTATCTGAGGCCAGATTTGAACTCAGGAAGATGAGTATTCCTGTCTCCCTGGTGCTCTAACCTAGCTGTCTCCAAAATATGATATGACAGCATGATAAATCTCTACAACTTTGGGATAGATTTATAACAATGATAGGCTCAGGCTCCATGTGAAAAATATGACAACAATTAGAGTTTCAGATTTGGAAAACCAATTTCAGCAGGGGTACAAAGCTCCCATGTGGGAGCTAACTCTGGGAGGAAGTACTCGCTTAAGAAATATCTGAAAGGAAAAAGTTGCGAGTAAAAAGTCATTATAATTTAGATGACTTTAAAGGTTTCTATCATGGAAGCTACTGATAATTGTAATTTATAGTTATATAATTTTATAATTTCTTGAATGGATCTTCACTAGTGTATCTGATATTCCTCACTTTGATGAACCCAGTCGCTCAAATCTGGTCAGCATGTTATTTAAGAATTTTAAGCCAGTTATAAGATTGGAAAGGATTCTTAAAGGAGACAAGACTCTACCAGTGTTAAGGAAACTGGGAGCCTATAGCAGACTGTAAAAAAGCTAGGGAACATTTGGACATTTAAGGACCTTTACAATCTGGTGCCAGTTTACCTTTCCAGGCTTGATGCATATTTTTCCCCCTTCCTCACCAGGTTCCAGCCAAACCAGTTTACTTGGTACTCCCAGTACCGGACATTCCATCTTCTGTCTCCATCCTGTTCTCAAACTGTCCTCTCCCATGCTTAGAAGACTCTGCTTTTTTTTCCTTCTGCCTCTTAGTATCTCTAGCTCTCTTCAGTGCTAAGATGCACCACTTTTATAAGGCCTTTATTGATCACCACACTTGTTGCTGCTCTACCGCCTATACTATTTTATATTTACTTTGCATATATTTTGTATTTATTCATGTGTTTTCCCCAATAGAACATATGTTTTTTGAGGGCAGGGGTTGGTTGGTTGGTTGTTTTTTGGTATTCTCAATGTCTAACACAGGGTTTAAAACATAATTGGTATTATATTCATAATACTTGTTGGATTTAATTAGAGGTCTCTGAGAGGTTGTGATAGAGTATACAGGCAGATCAGATCCCCAGTCATGGAAGGGCAGTGGTACCCTGCAAATAACCAGCAAACTGATTGATCTGTAGTTTCAACTGTCACCCCCACCACCACCACCAGTGAGTGATGTGGCTTTAATCTTCAATGACTGCACTTTTAGGGAGATATCTTTTTTTTTTCTGGGGGGAGGGGAGGATTGGGATAGAGAACTTTGGTTCCCACAATAATCTTGAGATTCATTAATATACCATAAAGAATACCTCTATTCCTTTCATTATTGTTGGAGAAAGAAGATAAACTTAAAGCCAGTCATAGATTTCGAACAAATAACTTTCAGATCATTCTAATTGTGATTTGCCTCTAATTTCCATTAAGAAAATGGTATTTTGGGTTGAAATCAATTTTATTTAAGGGGAATGGCAAGCCTTAATTAAACGGATTAAGGATCAAGTTACACTAGATTGACTCAGAATAAATGTGATCTGTAAGTACCACAGTTAACATAAAATGTGAGGTTTTTATTATTTTAGAGACAATATAGTCTTGTGGAAAGACTTAGAGTCAAGAATCATCTATCAGATCTTAGCTGGGAGCCATTTACAATAGACCAAGCCTCTCTGTGCCTTAATTGTCTTTTCTGTAAAATAAGGAGACCTCTAGACTACTTACCTCAAGGAGTTCATTAAAAGCCCTTTGTAAACCTTAAAATGACATATAAATGTGTTGTTATTATGATAATAGCCTCATGGAGACAGAAAGACACATAAGATGGAAAGAAATAAAAGCCAACAAGGGACTTCCAGAAGTCTTATAATTCATTCCTGGTGCCTGCAAAACAGTCTTCACCCAGTCTCCCCAGGAAGAAGAGCTACCTGATATCTCCCTTCCCCAGGAAGGGTTTCATAATTGGTTTCCATAGGCCATTTAACAAGGCTGATAATCAATACAGAGCTTAGTCAAATCTCAATCCCTCCTGTTGCTATTTCTTCTGTCTTCAGTGATAATGGAAGGTTCCCCTTGAGTTTTCTCCTTTAGATCTTTATGCGATGTTCAGCACATGACTTGCCATCTAATGGGGCAGGGCAGAAAAGGGAAAGAACTGAAAAGTTGGGATGGGGTTGGGGAAGGGTACTCAAACTAGTTGGTCTGACCACCGTTGTACTCTCATTGACCTGTGTGCTCTTTCCCTGCACCTTCCCTCTGTTCCAGAACTAGAATGGTGTCTGTTCTCCAGAGAAATGACTAAGTGGGTTTTATCTCATCTTCATCCATTTCCAAACTTTATTCTCTCCTCTATGGCTGGTGGAGAGGCTTCCTGAGGGGCACAGAAAAGAAATGATTTAGCCGAGGGACAGTCACTCACCTGTTCTGCCTCAAAACTGGAGACTCCTGGCTCCTAAAAGCTGCATAGTTCTTCCTTTTTTACTTAGTAATGATTCCCTGATTATGGGTAGAGTTTAAAATATACTTTGCTTTCATATTCATTGCCTCATTTGATCCTTACGGCTTCCCTCCTCCCTAATCTTTAAGTTAATTTAATAGGTTTAAATGTAGCAAAGGGTTATTTATCATCATCACTTTTGATGATTTTGTAGTCTTAATCATCTTTGAATTTTAAAGGTAGAAGATACCTTAGAGATCAAACTCCTCATTTTACAAATAATAATAAAAATATCTAGCATTTATATATCACTTTAAGGTTTGCAAAGCACTTTACATCGGTGAAGTAATTTTATCTTCACAACAACCCTGTGAGGTAAGTACTGTTATACCCATTTTACAGAACAGATGAAGAAACATTAGTTAAATGACTTGCCAGGGTCACACAGCAAGTTAAAATGTTTTTTGAAGCAGAATGGGAAAAGTAGGGCCAGAGAGGTTAATTGAACTTGCCTTAAGTTGTAGAGACTTAAAATATTATTAAAAGCATTAAATAATCCCGTTCTTGGTAGATATTGCACAAAAGGTCCTCTACTTCCCCTCATTTTAGAACAAATCTAACAGAAGAAAAGGAGAGAAGAAAGAAATCTTTATATAGTACCTACTGTGTGTTAGGCACTGTGCCTGACACTTGCCAGACATCTGATTTGATCCTCACAGCCATCCTGTCAGGTAGATGTCATTATTCCAACTTTACAATTGAGAAAACTGAAGCAAACAGGTTAAATGACTCGCTCCAGGATCACACAGCCAAGCAGGTGCCTGAGGTTGTATTTGAGCTGAGATCTTCCAGACTCCGTGCCCAGAGCTCTATCTACTGTAACGCCTAGCTGCAGCTAACATAGATTTTTATTATATTCAAACTACCTTAGGAATAAGATTTGTGTGTTTGGAGCTTGGAGAGGCAGGAAAGGGGGAGATCATCAGGTATTAATCCCTTTAGGATTCCTTTCAGAACCAGGCTGACCTCCCTGGGCTAGGACAGCTAACATTCTGCCTGTCCTGCCCCTATATGCTACTTCTCCATTGACTTCATCCTTGTGACCACATCCTTTCCTCACAACCCTAGTCATCCTGTCCAAAGTCACTCTAGTCTCTTCCCCCTTTTTACTTCCCCTTTAGTCTCACAGCCCTCCTCTCCCCTCCCCCCTGCCATTTACCTCCTTCCCTCTTTCTCATTTGGTGGGATCACTGCCATTCCCACCTTCCATGTCATGGGAACCCTGTCAATAGCACCGCCACCCCCTCTCCTGATCAGGTGCCAGTTATCCCTTTGTATGCCACAGCTAGACACTATTTAAAGAGCAAAAGTCACAGTCCCAGGAAAGGCTATTCTCCACCAGAGAGAGAACCAAAGTGAAGACCGTCACCAGTTCCTTGGAAGCTTCAATTTATGAGATAAATCCTGAGGAAAGTAATCTAAAGGGAGTTCCAGGTTTCTTTTTCTGTTCCTTCTGCCCTCAGAGGCTCTTGACCTCCCTTTCCCTCCCTTGCATGACTCAGCTATCAGTGCCCTCTTCCAGACTTCTCAGGAAAGTTGAGTTGACCAAGTAAAGTTTGGGAATCTGGCCTAATAAGTGAAATAGACCTTCGGATTCTTACATGACCTCCACAGCTGAATTCTTCTCTCCAGGGGTGAAGGCTCATGAGGATGGCTGCCAGATAATTCAATATGGATGAAACCACTCTATAAGTCACCTCAAGGTGCCTGAACTCAGTCAGAAGGTGAGAAGCAGGAGAATGTTCAAGGATTGGCCCTAAAGATTTCCTTTAACTCAAGAGACAGACCCTTAGGCTATTCATTTCTTCTCTGAACATTTCACAGAGGCAGAGAGGGCCTACTTTGAGGTCAGGAAGACCTAAACTGAAATCCTCCCTCACATAACTTAGTATCTGTGTGGCCTTGGGCAAGTCTTCTGACCTCCCTGGGTCTCAGGTTTGTCATCTATGAATTAGGGGCAGCTAAGTGGTGCAGTGGATAGAGCACCAGTACAGGAGTCAGGAGGACCTGAGTTCAAATATC
>CM053769.1:398002875-398049207 GCA_028658325.1 Potorous gilbertii
GGCAAGTCACTTAACCCCAGTTGCCTCATCCTGGGTCATCTCCAGTCATCCTGATGAATATCTAGTCACTGGATTCAGATGACTCTGGAGGAGAAGTGAGGCTGGTGACCTGCACAATCCTCCCTCACTCAAAACAAGGTCAAGAGCAAGTCATATCATTTCTCTGATGGCATGGCCTTCTTTGGCAAAGAAGGACAAACACACATAATAACAGCATCTACCTTACAAAGTGTTATGAGGCTCAAGTATATGTAAAGCACTTTGTAAACTTTCAAGTACTATACAAATTGGGCTACTGTTACAATCCAATGTGTTGTTTACGATATATAACCTAATGACTAGGAGAATGATTATGGTGGGTCTGCAGGCAGAAAACACTTTTTAACTGGTGATCTTAGAATTTTCTCCCCATCTTTCTTCTCCCCCTACTCCAAAATAGCCTGTAATTTGATAGGCTCTACATTCATATTTAATCTGTTTTCACATTAGTCATATTGGGCAAAAGAATTAGAGCCAATGGGAGAAACTGCAAGAAAGAAGAAACAAACAAAAAAAAGAGCAAATAATATGTTTCTACCTACATTCAGACTCCGCAGTTCTTTCAATGGGTGTGGACAGCATTTTTCATCAGGAGTCTTTGGAAGTTGTCTTAGATTCTTGCATTGCTAAGAAGAGGTTAAGTATCAAAGTTAGTCATCTCAAGAAATTAAAGCTGTGTATAGTCATGTAAAGTGTATTCTTATAAATTTGACTCTATTTTCTATGTATTTTAGAAGTGAGGCCTTTATCAGAGACACTGGCTATAAAATTGTTTCCCAGTTTTCTGCTTCACTTTTAATCTTGGTTGCATTGAAGGTCCTTAACATTTTTTGGCCTTAGTTTCCTCATCTGCCTCACAGGATTGTTTAAGGATTAAATGAGATGACGTTTATAAAGTGCTTAGTTTACATACTGTGCTTAGCAAAATGCTTGACACAGTAGATACTTAAAAAATATTTTCCTTTCCTTGTTTGTCTTTTAGTAAAAAGCAGAAAGATATTTCTTGCTATTCCAGTGTAACATAGTAGATAGATAGGGCATTGAACTTGAATCGAGCAAGCTCCTGCCTCAGATACTTACTGTGATCCTGGAAAGTCAGTTTCTCTGAAAAACAGTTTTCTCATCTGTATAATGGGGAAGATGATAATACCTACTTCAGTGTTGTGAGCATTATGTAAAATAATGGATGTAAATTGATTCACAAACCTTAAAGTATTATGTAAATGTGAGATATTAGGGACTAAACTCAATTAGTTCTTTATTGACCATTTTAATAGTTTTTTTGTTTATTAATCATTTACCAATAAACAGTCACAAACACACACACACACACACACACACACACACATACACACACACACCTCCAATAGTACATTTCCATTAAAAAGGTAAGCAAAAGTACTTGCCATATTAAGTGTGAATGATATTATGTGCAACTTTCCTTCTCCCCTCCCCCATCCTTTTGATAGTTTTACTGTTTGTTAACAAAAAGAATGTATTGTATCTTATTTGGAACCATCATTGTCCATTGTATTTGACTGAAGTTTTATTGCTTTTTCATGTTTCCTTCATTTATATTGTTTTAATCATTTTTTTGTATTGCTTTTCTGATTCTACTTTCTTCAGTTTGCATCACTTTATACAAATGAAGATTTTTTGATTCTTTTATTCACCTTTATTCTTCATGGAACAATAGTTTTCCATTATAGTCTAGTACCACGAATTTTTTTAGCTATTCCCCAGACTTAGGAGCCTAATTTGTTTGCAGCTTTCCACTATTACAAAATTGTGTTGTTATGAATATATTGGTATTTTTTGAGGTTTTCTTTCTGCCATTGATCTTTTTGGGATATATAAATCCAGGAATGAAATCACTGGATTGATTGGCAATGAGTAGCTTGGTGACTTTTCTCAAGGAATTTCAAAATATTTTCCAGATGATAGTGAAGTAGTATGCCTTTCTGCCTACAGCCCTTCCAAATTTGATTTTTTTCCATCTTTCTCAATTTGATGTCTAATCAGTTTTATGCTGGCCAGCTGTGTTGCACAGTGGATAGAATGCCAAACCTGGAGTCTGGAACATTCATCTTTCTGAGTTCAAATCTGACTTCTAACACTAATTAGCTTTGTGACCCTGGGCAAGTCACTTAACCTCTTTGCCTCAGTTTCCTTATCTGTAAAATAAGCTAGAGATGGCAATGGAAAACCACTCTAGTATTTTTGCCAACAAAATCCTAAATGGGGTCACGAAGAATGAGACAAGACAGAAACAGCTGAACAATAACAACAGGTGTTATGCTTGTATTTCTCTTAGTGATTGTGAACATTTTTAAATGGTTGCTGATAATTTGTATTTCTTCTTTTGAAAAATCTTTAACCATCTCTTTTGGCCACTTACCTTGTAGCCTATTTTAGCTTACGGTTTCCCCATGGTACACAAAGATTGGGTTGCCTGTATCTTCTTACCAACTCCTGTTTTTCACAGTATAGTGGTTCTACTATGAACAACTTGGAATCCTAATGTCTACACACAATTCCACCCTACCCTGAAGTAGCAGGGTTTAAAACTGTCTCTTCTTTACAAACTCAAATCTGATGACCATTTCATATTTACATTCATTTTAGTTACAAACAGGCTATTTATAATTCTGTGATTTTTCTAAGTACTTTTGTTATTTCAACTATAGTAGCTAGGACGAAGAGATGAAACACTAGCCCAAGAAGCCAGCCATGGTTTTCTTCTCTCATCTTCTATCCATCCTCAGCAAGAGTTTAATTCTTTTTTTTAAATCTACATTTCCAAAATTCTTTCACTTATTTATATCTTATATCTCTGGCACTTCCCAGTAATTCCTCTTTTATATCCATCTTGGTAATAACAAAGAGGTAAAATTAAAGAAAGTAGGGGCAGTTAAGTGGCATAGCTAATGCAGTTCTGGACTTGGAGTCAGGAAGACTCATCTGCCTGAGTTCAAATCTGATCTCAGACACTTAACTAGCCATGTGACCCTGGACAAGTCACTTAACCCTGTTTGCCTCAGTTTCCTCATCTGTAAAATGAACTGGGGACAGAAATGACAAACCACTTTGGTATCTTTTCTAAGAAAACCCCAAATGGGGTCATGAAGACTAGGACATGACAGAAGTGACCAAACAACCAGTATGCTGGCTATGTCCGAAAACGAATGTATCGTTCTTCACTTTTAGTTAGTTTACTACTTCTCTGGTTTGAGGTGGGAGGTATATTTCCGTATCAGTCTTCTGAAACCACCTACATTGTTCTGAAATCTTTCACCATTTCTTTTACATTATTGTGCTCATCATCTAAAATATTCTCTTTGCTCTGCTTACTTTGTTCTGCATTAGTTCATACTAATCTTTCCAAGTTTCTCTGAATTCTTCACCATTTCTTATGGCACAATAATATTTTATTACATCATTTACCACATTTTGCTCAGCCATTACTCAATTGATGGGTACTGGTTTCCTTCCAGTTCTTTGCAAAAAGTACTACTGCAAATATTTGTATGTCTTTGACCTCCTTAGAAGATATGTCTTAATAGTTGTATCACTGGATCAGAGGGTATGTATATTTAAGTGACTTTTCTAATATAATTCCAAATTGTTTTCCAGAACAGTTGGACTAACTGACATCTTCGCCAACACTACATCACTGTTTCTGCCTTCGTCATCCTCTCAGCATTTACCATTTTGTGTCATCTTTGCCAGTCTAGTGGGTATGAGGCAAAACTTCAGCATTCCTTTAATTTTTATTTATTTTATGAGTTGGAGAATTCCTTCATATAATAATTTGCATTTCTTCTTTGGAAAATCTTGTGTTCATGTGCTTTGATCATTTTGTCCCCTAGGGAATGATTCTTTTTGTGGTTTCTTTAAGTTCCAGTGCCCAAGTGCCTGAGAGTCTCTCTTTTGCTGGTGGTTTGCCCATCCCACCCCCAAGAGCTCTTACCTCTTATAAGTGGTTGTGAAGGATAGTTAGAGACTTATAAGGGAATCTTATGTCCAGTTAATCTATTTGTAGACTCCCAGAGGGCTGACTAAGACATAGGCTAAGGAGAAAAGGGATGGACCAGACACTACTTGGGTCAGAAAGATAAGAAAAGGCAGCTAGTTTCAACCCAGCCTCTCATTCGCCTAAACAATCTGGCATATGTACTAGCACATTATTATCACTGCTGTTACTGCCATAAAATAGCACTATCAAAAGTTAGTATGTTCCTCAGATAGGCAAAGTTGGAATCTCTCTTGTTGTCTTTCACCTATCTCCTATCACTCTCCAGGGACCTTGCTCATCTTCGAATTCCCACAATGCAGGACTCATGCGTTGTGAGAATCACATGAGCTAATGCGCTTTGCAAGTGATAAGGAACAACACAAGTAAGGGATTGATACCTTTCCTTCCAGGACTTTTCACAGTACTCTGAACTTTAAAGGCATTTTCACACTTTTTATTACAGTTATTTGGGTACATAGCTATCTTTCTTTCTAGACTGTGACATTGTCAAAGGCAGGGACCATATGTTGGATAGTATGTACTTCTTTGTATCCCCTGCAGCACCTAGTACAGGACCTTGCCCATAGTAACTGCTCCATAAACAAATGTTTGTGGAATTGAATGAGGTAAATGCCAAGAAACATTTTCCACCTCAACCCAACCGTGGCTGCCCACAACTCCCCACTGGTTGAAGAGTCCTTGTGCCTTATAGCATTTGTTGACTGATTAAGATATTTGAGGATAGGAGCTGTTTACTTCTGCCTTCCTAGCAAGTTTGGGCTTTTAGTCTCTAGGGTATCAACCTAACAGGCCTGGGAAACACCTCATAGTATGAGAGTTTAGGCATAAACAGACATTCTGCTGTCTATAATAGGATGCAAAGAATTCTTTCTAGATCTGAGCTAGTTAGCCCAAATAGTTAGAGCATGACGCAAGGAAAATCATGGTTAAATTCTCGTACAAGTCACTGAGCTTCTCACAAAATACATAATAGCTAGAGACTAGTATCTTTAGCCTCACCTAGTGTCTCCTAAGTCTGCCATTGGTTACTGGGAAACCAGAAAACTCAGCACAACTCCTCTGTACTCCTAGAAAGTCACCTCATCAGGAATTCCCTCTGGGTGATGGATCAGCAGTGACATCTTCATAAAGGAATAACTCAACAGGGTTGACAACATGAGTCCATGTGATGATTCCTAGGGGAACTCTACTAATTATCTCCTCACTCATTCACATCTCATCTGTTTTTTATTTTCCCTGTCATCTTCTCATTTTTTTCTCTTCTTTATTTCATCTTATTTTTTATATCACCTTTGTTCCCAAATATATCCCTCCCCTCCTCCCAATTTCTTGTAACAAAGATTAAAAAGAGAAGAAAAAACAACTCAGCAAAGTCAACATATAACCAGACTTGACAGCAAATGCAATAGTTCATGTCCAGAGTTCCCTAACTCTGCAAAGATGAGAGGGGTGTGTGTTTTCTAATTATCTCCTCTTAAGGATAAATTTGACCATCCTAATAACATAGTATTCATTTTTCAATTGGCACTATCTTGGAAGTCTCAGGATAGGAAGAAGTATATTCCTTTCCTTTTGACATTTAAAAACTCATCACTCGGAGATCTGTAACTTTTGCATGTTTATCATGACTGGGTAAATGCTCCCCTTTGTTTTTCCATACTGGTTCAATAACTTGGGTTGTCCTGTACTCAACAACTCTGCAGTCAGGACTTCAGTCACCTTCCTGACATTCTGAACTGGACCAACTAGCCATTATGAAGTTGGAGATGACCTCAAAAGACTTCCCCTCTTGAGCTTCAATTTCCTCCCTCATCAGTTGGGAAAAGTAGCCCCTCCTCCTCTCTTCTCAGAGCTGGCGTGTGAGTAAGAAGAAGGAATGGATTCCGAAAGGTTGTTGTTGTTCAGTCGTTTTCAGTTGTAGTCCACTCTCTGTGACCCCATCTGGGATTTTCTTGGCAAAGATACTGAGGTGCTTTGCCATTTCCTTCTACAGCTCATTTTACTGATGAGGAAACTGAGGCAAACAGGGTTAAGTGACTTGCCCAAGATCACACAGCTAGTAAGTGTCCGAGGCCATATTTGAACTCAGGAAGATAATGTTCCTGACTCCAGGACTGGTACTCTATCCACTGTGCCACCTAGTACTTAGGGAAAAAAAATGTCAAACAACAGATACAAATGCCCAATACAACTGTCAGCATTATGTTTAAGGCTAAAGAGATGTCGACACAGCTAGCCCCAGGATAAGAAATGAACTTATTGTGCAGTCTCATGCAGAACTGACCCACTGAAGAAAATGCGGGGATGGACCAGTCAGGCAGACCCAGCTCCCCAAAGGATGTTCATTCCTCAACCTGCCCCTGCGCCTGCGCACTCTGCCTGGGCTCAGGTTCAGAGTGGCGGAGCTTTGTGTGGCTCCATCTAGTGCAGGCACCTGCAATCGGCATGCTGAGCTGGGATGAGGTCACTGGTGAAGGGTATGCTGGGAATAGTCACAGGGAGGGTTAGGGATGGTGGAGCGGTAGAGGAGGGAGCTTAGAAGCCAGGCCAGCTGGTTATGTCTGAGCAGTCCAGCTGCCACAAGGCATGGGCCAAAAGGCTGGAAGCAAGCTGGGCTTTCCTCCTTAGATATCTCTTATGGGCTTTAAAAACTTGCACCTCTCCCTAGGGGGAGGGAAAGAGAATGACCATATTAGAAGGTAGGAAAATTCTCCCTTTCCTTCCTTGACCTGGCTCCCCATCCACTACAACAGCAGCAGAAACCAAGATGCAGCCTTAGTGCTGCTTGGACTGGGAGGATTTCCATCTAGGCATGTCATTTTATTTAAATATCAGAATGAATTCCCAGAAAGTATCCCAGGCAGTACTCTATGCCACAACTTCTCCCATTCAGGACAAGGGTGCCATGGTCCCTACTTTGTTTTTTGTGCTGATGGGGCATTGTGATGTGGCACTCCTGCCACAGCCTTAGGCATTGTGTTTCAGCTGCCCTGAGAAGGGCACGGAAGGAGCGTCGCAAGTTTTTTGGGCACCATAGAGAAATCTAGATCCAGACAAATGACTCATTCCAGACTTCAGGACCAAAATCTTCCAAAAGGAACAGAAGTCTTGACGTTTATCCCAGATGTCAGAGGCAGTCCAATACCCTGTCCCTCCTGGAAAGTTTCTGGGCCAAGTTTCTTTTTTGAGGAGTTTAGCAGATGATCCCCTAAAAATACCTATCATTCAATCAATATTTGTCAAGTAGTTTCTTTGTTCAAGGTGGGAGTGCAAACAGGGCCTGACTTTAAGACACATCTAGATTTGGTTACTGACTCTGACACTTGTGTTATTAGTTTGTGTTACCAGTTTGGGAGACAGGATGTGGAAATAGGAAAACTGAAAATGCCACCAACAACCCCTGCAAGGGCAGCAGTTTCTCTTCCCAACCTCCAGAGAGCACATAAAAGGAAAAAGCCAAGGCCTCTGGATTGATATTCTTAAACTGTCCTGCACACTGTAGCTGGAGGGTTGATTGGGTCAAGAGGAGGGAGAACAAGAATGATGCATATAACTTCTTTGTGACATAGTAGTACAAGTCTAGGGAATGTGGTTAATTAATTGGATGGCTTGTCTTGGATGATTTCCCTGTGTCTGGGAAAGTTTTATGTGCTGGGTTGGGGCTGTAAATCTGAGCTCTTGGGTACAGAATACACCAAAGGACTGGGAAAAAATACCTTGTAAGATCAGTAACAACTATATCTTTAATAATAATAATAGCTCACATTTTTTACAATACTTCATTCAAAATTAGCATTTGTTAAACACTTTCCCTCTGCAAGAAAAATAACCTAATGGCCCCTGCCTCTGCTGGGGGAGCGTATATCCTTTATTCTGCTTTATTTCCTTTCTTCACAAAAGCCCTGTGAAATATTATCCCCATTTTATTGATGAGAAGCTGAGGTTCAAAGACTTACCCAGTTATAGATTAAGTGTCAGAGCCTGGATTCAAGCCCAACTTTCCTTACTAGAAGTACACCACCCTACCAGTGCAATGGAATAGAAGTGAGCAAATTCCTTATGGGAATGTACAGGATTCGGAATCAAAGGACCTGGGTTCCACTTCCAACTCTGCTACTTATCAGTATGGTCTTGACCAAGTAATTTTTGACACTCACTTTGCCTATTATGTATAAACTGAGAGAGTTCAAGCCCCAAGGCCTCTAAGCTCACTTCCAGCCTCAGATGTCTCCAGGGTCCTGAGGTTTCTCCTTCTCAGTCATTGCCTATTCTTTCTCTCAGGTGTGCTTGCATCAGAGATCCTAGGACACTCTGATTACAGGGGTCGTGACCTTGATACCCTGGGGAAGACGCTTCACTTCTCTGGGTTTCAATTTTCTGCATCAGGAAGGGGGACATCCTGGCCCTGCATAATTTACAGACTGTTTTACACATCAGATGAGCTAATATATGTAAATATGCTTTGTAAATGGTAAAGTTCAGCAGTACAGGCAAACAATTTGATTTTTCACAGTCTTCTGCCACATTAAGCGTTTTCTTTATATTATTTTTTGCTTTATATTATAGCTATTTGTGTGCAAGCCTGTCTCTCCTCGAGTTTGAGACTTTTGAATTTTAGGAACATGTGTGGGACGACGTTTCAAGTTCATCCTGCACCTCACCCATAAATAAATGTTTGTCAAATTGAAGGCTTAGTTTTTGCCCTTGTCCACATCCTGCATAATTTTATAAATCTTGAGCTTCAAATCTAAAAAGGACGTTAGAGATCACCTGGTTTACTCCCTTCATTTCACAGATGAACTAAGAAACTAAGGCCCAGAAATGTGATGAGTTGCCCAAGGTCACACTGTTGGTTAATAATGGAGCTGGACTAGTTCTTTTGTATAGGTCACTTATAAATAAATATGGTTGCATTGCCCTAATTTCTGTGTAGAGGAAAGCAAAAGGGAAGATAGGGTGTTATTTTACCATTCTGCTTTAAGCCTGGCCTCCTGGGAGGGCTGGGAGAGAACTATGCTTGTTGCCATGGGGACAGGCTTTAGTATCCAGGATAGATGGAAGAGATTTGAGAGCAGGATTATTATAGGGAGGAAAGTGCTTCCTGGGCTAGGTTCCCACAGCTGTCCAAGGAAAAGAAAAATTGTAAAGGCAAGCTAACCATTCTGGAAGAAATACCGGTGTGGGGGGGGGGGCGGGGCAGGGAGCAGAGACAAGGGGATGATGACTCCAAAAACAGCTGTTTCCCAATCTCAGTTGGTCTTCTCTGACTTCTGTGTACCTTCAGGCTTTGAATGCATTACCGCCCCGAGTTGAAATTCTTCTCTTCCTTCTAGTCAAAATTCAGGTTTTACCTTTTCTATCAGACTTTCCCTGATGCCCCCAGTTGAAAGTGACTCCTCCATATTTCTTACTGGATTTTGCAAAGACCCTTTATTTGCTATTATCACATTCTACCTTGCATTATACTTATATGTACATGTCTTAGGACCCTATTAGATTGTAAGCTTCTTGAAATTGTTCGTTTTGTATCTTTTAGACCTGGTACACAGTAGAGCACTTAGTTATTAAATTGAATACCACCTTCAGTTAGCCCAGTGGCCACGAGATGTCGCCAAATGCAAATCTCATTCTAACTTCCTGGTTTTGCACAGAGTACGTTGAGCATTGCTCCTGAGTACCACCAAGGCCATCCAGTACAGATTAGACATTTAAACAGCAGTTCTCGAAATTTGTTCTTAGGACACTTGTATGCTCTTAAAAATTACTGAGGACCTCAAAGACTTATTGTTTATGAGAGTTACAGCTATCAAGGTTTACTGTATTAGAAATGAAAATGGATTAAATTTTAAAACATTTAATACATTTCTTTTAAACATTTAAAACATTTCTTTTTTAAAATAACCGCTTCATTAGATGTTTATACAAATAACATTTCATATGAAAAAGTACCAGTGTTTTCCAAAATGAAAAATTTGGTGACAGGAGTGACATTATTTTACATATTTTTGCAAATCTCTTTAATTTCTGGATTCTAATATCTTCATTTAGTCTTTTGCGCTGTTGTTTTTGTTGGAATACATGAAAAAAAAATCTGGCCTCACAGGTATGTAGCTAGAAAATATAAAAAATATTTTTATAAAGGAAGGAATATTTTTATAGACAAATAATATCTTAGAATTACTGTGAAAATAGTTTTTACCTCAAAGGACCCTTGAAAGGGTCTCAGGGATCTTCAGGAATCTACAGAGAACAATTTGGGAACCACTGCTTTGAAACTTCCCTAAGGAAGCCTGTCCAAAGAAATTACAGAATCTTAGAGCTGGAAGGAACCTCAGGAACCATCTGGTCCAATCCATACTTACCAAATAACTATTTCCTCTCCAGCATACCTGACAAGTGGCTTATCTAGCTTTTACTTGAATACCTCCAATTAGAAAGAACTCACAGCCCCAAGGCAGCTGATTGCAACCTGGATGACATCAGTTGTCAAAAATGTTGTCCTTAAATTATTGCTGATACTACCTACTACCTATCGATCTCCTGGAGCCAAGCAGACCAATTCTATTTCCTCATCACATATTGTTGTCCCTTAAGATATTGGAAAACAATTATCTCATCTTATCCAAGCTAATCATCCCCAGTTCCTTAATTTGAACCTCAAGTAAGTTCTTTGACCACCCTGGTCAACCTCCCTTATCTTCTCTCTTGCTCTGAAGGTCCTACATTCTAACTTGAACACAGCACTCCAATGTGTTCAGAACCAGGCAGAAAACAATGGGACTGTAACCTGGATATTAAGCCTCTCTTATGAACAGGATCTGAGAGAATCTTATAAGCACCCCCACCCTTTAGGTACGCATACAAAAACACTTCGAAACACACAAACAAAAGCACACCATTTTACCTATGAGTAATAGTAATAATTACTGACATTTTTACCCTTTTTTAAAAAAGATTGCAGATTGCCTTTATAAGGCCTGATATGGGAATTTTATTTTGCTTAACTCTACATATTTGCTGTAAGAGGATTTTGTTTGTTTTTTTAATGGGCTAGGGGAAGCGGGAGGCATAGATTTTTCACTTTTGGCTCAAAGTGGGTGGAGTGGAGATAATAAAGGTAAGATAAGAACATTTATGAGCATCCATGGCACTGGATCTTGCTCCTAAATGGACTGAATTTGAGTGTGGCAAATCTCAGAACTCAGTGACCCAAGTGAGCTCAAGGAGCAAGGAGACCTTGAGGGGTTTGGCACTTACAGCTAGGGATAAGAGAGATCAGTGGTGGTTTAAAAATTAATATAGAAGAAAACTCTGAGAGTTGTGCAAAGTTTGGTTGCAGGTTGTCCTTAAACTCAACCCTGGGAAAGCCTAGTCCAGGAATGGAAAACCTATGACCTCGAGGCCACATGGGACTTTCTAGGTCTTTGGGTGCAGCCTTTTGACCTAGTCCAAGTTTTACAGAAGAAATCCTTTTATTAAAGGAATTCATTCTGTGAAGTTTGGATTCAGTCAGAGGGCCACACTTGGGGACCTAGAGGGCCACATGTGATCTCAAGGTCTCCCCTGAGCTCAGATGACTCTGGGAGCACATGCAGAGATTGATGATTAGTGATAAGAAATGATTGTAAGGGCAGTGAGCTAGAGGATAACTGAGGGAATGGGACCAGGATACATGTAGAAGGGATTGGCCTTTATGGAAGAGAAGGGCTACTTCTTCATCTGAGACTGGAGTAAAGGGAATGAGGGATGGTTGTCCATAGGTGGTGATGCAGAGATGGGGAAAAGAGTTCAGTAGACTGACTTCTAGTAAAGTATGAGATAAAATTCTTTGGCCTTGGAATGGGGAGAGAGTGATGTGAGAGGCTGGAGGAGAGAAGAGGCTTAAAACAGCATCTGTGAGGATGGGATAGAGAATCAATTATCGAGAAGTAAAGGGCTTGTCTTGTTGCAGTGAGGGCTCAGATGAGATTTGATGACATGTTTGTCGTGGGTGGTCATCACCTTTCTTCCTCCAGCTCTGCTCAATAGCCCCTGTTGTCAAGGAGCTTATATATTAGGGAGGGGAATATTTCCCGGACACAAATAGGTAAACCTGAGATAATTTGAGGGGGGAGGCAACACTAATGATTGGAAGGAATATGGTTTTCCAAAGGTTGTGGCAGCTGAGCTAAGTATAAAGATAAAATTTTTGACTAATGAGAATAATTAGAAATTAATTAATGATTAATAAGATTATGAGATTAATTAATGAGAATGCATTCCAGATACTGGGGGCAGATTGTGGGAATGCATGGAGGCTAGAGACAGGATATTAAGTTTAGGGAATATTTAAAAAGTGATGGTTTTTTAGGGTTAGAGTTAGGGTTTTTTTCTGTGTGACTTTGGGCAAATTATTTAATGTTTACAGGCTTCAATTTCCTCACCTGAATCTAAGTCTCAGTATTCCCCATCCTCAAAAAAAATCTTTATTAGATCTTACCATCCCCTCATGCTATCATCCTGTATTTCTCCTTCCTCTTTCAGCTGAATTCAGAACAATTTCTAACTATTTGACTTGGTACTTCCACTTCCTTTCCTCTCAGTCCTTTGCAGTGTGATCTCTGCCCTCATCACTCAATTGAAATTCCTTGTTCTAAGGCACCAGTGATCTCTGAATTGCCCATTTTGATGGACTTTTCTTAGATGTCATTCTTCTTGATCTCTTTGCAACATTTGATACTGTTGACTACCCTCTCCCCCTAGATGTAATATAAATGGTTTGAGCTAAATGACCTCTAAGGCCCCTAATGAGCCTAATGATTCCAGTAGATTGACTTGGAAATCTGCTATCTCAGTACTTATGACTTTAGAGCTAGATTCCTGTTGTGTTGTGTTGGAGCTGTAGGCTAACCCATCCACTGGGGATGGGATTAATACTTCCATTTTCAGTTCCTTTTTTGCCTCTTATTTAAGACCATTTGTCTAGTGTGTGAAGGGGAACAACATGGAGTAATGCTGATAAGGTACGATGGAGAAAGACTATGGAGGGCCCTTGGTGCCATATCGAATATTTTATATTTATCCTCAGAGTCACTGAAGAATTTTGAGCAGGGGAATGACATGGGCAGATTTGTGTTTTAGGAAGGTTATTTTGGTTGCTGTGTGGAGGACGAATTAATTGTTTAGAGAGATTGGAAGGGAGACAACTAATTAGGAAGCTATCTCAATAGTTTAGGCTAGAGGTGATGGAGTCCTGAACCAGGGTTAACAGTTGTGTGAATGGAGGTGAGGGAACAGACGTCTTAGAGATTGTGGATCAAATAAGAAAATATATGTAAAGTCTTCTGTCAGCTATAAAGTGGTAGTTAAATGTCCATTGTTACAACAACTATTATTATTATAGAAATAGAATTGGTATGACTTGGAAATTGATTCAACATGGAGACTGAAGGAGAAATGAGTCAAGGATGACACTGAGGGTACAAACTTGGTGACTGAGAGCATAAGGGTGCTCTCAATAGAAATCCAAAAGTCTAGAGGAATGGCAGATTTAGAAGGAATAAGAGGTTCTATTCTGGAAATGTTGCCTTCTAAAAGCTATTGATGAGACATCCAGAACATGACCAGGAGTAGTTAGTTGAAAGTGTGGGAATTCAGGAGAGAGATTAAAGCTGAAAATCTGGATTTCGGGGTCATCTGCATCAGGGTAGTAACTGAACACAAAGGAACCAGTGAGATCACCAAGTTCAAGAAAATTTGTAGAGAAGCAAAGGGGGAGTTCCCAGCAGAGCCTTGGCGAACAAACTCAAATTTAAGAGCAAGGTAAGAAGATAAAGCGAGAAATGTAGTGAGGAAGTCAAGAAGCTGCTAGGTGGTACAGTGGATAGAGTATTGGTCCCAAAGTCAGGAACACCTGAATTCAAATTCAAATCTAACCTGACACTTACAGCTGAGTGATCCTTGGTAAGTCTTAACCTCAGACTTTCTCAGTTTCCTCAACTGTAAAATGAGGCTAATAATAGCCCCTACCTCCCAAGGTTGTTGCAAATGTCAAATGAGATAATATTTGTAGAGTGTTTGGCATAGTACTTGGCACACAATAAATGTTTGTTTCCTCCCAAGGGAGGTAACAGGATAGGATGCTCAGCAATATCAGGAGCTCCAGAGAAATTGTGAAGAATCAAAACTGAGCAAAGGCCAACAGATTTAGCCTGGGATGATCTCATATCTGTAGGAAAAATCAAAGACAGGGATGGAGGAGAATGAAGACTGATGTTGGTAAAATCCTGCTAGGGTTCCCTCCTTCTTAAATGAGACAGAAGCCCTGGGTCTCCATACCAGTGACCCCAAGTCTAGAAAAAAATGCTTGAAATGCTAGCTATACCAGTCTGGGGTGGCTTGGGGAAGGGGGCAGTTAACAAGTTTATTTTCTTCTTCTCCCCCTCCTTAGGATTTAAAAATTTTTTTAACATTTTTATTTAAATATTTGAGTTGCAAATTCTGGCCTTCCTTCCCCTGCCTCCTCCCTGAGACAGTAAACAATAAAATATGTTATACATGTGCAATTATGTAAAACATTTCCATATTAAAGAAAAAATAAAAAAATAAAGAGAAAAATAACATATCTCAGTCTGCATTCAAATACTAGTTCATTCTCTGGAGTCAGATAGTATCCTTCATCATTAGTCTTTTGGGATTGTCTTAGATCATTGTATTATTGAAAACAGCTAAGTTATTTGCAGCTCTTCATCAGATAATATTGCTGTGCATCAGTTCATGTAAGTCTTTCCAAAATCATCCTGCTTGTCACTTGTTATAGCACAATAATATTCCATTATGGTCATATACCACAATTTGTTTAGCCATTCCACAATTGATGGCATCGCTTCGATTTCCAACTCTTAGCCATCACAAAAAGAGCTGTTATGAATATAAGACAAATAAGTCTTCCCCTCCATTTTTTTTAATCTCTTCGGGATGTAGACCCAGCAGTGGTATTGCTGGATCATAGGTATCCACAGTTTTATAGCCCTTAGGGCATAGTTCCAAATTGCTCTCCAGAGAAGCTGGATCAGTTTACAACTCCACCAACAACACTTAAGTGCCCAAGTTTCCCACTTCCTCTTCAACATTTATAATTTATTTTTTTTTGTCATATTAGCCAATCCAATAGGTGTGAGGTGATATCTCAGAATTATTATAATCTACATTTCTCTGATCAATAGTGATTTAGAGCATTTTTTCATATGAAAAAAATGTAGTTTTCTTTGAAAACTACCTGTTCATATCCTTTGACCATTTATCAGTTGGGCAATGACTTGTATTTTTATAAATTTAACTCAGTTCTCTATGTAGTTAAGAAATGAGATCTCTATCAGATAGTTGTTGCAGATTTTTTTCCCAGTTTTTCTATTTTCCTTATAATTTTGATTGCATTGGTTTTGTTTGTGCAAAAACTTTTTGATTTTATATAATCAAAATTATCTGCTTTACATTTTGTAATGCTCTCTGTGTCTTCTTTGGTCCTAAATTCTTCCCTTATTCATAAATCTGACAGATAAGCTATTCCATGCTTTCTTAATTTGCTTATTTTATTATCACCCTTTAAGTGTAAATCATGTACCCATTTTGACATTATCTTGGTATTTGGTATGAGATGTTGGTTTGTACCTAGTTGGTTTATAACTTGTTTTCCTAGAAGTTTTTGTCAAGTAATGAGTTTTTGTTCTGAAAGCTTAGATCTTTGGGTTTATCATATGTTAGATTACTATGGTCACTTATTATAATGTAATTTGTACCTAATCTATTCCAGTGATCGACCACTCTATTTCTTAGCCAGTACCAGATTGTTTTGATAATTACCACTTTAGAGTTTAAGATCTGGTATGGCTAGACCACCTACTTTCACATTTTTTTTCATAGATTCCCTTGATTTCCTTGAGCTCTTGTTCTTCCAGGTGTATTTTATTATTTTTCTAGTTATACAAAATGATTTTCAATAGTTTGATTGGTATGGCACTGAATAAACAGATTAATTTAAGTAAAATTGTAATTTTTATTATGTTAGCTCAGCCTACCCATGAACAAGTACTATTTTTCCTGTTTAGATCTGATTTTATTTGTGTGATTTGTTTTATAGTTGTGTTCATATGGTTCCTAGGTTTGACTTGGCAGGTAGATGCCCAAGTATTTTATATTGTCTACAACTATTTTAAATGTAAATTCTCTATTTCTTGCTGCTAGGTTTTATTGTTAATATATAAAAATGCAGATGATTTATGTGGGTTTATTTTGTATTCTGCAACTTTGCTAAGGTTGTTAATGATTTCAAATAGTTTTTCAGTTGATTCTCTAGGGTTTTCTAATTGTAACATCATATCATCTGCAAAGAGTGATAGTTTTATTTCCTCATTGCCTATTCTAATTCCTTTAATTTCTTTTTCTTTTCTTATTGCTATAGCTAACATTCTAGTATGATACTAAATAATAGAAGAAATAATGGGCATCCTTCCTTCACCTCTGATTGTATGGGGAAGACATCTAGCTTATCCTCCTTACAGATAATGCTTGCTGATAGTTTCAGATAAATATAACTTATCATTTTAAGGTAAACTCCATTTATTCCTGTGTTCTCCAGTGTTTTTAATAGGAATGAGTACTGTATTTTTTCAAAGGCTTTTTCTTTTTCTGCACATATTGAGATAATCGTATTATTTCTGTTGATTATGTTATTGATATGGTAAATTCTGATGATAGTTTTCCTGATATTGAACCAGCCCTGAATTCCTGGTATAAATCCCACCTGATCATAGAGTATGATCCTTGTAATATATTTGTTGCTGTAATCTTGCTGCTAGCATTTTATTTAAAAATTTTGCATCAATCAATATTCATTAAGGAAGTTGTTCTATAATTTTTCTTTCTCTGTTTTGGCTCTTCCTGGTTTGGATATCAGCACCACATTTGTGTCATGAAAGAAATTTGATAGGACTCCATCTATGTCTATTTTTCTAAATAGTGTAATAGTATTGTTCCTAATTGTTCTTTAAATATTTAGTAGAATTCCCTTGTGAATCCATCCAGTCCTGGGGATTTTTTCTTAGGAAATTTATCAATGGCTTGTTCAATTTGTTTTTCTAATATTGGGTTAAACATTTTATTTCTTCTGTTAATGTGGGTAATTTATATTTTTGTAGATATTCATCTGTTTCATTTAGACTATCAAATTTATTGGCATATAATTGGGTAATATAACTCCTAACAATTGTCTTAATTTCTTTTTCATTGGTGGTGAATTCACCCTTTTCATTTTTGATACTAGTAATTTGTTTTTCTTCTTTCCTTTTTTAATCAAATTAATCAATGGTTTATCTATTTTATTAGGTTTTTTTTATAAAACCAGCTTCTAGTTTTATTTATTAGTTCAGTAGTTTTCATAGTTTCAATTTTATTCATCTTACTTTTCATTTTCAGGATTTCTAATTTGGTGGTTTTTATCTAGTTTTTTGAATTGCATGCCCAGTTCATTGATTGGCTTTTACTCCATTTTACTAATGTAAGCAATTGAAATATAAATTTCCCCCTAAGTATCACTTTGGTAGCATCCCATAAATTTTGATATGTTGTTTCATTGTTGTCATTTTCTTTAATAAAATTATCAATTGTTTATATGATTTGTTCTTTGACCCACTTGGTTTTTAGGATTAGATTATTTAATTTCTAATTAATTTTTAATCTCTTTCCATTTTCCATTATTGATTGTAATTTTATTGCATTATGATCTTAAAAGGATCCATTTTCTGCTTTTCTGCATTTGGTTGTGAGATTTTTATATCCTAATACAGGGTCAGTTTTTGTGTAGGTGCCATGTACAGCTGAAAAAAAAGTATATTCCTTTATATTCCCATTCAGTTTTCTCCGGAGCTCTACCATAACTTTTCTAGAATTTTATTCACCTTCTTAACTTCTTTCTTGATTATTTTTTGGTAAGATTTATCTAGTTCTAAGGGGAGAAAGTTGAGATTCCTCACTAGTATGGCTTTATTTTCTGTTTCTTCTTGTAACTCATGCAATTCCTCCTTCAAAAGTTTAAATGCTATACCATTTGGTGCATATCTGTTTAGTATTGATATGATTTCATTGTCTATGGTACCTTTCAGCAAGATGTAGTTCCCTTCTTTTTCAATCAGATCTGTTTTGCTTTTGCTTTGTCTGAGATCATGATTGCTACCTCTGCTTTCTTTGCTACAGCTGAAGCATTATAGACACTGCTCCAATCCCTTACTTTACCCTGCACATATGTCTCTGCTTCAAATGTATTTCTTATAAAAATATAGTGTAGGATTCTCTTTTTAAATCCAGTTTGCTATCTGCTTCCATTTTTTGGGTGAGTTTATCCCATTCACATTTATAGTTATGATAACTGACTGCATATTTCTCTCCATGGTATTTTTCATTCACTCCTCTCTCTCATTCCCCACCCTTTCCCTCCTCACAAGTGTTTCATTTCTGATGATTGACCTCACCAGTATACCCTCCTTTTTATCAGTCCCTTCTCCCCTTTATATTATCCCATCCTTTTTTACTTCCTTGTGGAGTAAGATAGATTTCTATATCAAACTGAGTTTATATCCTTCTTTGAACCAGTTTTGATGAAAGTGGGGTTTAAGCTTTGTCTGCTACTCCCTCCCCATTTCCCCCTCTATTATAATAGCTCTTTCATGTCTCTTTTACATGGGATAATTTACCCTAGGCAGTCTCCCTCCTCCTTCTTCCAGTGCAGTTTTCTTTCTTGCCCTTTTATTTTGTTTTGGGGGTATCATCCCATCAAAGTCACCTTATATCTACACATTCTGTTTACATATATCTACATATTTACTCTTTCCAATTGCTCTTATAGTAATAAAGTTGTTAAGAGTTACAGTTATTGGCAGAGCCAAGATGGCAGAGTAAAAAGCAGGATCTTTCTTGAACTCTTCCCCCAAACAAAATACCTGTAAAAAATGACTCTAAACAAATTCTAGAGTTGCAGAACCCACAAAATGACAGAGTGAAACAAATCTCCAGCCCAAGAAAGCCTGGAAGGTTGACAGGAAGGGTCTGTTTATTGCACCAGGTTGAGAGTGGAGCACAGTTCAGCCTGGGCCACATTGGTGTAAATGGGGTTGGAGTCAACCCTAAGGGACTGAATCACTGGGCAGCTGTGGTGGTCTCTAGACTTTTTGACCCCTAAACGGCAAAGACAGCATAGAAAGTCAGTGGGAAAAGTCAGACCTGAGTGGGAGAAGGCTGTGGTCTGGCCCAAGTCCTGGGAATATGGAATAGCTGATTAAAGGGCGATTGCAGAGACCTCTTTGTTGACATTGAGTCAGGATTCTCTAACTTTGTCCTGCTTGGATCTGGGACACAGTCCTAGGGCAAGGAGGAGTGCTGGTGTGGTGGAGCTTGTGATGGAGTGGAGAGGGAATCCTCCTCATCGTTCTAAGGCAGAAAAGAGTGCTTGTGGTCACTCACAGACAAGAGCACAGGCCAGGAAAGGAGTTACACTTCTCCTTTGATCATAACACCTTGGAAGAACTGAAAATTTATAGGCCATTAGAAGTATCTCTGAAAACAGCTGCACAAACCCCTTGAAGTTTGGGACAGTACACCATCCCCCATCAACTCCCACTAGAAGCAGAGTCCTACCTTGACAAAAAGTTAGAATGTCAAATATTTGGTTGGGACAATGAGCAGACAGTGCAAAAAACTCAGACTATAGAATCTTACTTTGGTGACAAAGAAGATCAAAGCATACAAACAGAAGACAACAAAGTTAAAGCCCCTACATCTAAAGCACCTAAGAAAATTCTGAATTGGTTTCAGGTCATGGAAGAGCTCAAATCAAGTAAGAGAAGTAGAGAAAAAAATGGGATGAAAAATGAAAGTGGGGATACAAGAAAATCATGAAAAGTGAGTTAACAACTTGCTAAAGGAGACCCCCCCCCAAAAAAAAATACTGAAGAAAATAATACTTTAAAAATAGACTAACCCAAATGGCAAAAGAGGCCCAAAAAACCAGTGAGGAGAAGAATGCCTTGAAAAACAGAACTGGAGAAATGGAAAAGGAGGTCCAAAAGCTCACTGAAGAAAATAATCCTTTCAAAATCAGAATGGAGCAAATGGAAGCTAATGCTATGAGAAGTCAAGAACTTATAAAACAGAACCAAAAGAATGAAAAAATAGAAGACAATATGAAATATCTCATTGGAAACACCTAGAAAATAGATCCAGGAGAGATAAATTAAAACTTATTGGACTACCTGAAAGCCACAAAAAAGTGCCTAGACATCATTTTTCAAGAAATTATCAAGAAAAACTGCCCTGATATTCTAGAACCAGAGGGTAAAATAGATATTGAAAGAATCCACCAATTGCCTCTTAAAAAAGATGCCAAAAGGAAAACTCTTAGGAATATTGTAGCCAGATTCCAGAGTTCCCAGGTCAAGGAGAAAATATTGCAAGCAACCAGAAAGAAACAATTTGAGTATTGTGGAAATACCATCAGGATAACACAAGATCTAGCAGCTTCTACATTAAGGTGTCAGAGGGCTTAGAATATGATATTCCAGATATTCTAGGATTACAACCATGAATCACCTACCCAGTGTATAATCCTTCAGGGGAAAAATGGATTTTCGGTGAAATAGAGGACTTTCAAGCATTCTTGATGAAAAGACCAGAGTTGAATAGAAAATTTGACTTTCAAATACAAGAATTGAGAGAAGCATGAAAAGGTAAACAGGAAAGAGAAACCATGAGGGACTTTTAAAAGTTGAACTGTTTACATTCCTATATGAAAAGGTGACATTTGTAACTCATGAGACCTTTCTCAGTATTAAGGTAGTAGGAGGGAATATGTGTATGTATATAATATATATATATGTATATATTTATATATACATATATATAGAGAGAGAGAGCATATAGGATGAGTTGAATATGAAGGGATGATATCTAAAAATAAAATTAAGGGATGAGAGAGGAAAATATTGGGAGGAGAAAGGGAGAGATAGAGTGGGGTAAATTATCTCACATAAAAGAGGCAAGAAGAAGCTTTTACAATGGAGGGGAGGAAAGGGGGGAGGTAAGAAGGAATGAGTGAATCTCACTCTCATTGGATTTGGCTTAAGAAGGGAATAATATAGACATTCAGTTGGGTATCTTACCCTACAGGAAAGTAATGGGAAGAGGATAAGAGGAGGGGGATGATAGAAGGGAGGATAGATTAGAGGAAGGGGTAGTCAGAAGCAAACACTTTTGAAAAGGAACAGGGTCAAAAGAGAGAATAGAATTAATGGGGGGGTGGGATAGGATGGAGGAAAATATAGTTAGTTTTTCATAATATGACTATTATGGAAGTATTTTGCACAACTACACATGTATAACCTATATTAAATTGCTTGCTTTCTCAATGAGGGAGGGTGAGGAGGGAAGAAGAAAGAGAATTTGAAACCCAAAGTTTTAAAAACAAATGTTAAAAATTGTTTTTACATGCAACGGGGAAATAAGATGTACAGGCAATGGGGTATAGAAATCTACCTTGCTCTACAAGAAAGTGAAGGGGAGGAGAGATATAGGAAGGGGGAGGAGATAGAGAGGAAGGCAGATTGGGGAAGGGGTAATCAGAAAGCAAGCTATCTTGGGGTGGGGGGGAGGGGAGAGATGGTGAGAAAATTTGGAACTCAAAATCCTGTGTAAATGAATGTTGACTAAAATAAATAAATTTTTAAAGAGAAAAAAGAGTTACAATCATTTTCTTGCCATATAGAAATATAAACAATTTAATCTCATTGAATTTCTTATGTTTTGTCTTTCTTGTTTCTTTGTTATCTTTTTATGTTTCCTTTAAGTCTTTCATTTGGAGGTCAAATTTTTTATTCAGCTCTGGTCTTTTAATTAGAAATGCTTGAAAGTCCTTTATTTTGTTAAATGTCTATTGTTTTTCCTGAAAGATTGTATTCAATTTTTCTGGGTAGGTGATTCTTGGTTGTAATTCTAACTCCTTTGCCTTGCAGTAATATAGTATTCTGAGCCCTCCAGTTCTTTAAGGTGGAGGTTGCCAAATCCTGTATAATGCTCACTTTAGCTCCACAATATTTGAATTGTTTCTTTTTGTCTCCTTTCAATCTGTGATCTCTGGATTTTAGCTATCATGTTACTGGGAGTTTTCTTTTGGGATCCCTTTCAGGCAGTGATCAGTTGATTCTTTCAATTTCTTTTTTGTTCTCTGGTTCTAATATATCATGATAATTTTGATAATTTCATGAAAGAAGTTGTCCTGGTTTTGGGGCTTTTTAAATTGTGGCTTTCATGTAGTCTAATAATTCTTACATTATCTCTCCTGGATCTATAGTTTTTAGGTCAGTTGTTTTTCCAATGAGAAATTCCATATTTTCTTATATTTTTTTACTTTTTTTATTTTGTTTTATTGTATTTTGATGTGTCATAGAGTCATTAGTTTCCACTTGATCAATTCTAAATTTTAAGTAATTATTTTCTTCCGTGAGTTTTTGTACTTCCGTTTCTATTTGGTCAGTTACATTTTTTAGGGAGTTATTTTCCTTGGTAAACTTTTGTATATCTTTTCCCATGCTATTGACTCTTTTTTAATGATTCTCTTGTATTTCTTTTCCCAATTTTTCTTCTATTTCTCTAATTTTGCTTTTTAAAATCATTTTAAATCTCTTTAAGGAGTTCTTTTTGAACCTGAGACCAAGTTACATTTTTCTTTGAGCCTTCAGATGTAGCCACCTTGACACAATTGCCCTCTTCTAAATTTATGCCTTGATCTTTCCTATCACCATAGTAACTTTCTATAGTCAAGCTCTTTTTTTTTTTTTTTTTCTCTTTTTTTCCTATCTTTTTTGGTGACTTGGTATATTTACGTGAGAGTTGGATTCTGGTCCTGCACTGTCCCAAGCTTTTTGTGCTGGGGTCCTGGGTCTTACTGCTGGCTTTCACTGGGTTTCAGGACTTAATTACTTGCTTTCTCTGGAGGGTAGGCTTGCCTTTTGGCTTGTACTGGGGAGTGGGGCCTCCCCATTGATTTCCCTAGGTGTGGGATTTAGCTGCTGGCCTGCTCCAGGGGTGGGGCCTTACTGCTTAGTTATTATGGTACCAGAGTCTTTCTGGTGATTGGCTCTGGAGGAAGGCTCTTGTTGCTGGTCTGCCCCAGGAGTGGGACTCTGCTGCTGGGTTGTTGTGGAAACAGGGCCTATCTGCTGATATACTCCAGGGCTGGGGCTAGGGGGTGGTGTCTCCCTGCTGGTCAGCCATAGGGTCAACGCCTCGGTTGGTGGTTTCTTCTGGAGTGGTTTCTTCTTCTGCACTGATTGCTCAATTGCCTATGGAGCTGCATTTGCAGGAGGGTGGGCCTCACTGTTGGATTGCCCCAGGCAAGGAGCCTTGTTGCAAGCTTGCTCCTATGACAAACCTTTCCTCTTGTGCTGGTAAGTTTCTTCATTGCTCCTAGACCAATTCTGAGGTGGTTTTTCTAATTTTTTGAAGAGGAATTTGGGAGGGCTTCAGAGGGTTCCTTCCTCATTCTGCCATCGTGGCACTGAAAGTCCCAAGTTTATTTTCAGTTCTTTTCCAGGAAGATTATTCATAATTATGACTAAATTCTTACCCTGTGAGTAACTTTCTGAGATTTCTTTGCCAGATTTCTGAGCAGAGCTGTAGGGTAGAGGACGCAGTCTGGGAATTCCACAGCTTTAAGACCACCAAGACAGGAAGGTGAGTGGACATGGACCCTTCCCCACAATTCTATGCCCCCTAGACCCTGATCCTCAGCCTGTAGCTCTCTGTGAAACTAAACTCATTCCTTTGCTAAAGCACAATATGCGCAGTTTTCAAGGCTCTGCTTCCTGAAAGGAGAAGGAATGTAGGTGAGGCTTGGTGGGAAAGTAGTGGAAGGGTATTTATCTGACTACTAAGGGGTTGGGGAGGAGAGTGTCAGTAGCACAAGTGTGTATATTTAACTATGTATCTTCAGGTATATATGTACACACATGTACCTGTGTATGTGTATGTATATGGCCTTTCTCAGTCCTCCTTTTTTCTCAACTTCCACCTTTGTACTAGGCACCAAAGAACACCTCTCCTTATGCTGGGGTTCATGCTTAAGAGAAGGCCCAAAAGAGCATTTCCCTTTTTCATAATCTATGGAGAAGGGAACCTCCAGGGGAGGGCCCTCTGAAGGGATGAGGCAGTTGTGAGCAGAGATGAAATCTCATTTCTGTATGCTCCTTTTCCCCAAGGTGGGGCATTTTTCAAAGAGGGGAAGAAAGTTGGGAGTAGCTAGCTGTATCAGTGTCTTTGTGCCCACAGATGACGAGGCCCTATCTCCACCCCTCCATCCCCCAGCCCCGTGGTCAAAGGGCTCAGAAGGCAGCCTGTGTCCTGTTGAGCTTCTGTCTGGTCATTGTATGTATCCTTGGGGAACCAGCTGCCCATACCCTCCAGTGGCTGCTGTTCTTCTTCACCTCTGTGCAGGTGGGGCTGCTGCTGAAGGGGGCCTGCTGCCTGGTTGAGGAACTCAGTCATATCCAATCCAGGTAAGGTCGTAGGAAGAAGTAATAGCACTGGTTCTGTTATCAGGGGGAAGGAAAGCTAGGTGGCACAGAGGCTAGAGTACCAGGCCTCGTATCAGGAAGACTTGCCTTCCTGAGATCCAATCTAGCCTCAGACACTTACTAGCTATGTGACCCTGAGCAAGTCAATTAACCCTGTTTGCCTCAGTTTCCTTATCTATAAAATGAACTGGAGAAGGAAATGGCATATCACTCCAGTATCTTTGCCAAGAAAACCCCAAATGAGTTCATAAAGAGTTGGACATGACTGAACAGCTTGGAGTGAGGAAGATCTAAGCTCAAATCCTCCCTTAGATACTAGCTGTGAGACCCTGGACTAGTCACTTAACCTCTATCAACCTCACTTTCCTTATCTGTAAAATGAGAATAATACAGCACCTACCTACCAGGGCTGTTGTGAAAATTAAATGCTGTATAAATGCTATCTATTATAATTACTAGAATCTTCCTTCCCTCCTTCTTATCTACCCCCTCTGCCCTTCACCTTCAGATCCCTCCTAAGCAGCCCTCCTTCCATTTGTCCTCCCCTTCCTTCATGACCCTTTACCTCTCCTCTGTACATGGGGCAGGACGTAGTATTTGTCCTATGTGGAGACAGCATCCTGCCCTGGTAGCAAGGCACTTATGTGGAGAGAGATGTAATTTTACCCATTCACATATGTAACTAGTCTAAGCCTGAAAGTTCTTACTTTATCTAATATAAGTCTCTCCTTAGACCCCTTCCCATCACAAAGCAGAAAAATGAAATTTATTCTCCCCCAATCTTAAAAAAAAAGGGGAGGAAGTCAAGGAGAGAGTACCAGATCCAGGGACTATTCTTCTCTCTTCTCATTCTTACTCTTCTCCCACCCACCCCCATATTTCTGCATCAGCAAATATCCCATTCACAGGGCTATAAGAAAGAGGTACAGCTCCTCAGAGGTGATGACTGAAGCCGGTGTGACACCCTTGTCATGAAGTCAGGGCTGGTCAGAAAATTCTGAGTAGAATCTGTTAGTCCTAGTCTAGGTCATGAGCAATGGTCAGGCCTGTAGATATGTACCATCTTTAGTTTCTCTTCTCTTCATGTGACCCTCCAGGTACCAGGGTAGTTACTGGCAGGCAATACGAGCCTGTACAGGCTCCCCACTTCAGCGGGGCTCTCTGTTGCTGCTCTCAGGATATTTCTGTGTCACCTTCTCTAGTAAGCCAAACCCACCACTCACCTGGACTTTTGCCTTGCTGGGCCTCTCTCAAGCACTGAGCTTCATCCTAGGACTCCAGGTACAAAAGACCAGGCAGGTGGATTTGGAGACAGGGGAGGTACCAAATCAAGAGGGAGGGAGCGGATGTGAGTGTGTCTGTCCCTACCCAGGGGAGCATAGGAGAGGCTACTAGGGATCTGTAATTTTAAAAAACACAAATGAGAATTTGTCTGTTGAGCCCTCAATTACTCCACATGAAGCGGTTGGAGATGCCTCTTGAGTGGTAGGCCGAGTACCTGTAGATGAGTGAGCTCTAGTCAGGGCTGAGTCCTGGGGTGGACTCCTCTTCCCAGCACTCATGAGGGTATTCGCCCTACTGTCCAGAGCCTGAGTCCAGCTGAGATCTCTGAAGTCTGTGAAAGGGGACATCTCAATGTGGCCCATGGACTGGCCTGGTCATATTATGTCGGGTACTTGAAGCTGATCCTGCCTGGTGAGTGGCTCCCCAATTCATTCTTTCCCCATCCATCTCAAAGACCCACCAGACAATAATTAGGGCTCTTTACCTGTCTACAGTGTTTTATAGTTTCCAAAATGCTTTCACAAATGTCATTTCATTTATTACTTACAAAACCACTGAGAGCTAGATAGGGCAGGTATTATCACCATTTATAGATAAAGAAACGGGCCCATAGTGGTAAATTGTCCAGGATCCAAGTGAATTGGTGATGGAGCCAAGATTCAAACCCTGGGGAAATAGGGGCAAGGGTCATTTCCAAATTCCTAGGCTAAGTTCTACTGTTTCCTGCTGCCTCCTGGACTAGCCTTAGAGATGACTGGAGGGGGTCTCTCTACACTTTCAGATACTGAATATCCATCCATTAGTACCACCATAGGGAGTGAGGTCCAGAGTCAAATGACCAGCCCTGAATCTAGGCTCTGACTCATTATAAGGGGGCAGCGTGGGCCTCAGACATCACCTCTGAGGAGCTATGCCTCTTTCTTACAGCCCTATGGAATATTTGCTGATGCAAATATTGTCTGGGTGGGAGTGAAGGAAGAATGGGAAGAGAGAATGATCTCTGGACCTGATATTCTCTCCTTGACTTCCTCTTTTTTTTCAAGGTCAGGAGGAGGGTGGATTTTATTTCTGCTTTTTGGTGGGAAGGGATCTCAGGAGAGACCGAGCTTAGATCAAGTAAGAACTTTCAGACCTGGACTAGTTACATGTGTGAATGAGTGAAGTTACATCTCTCTCCACACAAAGGTCATGTAAGGCACAAGTGCCTTACTACCAGGGGATGCTGTCTCTCCATATGGCAGGAATGATGTCCCGCCCCTTATACACATACATCTATACACCTGCAGCTGAATGGGTCTACTGAAGAGGTCAGGTTAGGGGTCACAATTTTCAAAAATCTCTTGCTAGTCCTCTTCCCTCTCTCCAGGAAAAGAAAAACAAGGTAAGGATCTCTGTCCTACCCTAAGAATATAGGAAGGTAATGAGGCATAGGAAAGATTGTTGGATTTGAAGTCAGAGAATTTGGCTTCAGATCCCAGTTCTTCTGTTTATTACCTTTGTGGGGCTGGTCAGGTCACTTTATCCCTCTTGGCTCCTCATCTCTAAGATGAGGCGGTTGAACAAATGACCTCCCAGATCCATCATAGCTCTGAACTGATCCCTGATCCTACAATGGCCCACAAACTTTCTGGGAGTGTGATAGGCATTCGGAAAATAGGTAAGATGACCATCCCTCTACCTTTCTTCCCTTTCTTTCTCTGTGGCTGTCTCCTTCCTTAAATGACTTTGCTATTGGTCCCCACCCAGGGCTCCAGGCCCGAATCCAGCTTTATAATCAATTCAACAAGGATGTCTTGAAGAATCCTGAGAGTCATAGGCTCCACATCCTCATCCCTTTGGATTGCAGGGTCCCTGACGACCTGAGTCAGGCTGACCCCAACATTCACTTCCTGCAAGAACTCCCCCAGTACAGAGCTGACCGGGCAGGCATTAAAGGCAGGACCTATACCAACAGCATCTATAAAATCTGGGAAGACAGACAGCAGGTGAGTAGTAATACCTGCTGAGGAGAGAGAGGGGTAGAGCAAGGAAATGCTAGGAGTTGAAGACAAGGATGGAGGCAGTCATATGGATTCTGTGTTCCTGGATCTGGCTCTGTCCACAATCCATCATATAATCTTGAGCAGATCACTGCCCTGATCAGGGTTTTCCCAGGGCTCAGCTCCAAAAGTCTGAAGAATGAACATCAGAAGCACTATGGATTTCAGAATATAGAATAGTTCATCCAGAGCCCCTGCCCTGCAGGAACCTCTGAGCTCTGCTGAACCACAACTTCTGCCCAGCCCAGCCAAGAATCTCAATTCTTTGGGTTCCCTCTGGAAAACCCCCATGGTGGTAATGGGTAAGAACAGCATATGTAGCAGGCCAAGTGCCAACCAAAGAGTCAAGAGCAAAGACGGGTTATAGTCAATAACCCAACCTGGCTTCCTGGCAGAGCAGAAATAAACTGATAAAGAATGTCATCCCCCTAGAAGCCTATGTTTGCCAGCTGAGGTGGGAGTAGGGAGTGGAGTCCAGGTGGGGTGATCCATGGGAGTGGAGTCCAGGTGGGGAGATCTATGGAGATGGTTATAGACCACAGCCCCCAGGTCAGAGAGCACTAGCTGCCATGGCCATGTAAAAAGGGAGACCACTGTACCTTCCTTTCTAACCTTACCAGGCTGAAGTCTGCATCCTGGAGTTTGCTACCCCACTGCAGACCCTGTTTGCTATGTCCCAGGATGGGCGGGCTGGCTTTAGCCGGGAGGATCGTCTAGAGCAAGCCAAACTCTTCTGCCGGACACTGGAAGACATCCTTGAGGATGCCCCTGAGGCCCGTGACTGCTGTCGCCTCATCGTGTATGAGGGTGAGAGCACAGGGTCAGTGTGGGCTCCAGGCCAGGGAAGACTTTTAGGGAGAAACAAGAAACTTAGCTGAGCTCCTAAATTAAGAAGCAGGAGGCTATGAGATTAGCTTTGTTATTACGGACAAGTTTTAAGCCTCCATTTTGTCTGTAAAATAGGGATAATTCAAGGGATAACAAGACTTACACTACTTCTCTCACAGAGTTGTTGGAGGAAAAAGTTCTTCGAAGTACTCTAAAAATACCGGTAGCGAAGGAGCACTGAGTCTGAAGTTAGGAAGACCTGCATTCAAATCTGGCCCCCAACAATTATTAGCTGTATTACCCTGGGTACAAGTCCACTTAACTTGTCTGCTCCAGTTTCCTGATCTGTAACATGGGGATAAAAATGGCATCAACATCCCTTGTAAAGCACTTAGCACACAGTGCCTGGCCCATAGTTGGTGATTAATAAAAGCTTGTTTCCTTCTTTCCTTCTCATTTTATAGATGAGGAAACTGAGGCTGGGAGAATTTAAATGACTCACTCATGATCACAGAACTGATAAGCATCAGAATTGGGATGCTAATCCAGGGTCCTCTCACCCCAAGTCCAGGATCTTTCCTCTCCACCTCACTGGTCCACATGTATCCTGCCTTACCTTGGGGCAGACTTCCCCAAGAACCTGGAACATTGCCCTCTAAGGAATCTCAATCTGGAACTGAGCAACATGGGCTTAGAGAAGTGGGGAGGAAATGTTCCCAGGATGTTGAAAGGCCCTGGTTCTTCTAGCCTTGATTCTACCATGAATCCTTGTGGGACCTGGGGAGAGTCAGTGATCCAGGGCTCAGTGTCCCCACTTGGAATGTTACAGAATTGGACTTGATTTTTCAGGTGCCTCTCAGCCCCACCATTCAATGATTTTGTTATTCCATGGTTCTAGGGGACCCCTGCTCCATATTTATTGGATGCTTTTAGGGGTGAGTAGAGCCCCCAGTCTCCAGGACATAAAAAGAGGTAGTCTCCTTGTGTCCCAAGAGTCAATAGTGTGTGCATATTTACTTGTGCATTCACATGTGGCTACATGTATGATACAAATGTTCCTGTGTACTTAGCCCAGTGCTAAGCACATAGTAGGTGATTAACCAAAGTTGTTTCATTGATCAGTTGTTTGATTTCACTCTCCAGAGCCTGAGGATAGAGCGCTAAGCAACTTCTCTTTGTCTAAAGAGATTCTTCGTCACCTTCGACAGGAGCACCAAGAAGAGTTTGTTATGGGGCCTGAAAGGGCCATGGCTGTGGTCACACCCTCCACCTTGGTCTCAGAGCCACAGCTCCTCATCAGTGGCACGGAGCAACCACTCACCCTCCGTACTGATGGTTTTTAAGCAACGACCTCCCTCTGTTTCTAACTTGGGGTGGAGTCTGTCCCCAAACCCAAGAAACCCAGGCCCTGGTCCTCCGATTGGCCCATCACTCTGATTCAGACATCTTCAACTGCTGGATGCATGGCAATGCCTCTGATCTTACACTGAGAACAGTTTGGGACAGAAATATTATTCATCCTCCCCATCCCTGATTCTGGGATCTGGGACTGCTAGACCTGGGCTTCTTTACCTTTTCTGTGTCCTGGACCCCTTTGGCAGTGTGGTGAAGCCTGTGAACCCCATCTCAGAATGCATAAAATGAAGCACGTAAGATTAAAAAGGAAACCTGGTATGTTGAAATATGGTTTTCAAAATATTTTAAAAATCAAATCCATAGCTTAAGAAACTCTCTACTGGAAAGTTTGTCAGCAAATATCCATCTCTCTTTTCTCTTGCTGTCTTATATGAGGACTGGTACTCAACAATACGTGTCCCAGAGATCAAGCATACTTATAAGATGCAGGATGATGGACCATGAACAGGAGAGCAGTCCTGTCTTTTCTTTTCAGAAGGATCCTGCAGCTGTCTTCTAGTAGATTCCTCCAAAGAACTGTGCCTGCACAGGTGTCCGCTTGCTGTCTTATTTTTCTACTTGAATTGATATTTGAAAATCAAGCTCAAGCTCTTTAACCTGTACTGGACACTCAAAAGTGGACTGACTCTACCAGGTCACACAACTAATATGCATCTGACCCCAAAACCCAGACCAGTTGCCTCCCAGTCTAGCGATCTCTCCACTATTCCATAGTGAAGTAACACACAAAGCATCCCCCACCTCTTTGATTCTATAGCCATTAGAAGCAAATTGCCAATCATCCTACTTCATTTATTCTTCTCCCTTCAAGCCCTGCCTTGAGGGACAGTACTGTGCAGGAAGAACTTAGAAAACTCATTTTTATCAGTAGACAAATGCAAGAAGCTATCTGTGCTCTCCTCTCTTGCTTGGTATGTGGTGGATTCCCTGCATAATAATGAAAGGACTTCAGGTTGAGCGATGAAGATGGGGGTCAGAGAAGAGTGTTTGACAAAAATGCGAGGGATGGCAGTGGACTGGCCCATTCCTCACCCTCTCCATCCATGCTGTATAACATCACTGATCTAATCTCTCTACAACACTACTACTCGTGTTCCCCCTTTAAACACTGGGCTCAGTCCTGCCCAAGTGCTTTGTCCACATTTCTCTTCATTTTGGAAATACTCCATCTCAGGACCTCCAGGAGGTCTTCTTTAGCTGCTCCAGACTGTCTTGAAGTCAGGGGTGTATTTCCCACAGCACCTTGAACAGAGTAGTCACTCACTGGTTATTGACAGCTCCACAGAATGGACTTTGAGAGAGAACTTGGAGGGCAACGAAGGAAGAGGCCTTTCAAAAATGTCTCCTTGTCTTTTCCTCTTGCCCCCTCAGCCTCTTACCCAGTTCACCTCCTGCTGCTCATCCCTGCTGTCCCTTCCTAAGTTCAGAGCTTCCTCTACTCCTAGCAGGGGACTCCTCCCCATTCCCACCTATAACAGGGCTTTGCTTTTCCTTTTCTGAGGAGGCTGCTCTTATATAATGGGTTTGTATATTCTAAGGGAGAGGGTCAAAGGCTGGCACTGCTAGACTCTTGGCGAAGGCCTTGTGTGTTCGTGTGCAGTTGTCCCTTAAGCCATACCCAGAGGGACACAGAGAAAAAAATAGTCAAATTCCTCTAATCTCCCCTTTGCTGAACAGGGAAGTCAACCCTGGCTTCCTAGGGTTAACTCTGGAGCCTCTTGATGTCTGGGGATTTTTTAGAGTTTAAACTAGCGGGAGTGGGGAACTTCCACCCTCAAGGCCACATGTGGCTCTTCTAGTTCCTTGGTACAGCTTTTTATCTGACACCAAGTATTACTGAAGAAATCCTTTTATTAAAGGGATTTGTTCTGTGAAGTTTGGATTCAGTCAAAGGGCTGCACTTGAGGACCTAGAAGGCCATATGTAGCTTTGAGGCCACAGGTTTCCCACCCCTGGTTTAGAGATATCTAGGAGATCTGTTTGACTCTTAAGAGGATAGAGAAGATCAGAGAATGGATATTTTCCTTTGTAAAAATATTTTGGAGATACAGTATTTCACTGAATAATTGTTGCAGATTTTATGCCAGTTTTTTTTTTGCAAAGAAGTGGGGTGCAACCACTGTGTGAATCTTTTTTTTAAAAATTGTGCTGGTATTACCATATCATATGACTTATTCATGACAGCTTCCCCTGCCTGCCCACTCCCCTTGCACCTACAGTTCTTCATTGGGTTGAGTATCAATACCATTGGTACTGCAGTGCCCTAAACAAACCACAGCCAGTTGGCTTTCAAAAATATACTCACAGTGCACTTGCACTGAGAATTCTAGGCTTGCAATGTGTGAGAGATAAATGCATGTCCATATACCACTGGTGAATGCATTTCTGCTTTGTTTACCTTTTAAGCGTCCTGACAAACAGAATTACACTACACGAGGATTACATGATAAAAGATTATAAATCAATTTTTGGACTGAAAAAACAGGGTGCATGATTGTGTGGTGAAATATGGTACTCTTTGTTCCAGAGCTAAGGCCTAACAAACAGACTGTGCCCTGAAATTGGCATAATAATCCTTTGCGCTCAAAATGATACCACCCTCAGGTTAAGTGTATTGCTTGGATCAGCACCAGATGTTCAGTGAGGGATTTAGCTCCCCCTATTTCCCAGGGCCATCCATCACATATTCACAATCCCTGTTCTGGTCACAGAGCTCTGGTTCTGTGCTCCACAGGATGGGCATGACCCCAAGACTTGAGACAATGCTATTCCCACAGGGACCATTGGAAAGTAAATCAAGACCTAAATATGATTATGTCATGGTCCAGCCTAGGATGTTTATAAAACAAAACCCACCTTTAGTCCAACATGTTAAGCCCTCCTTCTCAGGAGGGGGGCTTCCATATGCATACATTATTTTCCTCACTCTGAAATTAAACTTCTCTTTGTCTCTTGACTCTCCTGTCTCTAGCCTGTTCTCTTTGTTTAACTCTAGTCACCCATAGGCTGGCTCTAATCCAGTTGACATCTTCCATTCATGGTTCAAGGTTAAAGCCAGTTGCCAATGGGAGCTCTAATAGAGGTTGGGGGTAAGTTTTAGTGAGGGGAAGTGAGGAGCCAGTATTCCTGGGTTCCCCACCTCATGTCCAATCTTGCTAGCTGGTGATCCCAGCAGAATCACTTCCTTCCATAGGGGCTGGAAAGGGTAGGACTTAAGTGGACCCTGGCAAATGAAAAAGGGTCCTGGAGGGGGTCATTTTTCTAGGTAGATCTCATTCTACCAAAATGTAGGGGCAAAGGAGGCTAGAAGAGGAGGGGAACTTGAGGAAGAGGGATTAGAGAAAAGTAAACTGAGGAAGAAGGTTCAGAGGCCTGGAGACCCCTGGATGGAAAGAGGAATGGGATTCTAGGTCTATGGAGGAGTGGAAGGTGGGATAGGATGGAAGTATTAGAAGTGTACAAACTTCACAAGGAGGGAGCCCCAATTTGACATTTACTTTTCTAGTCCCAGGAAGAAGACCCCTGAAAATCATCAGCTCAGGCAAGAAATCCATCTTGTCCATTCTCTTGGCCTCAAAGTGCAGACCCTCTATTCCCTTTCCTATTAAATTTTTGCCCAACCATCCTCTTTCTTTGGTGGTAAAGGGAAATATCCAGATTTGCTTTTCATAGATATGTAAGCTCCATGATGCTGGAATGGTTGCAGAAGCTGGTAGCAGCAGACCAAGGCTGGGCTTCCTTGTAGCTCTCTTGGGGCCCATTTCCAAGTTGGGAGTCCAGTGCCTGCCAATGGATGAGATGGATGCCATCTTCTTGCTTCAGGGGTGGGGGCTCCTGAGGAAGAGTAACCTGGACTTTTCGTAGCTCAGGACCAAAGTGGACAACCATGATGATGCCAATAGCCAATAAGACAAAAAGGGCTACGATGACAGCAAGCAGAGGCAGCCCATCCCCCTTTGGCCCATTCTGATGTCCTCCCAGAGTGCCCAAACAACTTGGGGGATATTGCACAATAGAGCTGTTCATCACTCGTGAAGAAGCAGGCATGAGGGCACCCTGGGAATGGAGAAGTCAAAAATGGAGAGGAAGAGGCAGAAAAAGGAGAAGATGCAAGAAAGAGAAGGAAGGGCAAAGACCCCAGTCAAAGTCAAGACCTTGACCAAGAACAGAGAGGAAGAGAGCAAGGTGAAGATACCAGAGAGTAAAAATCACACAAAGAGGAAAATAGAGACAGGCAGAGAGGGACAGAGAGAAAAAACTTTGTTATAGCCTTACAAATGAGGATCAGCTCACTAAAATCTGTTCCCTGCCTTCCTGCCTAACCACTGTCCTCCTTATATCCACATATGTAAGAGCTGGGATTCCAACCCAAGTTTCCTGTCTCCAAGTCCTAGGATCTTTTTACTATACAGCCCTGTACACTTCACTTGGAAGAACTTGGGAGTCATAAAATGATAAGTACTTCTAGATCCTCCATGAGTATTAACTTTTTCCTCACCCTGTGCAGTGGGCATCTATTTCCTAAAACCTGAGGATAAGAGGAACTTGTTTTTGTCCATCAAGCTATTTTCTTCCCCCTACTGCTATGCTAAGTATCAACAGGGGAGATGGGGAAGAGACAGAAGAAAACTATTCTTGTTCTGGAAAGGAAAGGAAAGGAACAGTTCCCAGAAACCCCTGGCTCTCAGTGCTCGGGGGTGATGTGGGAAGACCAGGGAGCAACCTGAGATCTCCCTCTCCCCACCCCCAGAGTCTGAAGTTTCTTCTGGTCTCTTGCCATAGAATTCAGAATGAGAGAAAAGGAAGAGGCTGTCTCTGCAAGAGAGGGGGCAGGCTGATGAAATGACAGTCCCCAAAGGGAAACCCTGGGGGTGGAGGAAGAGTAGGAGGGTACCTGATTATCCTGGTCTAGAAGTGGGAACATGAGAAAGCTCAAGGTGCATCTTCAAGGTTGGGACGCTCTTGTGAGATCAATTATGTGGTAGAAGTGAATTGGTCTCCCAAAAGGCTGGCTCCCCTAACCCTAAAGCTGCCACGTCTGATAAACACACGCACACATACACACCCTCTTTGATAAAACACACCCTCATTCTCCCGCGCTTTCACTTCCGTCAGGTTCTTTGTCACAGAACTGTGACACCCTGAGACGTGCCTGTTTGCCCCTAGTTCTCACTCTTCCTGTATTGGTCTCTTTCTCTCTCTTCAATCTGAAGTTCATTTGCAAGACTAAAAAATGCCTTTTTCTCTGTCTCTCCCTTCCTGTCTCTCCGTTTCCTTCTCTATCCTTTCCAGGACACTTTTCTCTCTTTTTCTTCCTGTCTTGGTCACTCACCCTTTATGTCTCTGTTTCTCTGTGTCCCTATATTCGTCTCTCATTTCAGTCTCCATCTTTGTTTCTATCTCTCTGTCTGGCCAAGTGGCAGCTAGGTTGCCAAGTGGCAGCTAGGTTTCCCAGTGGTTAGAGCCTGGGGCCTGGAGTTAGACCAGAATTCAAATATGGCCTCAGACACTTACTAGCTATGTGAACTTGTAATTTAACCTGTTTGCCTCAGATTCATGATCTGTAAAGTGGGGATAACTTCCTAGGGTTGTCTTGAGGGTCAGGTGAAATAATATTTGTAAAGTGCTTGGCACATTGTAAGTGCTATATAAATTAGCTATTATTATTCCAAATGTCTTCCTTTTTGCTCTCTGCCTCTCTTGATTTCTGTATTTCTATTTTTCTCTCTTGATCTTCCTCTGTAGGACTTGCTGTTCTCACTGCAGTACTCTAATCCTAGATACCAGGGCAGCCCTTCCAGTCAACATCCCCAACAGATACTGACTCTTCATACCAAAGGAAGGAGACTTGTGTATTTCTGATGCTTCTTACTTTCCTAGGGAGAAAAAAAATTCCTTTTATTTTGAGTAAAATAATGAACATGTGTGCCTTTATATGTCTATGCTTCTTTACAGAGGGAGTTCTGTGTGTGTCAATTTGTTCAAATCACAAAATGCCCATAAAAGTTTCTCTTGTCTCTGGGGAGGGTTGTTTTTCAGGAAAAGTTTTGACTCCAAAGGGACTCCTCTCCCCATCCACCATTTCCCTTTCCACCTTCACATCACAAAACTAGGCCTGGAGAGCTGGAAAACACCGTGGGAAAGCCCAGCTCTGAGATGAAGACTGTTTGTCTCTCTAAAGAACTTTGCTCTCAGGAAACAGAGCCCAGCCAAACTGTCCCTCACTCTGATACCTGGAAAACTCTGCGACATCTTTCTAGTGACATATAGGCCAGTTCCACAGTACCCACAAGGGTCAGGCTAAGCTATCTGAAAGGTTCTCAGAAATCTGGGAGGTGATTGGCTAAGCCAGCTCTGAAGTCACAGTGCTACCTCCTTTTCCAAGAACCAATTAGAAAATGTTAACAGGAACAGGCCCAGCTTCTTTTCCCATCTCCACTTAGTCATTTTATAGGAAATCTTCATCCTGCCACTGAGTAGGGTCCAGGAGCTCAACTATTACTGCTCCCCACTAGGAAAGGGCTAAGAGGCAGGTTCTCCCTAGCCACAATTCATCAAGAGTAACCCGCAGCTTCCAAAATGTATTAACTGTATGCTGTGCACTTCTGATCTGAGAGGCTGAACAAGGATTAATTGATAGCTAGCCCAAGAGTCAGAAAGACCTATTCTGCCTTTGATACATTAGTTTTGTGACCTTAAGCAAGTCATTCAACTTCTAATTGCCCCAGGAAGCTTTAACACTCTTAATTTTCAGATCAGGTACATTTGTAGAGGGAATTTCTCCATCTGACTTTCCCTATTACAGTGAAATCACAGGTCTGGTTCAAGTGAAAAAAAAAATATTCCAGGAACTGTACCAGGCATTGGGATCACAAATACAATAATCAGATACTCCCTTCTTTTAAGGAACTTACATTGTATCAGAACAGTATCAAATGGCTTCTAATCAAAATTGTGAAACACCTTAAAGGTCATAGAGTCTTGAGAAAAGGACAAAATCCCAATATAAACCACTGAAGGTTTGAAAAAAGCTTCTTGTACTTGAGGAATGTACTCTTTTAGGAAAAAAATAAGTTCTCAAAGGAAACAAGGACAGGATGCTATTTCTCTTACTCTCTCTAACTCTGTGCCCACATTTTTGTTTCTATTTCTCTTGTTGAGGATTCTCATATATTTCATGATTGGGAACCACCTTTTATTTTAGAAAGAAGCAAAACAAGAAGTGAAATCTGAAGATTAATCTTTCTTGTCTGAAGAAAATTTTGTCATAGCAAGCCACTGTCTCTTTCTGCCATTTTCCTCTGGTTGGGTGCAAGAATATCTCACATCCCCTCCTTCTAGGTTGAATGGCATCTTCCTTAGCTCAAACAGAAAGAGGTCACTTCTATTTTCAGAAGCCCCAGGACAAGGAAAGAGAATATTCCAATGATTCTGTTTCAGATAGGTCTCTAGGCTGTACAGAAGAAGGAACAACCCTTCTCTCCTTTCCTAATCCTCCATAGATGAGATGGACCTTGGAAAATAAGGATTAAGAAATTCTGGCCCTCCCAACCAGTAAATACATCTTTAAGTGGGGTCACAACCTCCATTTACCTCAGTTTCTTCAACTATAAAATGAGGGTGATAATAGAATCTACTTTGTAGGATTGTTGTATCAAATGACATAACATTTGTAGAATGTACTTTGCACAGTGTCTGGCTCATAGTGCATGTGTGTTCATCCTTCATTTCCAAATAATGACATGACTTGCACTTGACTTTGTTTTGAGTGAGGGAGGGCTGTGCAGGTCACCAGTCTCACTTCTCCTCCAGAGCCATCTGAATACAGTGACCAGATATTCATCAGGATGAGTGGAGATGACCCAAGATGAGGCAGTTGGTGTCAAGAGACTTGACCAAGGTCAAACAGCTAGTGAGTGTCAAGTGTCTAAAGTGAGATTTGAACTCAGGTCCTCCTGACTCCTGCACTGGTGCTCTATCCACTGCACCACCTAGCTATATAAATGCTTATTCTCTCTCCTTTATTGTGAATTTTAAAAATTCTTCAATTTTAATTGAAATTAAAATTTCATTTTAATCTCTTTTTTAAAATATCATTATAACTATTCTCCCTCTCCTTCCCAAAATCCCTCCATTCTTGATGAAAAGAGAAAAAAATAAAACAGCCTTGTAACAAACATAGGCAAAAAAAAATCCACCCATTGGCCATATCCAAAAATGAGGTCCTATTCTGTAGTGCGAATCCCTAACCTCTCTGTCAAGAGGTAGGTTATAGGTGGTCACTGAATTTCTTGGTGTTCCAAAGTCATCCAAAGTTGTTATCATATAACTGCTCTCCTAGTTCTTCTTATTCACACTTCTTCAGTTCATACAAGTCTTTTGGGTTTCTTTGTGGAATCTATCTTCCAAAAACCTTGGGGCATTTTATTGCTATATATGCAGAAGACATGATTCTAGACTGGCAGATAGAATGCTTAGCACAACAGGGCACTGAAAACCAGTGTTAAGACACATATAATGAATGTCCAAAATTCTTCAGGATAGATAGACTGAGGATACTTTATAGAGATGACAAGTATGAAAGCTAGTCCCATCATGTCTCTAGATTTACTTGAATTAGAATGCCAGAATGTACTATTTCCAAGTAAGTATTCTTTTTTCTCCTCATTTGAGTTAAAATCTTAATTCCACTGCCAGCTAGAGAACTCGTTCACTCTTGTATATTTTTTGGTATATCCTAATTTGTATTTCTTCTCCTATCTCTGTTTGATGTTTGCTTGAATAAATAGGCTTACTGTTGTGTAACTAGTATAATATGGAAAGGAACCAAGCTTTCAAGTATAAACTAGGGTATATCTTCCCTCTCAGGTGGGGCCAGAGGAGCAACCTTCCTTCTGAACTTGTAACCCTAGATCATAGATATTTAGAGGAGATGATTTTAGTCTAGTACCCCTCTCAGAGACTGGAGGAAAGAGTGCTCATCCTTAATACTGCTCCTGGGGCCTACTTGCCCCTCTCCCTCTACTGGGACACAGCCATAGTGCTTGGCTCTCCTCTTTTTAACAGGGTAAGCCAGGTCTCAGATCATATTTTCCTATGCCAGCCATAATCACATTGCTTTCTAGAATGGCTGGATCAATTCACAGCTCCACCAACAGTGTGTTAGTGTATCTGTTTTTATGCATCTCCTCCAACTGTTGTCATTCTCTGGGGGGCTTCTTGTTTGTTTTTCATCTTTACCAGTTTGATAGGTTTGAGACTTTTAACTTACATTTTCTTTGTTATTAGTGATTTGGAGCATTTTTTCATATGACTATTGTTAAGCTGGACTTTATCCTTTGACAACTGCTTGTTCATATCCTTTGATCACTTATCTACTGGGGAATAGTTCTTATTCTTATATATTTGATTCAATTTCCTATATATCTTGGATAACAGAACCTTGATGTGGTATTTTTTCAATAATTGTTCATATCTACATTACAATTTCTAAGAGAAGGGGAAGGGGATTGGAATACTTCTACCCTTGCAAAAAGGTGGGACTTTGATGTGGGAATAGTGAATTTGTGAGAGAACAGAGACACAGAATAAGAAGAGCTAGGTTGAAAAAGTCATGGGGGGTTTTGGGGGTAGGTACAAAGAAGAATTTCCCAGCTGTATTAGATGCCTAAGACAAAATGGTAGAGAATTTGGAGCACGAGGGAATAAAGTGGGCAACTGGGTCATCTCTCTTTATGAAAATGTCTCTTCCCACCCCTCCCTCCCATCCGTTGCGGCTCAGTTTTGGGTCCATAATGCCTTGCATCCTTCTAGCTCCAGACTTACTAGCACAGCCTAATGGAACCCAGCCCCTTCCATTCCACACACACCACCCCCTCCCCCTTTGGATCCAATCTGTTTCCTTCTATTCTTTGACAGGAAGCTTCCAGAGAGCCAGCTACCCCCAGTCCCAGCCCCACCCCAGCACTCCCTCTCTCCTCCTCATTATGGACAGAGCTGAACAGTGGCAGGACCAGTGGATATGAACACAATCAGAGCGTGGCTATGTTTGGGGATCATAAGCTATGTTCTGTTTCAAGGTAAGAGATGCTTTTTTTCCCTCTCAGCACTGATAGTCCCAGAGGCCTAAGAGAGTGATCCTGGTCATTAAGTCCCATGTTTGGATTTTCAAATGGGGAAGGTTGTTTTTCTCTGCCCAGCGGCACGAGGTCAGCAATGTACAACACTTTCTAGAGTTTGCTCCAAAGCCAAATAACTCCATTCCTGGGGTGAGAGTGAGGGAAGGGAGAGGGATGTTTTCCTTGCCCTACTCCTCTCCCACAAATCATAACTCTAAATTGATTACTAAGGGAGTATAGGAAGCTGAGGTGATATTTATAACCTTGGTAAAAGTGGTCCTGGGGAATAAGGACCCTGGTGTTTGATATCTCAACATCCCAACACCTTGTGACTGGGAAGGACCTAGGATACTTGGTCCATAGAGGCTACCTCTTCCTTGGTCCTAGATGAAGAACCTATTGTTAATCTCTTTGTCACCAAATCCTCTTTGCCTCCACAAGTTCAAGGTACTGTGTTTTTCTTAAATCTCAGAACTAATCAATATTGATTTTTGGTGTCATACTTCAAGGGAGGCATTGATCCTGAATCATAGCAGTGTGGACTAGGGTTAGAAGGAAGAACTTTTCTCTAGGGAAGGTGACCAGCCCTTTGAATCAGTCACTAAAGGAGACCATAAAACAAAGCCACAGGGTCAGGGAGTTCTTCAAGAAGTGAATTCATTTTTCTTATCTTGGGCCGGAAGAACTGATATCTTTGTGGAGGCAGGAGGATGAATTTGATGACCTCTAGAGAGCCCCTGTTTTATGATAAAGAAGAGTCAATGTCACAGAGACAAAAATAAAACCATTCAGTTTTCCATGCTTTTTGTGAACAGCTAGGTAGCACATTAATGGTTTCCTAATTAAGGAGCCATTGCTGGGAACTGAGAAAGGTTCTGGAGACATGACTCACAAATCCAGGAACTTCCCTTTAGTCCCCCCACCCCCACCCCACTCCCACATTAAGTACAGGGGCTGGGCAGCCAGAGCTTTGGGAAGCAGTCAAGAAAGGGAAGTCATACTGGAGAATCCCTCTTCAGGGCAATGGGCCCTATATTCTGGGAGAAACTACCCTGTTTGCTCTCCCCACTACCAAATACTATATTTAGTGGCTCAGTTCAAGGTTTCTTTGAATCCCAATAACTCTCTAGCAGAAGTCTGATGATTTCCCCTTAGCATCTTAGCATGCTCACCTTTTAATTTCATTGTACAGTGAGCAGCTAAAGGGAGGAAGCTGGAGATGACAGAAGAGGGTAGCTAGTCTGCTACATTAGTTAGTTCTTGTTTCTCTAACCAGACAGGTATATACATATATATATGTGTGTGTGTGTGTGTGTGTGTGTGTGTGTGTGTGTGTGTGTGTGTTCATATATATATGTAAATATATACATATATTTATGCCTGGTATATAATATTTATTGATTTGTACAATGATATTAAAAGGTGAGCATGCTAAGATGCTAAGGGGGGTACCATCAGACTTCTGCTAGAGTGTAAGCGGGATTCAAAGAAATCTTAGAAATCTTCCAGTCTACACTACCATTACCAGGGGAGAAAAGCAGAATGATTAGTGAGTTTATTTATCCAAAGGTACCCTAATCTTCAGAGCAGGTCTCCATTCTCTTATGTCCATCATAGACAGAGCCCATTGACAGCCACAGGAAAGAAGTGATAAGAAGGGTCACTCAGGCCAAATCCATCATGGCTGTGGAACTGATCTTCCCAAGATGCTAACTACCCATAAGAACAATGTGGGGGAAAACATACTTTGTTCTTTTAATCTTACAGGAAATAACATGTTGCCTTCAAAAAATTCAACAGATTAAACTCCAACTCTGTGCAGGATATTGAGGATTGTGGTACAAGTAGAAAGAGTGTTATCTTTGAGCTCAAAGAGCCTGGGTTCAGATAACATCTCTATTATTTACTACCTTTATGAGTTTGGGCAGATAACTTAAATGATCTCAGTTTTTTCATCTGTTCCAAACCTCTGTCCTGGGACCTTCTCTTCTCTCTCTTCACTGTCTCTTTCAGTCACCTAATCAGCTCCCATGAGTTTAGTTATCTCTATGCAGACAACTCCCAGATTTATATATCTAGCCCCAGTCTGCCCTCTGACCTTCAGGCCCAGATGACAAATCACATATAAATATTTCAAACTGAATATTCCAGAGATATCTTAAACTCAACATATCCAAATTATCTTTCCCCATAAACGTACTCCTCTCCCAGACTTCCCTGTTTCTCTCCAAGTCACCAACATTGTTCTAATCTACCAGGTTCATAATTTCATGATCCTTGACTCCTCACCTCACGCCACAGATCCAATCAGTTGCCAAATCTTGTTGGTTCGACTTCTGCAATATAAGTCACATTTGACCCTCTCCCCATGTGCACATCACATCACTACTTGCCTAGATTATTGCAGCAGTCTTCATTGGTTTCTCTTCCTCAAATGTCTTCCCCTCCAATCTATGTACACATCTTCCTTAAGGGTAGATCTGATTATGTCACCTTCCTATTTAATGAACTCCAGTGGCTCCCTCTTCCCTCTAGAAAAAAAAATAATTTCTATTAAGAACCCCTTCACAACTTGGTCTCCATTTATCTTTCCAGTGTTATTGAAAACCATTCCCCTCTTGCCCTCTGTGATCTGGTTATCTATTCCCCACCTCCAATGGCCATTCACTGACTGTCCTCCATTCCTAGAATGCCCTTCTTCCTCACCAGTCTCATAAAATCCTTCTCTTCTTCAAGACCCAGCTCGTACATCATCATCTACATGAAGTTTTTCATGTTCCCTCTACTGCTGGTACCTTCCTTCTCTAATTAATCTCATATTTAACTACCTTGTTAGTTAAATATGAGATTAGTTAGTCTTTGCTTAGGCTGTATTAGCTTACATAGGTATATCTTGTCTCCCATGTTAGAACTTAAGGTCTTTGAGAGTAGAGATTGTTTTACTCTTTGTATTTTTAACTGTAGGTCCTGGCACATGGAAGGAACTTAATCAATGCTTGCTAAATGATCAGTCAGTAAAAGGGGAATATGGATTAGATGAATTCTAAAGTCTCCTCCAGCTTTGAATTTATTGTGATTTTTGAAAGCAAGGGATCTTCACTTTTTTATATCACGGACTTCTTGCAGTACATATTGACGCCTTCTTAGAATAATTTTTTTAAAATTCATAATGTAAAGACATGACAAATTTGTTAGTGAACATAAAATTATATTTTTCTCCATCCAGTTCAGAAATCCATTAAAACTTAAACAGAAACCCCTATTTAAGAAACCCTACTTTAAAAGATACATATTGTAGTTACTGGGAATACAGCAAGGCAAGTATAACCTGACCTCAAGGAGATTATAGTTCAGTGAAGAGAATGATAAGATATGTACACAAATAACTGTAAGGCCAGATTTGTTAAGTACAAAGGAGAGATTCAGAAAAAGTGCTGTGAGAAATTGGATGGGTAAGCTTACTTTCTGCTGGAGGCATCAGGGAAGACCATAGAGGAGGTGATACCTGAGGTGGGCTTTGGAGGAAAGAAGGGATTTCAATAGGTAGTGAAGGTGATGGGGAAAGCCAGTTCCAGACATAGAAGATAGCATGAATAAAGGAATAGAACAAGATAAAACCAGGAAATGATAGATATTTCAGTTTAATTGTAGAGTTTGTGAAAGTAGCAATAGGATCGGAAAAGTATGGGAGACAGCATGTGCTTTATACGGTATAGCTCTCAGCAATTATGGGTTTGATTTGTGTTTGAGTGATCGATTATGGAGTCTTAGAATCCAGGAACTCCTTAGGCTGTCAGGGTCCTTCTAAGGTCATCTCATTTATGCCTCTGTGTCCTGATAGGAAGGCCCCTCTCTTGTCCTTGAACAACTCCCTTCCAGAGAAGGGGCTACAGTTGTGGCAAAGAAGGATGGTGACCTGGGAAACCCAGCCTCGTTGTTTCGATGAGCCTAGGCTGGGAACAATGCAGCAAGCCAAGTGGAAGCCCAGCGGCAGATGGCAACAGTTTAAAGAAAATAAACACACCAGGCAGGCTGCATGCTGGCACTCAGTCCCAGATACTTCTCCCTGATCTCACCCACTCAGGGCTGGGCAGCTGCTCCCCAAGAGTGGGCCCCTCAGGAAGTTCCTTTAACTCTGAGAAGCCCAAGAATAGGAGTCTTAGGCCAGAAAACAGACATCAGTCCCAGTGTGGGCTATAGGAAGGGAACCCCAGCTGGGTGGTTCCACTTCCCCAGGTTGTTTTCCTTTCAACTCGTTCACATGTTTCAAGGATGATTTCATTGTATAAAATGAGGAAACGTTCTCTTTGTGCAGAGGCAAACACAACCCTGTATGTCTGCCTGTGTACACACACACACACACACACACACACACACATTCAAGAAATTCTGTTTCTCAAGGGATCTGGGTGATCAGCACCCTCTCCAGGTTGAGCTGGCATCAGTCATTTCCACATTCTTTCCCCGTCCTGGAGATTCTTTTCCCTGTAGAAAAAGAGAGAGTCCTTCCAGTTGAGGAATAAAGATCACTGTCTGGTTAGGGAGGGAGGAAATAAACAATTCTTAATTATCTGTTATGTGCCAGCCACTGTACTAAGTGCTTTACAAATATTATCTCATTTCGTAATGTTCAATAATAATTTGGTAGGTCAGGTTGCTCAAAGTATTTCAACTAACCAATTGAAAGATGGCCTGCAAAATTGTCCCGATACTTCTGTGTTCTGTATATATTTTTATACATAAGTAAAAATGAGAACTTATAATCCATGGGAGAAATGGAGTGGAGTAGGGATGCCACATTGGGAGAGGGAGGGAGGAAAAGAGAGAAAGGGAGAGATCAGGATGCTTGCTGGAGTCCAGACTTTGCTTAGCATCAAAAGTGGGATGTCTTGTGGTCAGACACTTAAGAGTCACCTAAAGGTCACTTAGATTAAATTAGCTCCTACAGCTGAGTAACACTTTTCCTGAGTGCAAAAAAAGTGAAATGTCTTATGGTTACTAATGGAAAGTAAACCAAAGCTACAGTTAGAAAGTCATAGGAGAGAAATTGGAGTATGTTTTCCCTGGTTTCAAGAACAGTTTTCAAAATAGAAGCACTTATGCCAAGCTAGTTTCTATTGATCACATAGGCAGTTTCTCCCACCTGGGAAATGATAGGCTCTTAAGTGACTGGACTAAGCAGGTGCCAAGCACCTTAGACCCATTCCTTTCTAGACATGTCACTGATCCTTGTGTCACTTTTCTGTGAGACTGAGCAAGGGTGATTCTCCATACTACATATACGGACGTTGGGGCCCAGAGAAAGGGTGAATGAGTTAACCATGATTCCATAATGCATTAGTTTTTCAGTCAGGATTCAAATTCACATCTTCCAACTCTATCTGAGGCGTTTTTACTTTTTTTACCTACTATTCAGGATGCTTAGGAGGCCAAATGGGTTAAGTTCCCTGTGGCAGGATCCAACTGACACTGCAGGTTGTACCAGCTTATCATTCTTTTCTTACTCTCATAGGTGGCTCCTCCCAAAGCCCACAAGTCCAGAGCCCTGGATTTCAGCAGGGTAAGGTGAAAACACTCAGGGGACTGGGAGACTGGCAGGGAGCTCATATGAATCATTACAGGGTTCCCAGGGTTAGAGGTGTTGTGCTCAGACTGCAGAAGCTCTGAAGGGGCATCGAAAGAGACCAAGCTTAACTCAGGGTGTTTTCCACACTTGGCCAATCCAAGCTGGTTTAGGATGGCACCAAGGCAGAGGTGGGGAACCTTTGACGTAGAGGCCACATGTGGCCCTCTAGGTCCTCAAGTGTGGCTCTTTGACTGAATCCCAACTTCACAGAACAAATGGTTTAGTAAATAAATAAGCATTTTTTAAACATCAGGTGCCAAGCACTATGTTAAGTGCTGGGGATAAAAATATGGAAAAAAGACAGTCCCTATTCTCAAGGAACTTACAATCTAATAGGGAACAATAACATGCA